>JANEHU010000629.1:0-683264 GCA_027563435.1 Nasonovia ribisnigri
CGGCGCCCGGTGAGTTTTCCTCGGCGCACGTTGCGCGGAACGATGCGGAAGCGCACGGTCGATTTTATTCAGGCCGACTCAAAACCGACACCGGCCCGAACGCGCACTTTTTAACCGAAAAACTTTTCCGTGCGTAGCACGGTAGTCGAAAAGCACGCGGAAAAATTGAATACGTGATAACTCTGCGAGTTCGTGTCCGAATTTCGCGCAGTTTGCACCGGTCGATGCGGAACGCAGTAACGCGTCGATCGAAACTTACGGCGCAAAAAACGGTTCGGTATTGCCAAAGATAAACGAAGATTGCCCGGGAGCACTTGTTACTGCAACGTCAGCCACCGCTGGACTCTAACCTAACCTAACCTAACCTAACCTAACCTAACCTAACCTAACCTAACCTAACCTAACCTAACCTAACCCAACCTAACCTAACCTAACCTAACCTAACCTAACCCCAACCTAACCTAACCTAACCTAACCTAACCTAACCTAACCTAACCTAACCCTAACCTAACCTAACCTAACCAACCTAACCTAACCTAACCTAACCTAACCTAACCCTAACCTAACCTAACCTAACCTTTTTTTTTTTCAAGTTTGGAACCGTAACTAGGCGGGGATTGTCGTTCGACATTGCTTCCGCCTAGTCACATCATTTATTAAAAATGCACAACAACATTTGGTTGCCTTCAGGGACAATACCCCTTAGTGCAACCTCACAAAAATAATAAATTATTTACAACTGGAATTAGTCGTCTACAGGGGACGGTGCCCCAGTAAACAACCTCACAAATATAATATAATAATGAAAACCGTTTTATTCATGTTTTTCTTCGTTCTGCTTATTGAATCTTCTTGAGCCGACCGGAGTCCGCCGCTCTTGAACTCTCGTGCCTGCCCTAGTTCTCGAGCCGACCGGAGTCCGCCGCTCTCGAGTGCTCGTACTTCCTTTCGGTCACTGCACACCGCCTGGTGCCTGCTGTCTCCTCCGTTCATCACGTTCCCTGGTCACCATGATCCTTCCGATGAGTGTCGAAATCCTCTGCCAATCCGCCTTGGACCTCAGCATCAGGCTGATGAGGGTCTCCGGCAAGAGGTGTTCGACACCGAGGTAGACGCACGCTTCGGTCCGCCAATGATGGAACGCGTCACACTGGAACACTGCGTGTTCCACGCAGTCGGGTGCCGCCCCGCACAGCGCGCAACTGTCGCTGTCGGTTTTCCCAAACCGAAGTAGGTACTCGCCGAAGCAGCCGTGCCCGGTCAGTACCTGGCTGAGATGAAACGACACTTCCCCATGCTTCCGGCTCATCCAGGGTGCGAGTTCCTTGATCAGCCGATAGGTCCACCTACCCTTCTCCGAACTCTCCCAGGCCGTTTGCCACCTGTTCATCAAACGGTCTTTGGCAACACTTTTAATGATGCCCCCGTGAATCAATTGCCGCTCCTCGGCCAGCATCGAAAGTGGTGGCATGCCAGACACGACAGCCGCTGCGTCATATGATACCGTGCGGTAACAGCAGGCGACCCTCAGCATCACTCTGCGGTACACGGCCTCCATCTTCCGCATTGCCTCGGATGTTATTGATGGGAACCAGAACGGAGCTCCGTACAATAGCCGGGATGTAACCACCGTCGCCAGCACTTTCCTCGTCCGCTGTCTGGGTCCTCGGAGGTTTGGGAGGATCTGCGTGAGATGGCGGCAGGTGTCTGACGCTCTTTTAGCTGCTAACTCAGCATGCTCCATAAAGTGTAGCCTCGGGTCGATTGTTACACCTAGGTATCTCACCGCGTTTTTGGACTCGAATCTGTGACCTGCAAACTCTACTACCATATGGTTGTGTTTGTTTCGATTGGTCAGCAGTATCGCTTCCGACTTCTCGATGGCCAGCTCCAGCCCGTTTGCGGCCAGCCAAACCGTCACGTCGCCGAGGGCCTGTTGGAGCCTCTCCTCCAGCAGAAAGGGTACCGTCGCCGTGGCCATTAGCGCTACGTCATCAGCGAATGCAATAATTTCGACGTCCGGCGGAAGTGGGATGCCCAAAAGATCGTCGTACAGGACGTTCCAAAGATCTGGCCCGAGGACCGATCCCTGGGGCACACCGCAGCTGACATCCACAGGTCTGGCGCTCCCGTCTGGCGCGTGAACGATTATCTTTCTTTCTGAAAGGTACTGCCCTATCATATTATATAAGTATGGCGGGGTTTTCTTCCGCTTCAGTGCTTCAAGGATTTTGTCCCAGCGTGCGCTGTTGAAGGCATTTTTTATGTCAAGAGTTAACATGCCTACAAAGAGCTTGTAGGCCTGCCCCCTCGCATTTGCGTGGTCAACAGCAGCACGCACTCTGGACATCGCGTCCAGAGTGGACAATCCCGGTCGAAAACCAAATTGATTACTCGCTTGGCCAGTCTTCGTGAGGTGTTCGCGTAGCCTCCCCGTCAGCAATTTCTCGAACCACTTGCCAACCGAGTCGAGCATACATAAGGGGCGGTACGCAGACGGATTATCCAACGCCTTGCCCGGCTTGTGCAGGAGCACCAGGTTGGCCATCTTCCACTCCGGCGGGTAGTACGCGCTCCTAATGCAGCTGTTGACAATTTCTGCGAAGGACTGGGGGTAGAGGTTAACGGCGACCTTCAGTACCTCGTTTGTGACTCCGTCGGGTCCTGGCGCCTTGCCGTTCGGCAGTCCCCTCGCTGCCGATTTTACCTCGTCGATAGTGAAGCATGCCCGGTCGAGGTCCTCCTGTGTGACCGGTATGATGTCTCTCGGGAACATAGGTTGCGTCGGGAACAGTGTTTTGACTATACTGTCCAGTCTGCCAGGCAGATCTAGCCCTGGTATAGTTCTCTTACGATTTAGCTTTTTCATTACTATGCGGTAGGGGAGGCCCCACGGGTCGTTGTCTACCAGTTCGCACAGCTTCCTCCAATTTTCGTCCTTGGCCGCACGTATCTTGGTCACCAAGAGCTTGCGCTCAGCTCTGAAGGTCGCAAGCTGTTCGGCGCACCCGGCGTCGTCCGTCCTCTTCCTGAGTCTGGTGTAGATCCGTCTAGCCTTGTGACATCTCGATCGCTGCTCGGCGATGTCCGTGGTCCACCAGGGTACGGGACAACGTTTTGCCTTACCGGACCTCGGCATACTCGCATCGCACGCGCGCGTCAGCCAGTCGACTACTTGTCGGCACGCAACCGCAGCCGTGGGTGCCAAGGGCTGGGCGTCGCGTTTTAGGGCCTCGGTCAGCTTCCCGTGATCCAGCTTCCGGTATGCCCACCCCTTGCGAGCGCTAGGCACCTGCCCGCGCTGGTCTGCATTTCTCACGGTGAACTCTACGTATTTATGCAGACTCAGCGACTCTTCGTCGAGGACCTTCCAGTCGTCGACCCAGCACGTCGCGGACCGCGTTACAAAGGTGAGGTCAATGTGCGACTCAGATGCCCCCCTGACGAACGTCGGTTGGCCCTGGTTGCACACTGTCAGACCGAGTGAAGCGGAGAGGTCGGCCAGTGCTTTCCCCCTGTTGTCTTCTCTAGGGCTGCCCCACTCGCGGGATTTTGCGTTGAAGTCGCCGGTGATGATGGTCGGGCAGGGTGAGCTTCTGACGCTCGTCTCGAGCGCGCTCAGGAAGTCCTCGAAGTCGGACAGTGCCACGTTGGGCGAACAATAGCAGCTGTACAGGCGGTAGCCGTTCACCTGGATCCACCTAAAGCCCTGCTGACGTGGTCCTACGATTTGGATGGGTTGGGCAGACAGGACGACGATCGCCGCTCGCCCGCTAGCGTCGGCGTACCAAGCGTTCTCCTCGTCCCTGTCGCGGTATTGTTCGCTGAAGGCGATTACGTCGACTTGTCTCTCTGCTGCTGTCGCCAGGGCGAGGTCCTGAGCCGCTCTACACACGCCTACATTAACCTGTAAGACGCGAATCATTGTGGCTGGGTGTTCACTACAGCCGCCGTCACACCATCCCTGCTGGTCTGACCGATTGCCACCAATGATTTCGCGAACGATAGCGCATCGTCTTGCGTAGCCGCACAAACTTTAGCGAAGTGGCCGTTCTGTCCGCAACGCCTGCAACACTCCGTTCTGTCCGGCCCGGAGCAATCCTTCGCTGTGTGGCCATATGCCAGACACCGAAAACATCTAATCTTTTCATCGCAGATCCGGACGCTACAGCTCACCATACCAACCCTCAGCCTTCCTTGTTTTAGGATTGCTTGAGTAACTTCTTTGGGTGCGGAGACCAAAGCAAGTTGCGCTCCACCATAACGCTTCCGCAGACCGGCGAGCCTTAGTACACCCGTATCGCACCCAGTGGCCGATGCTATGGCCGCGAGAACTTCAGGTCCGTCTGACCATTGGTCCAGGTCCCTGACCTCCAACAGCTCCCTCTGCTGTAATGTCCTAACGCCAATATCGGCTCCTGCAGATCTAGCGATTTCTGCTCTAACCGCAGACACGTCTTCCGTGTTGCCACGCACCTCGATGAGGAGACCACCGGACTTTGCTTGTCTCATTCCTACGACGCGGTTCCCTATTATGTCGCGGCACGCCTCGCCGCGAATTTTCTTCGCCAGCTCGGGGAAGTCCTCCCTACTAACGTCCACCAGTATGGCTAGGGGACGGGTTCTGGTTCGTTGTTGTTGTGCGGGCTTCGTTTTGACTACCTTCTCCGTCGTCGCCGCTGTCAGGGGTGTCTGTACACTACCTCGGTCCACTTAGAAGGGGGCATTTCCGCCGTTACACCCACATTGTCCGCTGTTGCTGCGCGGTCCCTCTTCTGCTGTGGCGGACCCGCAATATCCCACCAGCAAGGGGACTGAGTCACTGCATCGGCGGTGACAATCTGCGGAGCCATTTCATCCGTCTTACGATTGACACCCTTCACGTGATGCGCCACCACGTTATACGCTAAAGTCACCTCCCGGCTCTCGATGAGCGCGGCAACCACCTTCAAGACGTCTTTTATTGCGGCCTTCCCGCTTTCGCTGCGTAGCTTGTCCACCATACTCTCAAGAACCGCCGTTTTTGTTGCCAGCAAGTTGATGCCCCAATCCTGGGTCATCAGTGTCTTGCCCAAGGACTTCACATGCGTATACAGCGGATCCTGAGTGGAATGAGTACCCGCGCCCTCTAGGACGTTGGTCTGTACCGACTCTTCCATGGCAAGGGGGAGGTCCGGCGACCCTTGCCCCCTTTGTTGCTACCGGTTCCCCTGTACACCTGTCAAAGATACAGATGCAGGTGCACCCAATCCGAAGGTATCGGTGACCTGATCCGCACTTTGTTGTCGAAGAACCCCGGATTTGTCGTACCCCTATCTCCACTCCTGGGGGAGGTAGCGGGTTCGGGTTTGCGGGTCCGTATTCGTTGCCGTCGTGGCAGGTCAGAGGGTTTTGGGAGGGCAAAAAATTTTTCCCGAGCCCCTAAAATGAAACCCCGCCGAGTTATCGGCAAAAAACTGGGGGGGGTGGGGGCTTATGTTCCCGATGGGGGGACTGTAAGCGGTGCCCCACGGCAAAGTCTTTGCCGTTTTCCCCGGCTCTCTCCGACGTACGGTTTTCAAGTTAAGCACAACGTTACGTGCCCGATCACGTGCACGCACCGGCACACGTTGACCCGCCTTAACATGTCGGGACTGGTGTCCCTTCGTTGGCACACCGTTCAGATCCTCGACCGTGCCGCGCCCGCGCGCAAGTCGGACCAACAGAGATTTTCCTCCGTGCGTAGCGTGCCTCCGTCGAGGCAACGCGCACATTCTGCGTAGAGTGTCACGAGTTGAAATCCCGCCCGCGATTGATGACGTAACGGTAACCACCCGCCTGGCCTGACCTGGACGGAATCCCTTTGATGTTTCCTCTAGACACATCAAGAAACCTGGAAGTCGTACATTCTTGAGTCGCTGCAGATTCTTGGGGTGCAGTAGCAGAACTAGTAAAATCAGCCTTGCCCGGACCCACGCTTCGCCCGTGACGTAGCCGTCACCAGAGCCCGTGTGGTGCTGAGACGGTGGCTGTACTGATCCGACCCGTTGACCGTACACCAACCGCAATCTCTGTTGTTCAGAGCTTGAGATGCAGCATCGGCGGCTGCCTGCCCTAGCGGAACGGGTATGTAACGCTCACTTGCACGAACATTCGATCGAGCATCAGATCCAGTCGAGTTCCAGGCGACCGTTTTATGGGCTACCGCGAGGAGCTGCTTGTCGCGCAGTATTCCAGCAGTGATTAAGGTTCACCTGCAGAACCTTAATCACCAGTCTTCGGTATGTCGTTAGGGGCATGGCTGCGATGATGGTGGCTTCGCCGGCACCTCAGTGCGCTGGCCTCGATCCGGCTCTCCAGACTGCACACCCTGATGGGAGAGCGTACAAGATGCAATAAGATGGCCTACTACCTTACACCTGAAGCACTTTCTCTTCTCTTCGCCCTTACAGTCACTGGTTGCGTGGCCAGAGGCAGAGCATTTAGCACAACCCTTCCTGGATGCGAGCTCCTTAATGCGACACATAGCCCAGCCCACCTTCAGCTTTTTCATTCGAGCTAGTTTGAGCCAGGGGGTCAGTGGGACTCTGACTATTGCCGTTCTCACTCCGTTCGTGCCCTCTTGTATCTTCAGGGCATTGCTCGCTTTGAGGTCTGGGTCTTGTTCCATCAGCGTCCGCGCTAGTTCCTTCTCGTCGACTGAATCCTCGACGCCGATGAGTAGCAGAGCGACACTCGGGGAAGGGCGCCTGATGCCCCTTGACTCGCCAAACCGTCGCTTGAGCGCGCTAGCGAGGTCATCAGCATGTTCCTTGAGGTTGGTTTCTAGTATTATGTTCCCAGACTTCGCCCTCCTAGTCGTGATGTCAAACGTTAATGCTTCCTGACTCGCAGCCGTCTTGATTTCTTTAACCATGTCTGCGTACGTCACGTTGCCAGTCGGCTTGTCGACGACCACCGCCTGTGTCTTAGGCAGACGTTTGCGTTTGACGCCGACTGATTCTTTGGTCAGTTTCGGCTTAGTCACTGCTGGAACTTCTGCTTTTTTCAAGAGGTCTGGGGGGAGGGTCCTCCTTGTTCACTTTTCATTCCAGATCGTGGTCGTCGCCCCCTTCAGCTACCCTTTGTTCTTTCTCCGACCGGTCTCGTTGGGTAGGGTCACGGAGGTCTATCCGAAGGCCCGCCCACCCTCCGGTTCGCGAATGGTCGCCGTCTCCGATGATGTTTGGAGCAGGTGGTCTCCTCGCGCCGTTTCCAGCGACACCACTCGGCCCGAACGAAGGGCGCCTGAAACTCGCTTTCAAACCGTCGTATTGAGCGCCTAAGGTCATCACGCGGAAAAACCTTGATACGTTGGTTAGTCAATAGTATTATGCGTTCCCAGACTTGGCGCCCTCCTAACCTAACCTAACCTAACCTTTTTTTGTTTTTTTTTTCGGTATCGATGGGGGAGGGACCGGTTCCATTGCTTCTCCCCCCCGCATCGTTTATTGAACAAAGTTAATAAAAACAATTAATCTTCTTAAATTTTTACAAATATTGGGGCTTCTAACCCCCTAAGTGGCCTTCGGCCCACTTAACTAAGACGAGCTTAATTATGTCTGCCTTTGTCACGTTGCCCAGCGATTGTTTCTTGGAATCGATCGACCACCACCATGTGCATAAACTGACGTTGGATATTTGAGAACCTCTCCAGAAGTCTCTTCTCTTATTACCAGTATCACTGCTGCCAGTTAGCTTTTTCTTGGCCTGCACAGCCCTTTTCTTCAGTCTAGTATGAACTCTTTGCATCTTTGGGGGGAGGTGTCCTCCTCTGTTGAAGACAGCTTTTCAGCTTTGATCCACACTCGATCTCTCTACTATGTGGTCGTCGTCCCCCTTCAGCAGATCTCGCCACCCTATTCGGACTTGGTAGCTTTCCTGACGTCGGCACCGCGAGATCTGCTTCAGTGGCGTGGACTTTCTTGCCTAAACCGGGTCCGAGGCTCTGTGTCCTCGACCAGCGCCTCAGGCGGAGTATCCGGTCCCAGCAGTCCTTGGGGAGCTGCCTTCCTCGACACAGGCCAGCGATGGGCTTCGACCCAGAATCCGACCCGTTAATTGTCTACCCGGTTCTGGCCTTGTGCAGAATCCTCTGTGTCGTCTGGATCGTAGGGAAGAGAACTCAGAATCGACTCAGTCGTTGAGTCGCTTTGGCGGTACCGCGCCCCACCGTTTGTCACCAGTGTACTCTCTCTGCGGAGTTCCTCGCCTTCCGACTTCCAGCCTTCGAGTCTCAGCCTTTCTTGCCTGCATTCCTCCGGCCTTCTGGTTTACTCTGCAACTTTGCAATTCCGCATCCACCAGTGTACCCGAACGCTTGACTGGGCATCGCAGCGTCGCAGGCCTGCGTCAAGTAGTCCTGGAGACGCTCTACATGCTCCTCCGCGGTAGCCCACGCAAGGGCACGGATGCACCAACACTCCAGTGCTCCTTCATGCTTCAGGTTTCCGACCCCGCCCGACCCTGCCTGTTAGGTCTTCTGGCTCGTGTTTGAGCACAGTACGCATGTATGTGGTCTATCGTTGCTCTAGGCCACCAATTCTTGTCCGCAGAGTGCAAACGTTACGTCGATCACGGACGCGGCGTTGACCAAATGTCGGACGCCTTCGTTGCACAGTAGTGCCGCGAAGAGACAACAGGATCCTCTGAAAGGAACCCCATTCTGCTGAGTGTGAGTTGAAATCCCCCGGGTACCCCCTGGCCTGACCTCGGACCGGCCTCTAGACCATCAAGAATCAGAGAATTCTAGTCTAGTTGAGCAGCATTTGACACTTCGGCTTGGAAAGTCTGGCAATAAGATGGCCTACTACCTTACACCTGAAGCACTTTCTCTTCTCTTCGCCCTTACAGTCACTGGTTGCGTGGCCAGAGGCAGAGCATTTAGCACAACCCTTCCTGGATGCGAGCTCCTTAATGCGACACATAGCCCAGCCCACCTTCAGCTTTTTCATTCGAGCTAGTTTGAGCCCGGGGGTCAGTGGGACTCTGACTATTGCCGTTCTCACTCCGTTCGTGCCCTCTTGTATCTTCAGGGCATTGCTCGCTTTGAGGTCTGGGTCTTGTTCCATCAGCGTCCGCGCTAGTTCCTTCTCGTCGACTGAATCCTCGACGCCGATGAGTAGCAGAGCGACACTCGGGGAAGGGCGCCTGATGCCCCTTGACTCGCCAAACCGTCGCTTGAGCGCGCTAGCGAGGTCATCAGCATGTTCCTTGAGGTTGGTTTCTAGTATTATGTTCCCAGACTTCGCCCTCCTAGTCGTGATGTCAAACGTTAATGCTTCCTGACTCGCAGCCGTCTTGATTTCTTTAACCATGTCTGCGTACGTCACGTTGCCAGTCGGCTTGTCGACGACCACCGCCTGTGTCTTAGGCAGACGTTTGCGTTTGACGCCGACTGATTCTTTGGTCAGTTTCGGCTTAGTCACTGCTGGAACTTCTGCCTTAGCAGTTTTCTTCGTCTTTCCCCTTTTCTTCACTAGTATGAACTCTTCATCTTTGGGGGGAGGGTCCTCCTCTGTTGAAGACAGCTTTTCAGCTTCCACACTCGATCCTCTCTGTGGTCGTCGTCCCCCTTCAGCAGATCTCGCCACCCTATTGGACTTGGTAGCTTTCCTCCGACCGGTCTGCTGTTGGGTAGGGTCACGGAGGTCCCACCAGCAGGGGGTATCCGTCCCAGCGTCCTTGGTTGAGGCCCGCCCACCCTCAGGCGGTGTCTCCTGCAGAATGGTCGTCTGCGTCTCCGAGTTTGATGTTTGGACCGCAGGTGGTCTCCTCGCTTCCGTTTCCAGAGTTAATGCATTGAACACCACTGCATTGATAGCCCGAACGACTGGGTCCCTCTTGCTCTTGATTCCTTCCACCACAGCTAGCAACTCTTCTACCGCATCTTTGACCAGCTGACTGCGGCTTTTCTCCACTGCGCTTTCCAGCGCAGTCGCTTTCTGGAAAAGCTGCTTCAGGTCTCCATCTTGTGCGATCAGGCTAGTCTTGAGAGATTTGACACTCTTGGAAAGTCTGGTAATTGCTTTGGCTGTGTTCGATCCGTTGGTTTCTTGGCTGGCGGACTCCAGGTCGTATTTTGGCTCAGCACTAGTAGCATGAAGGATGACGGGGGCCTGGCTGGCCACCCCCGTACCCCTGCAGTCGTTGGATGACGACCGCCGGGAGCCCGCTTGCTCACTCCCGACTGCCGACCCCTGGGGTTCCGAAGCCCCTGGGGTAGTAACAATATTTTGTTCGAGAACGTCCATATTGCGTTTTTTTAAGGGTTTTCTCCCTTGCGTTTTATACCTACCGCCAGGTTGGAACCGCTTGGCACGCGCTATAGCCCGTGAGCCCCCCCACCACGGCAAGGTGGGTCCCGTCGGGGGGGAACCTAACCTAACCTAACCTAACCTAACCTAACCTAACCTAACCTAACCTAACCTAACCTAACCTAACCTAACCTAACCTAACACGGCGGCTTTGGGCGGCCGTGTAAAAGGATAGGGGGCAAAGAAAAACTAGGTTTACTCACCCGGTATTCGTCGGACCTCGTCGGGCGAGGTGTCCTCGGCTTCGTCTCACCGGGCCGCTTGCAGCAGACGTTCGCGCGCAGACCTGGGCCTCGCCGTTCGCCCGCGATTCCACCGGAGGCGGGGGGTCTGGAAAAACGATTTTCCTCGGCGCCCGGTGAGTTTTCCTCGGCGCACGTTGCACAGAACGATGCGGAAGCGCACGGTCGATTTTATTCAGGCCGACTCAAAACCGACACCGGCCCGAACGCGCACTTTTTAACCGAAAAACTTTTCCGTGCGTAGCACGGTAGCACAAAAACACGCGGAAAGAAAGAATTCGAGATAACTCGGCGAGTTCGCGTCCGAATTTCGCGCAGTTTGGATCGGTCGATGCGGAACGGCGTAACGCGTCGATGGAAACTTACAGCGCAAAAAACGGTTAGGTATTGCCGCGGAAAAACGAAATTTGCCCGGGAGCACTTCTTCACACCACGTCAGCCACCGCTGGACTTAACCTAACCTAACCTAACCTAACCTAACCTAACCTAACCTAACCTAACCTAACCTAACCTAACCTAACCTAACCTAACCTAACCTAACCTAACCTTTTTTTTTTTTTTTTTTTTTTAGTTTTGGAATCGTGGGCAGGGAGGGAAATTTGGGTGCCCATTACTGCCTCCCTGTCCACATCGTTTATTTAGCGATACAATATTACAATGTACATTACAATATCTTAACACTAACAATATTTGGGGGCCTCTAACCACCCTAGGTTTGGCTGGTTCGGCCTACAATAATTAACTTAACTAAGGTGTTAATCTTCTGCCGCTCGTGGCACTCCTTGCCTCCTTCTTTCCAGTTCTTCCTTACGGCCCATAATCCTCTCCACCATATCCGAGAACGCTGATGCCATCTTGGAAGCAGCCTCCTGGATTCTGCGCCTTTGAATTGGGTCCGTGGGCAGTTCTTCAATTGACGGCCCGCACAGTAAGTCAGCTACATCTTCGGGACTAGGTGACCTCCGGAGAAGCAGCGTCAGCTCTCGTCTGTCTTCATCCCAAAAAGGACACACGAAAATGGTGTGCTCCGCGTCGTCTATTTCCGCCGAGCAATGACAACAAGTCGGACTTTGAGCCCTCTTCCTGGACCACAGGTACTTCTGAAAGCAACCGTGGTTCGTGAGCGCCTGGGCCATGTGGAAGCTCACCTGGCTCGGCCCCCGATACCACCATCTCTCCAGCTCCGGAATCAACCGTTTGGTCCACGCGGCCTTCTCTGTGGAGTCCCATTCTTGTTGCCACTGCCGGATTATTTCCTTTGTTTCCTCTGCTTTTGACAGGAGGTTTCCGGTCTTCCTGGATTCAGCAACCCTTTTCCTCGAACTCGCCAGTAGGAACACAGGAGGCATTTTGGCTAGTACCAACGACGCCATGTCCGACACCGTCCTGTAACTCCTGATGACTCTGAGTGCGGCAGTTCTCTGAGCTTGCAGCAGCGCGTCCTTCGACTTTTTCACGCCTTGGACACTCTCCGCCCATACTGGGGCGCCATACAATAGCCTGCTGTGGACCACGCTCATGAGCAGTTTCCGCTTCGCTTGTGACGGGCCCCCGATGTTCGGCATTAGCCTGCCGAGGGCGGTAGCCGCTTTCCTTGCTGCTGAGGCAACAGAGGTGGCGTGCGCGACAAACGAGAGTCGGGTGTCCAGTTGCACCCCTAGATAACGTATATCCCGTCTTACTGGTACCTGCACTCCTTGGATTTTGAGCTGTGGCGATCCAAAACCGTGCTTGCCTGTCAATATGATGCATTCGGATTTTTCTGGTGCTAGGGTCAGGCCGTTTGTCGACATCCATTGCGCCACTTCGCAGAGGACAGGGTTCACGAGTTGTTCCATAAGGCCGGCATTGTGGGCTACAGCTACGACTGCCACATCGTCAGCGAATGCCACGAGCTTGACACCATCTGGAACCGGTAGTCGCAGAATGCCGTCGTAAAAGAGGTTCCACAGCGTTGGTCCTAAGACGGAACCCTGTGGAACGCCGCAGGTTACTTGCAGGCTTGACCCTGCTCCGTATTGAATTTCCCGCTCCGACATGTAGGACCGCATAATGCCTGTCAGGTATCCAGGGGCCCCCGACCTATGCAGAGCCGCATCGATTAGTAGCCAAGGCGCCGTGTTAAATGCGTTTTTAACATCCAGCGTCACAACAGCGCAGAGGTGCCTGTTCTGCACCGCTCCCCTTCCCGCTGCGCGTGCCGTCTTCAGTACCTCTTGGATAGCGTCCTCTGTCGATCTCGAACGTCTGAAGCCGAACTGCAGGTTGCTGAGGGCTCCTGTCTCCTCGACATGTGGTAAGAGGCGGTTCAGCAGCATCCTCTCCAGGAGTTTGCCACATCCATCCAGCAGGCTGATGGGCCGGTAACTAGACGGCTGGTCCGACGGTTTGTCAGCACCTTTGTACAGCAGGACCAGTTTGGCGCGCTTCCATTTCGACGGAAAAGAGTTCCTGATAAGGCAAGCATTGAACGTGGACAGGAAGATGCCCGGATTGCGTCTCGCTGCTAGCCTGATGACTTCGTTCGGGATGGAGTCAGGACCCGGTGCCTTGCGCAGTGGTAGCTTCTCGACCGCCCGCAACAGCTCGTCCACCGTAAACAACGGGGTCGAGACTTCGTGATGCTCGATGATTTCAGTGGTGACGCTTGGCGTTGCTGGGACCTGTCCCCAATCCACAGCTGGTAGTGCGGGGAAGAGGCCACGAGCAATCTGTGTTATCACCGGTTCGTCAATAACTGGATTGCGGCGACCTAGCCGCTTGGTGACTATCCTGTACGGGATTCCCCAGGGGTCACTTTCCACGGCTTTGCATAGCTCCTGCCAGGATCTTTCTTGTGCCTTCCTGATGGCTAGTCTCAGCTCCTTCCTAACTCGGTTGTAGGCCTCAAAAGCTGCTTCGCGGCCGGGCAAGTCAGCTCTGCGTCCAGCGCGCTGATACTTCCTGCGAGCAGCAATAGCAACTTTCCGCATTGTAGCAATCTCGTCGCTCCACCAGTGGACTGCCCTCTTGCCCTGGAACACCGATCTCTTCGGCATTGCCGCGTTGCAGGTCCGTTCCAGAAATTCGCGGAGATGCTCGGAATGCTCCTCAGCAGATGCGTCGTCCGGTAGGGATGGTGGGGTGCCCGTGCGGGCCCAATGGGCGTTGATAGCTTCCAGCGAGAGTTTTTTCGTAGACCAGCCTGGGCAGCGAGTCACTCTGTGATCGGTCGTGGGTCTTGGTGCATCCGGCTTCAGCACCGAGTATCCGATGTACTCGTGGTCGCTGGCGGTGTAGCAGCCTGTGATGACGGACCAATCCGAAACCAGGCACCGGTTTCCTCTGGAGCGTGAGAAGGTGACATCGATCACCGTGGCTGCGTTAACCCTCCTGAATGTCGGCGTGGAACCCACGTTGCAGACCACGAGTTCGAGGGATGCCGCGAAATCGGAAAGGAGGGATCCCCTTGCGTCCTCCGTGGCCGAACCCCATTCGGCTGAGTGGGAGTTGAAGTCCCCAGCCACTATGATGTCCAATCCCGCGATGGCCTGGTTCCGAATCGACGCATCGAGATCACCGAGAAACTGGTTAAATTCTTGGATGGCGCAGTTGGGGGTGAAGTAGCAGCTGTAGAACAGCGTGCTGCCTATCCTGGCCCACGCAAAGCCGACACCGTCGCCTCGATCCGAGATATGCGTTGTTGAGCTCGTGACGTAGATAGCACATTTGTTGTCCGCGCTGGCGATCCATTGTTGCGGGCTCCCCCCCATCTGGCGGTTGTAGTCGCTGGCGACGACGATGTCGATGCCGCGTTCTGCTACGGTTTGCAGGAGCAGTTGTTGTGCCACCCAGCAGTGGTTCAGGTTCGCCTGCAGAACCTTGAACACCGGTGACAAACCTGACGTCAGGGGCATGCTGATGAAGAACACGCTTCGTCCTGCGCAACGACGCGCGGACTTTGGTCCGACTCACCCGAGTGGACGTCCCGATTTTGGACTTTGCACGAAACTACAAGATGCCCAACAGCCTTGCATCTGAAGCACCTTCTTTTTTCTGCCCCCGTACAGGCTTTGGTTTCGTGATCCAGAGAAGAGCATCGAGCACAGCCCGAGGGCCTCGCCGCCAGTTCTTTAATGCGACATCTTGACCATCCAATCTTCAATTTCTTGAGCCGAGCAAGCCTGATCCCTGGAGAGACCGGGACCCTCACTATGGCGGTTCTTATTCCATTCGAACCTTCACGGATCTTAATTTCGTTCAACGTCTTCAACTCCGGGTCATGGGTCTCTAGTGTATTCTTTAATTCGTTTTCATCGACAGAATCTTCGATGCCGATGAGAATTAGGGCAGTACTCGGAATAGGGCGCCTAATGCCCCTAGAGTCGCCAAAACGACGCTTCAGAACAACCGCCAAGCTGTCTGCATGATCCTTGTCAAGCGTCTCCAAGACTAAGTTCCCAGACTTGGCTCTCCTGGCTGATATCTCGAAATTCAAGGACTCCTGCTGGACAGTCTCCTTCACTTCCTTCACGATATCAGCATAGGATTTGTCGCCCGGCTTCTCCAGGACCACTGCCTGTGTTCTAGGAGGCCGCCTACGTTTGCCTTGGACTGCCTTCGTGGTTTTTGGTGCAGCGGGATCAACCTTGGCAGCCTGCTCCGTCGGGGCCTCGTTAGTTCCCCTTTTGCCTCTTCGCTTTCTGTTCCTAACGACTTTAAATTCGGATTCGGTAGGGTTGTCCGATGCCTCCTTTTGTTCAGTCCTGTCTGCAGACTTATTGGTCGGTTTCCGCCTCTCCAGCTGAGGTCGCAATGAGTCAGCCTCCCACCAGCATGGCGTGTCCGTCGCCCTTTCCTCTGTGGATACACTCATCCTTTCGATGTCGGGAGTAGTGGTGTTCGATGTCTGCGTCCGGACATTTGATTTTTTTGGTCTTACAAAGTACTCACCGCCAAGACTTGTCTGCGTCGACACATTAATTTGTGTACCGCTGTTGGTTCCGGTCGGTGCGCTGCTCTCTGCGGGTGGTCTTCCCGCTTCCTTTTCCAGAGTTAATGCATTGAACACCACTGCATTGATAGCCCGAACGACTGGGTCCCTCTTGCTCTTGATTCCTTCCACCACAGCTAGCAACTCTTCTACCGCATCTTTGACCAGCTGACTGCGGCTTTTCTCCACTGCGCTTTCCAGCGCAGTCGCTTTCTGGAAAAGCTGCTTCAGGTCTCCATCTTGTGCGATCAGGCTAGTCTTGAGAGATTTGACACTCTTGGAAAGTCTGGTAATTGCTTTGGCTGTGTTCGATCCGTTGGTTTCTTGGCTGGCGGACTCCAGGTCGTATTTTGGCTCAGCACTAGTAGCATGAAGGATGACGGGGGCCTGGCTGGCCACCCCCGTACCCCTGCAGTCGTTGGATGACGACCGCCGGGAGCCCGCTTGCTCACTCCCGACTGCCGACCCCTGGGGTTCCGAAGCCCCTGGGGTAGTAACAATATTTTGTTCGAGAACGTCCATATTGCGTTTTTTTAAGGGTTTTCTCCCTTGCGTTTTATACCTACCGCCAGGTTGGAACCGCTTGGCACGCGCTATAGCCCGTGAGCCCCCCCACCACGGCAAGGTGGGTCCCGTCGGGGGGGAACCTAACCTAACCTAACCTAACCTAACCTAACCTAACCTACTGCCCTGGAAAGTTCTTCTGCTTTGAACTCCGGGATAGCCATGACAAACTCCAAAGTGTTTCGGTCCGGATCGAAGGCCTGAAAGATATCCCGCACGGCCGCGGACGGAGCCAGGTCCCAGTGGGTGATTGGGGCCGCGGGGAAAAGTGAGTCGGCGATGGCAGCCTCCCTGCCCCTGGAATCCAACGCTGGATTGCGAACGCCGAGCTTTTTCATCACCAGCCTGTACAGTAGGTTACAAGTAGATCACTGTTTAATGGATGGTATTAAATTTGAATTCAATGATATAATATCATTGTATACGAAAAACGATTCTGAGCGGAGACGGTATGTTAGTCTAGGATATTTTAAATTATATTGATATTGTTATTTTACGGTAGCTGCAGCTAAGTTGAATTAATATTATTCTTATTACCTATTTAATTATTAACCTAAAATTATCAGTGATGCTATAAAATAATTATAATATATACTTTTACTCGTTAAAATTGATTTTAATATGTAATATCGTCCAAATTTGAACTTAACATGTCTGTAAAAAATAACTGTGTTTAAATATTTTTTAGATTTTTTGATTACAGTATGTACTATTTATTAGAATCTTTATTTAAAATTTTCAATCCTTAGTTATAAAAACTGACCATTTTATAGTTGTTTAATTACAATGATTGATAATTTTCGAGATTTTGATGAATTTTGTCAAAATTCGAATTTAAATGATTATAAAAAAAATGTGTGCCTATGTATTTTAGATTCTGAGCGGAGCGATGAATGTATTGGTTTTACAATGATGTGTGTTTTTTTTTTTATTTTTGTGTCTGTCATCACGTTTTAGGACAGTAAAAATGCTTCGATTTTCTTCAATAGTACCTTTTCTGATAGGAAAGTGAATCTAGTTGGTACTTTGGGGGGTCAAAAGTTAAAATTTCCCAGTAGTTTTCATGAGCGCCTAGAAAAACAAATGAAAAATTAAGGGAAAAACGGGAATTTTTACGGAAAACCAATTTTCGACAAAATCGATTTTGGTTTTTGGTATAACTCTAAAAGAAATTACCGTAGAGACATGAAATTTTGACCGAATGTTTATATATACATTTTCTGCACACCATAGCATTTTCAAAATATTCTGACTTATTTTGAGCTGTTAACGGACATTTTCAGTTTCCGATTTTTTTAGTTTTTTTTTCTATAAATGTCAATAAAATTTTATTTGTTAGGTAAAAAATCTTGAAAATTTAATAGTAGGCATCTAATATATAGTTTCAAAGGCAGATGAAAAATATTGAAAATCCGTAGTCACAATTTTTTTTTTTAAGCATTTAAAGTTGAAATTTTGACAAAATACGTAAAAATGACGAAAATGTGCAATTTATTTTGAGTTAGAAATTCATAAAAATTTTTCTTTTAAATCTAAGATTTGAAAATGTAATACAAGATTCCTCATAAGTTTCTAATTTTATCAATAAAAAAAAGTTTATAAGCAAGTCATAATAAATTTTTATGAGCATTTTAAGTTCAAATTTGTACAAGATTAGATATTCACTCGATTTCTCATGTAGCGATTTTCTTATTTTGTTGCAATTCAAAACAAATAACTGTAGATGCATGAAAATTTCACTGAATGTTTATATAAGCTATTTCTATACACCATCTAATTTTTAATATATTTTGACTGTTTTTCAGCTTTTACGGACGATTTCAGTTTTCAAATTTTTTAGTTTTTTTTTCTATTAATATCAATAAAATTTTATTTGTTGGGCCAAAAATAATGAAAATTTAATACAAGGCTCCTGATATATTATTACAATAGCAATTGAAAAATATTAAAAATACATAGGCACACATTTTTTTTATAATCATTTAAAGTTCGAATTTTGACAACATTTATCAAAATTCGAAAATTATCAATCATTGTAATTAAACAATTATAAAATGTTCAGTTTTTTAACTAAGGATTGAAAATTTAAAATAAAGATTCTCATACTGTACACAAAAAATCTAAAAAATATTTAAACACAGTTATTTTTTATAGACATTTTAAGTTCAAATTTGGACGGAATTACATATTAAAATCAATTTAACGAGTAAAAGTATACATTATAATATTTTTATAGCATCACTGATAATTTTAGGTTAATAATTAAATAATATGAATAATATTAATTCAACTTAGCAGCTACCGTATAATAACAATATCAATATAATTTAAAAATATCCTAGACTGACATACCGTCTCCGCTCAGAATCGTTTTTCGTATACAATGATATTATATCATTGAATTCAAATTTAATACCATCCATTATAGTACAGTGATCTACTTGTAGCCTACTGTACAGCGGAGCGACATCCACTTTGACTTTTAAAATATAATTTACTAGTAAATTTGTATTAGGTACCTAAAAATTAAAATATTATTCACCTATAATAATATAAGTTATGATCAAATAATTAAAGTATTTGTATTTTAGGTAGATACATATGTACTTATATTATATACTTACTTATTTATACAATTAATGAATAGTAAGCAAAAATTTGGTATATCTACCTACAGTACACTTATACTCTGAACTAAGAAAATCATTTTATGAATGTAAAAATAGGATGTACCTAGGTACCTAAATATATTTTATATGTATTATAATTAAATGTATTGTAGGTGACTTGTAAATTAACCATATGACTATATTACATTATAATAACTATATTAAGTCTGTAATAATTTGTTTTATCTTTCGGATTAAACTATCTTTATTTTAAACACAGATATATACTAATACTAATAGTATTAGTATATTTCTGTGCCTAAACATAATTCAAATTCGATGATAACAATTTATTTTTGTGTGCGATATTAAACTTGGCCGGAATTTAAAATCAATCAATGAGAGTGAGTAGTTGAACATATTATAGGTGCTGAACAGACCCCAGAATGCTTATATTATGCTGTCGAGTGGTGACAGGAGGTGGCGGAGGCGCGTACTTGATGGCGGGGTGGTGGGGACCGGTTTAACGCGTGTGAGGTGGTGTAGTGGTGGGGCGCTCACGAATTGCCTCCCATTTGACCCTCGAATTGCCTCCCATGATTTTTTTTTTAAAAAGGTTACACGAATTGCCTCCCGAAAAAAAAGTAGTCGAAAAGTAGTGACCCCCTTGTACTAGAATCGCCTACGATAGGTATAATTAATCGATTTAGGTATAATACCTTACATATTAAATAAACTGAGAAAATAATATATAAAATATTATTTTAGTAAATAGACTGTCAGGTGTAAAGTCAATACATCAAATAATTTTGGACTTTTGGAATCCAAACTTAAAACCATCACAAATTAAAATTGTTTTGCCTTTTTCACTAATAACACTAATAACGTTCATTTTTATAACACTACGTGTAATTATTGTTGTTTACGAAACTGACTGTGTTGAACGGTGATGACGGACTAATCTTTAACTGATAATCAGTGATCGTGTATGTCTTAAAATAATATTTTTGAACATATTATGGAAATCGATATAATCGATATCATCGATAGTTAAAACTATCGATAATCTAAGTATACTATGGGAGGCAATTCGAGTAGACTGTTTGGGTATACTCGAATTGCCTCCGAAAACACCCGGAGGCAATTCGAGTGAAAAAAGTTACCTACCTGAATTTGGGAGGCAATTCGAGTGTCGCCAAATATTTAGATACCTATTGACTATTGTGTAATACAATATAATAAAATATATAATAACCTAACCTAACCTTAGTATATAAATAGCAATAGCATACCCTATATGGTAAAATGCACAAGGTAATTACAGGGATTTAAGGTATCCAATTTAGTATTTAGACGAAAAAAGATCATTAAAAAAAAAAACAATTTTTCACGTCGCCAAAAAATATTCCGCAGTTGTAGATTGGGAACAATGGGAACCAATATTATACGATTTATATTTTATATACTATTATTATTAATTTATAATTTTCAATCGCGTATTCGAAAACATTGCTTTACTTTTTTTACAGTCGCTGTAAACATATTGTCGCCACCTAGTTCTAAAATAAGACAGGGTGGGCTATTGCTCTCCCGAACTTCCCCTTATATAAAACTCTGGTATATCAGACTGTAGTTTGTATTCGTAGATATATAGCCATATAGGTATTATTAATACATATATTAATAATTAACACAATATGCAACATAGATTATTACTTCTTAGTTATTGTGACTTAAATATTTAATATATCTTTGAGGAAAGAAAAATTGAAAAAATTTCACGGAAATTGGAAATTTTGAGAAACACTGAAAATTTACCATGCAAATGTCAAGTCTTCTGCTATCGTAGTTTAGACTTTAGTGTTTAGACAGTACGTAGATCAGTCAATCAGGAGTCGGGACTCGTTATATTATATATTATGCATAGGTACCTAGATTATAGTGATTTATTCTATTATTAGTAATATGGTAGAATTAATTTTTGGAGAGAACATGACATTGTGTATTTGTGTTCATAAAATTGAATGTAATAATATTAAATAAAAGTTTTAGATCACCACGATTAATATTTTTGAATTATATTTTCAAACTTAAAATATAAAAATTGATCATTTTATAAATTTTTAACTACAAAACATTAAATAATTTGCAGATTTTCGTGGATTTGACAAATTTGAATCTCATAAACCGTACTGATGTATTTTTAATTGCTAAAAAACTACTTAATATGTCGGATCAAGTATTAAAGTATTAAGTATTCGAGTCTTTTTATAGAGCCTAAAAATGTTTCTAAATATTTTGAAAATTTCATTGAGTACCAGAATACCTATAGAAAATGATAATTTAAGAGAACGTCGCACCCGCATGTGTTGTTTCCGTCTTACACACGTATGACATAGGCAATTTTCGTTCGCTATAGTTTCAAGAGCGGGTATTGTCAGTTTTGATACTAGAGTGAATTGACCTATTATCAAATTTTTAGGTAACAACATTTTATGTGTTCTCTCGTCGGTTTTTACGATATTTTAATTTTTACGTGAGTTATTATAACTTATAAGCATTTTAAAATATTAATACTTTACATACCCATATCTCACTTAAAAATTGAAATACCATAAAAGACCAACGAGAAAACACGGATAATGTTATTAGTTATTACTTCAAAGTTTAATAATAGGTCAATTCACTCTAATATCAAAACTGACACTGTCAGTCTGACAGCATCCTATTGAAACTAGTGAACGGAAATTATGTATGTCGTACATGTGTAAGACGGAGACAACACATGCGGGTGTGACATCCTCAAACAGTGGAATGTTTCAAGTTTCTACCATTGTAGTAGGTACCTACTACAAAAAAACTAAAATTTTTTTATGATAAATCATTTTATGCGTGATTGCAAGAAAATCTAATTTTGTAAAAATGTAATCTTCAAATTCATAAAAAATTCTTGGGTATTTACATTACCTATAACCCTAAAAGTTATTCTACTTCTTTAAAAGACCATGACATTACAAAGAACAATAGAAAATCAATAAATTCGTCGCTCTGATCAGAATATAAAATGTAAAAATGTTTAACTTATAAATTACGTCGGTATAAATGTGTAATTAATGTATAACTTATACTGTGTTGAATTTTAAGTAAACAATACGAATTATTGCAATAATTATGTTTATTATAATAATATAATTTATCAAGTGTAGGTACTAACTAACTGTTTAAAAATTATATTGTTCTAGAAAAGTTCCTAAAATTAAGAAAATCCAAAAATGGACACTCAATAGTTTGTAAAAAACGATATAATACCTACCAGATACGTATAATGGGCTATTATTATTAGTTCAAATTGCAATGTATTTTATTAGGTAGATAGTATTAGTTTAGAATATAAATACATATAACTATATAAAAGTATATAACATTAACATAATATATTACTATATGACTATAAATTATAATCTATAATAGTCTATATAATAAATGCTTACTGCACTCGGCTGGTGAACGTTAATGTAAACTAACTTAAAATACATCACTTTCATAGGTATAATATGTTTGGGTTCATACAAATTTCAAATGTACTACTATTACCTTTATAATGTGTAAAAAATATTTATTTAATGTTTAAGCAAAATTACCTATTTTTATAAAGTTATAAGAATTTATTTTTATTAGTTTATAACATATTATATTGAAATATTGATCATGTCTAAAAGTTTAATATAGTTTAATATCATGTCAGTATGTCTTTATAGTAGGTTAAATTATGTATAAAATATAAATAAATAACAAAAAACAAAAAAAAAAAATTATATGGTCATTGATTTTTTACATGCATCAGATGCAAGGCTGGGCATTAACGTAGATCACACTACGTGTGATCACATGGTAAGTATATAAACGAAAAAAACTATATTATTGACATTGAGCATGTTATCAGTTATTTTTTAATGAAGGGAGTAAACTGTAAAGGCATACTACTCTACTAACTTGAATTTTAAAAATGCCGCCATTAATAAATGGATTTAGATGTTCCAAACAAGTAGGGATCTATAAATGTCATTGGATCTAAATGACGCGGGATCATATTGTCTTGAGATCTGAATGTCTCGGACCTGGTATAAATTCTTATCAGAATGGTTACCAGGATCTCGATGACGCGGGATCTATTTGTCAGCATAACGTATATAATATATTATAATCATTTTGATAAAATGAGATTGCTTAATCTTTTTTGTATGGCTTAATGCTTAGTTAAATAGTATCAATGTACCTACTGCTACACTAGTACGTACACAAAATATTTTTGTGAACTTTATATTATTTAAAATTTTGAGCATCGTTTCTATATTGTTGTGAATTCGTTTCAAAATGGCAGACCCGCTAACATTCTTAAGGACGTACAATATTAACAAAAAAGAAATCATAATTAAGGACAACCACATATTATTTGGTGACTTATCTTGGTCAAAAACTGTTAATACAAACTTCTTGATGTATGGGTAAGTAAACGTGTATACAATCTGTATACTTTTATTGACATATACAACAGTTTACGACTTAATGCAATTATTGTATAACACCCGGTTCCCTCAATTTTCACCATAATAATAATACACTTACTTTATTCATTTACTTATTCATTTCTTACATGCTGTTCTAGTTCTGGTAAAGATGGTGCACCAAAAGAGTATTATACATTGGAATGTCTATTATTTCTATTAAAGAATGTTACTCTCACACATCCAGTATATGTGCGACAAGCAGCTGTAAGTAATTTAATATTGTTTGAGTAACAACTATCTGATATAAATTTATAAAATCAATCTGGATTTCAATTTTAGGCTGAAAATATACCAGTTGTAAGAAGACCAGATCGAAGAGAACTTTTAGCTTACCTAAATGGTGAATTATCTACATCTGCTAGTATTGATCGCAGTGCTCCTCTTGAAATTCCAACTCAGGTTAAATTTATACTTTTGAATACATTTTCTTGTTTTTTGTAATTGGGTTTGTATGTTTAATAACTTAAACAGGTTAAACGAAGTGCTGTGGAAGATGTACAGGAATCAGTTGCTAAAAAACCTCGTATGGAAGATACTTTACAAGTTCAAAGGGTTAAACAACAGTTGGCTGCACGTTTGGATGCACCTAAAGAGTCTGCTGTCAATGTTGATAATATCAAGTAAATATAATACAACATAAATGTAATATTTCAAAAAAAAATATCCAGTATAGAATAACTAAATCTGAATAAATTCATTTTTCATAAATTTAGTACAATAATAAAAACCGATATTCTAGGTTTAGAAATATATAATTAATTTTGTTCAATTATACTGTATAGTTCTTATTCAAGTTTTGAATTTATTAAATAAAATAATTTTACTTAATATATTATGTGCATACTTAAGGCATAGTGCCATAGTGGAATTGAATAGACGCTTAAAGTTTAACCAACCTCAAATAAGCAAAAAAAATTATAATATTTATATTATATCATATTGCAAATTTTAAATATTTTTTAATAGATCTCTTTCGGAAGCCATGTCTGTTGAAAAAATTGCTGCAATCAAAGCCAAACGTCTGGCAAAAAAGCGTACAACCATTAAAGGACATGATGACATAGGTCTTGGTCCAGACCTAAGAGTTATGTTGGATTTTGATGTAGATATAACAAAAGACATCATTAAGCGCGAAAGACAATGGAGAACTCGTACTACTATTTTGCAAAGCAATGGAAAAGTAATCAACAAATATTGTTAATTTTAGTATAAGTAAAATATTATTTATTTTATTATTTTAAAGACGATTGTAGACATACATATGTATTAATTTATTTTTAAGGTTTTTGGAAAGAATATTTTTGCAATACTTCAATCAATTAAAAACCGTGAAGATGGGAGGTCACGTCCATCACATAGTATGTCAGCTACACCACGTGTAGCACCTCCTAAACCAACTATACCACAGCCGACTGTCTATAATCGTTATGATCAAGAAAGGTTTATTAAATCAAGAGAAGGTTAGTCAATTTTTTGAATATTTATATCAATAATTTAGTTAATTATTTCAAATTGTATTAAAATTAAACGTTTTGATGTTTAGATACTGAAGGCTTTAAAATTGATACTATGGGTACATACCATGGTATGACATTGAAATCTGTAACTGAAGGAACAGTTCCAAAAAAACCAGTAGCTACTGTCACTCCTGTTCAACAACCTTCTCGGTCTGGTCCTCATGTAAGTGAAATACTTGTTATAATAATTAACAAGTGGGTACCAATGCAGTAAAACTTAATTTTTTTTATTTATTTATATGAAGCTATAATAATATTATTAAATTGTTTTTAAAGTTTACGGAAAACGAAATGTTGGTGAGTTAAAAAAAGTCCAATAAATATAATATATTATTAGTACCTAAAACAATTAGTTGGTTTTGTGTCTTAACATATTATATTTATTATGTTTATTGTGTTTCCGAGTTATTCGCTACTAGAACCAACACAAAGTGGAGTAAATATAATAAATGATTCAGAAAAGTGCTTGATTTGCAAATTAAAGTATAAACATTTGTAACTATAATAAAAATTTAAAATTCTTCAAGATATCAATTAGACTCAATTTCCAATTGATAGTTATGACTAATTTAAATTTTTTAAGCTCTTCATTATAATTCATTATCTAAAATGTGTTGTTTTATTTATATCAAGAAGTAATCATTTTGAGAAAAAAGATGCAAGTACTTTTCAATGCATTGTTATAATTGTTACTTTATAGATTCTAATTTAATAATGGTTACCCCCTTCCACAACAGTTTTATTTGTATATCATTATATTTTACTATTAGGTTGGCTTGAAAACTATACTTTAAAGCCCATAAAACAAAACCATTTAACTATGTAACTATTCATATAAGTATAACTCATTTTACGTTTTTGCAATAAATATACATCAATTTATTAATTTATTCTCAATATTGTAAATGTAAAAGAATTTGTAAAAAAAAAAATATATTTATTCATTCTTCAATATTATTTTGTTGAGGAGAGGGGGATTATCGATATACATTAGTACATCACCTTTATTGTTGCTACCTAACCCTAAAAATATTGAAATATAAAATGTCTATTGAATAATAACTGCATGTTTGAACAATTAAATTAAATAATTTTAATTGTTATAAAATATAGGCCAAATTAACTGCTTCTCAACAAGCTAAACAAAGAATATCAAGGACTCCAATTATTGTCATCCCTGCTGGACAGTCTTCATTAATATCTATGCATAACGCTCGAGAAATTTTACAAGAACTAAAGTAAATATTTAATTTTTTAACATGAAAATATATTTTATTTCATGATACCATTTAAACGTAATTTATATTTTTTTGTATTTTTATTTGTACACACAAATTCTCCCTGGTATTCTCTGACTTATTGTTCTACACTGAGTTTTTGATGTATTCTGATATTTATTTAGTAACAAGTTTTTTCAGCTATACCTAACCTTTAATTCTATCCAGTCCAATATCCTTAAGGTGCATCTTTTCTTGAAGTTTTTTAAATCTTCATAAGTTTTTGACAACAGTTCTATCAGTTCCAAAAAATAAAATTGTAGAATATTGAAAGATTATTAATAGCTTGATATTTCTGATTTAACAATAATTTTTCTAAAGATTTGTTTCAACTGAAGAAAGAAAACAAAATGGATCAAAACGTGATAATGAATTACTTTTACAACGTCGCAAAGATGGGGGCATGACAGTGCCTTACCGTGTGGTTGATAATCCTCAAAGACTGACCCAAGGAGAATGGGACAGAGTCGTAGCTGTATTTGTTATGGGACCAGCATGGCAGTTTAAAGGATGGCCCTGGGACGGCAATCCTGTAGAAATTTTTTCTAAAAGTAAATATTATTTTATGTTTTTATATACCATGGTTTCAGTGGCATGTAACATAGGGTCCGAGATTTGCTCAGGCAATACCTTAAACATTGGTAGGTGGGTATTGATGGAAGAAAAATAGGACTTTTTATAACAATATTATGAGGGGCAGGTCTCCTACAATTATTTGAGTAACACCGATTTGATGTATGATACATATCACTACATGGTTTTAACTTTGCTTTTTATTCATAATTAATGGTTAGGTTTTTGCATTCATCGATTTAAATAATCAAACAATGGAACTTAGTTTAAGAAGAATTCTATATACATAACCTAAATAGACTATTAAGTTTAAATTGGATTTACGAAAGTACCTATAAAAAAAGTTAAGTTTAGATACAGTAGATGATTAAAATTTAATTTATTTGACTCAGCTATTTATTGATACCTATAAATTAGTACATTATATACATTATATATATATATTATTATTATTGTACATTTTGTATACATCTTATGAAATCTAAATAATAATTATTTAGATTTCATAAATTTTCCTTTAGTTTATAATAATTATAAACTAAAGAAAAAATTTAAAACATATTACCATATCCTATAATACATTATTGAATCCTTAAATTAAGTGAAAAGAGAACTTTTAGTATAAAAAATCATAGTTAAATAAATCAAAAGAGCTTAAGAATAATATAATATAAGATTATATTATATAATATTATCAAAAACAAAATTATTTAATCAAATTAATTATATTGTATAATTTTCAGTATGTGCATTTCATTTAAAATTTGATGAAATGAAGTTGGATACAAATGTGGCCAAATGGGCTGTTAATGTTTTGCAAATATCAAGAACCCGGCGTCATTTAGACAGAGCAACCCTTATGGTATTCTGGGAAAAATTGGACAGGTATGATATAGTAATATGTTTTATGAATGCTGTTCAGCATAATAACTGGTCAAGTAAACCAGTGTACAAGTATAAATATGACAAATTGAAATGTAATTTACTATAAATAATTTAACTGATGGATCATAACCACATATTTGATATCTAAAATAATTTCCATGTTTTATGATATTATTTTATTTTAATTAATAAAAAAAAAAAAAATAGCAATTACTGATTTTAAAATGGTTATTAACCCTTTAACTATTCCAGACCTACTACTACTACGTCTAAAACATTTACACCATTTACTGATCCAGGCATACTATTATGTTCCTGTATTTTTATATATTATCATTTGCCTGTAACCATACAATTTGTGTAAACCCTGGCTCGTGTTGTTTTAAATTTAAATAATTAGATCGTACAAATCTCAAAAATTAAATTAAATAAAAAATAAAAATTTAAACAATAACTTTATTAAAAATGTTCAGTCAATCAAACTAAATGTTCGTAATACAAGATGTAGAATCTTTCAACTATATAATTTATAATATAGGTGAATCTATCATAAAATACTAAGTGATACTTTTTTCAAAACTATGTTTTTCATTACCGTGTAGTATTATTCAAAATAAAATCTCTGTATCAGATAAATATCTAAAACCTAGTATCTATAACCTAATTTAATAAAAAAAATTAACATTACATTCCTAAAACCAAGTTACATTAAAATTAAAAAAGTTACATGTTCTTTTGATTTTGTAAAAAGTAAAAAAATAGTGCCATTTACTAGTTAGGTAAATTTTATTGCCTAGATTAATGTAAATCTAAATTACTAAATTATAAAATAAGATTTACAGTAGATATTTAGCATTCTTTATTTTTAATATCAATATGTTTATTTTTTTTTTCAGACACATATTGAAGTATAAACCAAACTTAAGATTTTAGATAAATATAGAAATAATGACAATTGAATAATCCTTGAGCTTGTATAACATTTTTTCAATAATTACGGTATTGCTCATTATTGTAGTAATACAGTATTAAAGCTAATTGAAATATTGTTTATCTTAATTTATACTTTGTCTTAATGTATTTCATACTGTATATTTTTATAGTGGATTTAAAAAAAAAATGTAACATTGGCCAATTGTTTAATGCAAACCATCAATTTAGGTCTTGTCATAATTTAATATTATTAAACCTACTTTTTTATCATGTCTCTTCTAGCATTATTTTATATTTAAAAATATTGAAATATTTAAGAACCTTTTGTACTGCAAAATTGTAAATATTGGAAATTATTCATTATTTTAATTATAATAACTGAGGCAGTACCTATTAATTTTTTTTTATACTAACCAACGTTTTTTTCCATCATGAAAACTGTTAATTTATAATTTTAAGTAATTGTCAAAGTATTGAAGTAAAATTAATATATTTTGACATATTGATATTGTGATAGTACAATATATTTTATAAATTTAATAAAGATGTATTCAAGAAATAAATTTGTTTGTTACTATAATTTGAGATTTAATAGAAGGATTTTAACATTTTTTTGAAGATTCTGAGCACAAATTTGAATTCAAAATATTAGCCTTTATATAGAGGGGTATACTGCCCTTATAAGTGATAATTCGGTTGGTAGAAAAAACATTACAATTTTGATTTTTCGAATTTTGGAAAATATGTTATTAATCTGAAATAATGCACAACAAACACAATATATTAGGAAATATTTTAAAATTTAAAACTCTCTAAGTTGTCAAAAAAATCATGGTTACTAACAGGACTGATGTAGATACTCCCGTGTAAAATGAATTTATACTATAACACCAAGATGACCATTTTCCATTTTTTCTTTTGGCTGGATTTAATTTGCATTACTTATATGGCCTGACCTAACCTAACCTAACCAGCAGTTATGACTTGAAGTGCTTAGTACAATTTGGATCCAAGGAAAAAATCATAATTTTACAATTACGCTGCATGGCAATAACAATTTAAAATTTAAACTTTCTTGGCTTAATAAATTGAATTGGATGCTTACAGTAGTTTAGTTACTGGTGTTTATTGTAAATATTGTGTATTATTTACCGTTAAAAAGGAAGAAAATTAAGTCAATTTCTTGGACAGCTTTATTATAATCAGCCATTCAAAAATTGGAAGTACGCTAGGTACTGAAAAAATATAGTTGCACGAAAGCACTAATTTTCATACCAACTGTATTATAGATTTTCAATCTTTGTCAGCTGTAGTTTCAGGGCAAATACCTTCTGTGCACGAATGCACCATCAACTAATTATCGCTTCAAAACAACAAAAAGAAAATAATAGAAAAATAATTTTGCCAGATATAACTTATAAAGTCTGTGATACTCTGTGGTCGTCAGGGCATAATCGACTTCTGAACTAGGTTAAATGAATTAGCGGTTCTTAACATACACCGAGAAGTTCCAGTTACAGAATATGGAGTCATTGACGTATTAGCTTCAATAAAACGCCGCTTAGATTTTTCTTTGTAAATTTCTTAATTAGTTCTAGTTAATATTTAAAATAATAATAATAATTAAAAAATATATTTTTATAAAAATTAAGTTTATTTTTTCGGACCCCCCATGAAAAATTCCCGGTTGCACCACTGACCCACACAAATATTTATGTTAAAATAATGCCATTCGATTTTATGTATGTGAGTACTCAATTTTTTCGATTTTTAATCGTTGTTTGCCTTTGCTCTTTGCATACACATAGAAACGTTTATGTTTAAATTTTTTCTCAGAATTAATCGTAGATTTTTCGTAGACTATACCCATGGATGGACTGATTATAGGGTGGTGGGCGGGCGATCCCCGTCTGGGCCTGGAGAAAATATTGGTTGCTTGAATGATTTTGGGCGGATAACTTATAAATATTTTATCGGCCAGAACAGAACCTCATATCAAAATTATCATCTACATCAAAATATATTTATTTTTTAATTTTATTTAAATATAATAAAAAAAAAAATAAAAATAATATATTTTTTTTTTCGTATTTAATTATTAGCCTAAAATTGGGATGAATTTTCTGTTTCCCCGAAACCAATTACTTTTTCCCAGTCCGCCCCTGGTCTGATTAAGGTATAAGTGCGTACCAAAAAAAAAAGCTATACTTTTGACGTAATGCGAGTGCGTAAGAGATTATTTTGATTTACCCAGGGTACTGCCAAAAATGCATATTTTATACCTACTATAAAATGTTTATTTCTGAAAAAAAAATCCTAATAGTTTAGAATCCCTACAAGGTTTTCACAAATTAATCTTAGAGCAGCCAAAAAATGTGATTCGACTCCAAAATAGGTTGCAAGTGTTTGTGATTTTGATGAATTTTGTTAAGATTTGAGTATGAAACGCTTATACAAAAAAATCGTTCCTATTTATGAAGGTATACATTTAGTGTTTGAAAATTTCATGAAATTTTAAAAAATGAAATATTTCAAAATGTGTGAAATATTTCAGTGTTTTAATAAATTTTGTTTTATTTTTAAATAGGTAAGTTTTATATTTGCATATAATTGTCATAAATTACCTTCATAACTGTATGGCACCTGTATGTATACCTAACCTTTGGTATTATACATTTTAAATAGTATTCAACATTTAACATTTTTAAATATTTTAATGTTTAAATGATACAAGTAGGTATACAATCTTTTACATGTATTAGGTCGTCGACGATAAGCCATTTCTTGAGAAAATAACTAGGTTTTGCTATAAAATATAAATAGTCGAAAATAAGACCTAATAATAGTAATCGTATTCCATTAATGTCAATGATTATACCTAGAACTCTTGGACTATATAAATATATAATTAATAATTGATAAATAACCATCATTAATATTTGTGTTCAAAAAAATTTCAATGTTTCACGTTTTTGTGAAATATTTCACCATGTAGTGAAATATTTCATACTTCAAACACTATATATATATATATAAAAGTATAAAACTATATGAAGCCCGGGGGCCCCCCAAATATATGTAAGTCTTTGGGACTCATGTGCGCGGCACGCTTTGCGCACTCGGTTTTTGCGGCACTGTAACCTACTACCTATATTGTTTTATTGATGATAATGTTTGTTCGAGGGTAAAAATGATTAGACATTTTTAACTAAATCTATCAAAATAAAAATGTTGTTCTTATAAAGTTATTGTTTTTAATTATTAAAAAAAATATTTTAAATCCACGGTTTTTTTATAACTGTTTACGTCTGAAATTATGATAGTTATAAATTAATATTTAGTTAAAAATTTCAAAAAGATATACGGCAGGGGCCTTCAAGTTGACACTCACGGTTCGTTTCTATGAGACACTTCTATATCTACCACTCTCCCTCCGGAGGTTTTCAGTTTTCATACGTCACGACAGCCCTGCAAAGTTTTTCCACGAACGTTTGTCACTCTCCAGACCTCCACATACGTCCATGACTATCTGGTCGTATATATACACCACGTTTGACAGTAACTGACACGTGGTAGACCGATAATTCGATTATATTATTATTTAATGAAAATAATATTGAAGGTGAATACGAACTACGAAGAAAAGCCTCCGGCGTAAAAACTTCGTTAAGAAATAATGTAAAACAAAATATTATATCGTTAGGAACGACAGTGTGACATAGCACACAGCAATTTATAATAATTGATAATAATAATAACAATACACATGATGATAATAATATAAGTGCGAGTGTCGGCCATACCACGGGCGTCCGACCACGGCATAAGAATAACTAATAAGTATACATAAAATAATAATATAATATATTACGACCAAAATTGGAGGACTACTCCGTAATTGTAATATAAAATCATCCGATGAAAAACGAAATATATACTGTCCCGAGCTGGTTGCGCGTGTGGGCGGCGGAAAAACAAGGGTGAGAAAAAAAAAACATTGGCCAATATTCGTTTTTATTATAACAGTAATATTTTATAATATTAGTTTCGAGCTTCGGCAGTAGTGGAGGGAGATGTTCCATACAGTGCGGTGGTGTTACGCTGATCAGAGGAGTATATATTATGTACACAATATCTTTACCTGCCCTGTATAATAGTATGTACTGTTTAGACCATTCCGGGTGTGTGGCTATTTGTAATTTAGAACGTTACTTAGTTATAATAATAATATATTAAACTGTACAAACTTCTTTTGTTTTAACGTGTAAATAGAAATGAAGCACAATGACATAATGATATGTGCTTGACCCAGTGCCGTAGCCAGAAATTTTTTTTTTTGGGGGGGGGCACTTAATTTTTTTCTCAATTTTTGCAATGCTAGAATACCCGATTATCACCCATTACTTTATGACCTCTTTGTTTATAAAGTGTTTACTACAGTCCTATTATTTGTATGACTACCATTATAATATGCTAACATCTATGGTACCCATATATTTAACATACCTAACAAAGTATTATTAGTATTTCATTAATAATATTTTTAAAAATTAAAAAATTAAAAATATAACAAAGTATTAATATTATGTTAAACCATATATTGATAGATTAATTTATTAACTAATGTAGCTATATTAAGAACATTATATCAATATTATTACTATGTGTTTTAAACACATTAACTATAATCATAGAACAATAATATACCATGTCACCATTAACTATATACCACTTGGCGCTTGAGCACAAAACATGTTATAATATAATATGATTTAATAATATTATGATACTTATAATCAAACCATAACCGTGTTCACAACAAAAATGGAATACACTTGTATTTCTTATCTAAAGTCTGTGATTATCTTTACTATTTTACATTTATGAATACAAAATTATAAAATTAATAATTTTTATTGTTATTTGTTATCATAGATTTATCTTGAATTATATAAATTTAAAAATTTCTGTGCAATGTACTATGGGTCTATGGCCAACCAAAAAAAAGAAAGGATTTCGGGGTGGGCACGTGCCCCCAGTGCCCCCCCTGGCTACGGCACTGGCTTGACCGTAATGAGCGTTCCGTGAATAAGGCATGGAGGATCTTCCTTGGCCGCATGTGGATGTGGCCCATATACCGAGGAGACCAAAATATAATAATATAGCCTCGTCCCTTCTAGTCATCGTTTGGTTTGGGCCATAGTTATAATATAATATACGTCGTAATATTATTACTATGCACTAGCAATATTACTTAAATTATATTAAATTAAAACATCCAATTATAATGATAATACTTTATTGCGCTTGCTCGTCATATTAAATGTAAAATATTTGAAAAAAAAAACTTGTGTGTCCGTATCTAGTTCATTTGTAAAAAGTAAAATTCTATATACCCATATATAGGTATATACTATATGCATATATAACAGTTTACTTAAATATAAGATATAAGATCACCTAAAAGTATAAATCGAGTACAAACCGTAATATCAGAACTCGCTAAAATATTATAGGCATAATATTATATCAATAATAGTATAATGGTCTTAAGAAAAATTAACGCGCTCAAAATTCTAATGCGGCGCGTCGATGAGAACGATGAACGTACTAGCTGGCTAATAATACACGTCGTCGTCTGGGAGATTTTCGAATTGATCGGTCTCTATGTTGGAAGATTTGTATTTAGCTCATTTGCAATTCTCGATTCATACCAAATAGAACACTTTTTATATCTGCACCAAAATAACCATGTCGGAACAGTATTATAACATCGATGAAATTAACATCATTCTACTGGACATATTGGAAGAGATTATACTGGGTATAATCGACGGAACTTATGAAAATGAAAGTGATGCGAATCTCATTCTTCTGGTGACACCACTACTATTGGCTGTAAGTATGGGAACACAGATCGGCGACTCCCTGCCGTGCCCGGAGACGGCCCTTGTTATAGAAAGCGCCGGTGACGACGATCAACATCATGACGTCGAGGAGCCTACAGACATTCCCACCGAAAATATCCCTCAACAAGAAGGCGACCCTGCAATGGAAGACGTAGTGGAAGAAGGCGACTCTGTAATAGAAGACGTGGCGGAAGAAGAGGCAATCATTTTCGTTGACATGGACTGCAGTAATTTGCCGTCGGGCGGCGACGCGCCGTCCTCGGGGTCGGGGCCCGTAGAACCCACCCCTAATCCCGAGGACGGTCCGGTCGGAGACGCGGTAATGCTGCATGTCGCAGTGGTGTCGGTAGAGAAAATCGAGCCGGCGAAGGAGCAGCTTGTAAATGATAAACGTGAAGATTCTATAGGTGAGGAGGGCCCGGCGGCAGCAGCAGCAGCAGCGCCGGAAAAGCGCGATCCACCCCGCAGGAACCGGGTTTCCAGGGGGTGGAAACGGATTAAACGCACTTTCCGCGCGTTGTGCTGCTGCTGTGCCGCGCACGAGAATCCGGACGAATAGATCATCACCCTTCGATTACAGCCCCTCGGGCCGGAGACGGCGGACAGGATGACGGCGACGTGAAGGAGGGGAGGAGGATACGGGAAAGAGCACGGAAGGTGCACGGCGGTAAGTCACCGGCGCACGTTCTCCGACCACCCGCGGCGCGAAGGGTTCGCTGGCGTAGCGCGCTCGGACGTCGTCGACGCGCGAGACCCTCTGGCGGCTCGGCGAGCGCCCGACCGCAGTTACGGTCGCGCGGAGCGGCACGGACACGGCACGGCACGGCGGCTAGTAGATGTACCGGCGCGGGCAACGATTCCGCCCCGCCGGTACAGACCGCGACGGCGGCGATGGTGACCCGTTACGACGGCAGTGGCGGAGACTTCACGGGCAAGCGGGGTGAGTGACAGAGATTTGCGTGCTAGGAACACGGACGTCAGCGGCGCCGGACCCTAGGGAACTATAAACAGTTCCTGCAGGGTCCGGCGGCGCGCGACTCCACCGCGGCGGTCATTGGACCGAGACGCGGCCGAAGGGACGACGCCGGGGCGAAAACCACCGAGAGCCGAGGATCGCGCCGCGGTCCGCTGGCTCTCGGCTTTTCCGCTCCGCGGTAATCCCACGTCGGCCGGGTCACTGGTCCGATCGCCGCAAGTTCCGCAGCGCGAAATCTCGCTTCGCTCGCTTGTCTCTAACGGTCTTCGTCGTCCGTCGTCGGGTCGTCACCGTCGACCGTCCATCGAGCGCACGACATCGCGCGCTAGCCCGCCGTTCGTCGCCGTCGACCGTTGTCGCTCCCGCGATCGTCTCGGTCTGGCCTCGCCGGCTGGGCAAGGTCGTCACGCGTCCGAGCAAACGCGCCCGCGACACTCGTCGACCCGCGGGACCGGTCGCGAGAACGTGCAAAGGTGACCAGTGGCCAGCAACATTGCTTATCAGCACCGATTCGCCATCTCGTATCCCCTCCCCTCCTGGTTTTATGTGTCTCCTGTCCGCCGCTATTTTTTTTTTCTTTAATTTTCATATTGTTATGTTTTTTCGGCCTTGTTTTCTTTTTATAACAAATATATAAATAATTTAAAATGTTCATGTTTATGTTAATTTTTCAAATTATATATATATATTGCTGTTTTTGAACAAATCTTTTGTACTAGGAAATCATCTTTCGATTTTTGACAGTTGTACAATAATATAGTCATTAGCATAACAGCACAGGAGGCGGTACGACCTTTACCGAGTGGAAAATTTGGGTGGTACGTATGACATAATAATATGAATATATCGTCAACACGATGTGCTGATAATAATAATATGTTTGTGTGTGCATCATAATATATTAAGTTCATTTGGTATTATATTTGTTTTTGATAAAAATTGCGAATTTGATTATAATAAATATTTTATTATTATATAGTTACTATTAGGCGTACCCTATTCACCCGAAATATAATACGTGTCACGTAAACTCATAATATTTAATAGTAATGTTTAAATGTTACATTCTGTGTTATGCGAATTATTGGGTACTATACAATTATTTGTTAATTTGTATTTAACACAGATTTGTACAGATTAAAAGAACGCTCAACTTCAACAGATATAATGGGTGAAAATTCATACTTGCGAAGTCCAGAGGAGTAAGCTCGGCCTGCAGTTATATCTAGTGTTTGAAAATTTCATGAAATTTTAAAAAATGAAATATTTCAGTGTTTTAATAAATTTTGTTTTATTTTTAAATAAGTTTTATATTTGCATATAATTGTCATAAATTACCTTCATAACTGTATGGCACCTGTATGTATACCTAACCTTTGGTATTATACATTTTAAATAGTATTCAACATTTAACATTTTTAAATATTTTAATGTTTAAATGATACAAGTAGGTATACAATCTTTTACATGTATTAGGTCGTCGACGATAAGCCATTTCTTGAGAAAATAACTAGGTTTTGCTATAAAATATAAATAGTCGAAAATAAGACCTAATAATGGTAATCGTATTCCATTAATGTCAATGATTATACCTAGAACTCTTGGACTATATAAATATATAATTAATAATTGATAAATAACCATCATTAATATTTGTGTTCAAAAAAATTTCAATGTTTCACGTTTTTGTGAAATATTTCACCATGTAGTGAAATATTTCAAAATGAAATATTTCATACTTCAAACACTATATACATTTAATATTTTTAAATTTCTATATTATTAAGAAAATTTTATTTATCTAGGTAGTTAATTTAATTTTAATAATCTATTAAACATATGATATCAGATATTTATATTATTTCATGTTTAATAAAAACTTGATTGTTTATATTAAATTCAGTTACATATTACCTATAATATTTATATAATATATGTATAATTTAAAACATATAAATTGACAATTTCGTTTTAATTTTAATGAACTATACTGAAGTCAATGTGGAAACTTTTATGATGCATTTAATATTTGTCATATCGAATGTTTAGTTTCTCTTCCTAACAAACATTTGTAAACTAAATAGCACATTTATGCGAAATCTATGATATAGGTACTTGATTTCCTTCACAACAAATATTTGAAATTAATTAATTCTAATTAGTTATACATAGCTGGTTAAGTAGACAGTTTCAGAATATAAAGTACCATGCCTAATTATTTAATATAACAATAATTGTATTAAATAGGTATAAGTACCTACGTATAATTATAATACAAGCCATTCAATATACTAAAATAGGTTTTTAAGAATTTTTAATAATGACTGTAATAATAGATCTCAAGTTCAGCAGTTCCTGACAAATTCTCGAGAATAAAGCAAAATAATATTTAAAAAAAAATAATCAAAATGAGTTATTACAAAATGTTGAATTCTTTTTAATAACATTGTTTTTTCAATCAATTGTTCATTATAATTTTTATTGATGTCAAATTGTTGTGAAAAATAATTAATAAAACGGACTTTATGGTATTTAAATACAAGTATTTACATTTTGTTAAAAATACTTTTAAATAATACTCAGTATACTTAAAAAAATTTTGATTATTTTTTTTAAAAATATTATTTTGCTTTATTCTGTATTGTTAAGAGGACGCCACACCCGCATGTGTTGTCTCCGTCATACAAACGCGTATCATAGCATATTTACGTTCAGCAGTTCACGTTTTATTCCGTTAACTTAAAAATTAGAGTGAATCGACCTATTTTAAAACTTGATTGTAAGAACATTATCTGTGTTTTGTTGGAAGTTTTTTTATGATAATTCAATTTTTAAGTGACTTATGAGCATTTTTAATTTACATTTATTATACACGCATAACTCACTTAAAAACTGAATTATTGTAAATATAATTCCAACAAAACACAGATGATGTTCTTGCAATCAAGTTTCATAATAGATCGAATCACTTTAATTTTTAAGCTAACTGAATAAAACGTGAACTGCTGAGCGTAAATATGCTATGTTACGCGTTTGTAAGACGGAGACAACACATGCTGGTGTGGCGTCCTCTTAATTCTTATTTCAAATTGTTAAAATCTATGGTAAGTAGCAAACTATAGTAACATAATTTAGGTATACCTACATATATTCTATTATATGGTATAAAAACGTGGTATAAACTTTAAAAAAAATACTTATATTAATTGTATTCAAATACTTTGTGAGTATTCGTAAAATACATTTTTATAATAGTATTTTAAAAGTATTTTTAATATATATTAGTATATTTTTATATATATATACTTACTATTTTATTAGTATCTTAATACTTTTTCAAAAGTATTTTTTACAAGTCCGACGCCGGGTAATTCATCCATATGCCTATATAAATATATAATGCAATCTAGGATCTAGCAATAGCAAAGCATTTTCGAGTTTAGGATTGGATAGTACCTATACCTAATACCTATTATACTTTATAGTATATAACACCTACCAACTGTAATGATAACTATTATTTGATTTTGTATTTGATGAGTGAACAATTTAAAGTTAGGTATTTAATTATGCATTATACATTTATACATAATATACAAAGAATCGTAAAGAATAAAAATAAAACATTTTCAACACAATTTAAAAAAATTATGAAATTAAATTAAATTTATCTTGCAGAAGCTTAAATAAAAATCTTATAAATTATAATACTAATTATTGGAGATTAAAATATGTACTTCATTCAAATTTATACAGTTTGTTTTATTAAAAAATAAATATGTAAACTATATTTTTCATTATTACAATTTATTATAACAAAGATTATTTTTATCCACCATTGTTGAACACTTTTCTTGATAAATTATTACCAAGAATATTTCTTCAGTATTAATACTATTACAATGTTACCTACTCTACAGAAATTGTATTTTTCAAACAATTTACATAGTATTCAGTATTTACAAAGGCATATAAAATATATGACGAACCGAGTGTATAAAACTCGTCTATATATAATATAATAAATAATTAAATAAAGTTATTGCGGTCGCTATCGAGTTTGAGCCGATCTAGAGGAATGTTCCTCTCCTCCACATCCTTTAGCTCGGGATATTCTCGCTAGCTCGTTAGAAATGTTTTTAATGCGATTTGTCCTGTTGTTTTTGTCTTCTCGACCGAATTTTAGCATTCGGTGGCCAACGATGGTTATAAATGAGAAAATGTAAATGACAGGATGGTGAGAGGAATAGTAACAGCTTAAGTTAGAATACAAAAAAAAACAAATTAAAAAGGGGTTTATTCTCTTTCAAATAACAAAAAACAAAAATTTGTTTACTGTGTTTTCAATTGCGTCAAAAAAGGGAAACTTTTTCTAAAATGTTCGTCGGCTACAGCTTTACAATTAAAATGTATTCTTGTAAATTACATATATTATTGTATATAAAGTACAAACAAATAGTACATACATACTTACATAATTGTAATTCATCCTTTAAATGTTGAATTAATATTTTAGTTTGTATTTTGGATTTTTCAAATTCTATAGGTATTAACAAATGTACCTATTTAAATTGATTAACTGTCATAGGTACAACTATTGTACCTATGTTGGTAGATTTTATTAAAACCATTTTTACACATTGAGTTGGTGTAAAAAATAAAAAATTAAAGAAGAAATATAAATTGCAAATTGGTGAACTAAAAAATGAAAAACAAATTATTAATCAAAATCATACCTATATATTTGCATATACCTCTACCTATAATATCTACCTATATCTACGCAATATATGTTTGATCGAGTTTTTCGTTGCGCAAATGTGTAATATTACCTATATGTAATTATTATATGAATGTTTAAAAAATTTTAATGCAATGAAAAAATAAGTGCTTCAATTTTGTGACTTTATTATGAAAAAATTTTAATTTACATATCATCTGTACATAAAATACAATTAATGGGGTTCTGTCACGTCTCGTTTACCATCATATGTGTGAATGATGCTACACAAAGAGCTACCAGCGTCGATATATGTTTACCTGTTAACAAATTTCAATCACTTTTCATTGTAAATATAATTTAATAATAAATAATGATTTAATTAATGTACCTACCAGGATTTATTGTATTTATGTTATTTCTGTACTTCTCTAGAAACATATTTTCTGCATATGACTGTGTAAGTGGTTGAATAACAATCATTTTTCGCCATTTTAATTGTTCTTGTATGAGGCTAGCTTCACAAGTTAAATCCAGCTCTTCATTAGGTCCTTGAAAATGATCTTTCTCTACCTAATTTGATAGTATTGTTTAATAAAACTATATTATATTAAAACAATTATGTACAATTGTTAAATATCACTGGTTACATTAGTCTTATTGATGAATAAATTGATAAATAATAATATTTTACCACAACTTTGTCGGCATAATAGCATCACTTAAAAATATATATTATATACTACATTTTACACGCATCTTAATTCATAATGAGAGTAGGAAGCATCAACAATTTCGATCTCTATTGTTGTTTATTAGGCCATTCCACCAATTATAATAACCAACAGTTTAGATAATGTAATATCTATCGACTATCATTGACTATTTAAATAATACACCATGCGGCATACTGGACCCAGTGTATTAAATTATAGGTTGAGAAGTAAACTGAGCCCAACGTTTGCTATGCCAACTTTTTGTTTGCAACATTTTTTTCGTTGAGCTCGTTTTATTAATTATTTTTATATTTTATGTATAATATTTCAGTAATAAATAATAATTTTCATTTTTAAGTGTTCATAGCAAATTATGGACAATTTTAACAACCAACAATTGATAGATCTTTAATAATAACTTTGAACTTAAGCTTGAGTTCAATTAAGTCTAGTTGTTTGAAAACAAAAATATTGTTATTTAGATTTGAGATACAAATACATTAATTCATTGCTGTAGTAAATAATTAAAATATCCAATTTCAAAACAAGGGAATATCATGTTTGAAACGAGGAATTGTTAATGGAAGTGGTGACAATTTATGTTCGAAGCTATAGGAACTAGTTTATCCAAAGCGTGAGACATTTTTTTGCACAAAACGAGACAATTGTATTCGAATTGTGTCGCTTCAAACATACAATTTTCTCCGATGGAAAATTTATTTCACACACATCAACATCTAATTCATCGTTTCGAACAAAACAATATGCGTCCTGAGTCCTGATCAGAACAGAATTAACTCACTCCCATAAAATATGTATTTGAGCATAATTTTTGTTTCCGAACATATAAAATGTCCTCACACTTGATCACTATAGTAGGTACTAGTATTTATTTGGAAAAATTGATTTCAGTATAATATCTTTTCAAAGTGAATTATAAACGTTTGATTAGTATTTCATATAATACAGTAAATATAGGATTCTTGAATATTTGAAAAGTCCTAAGTGAAATATTAAAAGTCTTAATTTGCACTAAAAATCTGGTTACAAAGAATTTTGATAAGCTATTTAACTATTTATTCTAGATAATAATTTTTTTTCATTGAAGTATATTATGTACTTGAAATTCATAAAATATGAAAAACACAAGAATAAAAATAAAGCCATTCAATTTGTTTGCTTTCTAATTTTACTGTAAGTATTGTACATAAAACAACTCTCAACTTTAATTAGTATATATTTTTAAAGATGTTAGAAAGATTTTATAGCAAAATAATAGCTATAAATAATGGCATAATGCTTGTAATTCAATTGAACAATTATTATTACTTAAAATTTGCTTATGTGTTCGTCACTAGGTACCTATTTATTGTTCTGTACATATTATTTTATGCTGGGTGTTCAACAATGGTTATAAACTTATACATTGAGGTTTATAATGGGAAAATCAAGATCGAAAATTATTGATACAAAATTATTTTAACTAAATTGACGTATCAAAAAGTATATTTTAAAACCTATATTATTATAATAGAATGTGATTTACCTAACTGTAGGTAACTGATAAAGTATGTTTCTAGTATAAAAATGTGAACAATCGCATGTTTGTTGTATAAACAACGGAATATAATAATTATATCTATAATGTACATGAGATTTATTATGAATTAATAATATAATAAAAATAACGGTATTAATATGATTAAAATCTTAAATCTTAATAATATAATTTATGCACTATACTAGTTTTTTTATTTCATATTTTTTTAACCTAAATTATTTTTAAATTTTAATATTTTTCACTAAAATATAATGAATATTGAAAAAGTATAAAATATCTATTTAAATTCATACCTTAAATCGAATGCCTACCGCTTTTGAATATAAAGGGCCTTCAGGATTGACCAACACGGGATAATTCTCCATTTGATTATTGCTCGCCTATATCAAATAAAATAAATATAAATACATTTTTATCCCAATTTATTTGTTTAGACATTATTATAAAATAAGACAATAACTTGATGAAAACACTTAATTGAGTTATGCATTATTTATACATATTTTGTTAACAATGGAATAAAATTAAAACAATTTAATGATTTTAGTATTATATAAGTTTCAAAATTACAATTTGGATATTTTATCATATTTGTTTGTATAAGTTATAAAAAAAGTATTTTGGTAATTGAGAGTTGGGTTTTTATAAGTAGCAAATTGCATTATTTTCCTAAATGTACATTAAGTAAGTTGTTTATGGAGAATCTTGCTTGATTGGCTTGATCTGGCTGGATTGTTGGTCATTACTCATGATCAATGGATATATAATTCAGTGAACTGTGCAGAACACCAATAATATAACAATATAAGGATGATATTTTAATCCAAATTTAATTGTTTTCTTTATTATTTGCCTGTATACCCTTCTCTTTAATATAATTGAAGTCGCTTGCAGTTAACCTAGCAATAATATTCTCAACTGTCGAACATTTATTTTCAAACGCTTTCTCTGTATTCATAAGCTAATTCTCAACTTTATAAATGTCCATAAAATTATTTTATGTATGATACACTTATTTACTGCCATAACCCATACCTTTTATTGTATATGGTATATATAACATAATCTTAAGAGGACGTCGCCCCCGCATATGTTGTCTCCGACTTAAACGCGTACGACATAGCAAATGTTACACTCAGAAGATTACGTTTAGCCTCATTAATTTAAAAATTAGGGTGAATTGACCTCTTATAAAATGTAAAGATTATTGTCTGGGCATCTCATTGGCTTTTTGTTACATTTTAATTTTAAAACGAGTATGAGTATTTAAAGATGTACAAACAATTTACAATTTTAAAATACTCTTAACTCCCTTTAAAAATAAAATATAACAAAAAGCCAATGAGATGCCCAATAATCTTACCTTTAAATTAAAATAGGAGGTCAATTCGATCTTATTTTTAAATTAACAGGCCTTAACTTAATCGTAGGTTAGGTTAGCGCCGCGGAAGAATGCGAAAGCAGATCCCGCGGCGTCGTCGGTTAAAAACTGAAAAAAAAAATGTTATGTTAGGTAACCTAACCTAGCATAGTTCGCATTATACAATGTTAGTAGAACTTTTACAAACATGTCCAAAAAAATGTTTAAATTTACTTGTTGGACATTGTTGAAATTTGTTGGAGCGCCCCTATTTTTTATTCCACCTTAAACTTTATACTGCCAACCTCACACCTAGCATTACATTTATACTAAAAATAATCTATTTATAACCAAATAAAAACTATCCAGAAATATTATTTAAGGTAGAAATTATTGAAATTTAAATTGAATTTGATGTTGAAATTGAAGTTGATAGATCCAATCCCAACTACAATTCAAACCTGCAAATATTTAGGTCTAACTTTAGACAACATTAACATATTATGGTCTGCATTTAAAAACCAAAAGAAATCAGCTGAACACCAGACTTTATTTTATAAGCTAAATATGCCCGATTCTCAAATAAAAGCTCTTAATTAACAATAAATCATTAATATATAAATCAATACTAAAACCTATCTTGGCTATTATATAGCATTATAATATGGAAATGTGCTAAGCCTTCTCAAATACAAAACATCCAGCCATCCAGGCTTTTTAATCAATTTCCCTTCATAGAATAACATATGCGTCATGGTATGTCTCAAATCTCACTGTACAGCACAAATATTTAAACATTAAAAAAGTTTCTGTCACAGCTAAAATAATACTCCAAAAAAATTCACACCAAATCAAACAATTACACAAGTCCACTAGTTTCTACCTTAGCCAGTGAATACATTCCCAAAAATCCCTCATATCGATTAAAAAGACACTGGTTGGGATCTCTTAAATATTGATCTCTATTGAATAAATTAGAAAATCTCCTTTTCATCCTAAGTTTGAGAGTACTCTCACTGGTGGGTTTTTGTCTTCATGTAATTTCATGTTATTGTTAAAGTTACTTATTTACTTATTGTACACAAATTAGATTACAGATTGTAAATACCTACTTGTTTATTTATTTTTAATAAAAATATATTTATGGTTTGTACAAAAAGTAATACAGTCGCAATTTGCAAGTGTTAAGATGTATATAATGTTTGCAACAAATGCTGTAATAAATAAAATAAAACTTACTTTACTTTCATAAATCATAAGCAACTTTTGAAGAAATTGTTCACATAATTTGAATACTTACAATGGCTAAACAATGGCTACTTATAGTTAATATACTTGCTTTTATAAATTAACAAAATACTTTGAATTATTCAGAAAGTGTAATTTAGTGTCTCATGACGTGTTCATTAAAATTAATCTAATTTAAGTTTAAGAAATGAATTTTCTTCTAATATTCACCTGAACGCCATTGACGTACCACGTCATCAACGGCTGCGGATAAGATTTGGAGGAAGTGCAATTTCCCGACAAGAAATCGCCAACTGCGTAACGATTAAGCACACCCTCTATCCAAGGGTTTCCTTCCGGATATGCTGTCAATAACATAATTTATTATTACATTAATCATTTTTATATATCGATCTTTTGGTTTTATTTGTATATATAGTATCGTGTAAACAATAATATTTAACTAAAAAGGAAATATAATTTCTATACAATGGAAGTGTTAAACTATTATGTTATAGTTATGAGATTGTAGGTAGCTAGGTAGGTATAGGTACTATTGTTTATAGTTTCACACGGTACAAAATGGCACATTTAAAAGACAAACATACCTAGGTACATACCAAAATTATTCTTTTCGAAACATTTTATGTGCTAAGACTTAATACATTTTACACTACAAAACAAATTTGAAAATTTTTGTGACGTAAATAAAATGTGTCAATGTGTCTTTAATATTTTTAAATAGCTATAACAGCAATTTATGAGGAACCTTGTATTAAAATTTCTAATTTCTTAATGAAGTGAAATTTATCTATATATTATGTATCTAGAGAAAAAAATCAAAAATTTTAAATGTCTAGGTATAGTAAATATCTCAACTGTAGATACTTGATATTTTCTCCAAATGTTTATATTAGAATTTTATATACCTAGAGTTGATTCTTGATAACTCGAATAGTCGAATGTCAAGGGAGATAAAAATTAATTCGACCTATGTATTTTTCGAGTTACATAACTCGAATTAATTGAAATAATTTCCTAGGGACAAAAAAAAATTCGAGTTATTGAGGTTTTTGAGTTATCGACTGTACATGGTATAATTTTCACAATATTTTGACTCAGAATCGTTAATCATATGCAATGATTGAGGTATCACTGAATTTAAATTTGACGCATCTATTACAGTTACCTACTCAATGATGAGGCACACTCGATACCAATTGTACAGCAGTGCGTTATCTACTTGTCCACATTTTATTAATTAGGTAAGTGTTTGATAGTATGTAGATAAAAATATTTGTATGGTAGTATTTATATTTACAAAAAAATTAATTGATATGTCTTAATATTTACCTAAGACATTCATGTTTGCAGACTTAAAAACCATTTCAAATTTTGGTCCATCTGTTGAGACTTCACATCGATATATACCACTAGTTTGCAACGTGAGATTACTCAGTGTGATTTTTCGCATGTTACAATGAAATAACTACACAAACATAATATTATTAATTATACCATGATTATTAATTTTATTGTTATACATAATAAGACAAGAATAGTATAATATATTTTAATGAGAAATAACTTTAAGCTACGATATTGATTTCAATAACGTAAAAACAAATACCTAATTTGCTTTAAATATACCTATGTAATTAAATATGTATAAGAACTTTTACTTTTATGATCAAAGGAAAATTAAAATTGAAATGTTTAATTATTCGGACTTATGGTTTAAGCATAGAGATTAAAATTGAATATTGTATCATTAATGTGTACAATGTACCTAATGTATGATTCATAATTAACTAAAAAAAAATTTGATTAAAATAGACTTACCTCGTAAAATAAATTTTTTACCGTATGTAACTTTTACAAAGAAAAAATTACACATGAGTAATTTCGTTTATCTAAAATACCGTATTATTATCTACCTTAATTTTTGATCCTGAGTCAAATAGCTTATTTACATAAAACATCGTTCCTTGTAAATCTAAAATATAGTTTCCATTGGGGAATAAAAATGAACCTTTATGAATTATGATTCTAAATGACGATCCCGATAACCAATTTAAAACGTGTGTTTGATATTATTATCTTATTCTAGACTTAACGCACTGTAAGATTGTTGTTAAAATTTCTAGATGTCCTTGTTAATTTCTATTTTATTTTCTATAGGTACGCCTATATCAAAAATAATTATAGTTGAAGGTGGGTAGTTCTTAATATTTTTATCAAAAAAAAAAACCAAATAATAATATGTTTAAATGAATATTCACTATTTATTCACCATATAAGGTTCAACAAATTAAAAAAAAAAAAACTATAATTGTTAATATTGTTGTCGTCGTGCGAAACGCAGTTTATTCGATTTCCCGAGTATAAAAAACTGATTCACCATATAAATATCCAGATATTTTCAAGAAATCATAGAAGACTCAGAAGAATTAGCCGTAGCTAAATACTTAGCTGGCATCAAAGAAGGTACTAATTTTCCATATATATATGTATAATGTATATATGTGTAAATATATATATATATACTAATATAACCTAATATATTCTTATATTACTACTATTATATGTAAAAAATAATAGCTTGGTAATTTAATTTAATTTAATTTACACAACATTTTTAAAAATATTTTATTAAAAGAACCTTATTATTTTCTATCTGAGTTGTAATTGTATAACAACAACATATAATTTTTACGATAAACATTTATCAAATTTAAAATTAAGAAATTGATAAAATGTTCGACTTTTATAGCTAAGAAATTTAAAACAAGGTTCCGCGTAAGCAGGTTATCCTGCAATCAAAAAATCTTAAAAATTAAACACACAGTTTTTTATAGTTATTTTATGATCAAATTTGGACTAAATTATACATTAAATAAGTAATAATCAAAAATAACGATTTTAATTATTTTGTTATAATTTTATAGTATTTTTTTTAATTCAACTTACCGGCTACCGTATTAATGATAAGTAATCACAACATAAATATAATATAAAATATTCACACTGACAAATCGTTCCAGCTCAGAATCGTTTTTCGTATACAATAATATTATATCATTGAATTCAAATATAATACCATCCATTAAACAGTGATTCACTAATAATCTACTGTACCTGCAGCAGAGCAACATCCATTTAACCGCTTTTTTAGTTTTTTCTCTATAAATGTCATTCAAATTTGTTCGGTCAAAAAATTTGAAAATTGAATACAAGGCTCCTAATGTGTTGTTATAATGAAAGTTGAAAAATATTTTTATCCATATTCACATTTTTTTTTTATAACCATTTAATAAGTTTGATTTTTGACAACGTTTATCAAATTTAAGATTTAAAATGATTTTGTAGTTAGAAATGTATAAAATGTTCAAATTTTATAGCTAAAAAATGAAAATTTAAAACACGGTTCCTCGTAAATAGATAAACAAATAACTTTATTCACAATAATACCATCAAATATACCTACTTAGTTATATATCAGAGGCTGACTGACGGTCTTCACTCAGAATCGTTTTTTGAATGCAATGATATTATATCATTGAATTCTAATTTAATACTATCCATTATACAGTGATCCGCTTGTAGCCTACTGTACAGCAGAGCGACATCCACTTATCACTTTTTAAATTTTAAATTTGATAAATGTTATCAAAAATCGAATTTTAAATGCTTATAAAAAAAATGTTGCCTATGTATTTTTATGTTTTTCGACTACTAGCTGTTGTAACAATATATCAAGAGTCTTGTATTAATTTTTCACGATTTTTGACCAACAATAATAACATTTTATTGACATTTATAGAAAAAAAAACTAAAATAACTATAAATTAAAAATGTCCTTACACAGCCCAAAACGAGTCAAAATGTTTAAGAAAAATTTATCATGGAAATTGATAAAATAAACATATGATATAAATTTCAAGTGTCTACGGTTATTCATTTTTGAATTACAACAAAATAAGGTAATCGCTACATGAAAAATTCGACTGAATATCCAGTGTAGTAATAAATTGAACTTCAAACGCTCATAAAAATTTAATTGGACTTTCTTATTTTATATTTACCTATGTTTATTTTTATTTTATATTAGTTTTAATTCATTACTTTTCATTTTAAAAGATATAGGTATATTAAAATCTTTTCATTTGACGGTTCATTGTATATATAGGTAGTACCTAATTGTATAGGTAATTGAATATTTCAATATTTCAAAGATGAAGTAATATTTTATATGATCACATATGTAAGTAGACGTAATTATATTTTAAAATCGAATACTTTTCAAAATTCAAAATAATTATTAGTCACATTCAGATTTTTATAGTCCTTATATTATTTGATTCATAGGTATTTAAAATACAACTATCAAAAAAAATTTTTTTATTGAAAACAAATGCTTCGGCGACTGGGGCCGATCTGGGCTATTATCAAACGTTTATATTTATTTAATATTTCATTTTCAAATTTTAATTGTTTAATTATTGTTTAAGTATTTTAGAATTAAAATACACTTAACAAATTTGACATTTGTAATTATTTTTATTCTTCAGTGATAGGTACTTAAATGAGACATTACAGTTTTCAATTAAAAATACATTTTTTTACATTTATATATAATTAAAATTTTTTTATAATTTTTAGTGACTAATAATTTTTAATTTTTGTCAGTATGTAGTTTATTTTTCGTGTGTTTCATATTTTTGAAAATGTCTATTCCCAGAAGACACTAAAGTACTCCAAATGAAACTGAATGCATTGGTATTCAATTTAGTGCAAACTTTAAAAACTATCAATAAAATGTATTTTATTAATTACAAGGTATGTGATCAGGACCAATAAACTTTTGTTAACAGTTATTTATATAGTTGTTACAAGTACAGTGATGTAAGTCACATCTTAAAGAAACAAGAGTATAGTGTAAGTAACTTGGTGTTTTTAAATAAAATTATACATCTGTATCAATACCTAAACTTTACTATGTACCTATATACTATATACATATATATATATTATATATATATTATCAATAACTGACAGCATATAATTAGTTGGATACATACAATGGTACCTACTACCGATAACATTTGTAGTTAGGTACCATAACATTCGTTTTGAGAAGGAAGTATGAGATTTATAGCTTATGAACGATCATAAAATAGCCACTTATCTTCTTTCTAGAAAAAAAAGGCAATAAAGATATTTACGAATTTAATGGTTAAAAGGTAAAGTTTGGAACCTATATTGTAAGTTTACGAATTTATTCACCATTACAAATAATATAAACTAAGGAAAAGGGTTACTTCAGTATAAAAAGGTGCAATTCAAAGAAATAAGAAAAGTGTATTGCTGAAATATTTCTTTATTTCATTAAAATAATTAACACAATGTCTAAGCCGGTAACTATGTTCATTGTTCATGTAATAATATATTATACACACCTAAACATATATATTTTTATAATGATATTGAATTTCTAAATTTACTTCGTTTGGTTATTATAGAAGAATACATTGGTTTATATTATTAACATGGTATTAGATTTGGAATCATATATTATTTAAAATGTATGGAATTTAAATGATTTAAATTTAAGTAATTAAATACAATATGTGACTTTTATATTAATTTATAATTTTAATTAAAACATTAATTATATACAAACAAATAACAATAATAACCAATTTTCAACTCGTTTTATTTTTTGTTATATATATATAGTTTCTGAAGAGAAATTATTTTAGTTTTTTCATTAATTATTTAAAATACCTATGTTTCACCTTTACTATATATCGGTAGTTAAAACATTTTAAAATTAACTATCCACGTTTACTATTATACCTAATAATGAGAAGTTGAATTTTATTTTAACAATGTTGATTGGAAAAAACAAATAATTCTATTCCCTTTTCTTTTTTTGAAATAAATTTAGTTTGTATATATATATCTTGATTTGATTTTTCCAGTTATTTAGAATGTAATAAAGTTGTTTAAGTTGATATAATTTAATATTATGTTTCTTTTCAATATTATTAACTTTTTATTAGAATTGTATATTGTAATAAATATTAATATACATACAGATAGTATATAATATTACCTATTACTTAAGTGATTTTAAATGAAAATAAAAATACTAACATCCAATATAATACCAGGCAGATGAAAAACTTGGATGGTTGGTCGATCCTCTGGAACGAACCTGTAGAATTCGTGATCATCTTTGTACCACTTGACGGAGTATAATTTACCATGGCCTACGTCGAAATTGCATCCAAGTATTACCGACTGTTTTAATTCAGCGTATCTTGGCACGAGTACGTCGATTATTTTCAACCCTAATGTCACTATAAAAATATAAATAAAAAGTACATACGTTTAATAATATTCTCTACAGCTGGGGAGTAATTTTCATATAAATACAAGTTTTCAATGAATATTTTTTTTTCTATGTATGATAATTGATAATACTTTTTTTACTTATAAATAACTTAAAATTATGTACCTACACATAAAGGTGAAATTGTGATTTTTCGATATCTTATTTAAAAATATTCCGGCTGTCAATATTTTGCAATTTTGTAGTATTGTATTATAGTTACTATTTTAAGGAAACCATAAATAAAAAAATATAATGAAGCTAAATTATTTAATCATTTTCTAATTACCATTTAATATATGTAAGTATTTTAAACTTATTTCTATGTGTAAGACATATGGTTCTAGACATTTTCTGGACAGCTATTATAATATAGAACTGTTTGGATGATGTATACTGTATAGTGATTAGGTTTAAGAAAGGGTACCGAATAATAGTGGGTTTTGTAGAAACGAATGATATATTGAGATGTCTATCCATATAACGTCCTTACCAGTCTGTATCCCTGATCTGCAAGGAAACCTATTCTGAATATCAAATTATGTTTGCTATAGAATAGAGACATGCCATTGTGCAAAACTTTACTATATACATTCACACACATACACACACACACACACACACAAACACAAACACACAAATATGCGCTTGCGCGAGTGACCGCTTATATCCGAATAAACATAGGTACTTGACCGTAACAACTATATGAAATTATATATTTTAATGAATAAAAAAAATACTTGCTAATAATTAAATTTTACTGGAGTATTTGAAAGTCATAATAACTATTGTACCTTTAACCGTAGCTTTGGGATTGAATTATGATTGATTAATGATTATTAATGAGAAATGTATTAAAAATTAAACTCAAAATAGTTATTTAGAAGTGGCCAAACAGGTATTCCAGATATAAGTATAGGAGTTATATAACACATTATTGCTTGAAATATTTAATAACCACACGCTACTATCCTTCACTATCTAAAGTAAAACCTTCAAAGATCCAATAGTTAAACTTTTGTTTCCTATAAAATTGTTTTGAAACGATAATAGTTGTGATTTATGTTCATGAATATAGAATTCAATTAATACCAATATACCTATTAACAATTTTTATTTACCATTTTATTAGTTTATTACTGTTAATAGAATCAAAAATACAAAGCTTGGAATGTTTTAACCTAAAATACCTTATACATAATTAAATAATATAAAGTAGAAGTTAAGTTTGATGAAAATTATATTAGCAATAATCGTAATAAATATAAATAAAAAATTCTACGTAGTCGACAAAGGAGTATTGATAGGGACTACAGTTTTTAGATCAAGACATTATGTTTAGTGTCTGTATTAAATAATAAACCTATCTCTTACATAGTAAATAAACGGTGTATTTTTGTAATTATATGCAAAATCTAAATTATTAAAAATAAATTAGCTATACACTTCTACCTATTTGTAACTACAATACTGCATGATGAAGATGAAATGATAAAACACGTTTTGTAAGTAAAGCATAGAAAGATAATGTAATATTCAAGATCAGTTGTCACTTGTGGATTAGTCTGAGGAACGTTCTAAAGAAATACGCCCTGAGTGTGACTTTGATGAATGTCCTTTAGAATTAACTCTGGAACAATATTAATAAGAAAAATAGAAAATATATAGTTTTTTTATTCACTAACGACAATGAAAAAAATAGTCTGATGTATTGAGTTATAAATGGTATTCGCAGTGTACATGTCAGTGGCTTATACAAGATTGTTGTTTATAGATCAATGCCATGTATTTTTAATAATATTGAAATAAATACTCAATTATATAATCACACGAAAAACTATTAATAGGTACATTTAAATAAATATGATGCTTTTTATTAATGAATGATATAAATACATTTAAAAAATAATTTAATTTTGTTAACACTGTAATCATTTATTAATATAATGATGTGAAATATTGTGTATAATGCAATTTATAAAGTAAAATAATAAGTAATTTATGTACACTATTTGCCCTAAGGGCGTTAATAAATAAATAAATAAATAAATAAAATAAGCATATAATATAACATCAAACATCAAGCATTGATTTCAACGTACAAAAAAAAAACGAAAATGTACAGTAATTGTACACTTATAAATCAATCACATGAATGAATTAATTTACATATAAAAAAAAATTATGAAACATAGCATTGTTTAAGTATGAATAAATAAACTGGACTCTAATAAAAGGAATTTTAAGCACTGGTTAAGTTCACATATTGTAGTAAAGTGAGTAAGGTTAGTAAAATATAAGGACAACAAGATTAAATCTCACCAATAAATCGTTGTAATCCTATGAAATAAAGGGATTTTTTGAATCTTCTTTGCTATTTATCTAAAAAAGAGGTAACCTGTAGTATAACTATAAAATTCTTCCATAATTGCAAGTTTCTTGCGTATGCTAAGTTGATATATATTTTATATTAAGCACTTACTTAGGTAGGTACTAATGTACTATGCTAATCATTTTAGTTCGAATTCAGTGGTTAAATCGGGAGGGGGCGATGCGAGACGAAGTAGATACTAGATACCTACAAGTTACAACATTCAAAATATAAAATAATAGGTATAACAATTAATATAAATCAGTCATCGTCTTCACAGAAATTGTAAATGAATTGAGATCTCTCTACATTAGATGTACAGTAATTCGTGGTACCATTTCTTGCAAATACAACACATAATCCAATCTTAAAGTGGTTTTTCCCTCAGGTCCCTCTAAATATTTCTCTGAGCAAATATTACTGATAAGATTATTTTCAGACTTATTTTCGTTTTGATTTTACTTCTGTGTTAATGTTTTTTTTCCTTTGAATTTTGTTAAACAAAATTATTTCAATAGGTATCCACATTTTTATCATCATTAAAAAAGGGTAAAATTGAAAAAGTGAAGTGATCTATTACTGTTTCAGTAAACAGTGTTTATTTTTGTATCCTAAGAAAATGCACGTAAGTTCGTGGAAATGAATTCAATCTTGAATCATTTCGTAGACTATGGTGTAGTGTTACACATGTAGGTATTCGATTTGTAGAGCACAAGGTTTTTAAATAACGATTTTGATTATGTTTGAAGGTGTCATATAGGTGTAAGAACACACATCATACGTATGTGTCTCATAAATATTTATATTTACTGATATTTTTAATTTTAATTAGAATATTTTTTTTAGTATACAATTTATTGGAGTTATTCTCAACTGAGATGTTTTGAGGTGCCATCATTATAATTATATTTAAAACATACAAGGATCTATGATAAAGGTGGCCAACATCAAGCTTTTTATAGTTGGAAATTACACTTGAAATATTCCGGCCTTGTATGTCATTAACAACAGTCTTAATTTATCCAATGTGCCAAGAGTGTTAGATTTTCAATAAAATGTCTATAGTCTATACATATATCGCTGAAATGATTGAACATTCAATATACCTACGAATATATATAATATATAGTTTATAAATTGTATAAAATGTTTTATTTCTTTTTATAAATACAATTTTTAGTTTGATCCATTCATTAAACTTTTTAATTCATCGAATTAATTACATATTTCAGCAAGAACAGCCAGATAAAAATATTAAGTAACATTAAAAAAGTTTCCAAACCAATAAAATAGTGTACCTACCTAATAATATTTAGAATTTGAGCAGACGCTTAAATTAATTAGATTAAACCTGTATTTTATATTTAGTCAAAACCACATAAATTAATATGTAAATGTGTGTGTAGTTTACATTTAACGAAGTTTAAAATCCACCAGCATTATTTAATTCATGACGGACAACGCAATATGCAGCATCACCAAGTATAGAATATAATATATCATAAATATTTAATAAGTTTAAAAAAATGTATTGAGAAAGTTTTCAACTGGTAGCAAGAATTGCGACAGCATCTGAATTTCAAATTCATATTTTCAGATGTTTATTGTAAACGAAAAGGGTTTGACAACAACTTTTTGATCATAAATTGTATGTGTATGAAAGTTTTGACCGACAAACGGCATGTATCTAATATTTGCATGTAAAATTTAGTTTATCCAAAAATAAAAAGTCAATATTTCAGTTTAAAAATTAAAAAAAACCGTAAAACTTATTAATCTTCTGAAATGTAAAATGGTACAGGCGTATACGGATGAGTTTTTAATTATCAAATTTCATTTTAATATCTTTCTAATAAAATAATCCATTATAAAGTAAATTTAATAATTCGATTATTATAAGTACTTATATGCATATTATGAGTAAATCATGCTCAGGCTTCCCAGAATATATCACTCTGTGTTTTCACTTGGTACTGAGTGGTAACCCGTGGTATTTAACCAGGTAACGTAACATTACACAAAGATATACAAATTATGACTTTTAATGACCTTGCCAAACTTCATTAAAAACGTTTTCATTCCAAATAATAAATAAATCTCAAACACTAATAAGTAAATACAAAATATGGCTTCCTTTTCTATTCCTGAAAACTGGCTAAAACGCAACTGGAATCAAGATTTATTAGACTTATAAATGAATAATTAAATTAAGTATTACCAATTTATTTTTCTTCACGCCACTCATACCTCTTACAATTATTTATAATCATAATTTCTTATTGTACTACATTATTGCACATAATTTGTATTTAATATTAAGTAAAACAAAAAAAAATATCCATTTTTTTTTAAATTTAATTAATCAAAATTAATTTCAAGTAAAAACTTAATTTAGAGACATATATAATGATAAATTGATGAAAACAAAAGGAAATTAATAAATTAGATGCCAATTTTGAGCAGTGTTTTGCTGCATAGTATATTACTTTTTTTGAAACAGTTACATTTGATTGAAATTACCCTTTTATTTTAATTTTCTAAAGAAAAAACTAGTGAGATATCTTATAATTTACAGTAGGTAGTTATATTTATTTTTAAAGTTAATATTTGGTTTATAAATACCTATAACTGAGTCACGTATACACAATTTAGGTACATTCTAGGTACCTACACTTCCATTCATGGTTATAATTTATAAGCAGCGAATGGATGTTTATGCATTTTTCATATTTTTTATGAACAAATTAATACGGAGTAAGATACAAAAAGTATCATTGTCTATACTTAGTATACCCTATATGGCTATATAGAATTAAAATTATAAATTTAATTTAATTTGTATATTTTCTCATGCTTGCTTGTTTATATTAATTATTAACCATGATTCTGATGCACATTTACAGTGGTTTTGTTTGAGTTTTAAAATTTCTGACAACGCCAATAATTATTGTATAAAATATAAGAAGTATTTTACATTTATTTCATATATTCAGAACCTATCGTAACGATTATTTTTACCAAAACAGGAAAAATTTCCTCGACTTAAAAGTTGAAAGTTTGACACCAACTATTAAAATTAATTGAAATGATAAGTATGAAACGTTCGATGTTTCAATATTATATCCTGCGTTTTAGAATTTATAATTCAAAATGTCGAAAACGTCAAATTTAAAAAACATAATTTTGTTTCAGAATTTAACTTTGTTACCACCGCCAGAATTTTTTTTATATTTTATGTATTATTTCAATGAATGGATTATTTTTTTAGTGCCTCAAAACTGTTGATGCAAATAAACATATAGAAATAGATTTAAACGACAAATCGTATTTATTTAAAACCAATTAAAATAGGTACTTGTTTTAAATATTACAAAATATTACCTTTTTATGAAGACATTTTGTGATCTGTACTTTTACATGCAAACAAAATATATACAAAGCATGATGTTCCAGATAATAAATTATTAAAATAATATTTCAAGTAGGTAATATAGTATAATGTTTCAAGATTCTATGATTAGTACTTTTTAAAAAAACACAAAATAACATAAATTGTTAGGGAACAAAATATAGTTACTAATTTATTATACATTTGAATAACCAATATCGTAAAAATTGAATTTCAATCTCTCATAAATGATTTCAGTCACTTTGATCTAAACTTTTTCTAATTTACAGTTATTAAAATCTATGAGGGATCTTGTGCTACATTTTTAAACCTAATTTGTCAAAATTAGAAATTTTATGAACTTTTACTTACAAAACAATATGCAAATATTCTTGACTTAAATGAATTTCGTTTAAATTTTAACTTTAAACGTGTGTTAAAAATTTAAAAATTTCATTTCATTTTTTTGAATTATGGTTTAAAATGTATGATCATCTTTGTATTTAATTTTAAAACTTATTTTTATAAAAGTACGAAAATGTTACCTATCATATTATGTAATTCCATAGAGATTAAAAATTAAAAATATCTACAAATAACACAATAATAGAGCCAACATATTTTGAACAATATTTATTTATATCATATCCAGTAGATACTTATATCAATCTTTGGTAAATATTTTAAGGTTCTACTGCAGTAATTTATTTTGGAATTACAATAAAAAGAAAATTGATTTTGTTAAAAACTGGTTTTATGTAAAAATGTTCCTTTATTTTTTTCTCCGGTCATTTTTAAAGGTATAAAAATTGTTTTTCATTTTCGACCCCTTCCCCAAGTTTCCAATTAAATCCAATTTTGTACCAAAAACCATATTTAAAATAGAAAATTGAAACATTTTTACAACTTCAAGAGATAGGTATTAAAAATTAATTCTTTTTAGAATAAGAACATCTATATTGCTCAACTAGAATCTAAAAGTTAAAAGCTCAAGTAACTTTAAATAGGATATTGTGAAATCCTCTTCGAATCAATTTTGGAATACAATAATTTATCATTGCTTTCGAATTTAAAATATTTAGTACAATGCTTGCTTACACAGAAGTAAGTGAAGCGAGAATAGTGACTATAGTGTCTATATCTTATATGTATCTTATTATAGTACTTTGTATTATTTTAAGTATTCAATTGTGAAAAATATAAAATCGATTGTGACGTAGCTACATTGACCTCTTTTCATTTTTGAATAGAGGGAATATAATATATTATATGATAAATGGACGAGTAAAATGAACTCTCATGTAAAAACATATCCACGAACGTTGTATTTACATACCTACATATTATTTAAATTAAATTTTTTTTACTATTCAGTATCGGATATCTTGTTTTTTATTATATGATTACTTACACAGGTCCTTTAAGTTTCAATCAAATTTGTATTATTTAATTTAAATTATGATTTTAAAATTTATAATAAATCGTTATCAAACATTTTTTTTCTTTTAAGTGTTTAAAGTTTGAAATATGTCCTACACACACTAAGTGCACCGTGCACCGTTCCGAATCATTTTTCGAATGCGATGATTTATCTTTGCTTTCAAATTTAAAGACAACTATCCAAGTGGCCAACCCAACTACTATATTATATTTCACCTTTTTTTTATATTTAAAATACTTAAGAACTTTAGTAAGTTGTGCGCTGTTGGTGAATACATATTGAGTAGGTATCTATAATAAATATAACCACATATCACTTTAGAGGGTAAATTTGAATACGGTTTACCGTATACATTTTTATATATTTGAAATCCAAACAGTCTTACAGTTCAATATAATAAATCATAATTCATTTTATAAAATAGTAGGCACATAATTAAAATGATAAATTATATTATGTTCAGTAAATAATTTATTTTAATCATACTATGCATAATATAGTATAACAACACCCACATTGTATGTATAAATAAATAAAATTCAAGAAGTAAGACTCCTCTCTTTCCCTCTCCTCAAGTCTTTTTAAAATAAAGTACTTTCTTTACGACTCTTTCGATTCACAAATACTTACACACAATTATACCCTGAAATACACCACTGAGTAAAAATTATTAATTTATCTTGATGTGAAAAATATTAAATTTAGTATACTTAAAATATCTAGAAAAATGAAGAATAATATTTTACAGAACATAAAATATTTTTTTTTAGTTTTCATTTTAAAGTTATAAAAAATTATGAATATAATGTAGGTACCTACTTACACATTTTTCGATCGCATGATTAAATTTAATACCTACGTTTTAGGTTAAAAATTAATAGTATGATTAATTTAAATTATAATACATATAGGTACAACTATCAGAATTAATTTTCTAAAATAAATAAATTGTCTAAAACAGAATATTCAACAAAATAGATATTTCGTTGTTTACTTATTTATTATTATTAAAATTAAAGGAAATAATCAGTAAAAATTCTGAAGTTGTTATATTGCTATTCTGAATACAACAAAAATCTAAAATGCATTATGTAAAAATATTTTCTGAAGTTTTGGTACTATTTTTTCAAAAATATAAACAAAGTTTAATTAAAACTATTTTAGAATATATATATTTATTATATTTTATATTTATATTTATATACTAATATATCTTATTATTTTTGTTAAGTACTCAGAAAATGTATATAGTTCGATTTTGATGATTCTTGTATAATATTTAGGTAAGGGTCAATTTTCTATAAACGCAAACAATTGTAAGCAACGCAAATGTATATTGTATCAGTGCAGTGTATCACTATCACGTCAAAATAGGCACTCAATATCTACTGATGATTATTTAAAATCAATAATCAATACAATAAAGTATCATTCGTATAACTTATTTTCAATCAATAGGAAATTGTTGCGTTACTCTTACTAATTAATAAACACGTACCTATAGTATTGTTCTTTTCAGCAAAAAAAACAAATCTTATTTAAATAAATTATTTCTTTTACCCCACTAAAATTAGTTAGGTACCTATAACTAATTTAATTATGTTTATTTCAAAATATTACGTATGATATTATTTAGTAGATACATTATTATTATAATTATATAAATGATACAATTTATTACAATAAATTTAAAAAACCGACATTTTTCAGATGTTTGTCGATTTTGTAATTAATATAAAATAATATTTTAATTTCTATAACTTTTGATTATTCATATCGAATTCAGTACCTAATTACGCCGGGGTATTAAGGTGTCACCATATTTATTGATTTTAAATTTAAATAGTAAAAAAAGTTTAGTACACTAGTTTTGCGTGTAAGATGCTATCCTATTTTCGATTTCCATTAACATGTTGGTACAAATTTATAAATATATAGAATATATTATTACAAGTACGGTTGCTCCAGGCTCTTAAGTAAATTGGAAGTGCATAAACCGTATGAAAAATAATGTAATATGCTCCCTTTATCCTGTAAGGTTTTTTTAAGAGCCTATGGTCCCTTTTTAGTATCACAGCATTTCAGTATTTGTGTAATATTGAATTTTGAATCAAAAATCTATAGCGGTGTAAGATGCTCGTAATCGTGAAAAATTATTATGAATATTTTTATAATATTCTGAACACTTTTCGTATATTTGTGAACAAATGAATGAATGGGTGCTCTAAAAGTTAGAGCCCTATATTGATTACAATAATCGAGTTAAAATATAATTTAAAACATATTGTTTTCAAAAATAAAAAGTAATTGAAAAAAATAAAACTGTAAAAAACTATACAGGAAAACGTATTAGTATTTCTTGAGTACGGCGTGTTTTACCAATTGTGCTTACACAGAATTCTGAGTATTGTGATAGTCAATTTTCTTTACTTATAAACATTGAACTAAATACATATCTTCAGTTTAGTAGGTACATAATATAATATATAAATGATAGCTCGGAGAATATTCTCCGAAAATATTATCAATGATTATAAGTTGTGCCGTGTATTTTTATTTTGGTTGATACCGAAGAAATTAGTTTTGCGTCCGATGTTACAATGAAACACATTAAATTTTTCTTTGATAATTTAATTGAAATATTTTATATGATCGAATTAAGTATAGTATTAAATATTAAAAATATAATATTATTTATTTAATACAATTATATCGTAATCTCATTGATGTGGAATAGTTATTTAATATTTACAAATATATTAATGTGTCAAGAACAGGTTTTTTTTAACAATGCTTCAACATTTAGTATTAGTTATATTATATACCTAAGCTTTATATATTATAATTATATTACGAATTACAGTACATTATTATAAAATTCAACTTTAATTTGCAACTTAATACAGAAGTATCTCTCGGGCTATATTACGATATATAACTATTTTTCCAAATGTATAATATCTATTACTAATTATTATTACAACTAATGAATTAAAATTAAAATAATAATTACCTTATTTGAAAAATGTATACGTTTTAAAGAACCGCTGAGATAATTAAAAAATATTTGTGTTCAATTAGTTCTTAAATCAATCAGTTATTAAGGTTAAAAATTAAAATTAAAATTAAATGTATCATTTTTGCTATACTTACATTTGATTTCCATCCGTTATTTATATTTTATATAAATATTTAAAAAATCTTACTTATACTAACAATTTAAGTATGTAAGCAATAAAAGCTTAACATTATAATTTATAGCAGATGAAGAACTATTGATACCATAATTTAAATGAGATTATAAATTGATTATAACTTTATTATTATTGAAATAATTGTTATAGGTGGTTTTAAAAGTTTATAATAATACGCAATCATAAAATATGACGTACCTATATTAATCATTTTCATTCTTAGAATCATTAGACTTTATTTTAATTTGTATACTATAGTGAAATTAATAATTTTACATTCAATTCGGTTATAGGTATTTGACGTATATCAAAAAACAATTGTGATAAATTGTATTTATGTAAATTGAAATGTTACATTCTACTACCATGTTTCCAATATTGATTGACACAACACTGTTTATATTGAACAATAAACAGATGGTATTTGTATTTTATGCATTCTATAATTAATAATAAAAGTATTTAGCATGACTGTGACAGTTAAAGCGGGCTACTACCAAAAATTTTACGCACGAGAAATGCATGCTAACAAGAATGATTAACATTTATTTCGTTATTTAACGGTTACGTTGGTTAGGTTAGGTTAGGTGCATTATATTACGATAAATACATTTTGGTTTTTACCTATGATAATTATAAAAAACATAATATACTTCAACATTAAATGCATATATACTTTATACTTGTACACGATTTATTACTTAAATTCCATATAGATATAGGTATATATATATATGTATAATTGTGTTAATTATTTAGTGCTGCGGCGTGGAAACAACATAACACGGAGGTATGATCATTGATCAGTGCAAGGACATTTGATACGTTTTACAAACTATACGTTTAATTATTTTTGGTCAAACATAATATTATAATATTATATCAAAACAAACTATGACTAATTATTGTCGTCTGATAAATTGTATAATGTTAAAAACATAGATGGCTATATAAAGTTATTAATTATAATATATATTAGGTATACAGGTACTACTACCTATATAAGGCATACATAATAATATAGTATATATTTTAATATATGGTGATTAGTATGTATGGTATATTGCCTTATACTATTATATCATGCACCTATATATATGAATAGATACCGGCTTTTGATTATCCATTGATATGATAAACCGAAGCAGTTTATCACCTGACAATTAATGACTGTGCTGTAATGACTAATGACATAATTTTATCGTAAACACAAATGTGATATGGAGTCACATAACATCACAGAATAGCCACGACTCGACGGTTAAATTAACTTGGAGGGGGGCCTTTGTCTGTAATCACAAGAAAATATAGTCTTTGATAATGTGCAGTAACATGATTTATACGTATAGGCGCAACTATGAGGGTAACTGACGTGGTTAAGTAAATTTTTTTTTTATAAGGAAAAGACCATAATAATTATTATATTTAATACAGAAAATCGACACATAAAAATAAGAAAATAAATAACAATTCCATATTATTTTTCAAAACTAGAAGCAAAATGTGCGTTGTTTGCTTTAAGAACCCGAAAAGCCTTAAACTTAATATGGTAGCTATGTCTATTTGAAATACTATACATATATACCAGCCATAAGTTTTGCATATAGTTAACTAAAGTTTTGCAGTAGGTACCTAAATCGATTGTTTATATTAAAATATTATAAGTAATCACTTACATTAAATACATTATGCTCTTCTAGAGTTAGTATATTACATAAAATTGTTTTGTTTGCTATAATTTAATTTGCTTCTGATACTGCTTTTAAAAAAAGGAAGTACTTTTTAAAATAGAGAAGAATGAATGAATAACTTTAAATCTATGTACATTCGTTTTAATTAAATAAAATAAAGTATAAAAACATTGAACTTGAAAATTGAGGCTTATTCGATTTTTCCAAAGAGCTATATTATTGTTGTATTTTGTCACATTTATATTCTTTTGAACAATCAAGCACCTATGTTTAAAACGTTTGTTATTTTTAATGTGGTTTATAGTATTTTTATAGCGATTTAAAATATTGAGAGAATTTACTATTTAGTGTATATTTAAATAATCAATTGTTAACTTAGCCAGGAAATAACAAGTAGAAGGTAGTGTTTTTAATAAATATCCAAGGAGAAAGTTGTCAAATTTAGGGCCATAGCACAAAACAAATGATTCATTTACTTGCCAAAGGCTGCCCAAGCGTACTTTTGTCTTACTTTTGTTAAATTTTAAAACTTTTATAATATTACCATAAATTATTATTTTTAATATTAACATAGGCATATAAAAGGAATTAAGTATTAACCAATTCCTGGGACCAATACCATCGCCCTTTTTTGACCCCCGCATCATTAATAACGGAATAATAAAAAGGCCAATTCAATCATTCGGGCTGCAGGTAATATTTTTTCTCAGCAAAATTACGAATAATAAATATATAACGACCAAATTTTATATGCGAAAGTTGCAGGAAAAAACTCTCAATACTACAAATACAACTATAAAGAATGATAAATAAATTAATACCTACATAAAATCGTCATTAATTCTTACTATTTAAATATAAATAGTTTCTCAATTACGAGTACCTACCTATTGAGTATACATGATTATGATTTTTAAAAACACAAATAAATTTTATACTATGGTATCTTTTTTTTTTAGTTTGAAACCGAAATCTGCTTTCGCATTCTTCCGTGGTGCAAAACTTTACTATGGTATCTAACTTATCCTAACTATAAATTTTCATAAACTATTTAATTAAATTAATTAAACAAAACATAGATACGATAATAATAAAATAATACTATTATAATATTATGTGATCCAACATACGATATGAAAATTGTTAGGTGGTTCTAAGAAATTAGGACTTAATGTCATAGCATGTTATGGTTTGTTATGCTATATTATAAGGCTGAATAATATGTAATGTCAATTAAAATTTACAAATAAATTCAAGCAACATCCAATGGTCTATTTTGATGTGTCGTTAAACAATAAGTACCAGGGTATTTCTTTTATAAAATCTTAAAGACATATAAACAATAAATATTTTTATAAAATGATTGTTTGAAAATTAATTTAAATTAAATTAAAATTAAATAAAATTCGTTGGTACCTACCTTATAATTTACAACAGCTAGTATGTACTATGACTATGCAATACCTGCTAATGATAATGTAATTATCATATTTCCGCGAATACGTGAAATCCAACATATCACACATATTGAAATTAAGATTATAATTTATAAGTTTACACAATATAAGCATTCAATTTTAGTATTAATTTAAAAAAGTTGTATACATTTTATGTCAATTACTAATATCAAATAGAAAGTGAACGAAATTCATATTTTGAAGAAACTTGCACAAGTTATAGCTAGGAAGTTTTTTAGTTTAATTTCTAGATTTAAAATGTATTTTGAATATTTTTATATAATATTATCATGTATTATTGAAGATAACCTGTCCTATAAAGAGGTATCTAAAAATTAATTTTATTATACATATAGTATTTTAAAAATACGTTATTAGAACTTCGAGAATGTATAAGAGTATTTGAGGTCACTAGTACATTTGTTAAAAATAAAAATAATTAGTATTTTTTATTTTGTGATACCTAGCTAATACTCTTGCATTTAAATTAGGTATTATTTATTTTATACTTACCATCTGGTATTTATTTTATGTATGCTAAGAGTTAAGACATATTATGTATCTAATATTTTAAAAATGAATAACTCTAGATAGAGTTATTATATATAGACCTAACCTCTATAGTCTCAAAAAATACTGGACCGTTTTCTATAAAATATGTATCAATAGATTCATTACAATTTGTGGAGGGTTTTTAACTTCGTTTATCAATTCATCTATGCTATAGGTCGGCTCACACAAGCATTTTGTTTTGACTCGCGAAAATCAAATATTTTTTTGTTAATATATAGCAGGGTTGTCATTGGTTCAAATAATAAAATAGTTATTATGATTGGATATCATTTTCTGTATTGTATTATATTCTGCCATTTAGGCATAATGGTATTCTATATATAAACTTAAAACTGAGTTAGAGCTATTATATATTAGAGGTAATTAGGCAAATTAGAAAAAGGTGTATGGCTGAGGGTTATAGAATTAACAAATACTCAAACGACTTTGACGATTCAAGGAAGGTTTATAGAATATTTAAATAATAGATTGAACTGGTTATTTTCGAGTGGTTAACCAGCTGTTAATAATATTGAAACCATAACAACATATTCATTTATTAATTATACTTGTAATTAGTTACGCGTAAGAAAAAAATGTATTTAATATTTATTAATATCCACTTCAGGTCCATTTCGGTTTCATTTGACCCTGGACCCCGGGCAACTCTGGATAATACAACAAGAAATATAATATAAAGTGTATTGGTAATTTCTAATTAGTTATATTTTAGATTCTGAAAAGAGTACTTAATGAATGTATTGATTTTAAAATGTTGTATTTTTATTTACTTTTGTGTCTAAAGGTACTTTTTGTAGTAAAAGTGTAAAAATGCTTCAACTTTCAACTTTTAGAATGATTTTGTATACAATGAATTTAACTAAAATTTATCACATCTATAACAGTGGCTTACTCAGTGACGTATACTAATACTACTTGACACCAATGACACCTACTGTATACCAAAGCGATTATACCTACTTGATGGATATTTATAATTGTTAATAGTTATGTAGATTGATGACCATTGTTGAGATTTTATAGCACTTAAAATTGCATAAATATGTGCTATAATATTACCTTAAATATCGCTAAATATCAAGTGCATTTTGGAATACTGTCCAGGAGCCCACAGCTCCCTATTATACGTCAAAAGATTTAATTTATTTTTAGTTAACACTAATGCAATTTTTAACAGTTTGAAGTACAATTCTTGTACTATAAACTATTTCCCATATAAAAATATAATTTATTAATTAGGTAAACAATATTTTGTAAATCGAAAAATGTTTGTAATTTTTCTGATTAAAAAAAAAAATGATAAAAACATTTTAAATACTTTATATGTTATATTTTGCTAATTTTATACTTTTAAGAACTGATGTACAAAAAGAAATACTTTTAGGAATGAAACAATGAACACATTTGTGTACAAATATGTAGTAGCCAGTAGGTACTGACAAATATCGGAAATTTACTTAGGATAGTTTTCTAAAGAAGTCATTAATCTTATATTCACAATATATTTTTGTTTCATTTAAAAGTATTACAGTCATGTTATAACGACGATTGGAAATGTGATATTATAATAAAAATAGTTACATAATTTGAATCTAAAATCTAAAAAATTTAATGCAATGATTTATATTTTTTTCTAACGTAATTTAACATTACATCGTTATCCCAAACCGAAATTACCAATACAAGCACCAAATCCCTAATACTATCTAAAAGTTGGTGACTGTAATACTGTATCCTGTAGCGTATTTTATATAAGTCATTGTATTTTCGTATAAGTAAAATTCATAATTCGTCACTTTAACTTATTAGTTATTCTTATTATACTCAATATCCAAAACAACTTCAACTAATGTTTTATTATTAAACATATAAACTGCTTATTTCACTTAATAAATATAATACATAAACACTCAACAAAATCAAATACCTAAATATTTTATACATAATATAAGAATTTACAGTTAAAAATTAGGTTATACATGTTTCGACATTTAATTATACATACTAAATGTATAAGTGTACAACTTTAACTCCTTATAAGTACCTATGAATAATTTTGTAACAAACATAAACCTATATAAATGTTAGTATCTATTTAAAAATATAATGTAACCATACATAATAATGATTTTTTACTTCATAAAATCACCACAGTTATTATTAAGGTCGATGCATGGATATTGGACACCTTGTGAATCAAGTGGAAGCATTCGGAGAACTAATATCTCTCAGTCAAGCATAAAAAGAAAGATCTATTATCGAAGTCCGTGACCATTTGGGCATCTAAACGAATTTAAAAATTATTTATTCCAATACTTTACAAGACTGTTTAATACGATATTTCATAATCTTTAAGGGTTGAAAAAAATTTCTTAAATACATGAATAAACATATGGTAATAGGTATAGTAAATTGTAAAACAAATCAAATATGCTTATTACACTATTAAAGTTATAATCAAACGTTAAAATGTACACTTGTTAGATTTAATTAAAGGTTAGGTTAAAGGCTTGAGTAAATAATTTATAAATGTTCGGAAATAGCTTGATTATAATTGAATTTAAAGTTAAATAATGAGCAAAACTATCTTAAAATTATAAAACCATAGTATTTAATGTTAATATAAATAATAATTAATATATTAACAAATGCATTTTACTATTATGTATAAAAGAAAATGAGTGATGATTTTCAGTAAAATGTAGAGACTTTTTAAATTTTGAAACCTAACCTACTTTTGATGAATTATTCATGTCTAAATTATAAAGTTTTCCCTTTTTGTAAATCTGTAATTCCCAAGACATGGTTAATGTCGTGTTTACATGCTTTGTGATTTATGAAGTGCTATAAACTAATAACTATTAAGGTATGTTAAATAAAATATAATGGAACATTTTCTTCTACAATATAAAATAAACCACACATTGTTAAATAGGTAGGTTTTACAAATAATTCCAAAAATAGTACCTAGTTATATATTTCTTTTAAATATTTTTGAAAAATTATGATGTGTGTACCTACTTCATTACTACGCGTGTCTTTGTAAAATATTCAAAAATAATTTATATTGAATTCTCATTGATTAAAAAAGTCTCACTAGTTATATTTAATATGAGATTCGTTCTTTTGTATTTATACTTTTTATGTTATTGCTTAAACAACATTAAATTAATAACATGAAATTAAATATTATGAACAAAGCTTGTTTAAGAGTACCTACATTTATTTGATACAAACCTTCATAATTATGTTTATGGATATAAAATGTATATTTTTCTATTAATATAAATTATAAGATGACTAAGCATATAAAATTAATATAAATATAATTATTTATAAATAACTACCAAAGAAATGATCAATCCGTGAAAAATATATGTTATGTGTTACACATTTTTTTTCGAGTCTTAAACTTCTATCACTATCTATTCATACAACATTGTAGAAATTCAACCAATTTTTTCGTTGAAAATATATTAACTGTTTAAATTTGTTCTTTTTTTCTGTTTATGTTCTGATAATATTTTGTTCTCCCAAACAAATATACTATATTTAATATTTATACATTATACTATATAATGTATACAATATAATTCAATACCTATATAATATTATATATTAATAAATAACTACTTACACTGCAGTTTTTTAAAAATTACTTTGTATATTATTTTAGAGTTTTATGGGTTTACAATGACGTTTTATTGAATTTGTAATATATTTTATTTTGAACCCTATTTTTTGTGCACGTAACTATTATACTGCATCCCACTAGTGCTATGAATAATATAATATATTTAGATAAAATAATTGAATCTAATATTTATTTTGAAGAAGTTATTTATCAACTTTTTATGCATAAGAAAAATCTACTGACAACCAGGATACAATATTGATGAAATACCAGCAAGCGTAGTTACAACAGAGCTCTGGTTAGGTTACCTAACCTAACCTGATCGGAATCACAAACTATGGTTTATCATTACATATAATGTATGTATCACAAGACTTCACAATCCTGGGCTGAAATGAGAAAAACGATAAAATTGTCCAACAGCTAGGACTTGTCTTCTGTATGGATTTTTCTAATTATAATATTTAATTTTAATTTTTCTATGTTTAAGCCATAAATTAATAAACACATATGTTGGAGTGAGTTGTAACTGATTTCAACTAATAATCTTTAGTGTCTTTGATTGATAAAAATATAAACTAAAGGAAAAAACAATAATTGTTACTCATGAGAATGATACACTAATTATATTATAATGATAACATATTAGATTTAACCAAATTGGAAAAAAAGTATCAGCATTATATAACATAGAGGGTATTTGTTATAAGCTCACAAGATAAATAACAAGTTTTGAATAAGGATGAGTCTTCGTAAACACAGATAATTTAGAAATTATCATTAGAAGGTCATTATTAGTTCTTGCGTTATATACACGCCAGACATTGTCTATAAAAAATCATTAGATTATTTAAATTATTAGAACCCTGCATTTAAATTTATAAAAGACAACCAATGTTTGGCTGTTTATTGTCAAAAAACCGTTAGTTTTGCTACTATCTGTAACTATCTGTTTTTTGAAAACAGTTCAATTGAGTCAAAATATTTTGAAAATTGTTTCAAGCATAGGAATTAAATAGGAATAAAATAAATATATGGTGTAAATTTCAATTATTTACAGTTTGTTTTTGAATCACAGCAAAATAAGAAAATCGCTACATGAGAAATCGAGTGAATATCCTGTATAAAAATATGGATCATTATTTAAACAATTGAAAAAAAAACACACATCATTGTAAAATAAATACATTCATCCGCTCAGTCCACTCAGAATCTGATAGTAACAAATACTGATAGTTGTCATTCTAGGATTTAGTATTAAGAATTTAAAATCAAACAACTAGATAAATTAAACTAGACATTTGGGTACTACCATAGATAATAAAGAAATGGATAGGATATGATTCAAATTTATTATGTGTTAGTTTAGCGGTCCAACATGGATAAGAAATTGAGGCCATAATTTGTTTACTTTTTTTTTAAAGTATGATTGTATTTGTATATTTATTATGCAGATAATCAGATACTCGATTTAAGTAAACTTATTTGGCCTCAATTTGTATGATTTCATTCATCATGTGTTTATTTTATATATAAGTATATTACCTACATAATATGTGTACCTATAACTAATTTCAGTGGGTGTATATATTTAGAAAATATATTTTCATGATAAAGACATAAAGTTATAACTGGATTAAAATTTCAAGTCTTAATTAATTTACATTAATTTAATTAAACAATGTAATTCTACAAACTTTATCATATTAAATAAAAATTAAAGCATCAAAAATGTTATAGTTGTCTAAGCTTTAATGTTAATTAAATATTTAAAAAAAAAATATTTCAATATTATAATATTCTTACTCTTCTATGGTATCTTATAAGTTATGATGTTATATTAAAATAACATCTTAAACTTAAAATTAAAAATAAATACAATTTCAAGTACATTTTGTTTTAATAATAGGTACTGCCACGAATTCGGTGATGAGACTCGTAATACGTATTCATGAAATTGTAGTGCAAAGTGGAAACTATACAATTATTAACTTGAATATCTTTAGAAAATAATGCTGATATTTTTAATTTTAATTAAATACAGTATAAAGTAGGTGGATAAGTGGATACCGCTCCACTAAACATTAGGGGGTCGTGTGGGTCACTGTGAAAGATGTGTTCAATTTGAATTCAATTCAATGAAATTAATTATTCTATCTTGTTGTATCTACTATCTATATCAGTGGTTTTCAAACTTTTATTAATCCGAGCACACCGTGCTCTTTAAAAAATGTCCACGGCACACTAACCTTTTTTTTTTCCATTAAATAATTAGATGGGCAAAATTGTTTAGAGTTATAATTATATACATTTAATTAAAAATGTGTGTTTTATGGGGCAACAAATTCGTATTAATTATAATTCTATTATGTTAGATTGATTTACAAAAAATAAGTGTAGTTGGTACATACATTTAATGAAAAATGTATGCTTGATACAAATATCTTTAATTCTTGGACAATCAGTTGACATTTTTCAGAAGACCGTAGCACACTTAGTGAAAGCTCGCGGCATACCATTGTGCCGCGGCACTCAGTTTGAAAACCACAGATCTATAATATAATAGTATAATATTGTCGTGCAGTCTGCTATCATTATTTTGTTATCACTTATCACAATATCACATAACCTATTTAATATTAATTTATACGAATATACGATTGATAATATGGAATAATCAATAATCAATAATCATTAAAATATTAAATTTAATATTTATAAATGAAAAATGTATTCTAGTCCTGTTACTATTAAGTATTAAGTTAATTGTTAATTATTATAAATATTAAAAATATTAAAATTAATTATGTCAATTGTTTGGACATTTTTTACTATATGCCCAGATAATATTTCCAAGGCCAAATGTTCAATTTGTGACAAAACCGTTTGTAAAGGAGGTACACATTCGAGAGATTTCCATACCTCGAACCTAATGAAATACCTCAAAAATTACCATTATTTATATTCTCTATATTTTATTTATCCCAGAAAAGTTATTAATCAATAATTAATAGTTTTCATTTATATCAAGGTTCCTATGATATTTTCCTATGTTCAAAGTTATTGGTGGTTTTTTTAATTTTAATTTGTTTATTTAATATTTAATATTTATTAATTATTATTATTTAATAATTTTCGTTGTTTAATTTACTTGAAATAACAAAAATAAATAGTTATGTAATTTCAAATTTGTACAAATATGTATATTTATTTATCATGAATTCTAATATGTGAAATGTGTGGTATCGGGCAGCGGTTTTAGCTGATATCGATTGGTAGTATCGCTTATTTTTTATTATCGGTTAGGTTATCGGCCCATCCCTCGAAATTATATTATTTTATAGGTACAAAAACGAATCTGATCGAAGACAGCTATATTGCTAAATATATTTTATGATATTTTTGCTATAAAGAAATTCATTTCACTATTAGATATTAGTAAAACAGAAAATTGAATCAATTTTTTCCGAAATAAATGCATTTTAAAATTTAATTTTATGTGTAAAATTTATTATAATAGGTACTTTAAAAATGTCAAATAAGTATCCATAAAAAATATTTGATATTACAACAAAATAACTAAAATAATTTTATTAATCTTCCTTAAAATATTTAATTCCTTCCTAATTCAAAATTAAAATATCGGTGTTTGTATATTGTTTTTAGGTATTTTGGTTACAGTATGAACTACTTATGAGAAACGTTGTTTTACTTTTTCAATTTTTAGCTATAATAATTGAATATTTTATACATTTTAGACTACAAAAACAATATGAACTTTAAATAGTTATAAAAAAACCCATGTCTACGTATCTTTTATATTTTTGAACTGATTTTATAACAACTTATAAGGAACCTAATTAAATTTCAAGAGTTTTGACTGAGTGATTTTTATCGACAATAATTTTAAAAAACTAATAAAAATGGAACATATTGCTTATGATTATGTATAGAAATTTATAATATTTGGTGAACATTTCATGCATCTAAGGTTATTTTATTTTTTTTATTATTATATTAAATTAACAAAGTTTATTTTGTCAAAAACTGGTTAGGTTAAAATTTGCGTTTTTCTAATTTTTTTTTTTTTTATCCCTATGGTTTTAAAAACTCGTTAAAGATTTTCTATTTTGTTCCCTTAAATTTAACAACTTGATTCACTTTTCCATCATAAAAGATACCAAAACTGAAAATTGAAGCATGATATAGACTGTTTGTCGTGTATGTACAAACTATAGACACAAAAAAATAACACATCATCAAAAACAATACATTCAACACTCTGATCAGAATCTAAAAACTTAAATAATCTGTACCTATATTTAGTGTGTTTGGTCATTGAGAACTGAGACGGTCACTGAAATGGATTTGTTAAAATGTAAATTCAATGACAATCATTGTTTACACAGAACGATTCTGAACGGAGACGGTCGTCAGCCTATATTTCTTAATTTTTGACGAAAAGAAAACCTTACACATTATAATTATATGTACCTATAATAGTTATTATTTCATAGAATATATTACTATAGCAGTTAATAACTGACGTTTTACGTAAGTTAATAACAAATTACCGTACAACGATGTGAATAGGTTGGTAAAAACTAAAAATACCTTATATATTAATCTGAATATTTAGAAAAATTCATAGTTTTTTGGTAAAAAAATAATAATTTATTATGTGGTACGGTGAAAAGTTTTAAGTTACTAAGAATAATATTTTTTGAATTAAATCAATATGTAAGGGTTTTTAACTACATCTGTTAAACTTTGATAGCTAACAGTCCTAAGTCTGAAAAAGTTGAAATAGAAATTTTACAAGTCTATTGGAAAATATAAAAAATTATATAAGAACTAGAAATTATAATAATATAATTATTATAGGTATAATTATTATGTAAAGTTACTATAGTTAAAAATAGCATGCAGAAATAACGGCTCCCTATAAAATTACTGGACACTTGTAGCAATTAACATATTACTTAAAATTACTTTATTTTAAAATAATTTATGTTATTGTTATAGCATTATTCTAGTAAACATAATGAAATAGATACATTTAAAAACACCTTTATTTATTATTCAGCTCATAATACACATGGGAATATGCAAATAAATAATAATACTTAAAACTTGGTTTAACATTACGACTACTTTTTACAAAAAATCCCATTCTGACCAAACTTTATACGGGATATAAATGATTCAGAAAATAAAGTAGTGTTTATATAAAGGTTAATAGCTCTGAGCTTAATAAAGTCATTTTTATGAAGCACTAAAGATTTTTTACATTAAACACGTACTTTTTCTCGTTTCCTTTTTGCTATTAAACAGCTTGTCACACTATTACACGATAAAAGCAAGGAAAAATATCCCATTAGCCGAATATTGAAGTAATGAGTGATCAAAAATGATGAATGTTGTTACGTTTAGTTTTTGCTAGAACTTTTATCATAAGATAAGTATTTATGTGTGTTACCTACTGTTTTATATATTTAATATAGACTATAGTGACAAGTTAACAGCATATTGTAGGTATAATGTATACAGCAATAATATTGCATATACAAGTACAATAAGTACAAAATTGTCTATGTTTCGTTGATAATTATTTTGCATTCTTATATTTAATTACACTGTAATCTAGAGGTCGGATTTTAAAGAATATTTTCTTTTAAAGATAAAAAGATTCTTCTCTTATATAAATGTATTTAATTTAATTTCTATGCAAATTAATAAACTTAATTTTGGATTTTCCCCCTGTAAATGACTTTCTTTGTTATTTTGAATTATAATTATCAATTTGTCATTAAAATGTTTATGTATTTACGATTCAAATCAATTAGAGTTTGAAAAACAACCCATTTTTGATGATATGGTTAAAATATTATACTTGAAAGTGTCGTACTGATAACTTCAGTAGATGTTGAAAGGTCAATTTTTATGAACAAGAATATTATAAGTTCAAATCATCTATATTTTTATGTCTAAGCTTAAAGTTTGTTAAAATAATAAAAATGGTTCTAAATTTTTTATAACACTCAAAATAATTAATTGAAGGAAACATTAAATTATAACAGTACAAATAGAAATATATGCTTGAGTATACATTTGTACAGTAAGAATTTATGATATATAATTGACAGTGACAAATTCACTTAAGCAGGTGCCTCTCTGTGTAGGACTCCTACTGACATTCAATTTTAATTTTTAAATATATTTTTATTTTCCTGTACTTCATCGCTGCATCGTATTATTTTTAGGTAGCAAAAAGTGTGAGGGGTAGTTCTTTAATAATTAGTGTACTATGAAGATTGTGTAGACGGTTATGGACATTTTTATAGCGAGAAATGGCAGTTTGTTTAACTGGATACCTCAGTCTTGGTTCTTATGGATAGTTTCACTAGAAATGTATGGAGGCACGTTAAGTATGTAGAGAAAAATTTTAGACTGAACAGTTTCAATTTTATTAATGTCTGATATTTTGGCAGCACCCCAGAGTTGAATTCCATAGGAGCGCATAGGTTTGATTAAGACAATACACATGCATACATATAAAATTAGTTTTTTTTTACATTTTAAGTGCTTTTTTATTTTAAAGTAGCATGGAACATTTCTTCAACTTTAGTGAGATCTATTAAGGAATCTCTTTTTTATGGTAAGAACTCAACACACTAACAATACTAGTCTTTAGCAGAAGCTGTTCTTTATTACACCTATTTTAGAATAGTATACATATATATTATTAAATATTATAACATACAAAATATCTTATTTTAGGGTTTAAATGGCTTAAATTATCTAATAAACATATACGAAAATCATTAACTATATCGCGATTGTTATATTACATACGTATAACATATATATATATATATAATATTTAATATATTAAAAAAAAATATTATTTAATTTGTTATGGATTTTTATAGAAAATATTTAATGTTAGGTATTTGGTTAAATTTAACTTGTTGTAAAATTGTCCTCTTTATAAAAATATTATTTTTATAAAAATATAGTATGTCTTTTTTATAGAGTGAATGTGAAATGGCCACTAGTTTAAAGTACAAAATGTAATTATTTAATAAATAATATGGAAATGCAAAGTAAGTACATAATTAACATAAAAGGTACATAATTTATGACTTATTAGTCTTAAAATCATTTTTTTACATAATAAATTAAAGCGTATCGATTTTCAAATAAAAAAATTCTGAAAAAAATATGTCATACAATATTAATAAGAAAAGACAATTTGTATTTTTGTTTTGTATAAATATTATATAAACTATGGTTTAGAACTGATCACTGATGCTTCTAGATTTATTACTATATTTATCTAATACGTATAATGTGTTTTTATCAAAAATCTCAAACAAACTATCCTATTAAGCAATTTTTTGTTCATAACTATTATTTTTATTTTTATACAGGTTTTTTGTTTTTGGTTTATTAATTTTATCTAAAGGGTGATTACATTTAACGTAATGATATAGGATATAAATGTTTTATAAATTGAAAATCAATATTTTACCATTGTTTGATATCAAAAGTCTCTACGTTTCAACTTTTAAACACCCAAAAATAATCACACCATTACCGTTGAAGCTGACCGTTTTAATAACCACCTTTTTTTTAAGACTTACCTTCTAGAATCTAGATATTAATATATCCTTTATTATTTTAATACAATTCTAACACGGCGTGATAAATAGGCAATTTAGGTACATTTATGAAACTGAAAGAAAAATTCAGCAAACGATAGCGTTTGTTATAAATTAATTAAAACCATTTACTAATAAAATTAAGAACCACTATGATTATAATATATCATTATCATTATATTTTTTTTTATTATTTAAGTTAAAGCCTCGATAACAGGACCATTGGCTTGTATTACATACTTAAATTATTTAAACTAAATTGTACAATTTAATATCTTTCATAAATAACAAAATTTATTTATTACTGTTAAACATTTGTACCATTATTTTTAAAGCACTGAAATTATATAAGAGAAAATTATTTATAAAGTTATTTGATATTTGAGGTATATATTAATAAGAATTAAAATTATAGAATTTAAAATTATTAGAAATGTATAAATAGATATAGGTATTAGGTATCAATATCTATCAAACGAAGAGATAAAGTTGTACTAAATCGCCTCAAAATAGATCATACACACTACACATATGGTCATCATATGAAAAAAAGAGCCACCAAATCAAGAACATGCCAAACATGCGGATATCCAAACTCAATTAAACACATTATCATACAATGCAGAAACACACAAGAGGCTTGACAAAAATTCAACATACCTGAGCCCCTTCACGATACATTGGGCACCAACGAAGATTCCATTCAAAAAAATGTATGAAATATGAAATATATTAAATTGTACAGTTTAGTTTAAATAATTTATGTATGTATTACAAGCCAATAATCCTGTTATCCCCTTACCTAACCTAATCGAGGCTTTAACTTAAATAAAAAAAAATAATAATACTTAGATTATATAGGTACTATTCCGTTTGAATGTTGAAAATTTAAATAAAAAAATAATTGCATAATATTTTTTAGTTAAGAGTGTACCAGGTACATACAACTTTTATTATACCTATTATATTTTGTTCCAATTAAATTGGCTTATCTTATAAAATGAATAGGTAAATAAACCGATAATATGATAGTTAAGATTAAAATATATAATATTTAGTATTATTTTAAACTTAAAAAGTTAAAAAGTCATTTAATAAAAATCAATAAATATATCACGTTATGTCAATAACTTAAATAGGTAACACAAATTATTAAGTAATATTATTAGTAATTATCATACAATTGAGTATACCTACCATTATTTCTTTTTAAAAATATTTTGTAATTAAAACTATTAAATAAAAAAAAAAAAATTGTTTATCAAATGTCCCTAAAATAAAAATAACTACCTATAATTTAATATTTTAGAGTATCATTTTTAATATTCAAATATGTGAATATGATACTATATGTATTGTTTTTGTTTTTGTACACTTCTTGTAAATCGTTATAAAGGCTTTGAGACTAGTTCATTAAAAATCATCCTGTGTTCATATTATAGTGATATTGAGCTACACAAAACGAGAAAATTATATTTTAAGTAACTATTTTCTTTTTTAATAATAATTTATTCTTCATATTTCTTATAGTGTCTTGTTTATACTTATTTGTGAACTATATGTCGTTATTTATTTATGGTTTGATCTAATTAATCATTTAAAAATAGTGATATTTAGTATTTTGAATTTATTTTTTATTAAATAAATCTGAAGATCGCCATGAATTACTCGTGTTTTCAATAATAAACGCAATTTAAAATCCACAAGTATATTATAATATTAGAATGTATATTAAATTAATTAAATTTACCACGCTTATAAGAAACATCTTAATTCATTAATTTATCCAGGATTGGTCAAAATAAGTATGCATTTAAATAATATATTTCATTAAAATTTATATTTTACATTTTTAATCATATTTTATGTTTTAGTTACTTTGTATTTTTCATATTAAATAGGTCGTTATTTTTTTTTTAATGCAGCATAAATTTCATAAAATTAACCATTTAAGTAGGTAGGTACCTATTGTACACCTATATATATTAATTTCTAATCAGTGAATTCTATTCATACAATAATTTTGAATAGTAGGTATTATATATATACCTACTACTGTATAAAAATAATTTATCTACGTACGCAATTGATAATAGTTACTACCAAATATTTTGATGCATAATATATATTTTGCATTTCATAAATGTACTTTAAATGAACAAGGTTCTCAAAAAATATCCTTATTATTGCGCATTCACAATTAAAAACAGGTTTTTGCATTTTATATTTTAAAACGATTATGTAACTCTTTTTTAGAATCCTGATACTAATGTTAATTTCAAATTTTAATCACAAATTCAATTAGGAAGAACACTTATGATATATAACCTGTGTGCTAAATTAGGTCAAACAAATGTATTTACTTCTATATTAAATTATTTACTAATAACAATTTTTTCTAATGAATTTTTGTGAATGATTAATATATATGTTATGTATATTATATCCATCATATTAATATGATGATTGAAAATAATTTAAGATTAGGTAATTTTACTAGCTAATATACTCACATGGAAAAAACAACGATGGTAACCATGTTAGAAACTTCATAGCAATCAAAACCACTGCCAAACCACTGTGTTGGGACCAATAACGAATACTGCTACTATTGGTAGTTGAGCACGTGTAAGGGATTTGACAAAAGCACTCCCTCCTCTCATGTTATATGAAGTGTCTAGTGCACTCTGGTGGTTTGGAGTAAGATATAACATTAAATCAGTTAAGCATTAATTTAACACAGGAAATGGCCGCAGAATTTTTTCTACAGAAACATCTTTGTATTTTTTGTGGTTTTAAATTATGAAATATATTATACATTAATAATATTATAAATTAATAACAATAGTAATATTATACATTGAAGTCTTGTATACCTATATATTATATTATATTACAATGTATATCGTATACCTACTGTACAAAATATCATAAATAATGCAAAAGAGTGATATGTAAATTATAGCTTACGTTAATTATATACTTTATAATTATTAAAAGTTGTCAAATTGTCATATACTGTTTTTTTTAATACTATTTATAAATTACAAATTCCGTATCTAATTAGCAAATTATGATAAAATTATACGATACTTAGGTATATTTACTTACTTAAATATTAGTCAATAGTTATTCATAATTTGTTTGTTTACACGCGACTCTTACATACCTACTTAAATATTTATTTTAATTACGATTCAGCTACATTTGAAATTCACGCAATAAATAAAATGTATAGATAAATATATATAGGATAAAATAAAAATAAAAATTACATTTAATTTAATTTTCCAGTCCTAAGACATTGAAGAACGAGTTTACGTCATCTATTATTAAAATAAATTGGTTAAAGTATTAAGTTTTTTCTTCGTTTTTCGACTGTTATGCATTCTGTATTATTTTACAGATAATTTAACATCGCACGATGTACATATATTACAATACCTAGTCAGTAAGTTTCTTGATTCTAACTCAAGTAATTAAAGCATTTGTAACTATGTAAGTCATTAATTTTAAGAAACCATCAAGATATACCTAAGACTTATGACGTTGTCTGACCGCGTATGTCCACATACATACAACTATACAAGCATATCCAAAATATTACCGATTTTATCTGCGTCCTACCTATATTATATGTTCGATTAGTAGCTATCTTCGGTGACAAATTAATAACAATTAATTATAATTCATTTTATTTTATTTAGGTTACTAAAAATACTCACAAAGAATAATAAATAATAAAATTAACAAAATAAATTAGAAAAATATAATAGGGTATAAATAGAGATAAATATGGTGAGATATTCTCATCATATAAAAATAATCAGGAATTTATTTGATTGAATTGTTTATAAGAATAATTTCAAATTATATCTAGTTGCTTTAAATGTTCAATAGTTATATATAGTTTTTAACAACAAACGTAATTATACTAATAATTTTATTAATATATGTATAAAATATTTCACTGTATTATGAATGCAGTCTGTACTGCCCATGTTATACGTTTCAAATTGTTGCTTATACTGTGTTGAAAGTTGTGTAAAATACTGAGTGCTTTACATAAAATAGCGTAGTTATGACGTAGTTGATGACGTACACAATTTTACCTATAACATAATGTAAATATATTCGTGAGTCATTTTACAAAGGTTTGTTAATAATTTTTATTATACTAATAACACTGCATTTTAAAATTATTTATAAAAAATGAATTGTAACTCTAATTAGTTTAAATTGTTGTAAACTTTATAGCAGGAAAATAACATAAAAAATACCCGGGAGGAAGTCACTCTGATGTACAATAGTTGTTGAGCATACAAATATATCGTTACACTTACACAGTAGGTCGGTATAATGAATAATATGTTAATTTTAAATTCAATGATAAATTATTGCTCGCGAAACAGAATCCGAGCAAAGAAAATAAGTAGATATGAGCATCGATTTCTAAGGATATTTTGTAATTTATTTAATAAAAAGATATACAATTCCATCAAAATTAGAACTTCAGATATGAAAGTGTTGACTATATTATGTATTTTTATAATTTTTACAATTCTATTCTGTAACATCATTTATGAAAGACTTTGTAATAAGTATATTTTCCAGTTTTATTTATTTATTATTTTGAATTGTTTTTTTTAACGCACTATAAATACAATATTTTATCAAAAACCACCATCAAAATTTTAGATTGAAGCTTTTTCAGTGCCACTAAAGCCTAAAGGTTACTTTATACACATAATAAACACATCGTAAAATCAATACTTTCTTCGCTCCGCTCAGAATTTAAAAATATTCATTACCTAACCAATGCCTAGATTCATAAAATGTTCTAATTTATTATAATATATTTTGTTTCATTTTTGAAGAGTTGAATTCAACTATATAAATAACTTATAAATATAGAAAGTAAAGAACGTTTTGTTTCAACGTCGAAGGTTCATTTAATATAATGAACTTCATTGATTTTTTGCCAAATAAGTGAATTAGACATGTATATAGGTTTTAAAAATATATTTTTTTGTTGAAAGATACCGCCTTTTTGATGTTTAAAGGGCACAAACTTTGATTTTTTTTTTATCTGTTTATTGGTTTTAACTTATCGACTTTCTTTTCACCTATTTTTAAATAATGCATTTGTATATATATAATAAAAACTTTCCCCTCGATTTCCGTTTACCTTATACCTTAACCTACCTTACCTTAAATGGTTAAAATAATAGAAAATTCAAGTTCAAAGTTTAATATAAATCATATAGTAACATATTTTGTAAATAGAATAATAGGTATACTTATCTAATACCTAAATTTTGAATGATCATTTTAATACAACATTAAACTGTATATAGTTATTTGAAAATGCAACAAACACAACAACTAGGTAGTCACATAAATCCAGATTAAAAAATACACTTAATCAAAATTAAAATTCTAAATTAATCTTCTTTGTACTATATATTATAAAATAAAATCATAAATATATATCATATACTAAATTTCTAATATACAGTCTTCATAATTGATTGTAAATAATATTTTAGACAAAAAATAATATTACTCGTTAGTGATTCATTATATTTTTTGTAAAATGTTTCATAATTATTTAGCTATCGTTAGTTTGAACTTTTGAAGAATAAAAAAATATATCCACAAAATATATCACATATGACTATGCGAGTAAACTATTTTTGGTTTTGAGGTCTGAAACTCTAAGCTTATGTGTCTTATAACCATATCTAGAAAACTATATATAGCTATAGAAAGAAAAACAATTTTACACTTCAATAATTGTTGATACAATTTTATATAATATGGTGCTATTATTATTCTATTTTCCTTGCTTAAACTTTAAATCATTAGTGACTACGTATACAAAACACACAATACAAATCCACATTGAAACCACGCAATTCAAATTATGGGTTTGCAAGGCCAAATGTACCAAAATATACTTTACTGTCTTTTATTATTTGATTACAAAATTATTTTAAAATGAAAACTAAAAAAGGTGGGCAGTTGAGTGTCACTCTGTTGTACAGTAGGTTACAACTTACAAGTGGGTCACTTATAATGGGTGGTATTAAATTTAAATGCAACGATAGAATATCATTGTACACGAAAAACGATTTTGAGCAAAGACGGTCAGTCAGCCTATGATATTTTATTAAGTAACTTGATGATATAAGTGTGAATAAATTAATTTATTTATCTATTTACGTTGAACCTTGTTTTAAATTTTCATTTAGTTTAACCTAACTTTAGTAATAAAAGTTGAGCATTTTATAAATTTTAAACTACAAAATCATTTTTAAGTTTTAAGTTTGATAAATGTTGTCAAAATTCGAACTTTAAATACCTACTTATAAATAAAATGTGTGCCTATGTATTTTTAATATTTTAAATATTCTTGTATTCATTTTTAATGCATTTTGACCCCACAAATAAAATTGTACTAACCTAACATTCATAGAAAAAATAAATGAAAATATTGGAAACTAATAATATATCATCCGTAAACAAATCAAAACAAATCAAAATATTTTGTTAATTTTGTTGTGCATAGAAAATGATAATATAAACATTCAATGAAACATCATATATCTACAGTTATTTGTTTTTAGGGTTACACCAAAAACCAAAATCGTTTTGTCAAAAACTGATTTTGCGCCAAAATTTCCGTTTTTTCTTAGTTTTTTTTTTGTTTTTCCCGGCGTTTTTGAAATTTACTTGTAACTTTCAAAAATTCCCTCCTGAATGCACTAACTAGATTCATTTTCCCATCGAACAAGATACTGAAGTTGAAAATCATAACATTATTTCGACTACTTATCGTACACACACACACAAATAATAATAAACAAATTAATTTAAATCATTATAAAATCAATACATTCATCGCTCTACTCAGAATCTAAAATATTTAAAACTACTTAAACAGTCACCTTCTAAGTAAAATGCGATTGCTCAAGTACAATAATAATTGTATTATTAATTTTATATCTTCTTTTTTTTTATATGTATAAAAATAAGTGTACATTTTGAATACATTTTATAACTCAAGATCCATCATACCGATTTCGATAAAAATTTCAGGACATATTAAAATTGATATGTAGATGGTTTCTATGAAGTTTGTACGCTGTGCGATAAGTGATTCCGGAGTTATTGTCTCTTAAGTGCGACATGGCCAAAAGCAACAACAAAATATATTAAAAATGAAAAAACGTCTAAAAACAAGATGGTGTAGGGCCATCTAATAAGCTGTAAAGACTGTCTTTTGCATTGTGAAAGACTGTCTTTGTATATAAGTACATTAATTGTAAGAATTGTTTTTGTCCAATAAATGATGTGGGGGAGCTGACGAAATGCCCTAGGGTGTCTCCCTAGTTGGCCTACCCCTACGATACCGTTAAAAAAAAAAAAAAAAAAAAAAGGTTAGGTGCCTACCTAGGTGACTGATTTGCACTTACTGCAGCGAGTTACACACAAAAGGAGTTGAATAATCATTTTTAAGAGTTGTCATATTTGACGGGCAATAAAATAATAATAAAAAAAAGAAATAACGTAAATAATAAACATCTGATTTAAGAATTTCATTTAGTGAAAGCAATATAACCACACACGAGCGAAGCCGGATTATTCAGCTAGTTATAACATATTATTACATTGATGAGTATGTGTTATTAATTTAAAAACTAACTTTTAAACGTATACGTATCATAAATGTAATTGCGACTAATTAATTATGAATATTATAAGATATCTTAATTAAATTACGCATAAAATATTGTAATTTATAAATAATAAGTTATTCTTATAGTTATGGGTTTGATGCCCGTATGCAAATAGTCAATTTATATGTCACATACAACATAAACGCTTAAAACATTATTATTTAATTTTCTCTAACTAAACTTATTATATATTTCTATAAAATATATGCATTTATTGCTTTATAAAAATCAATTGAAAATAAGTATCTTTAGTTTACGGACAACTATTTTCAAAGGCATGTTTTGGGCAGGTACTTTTACTATTTAGTATTTTTATATCAAAATAATATACAATAATTAAGTACCTGAAGTATGATTATTAATTCGTGTGAAATTTGACTTATTCACCTATGTTATTTGATGTATTCCAATTTTTCATTTCACCGTTTTAAATGCCTTTCGCATAAGCCGATCCGTTTCCAAATTGCTCTCTATAAATAAATAACCAAGAATATGAAGCAAAAATTAGTAACATATATTTTTTATGTATTGAAAAATAATTATTATAATCCACTAATTCGTAAAACATCATGTATCCATAATATATTTTTTTTAATAGCATTACACTGAATGAAGATAATAAATGATATACGAGACACTTGTCATTTAAAATACTCGGTTTAACAGTGGTATTAATGTGCATATATAAAAATTATACTTACTACAATATGGTTCAAAAAATGCAGTCCCTGCAATAAAAATACCTCTAGCTGGATATAGATCAGTATTTAAACCTAATGGTACACATTCATTCAATTTACAATTGTCAATATTCATTAGAATAGGCTGGAGTTGGCCGACGGTTGCAGCACTGTAAAATACACAACACATCATTATGTCGATTTTAAAAGTAATAATGTTTTATGTGTTTGTTAAAAACAGATCAAATAATATACCTTGTAATAGCAGAAAATAAATTCATTTTCTGAGCCCAGAATGTACAATTGTCTTCTAGTGACTCTATGAAATACGAAAACGATCTTCCGTGAGAGCAAGCAACCCAAGTCCCTAGTACTAAACATTATTACACCACATATATTAATAAATAATTTGATTAAAATAACAGCTACTTCGCAAATCTTGTGGCAGATAAATAATTAATTTACGTAATATATGGTATTTATTTTAAATAAAATATTTAACGATTTTTATGTACATTTATAAACTATTTTTATGTATCCAAAAAATAAAAATAAAAATATACTTTAATATATTTATTATTATATACAATAGCGAAAGATGTAATGGATTATAATTAGTATCGCAATTATTGTTTTTGATATTTAATAGTTATGTTTTAAAAAATTTAATATTTTAATGGGTATCAGGGTATTACATTATATAATTTTGTAATAGGTAGGTACATGTTTATGTATTGAGAGGTAAGTTAAAGACTCTGCCTATGTATACTGTTATTTGAGTCATAATAATTATTAAGTAATATTTTAATTCTCTTTACATAATCTTTATACTTTGTATCGGACTTTTAATTTATCTACTGATTTAGTTATTGTTACTTCACAATTATTACTTTCGCTATTTTCGACAAACACGTTTGCTCTTTGTATATCTACTGAGTAATGAGTACTAAATAGTGAATAGTGAACTACATGGATTTTTAATTTTGCATTAATTTTATTTAACTAAATTCAAAGATATTTCCAAACTTAAGTAGTAAAATGTTGAACACATTATCTCTTATAAATTATAAGTATCTCGGTTGCCTATGTATCAAACTTGTTATTGTTTAATAATGTAATTGGGATTTTCTTTAATGTCCTGTTTTATTCAATATGTAATTAAAAATCTTATATGACTAGGTTATTTTATATTATACTTTATTTTACATAAATAGTTACACATATTTATATACATAATAAATATTATTCTTAAATGGAGATTCATGTGTCAGTTTTATTATGAAATAATTTATAAAAGTCGACCATATTTATATTATCAAACTCTTTTCTACTATCCTAGGTTTTATACCATTTTATGAACTATATTATTACCTTCTGAAATAAATTTATTTTTACAATGTTTATTAAATACGATAGCATAAAATAAATGATCATGTTATGTTTTTAAATAAATTCGTTATAGAATAATTGTCAATGATATTTCATAATTATATACTTATACAAATTGATTTATGTTTACTTGTCATATTTTATTTATCTGTTAAAAATATTTCCAATTGCTAATAAAAATTACTTATTAAAAAAAAATGATTACCATCAGCAGGAATAGCAGCTAAATCCGAAATACTCGTTAATTTTACTTCATTTATTGGAGGTAGAGTACATCCAGGTTGTATGAAACCACCATTCATATAAATGTCCACGTGACCTATCAAATTGAAATAATAATGTAAATATAATACGCTAAAACTAGAATATAACATACAAAACTCGTATAGTTACCTACGGGAGTGATAAGTCCAAAACCTAAAAATGGAACTGTGGGTCTACAACTAGTGTGTATAACGTCCACAAAATGAGCGTCTGATTTATCTAATCGTACTTCTTTTGGACAACATTCAAATCCTGGTTGAGCTGGGTCAAATGCTGTTATTCGACTCAAACCAGGGATGCCTTTACCAAAGTATGAGGATATATGAGCACCCAAACTATGACCCATCACGTGAATTTTCATTGGGTCCAATTGATAATGATCAATGAGATAATTTCCAAACCTTAAGGTAAAAAGGTAAATATTACATTTTTAAAATGTAAAAAGAAATTGTTTTAAATCTGTCTGTCACACTATTTTATGAAAAAAAACACGACCAAGAGGAAAACCAAGAAAAAAATACATCGGCCAAATAATAAAAGATGCAGGAGTCTCCACTCCCCTTCTACAGGGATCTAAAATATATGGTGAATGACAGGGAAACATGAAGAAGGCAATTGTTGTGACTGTATTTGATAAAACCAATCTTCAGAATAAAAAAAAACCATTATACTGTTATTATACTGTTATTACTTATAAACCTAAGTGGTATTTATACAATATTAAAAATTAATATTTTTACTAATGTGGATGATTTATTAAAAAATTATTAGTTTTAAAACGCACAAACAATTATTCTTTAGTCCATATTTAATCATCAAATCAGTTTAAAAAAATATGTCTAGTATAAATAATAAACAGGACCTAAGTAACATAGCCAAAAATCAATGAAGAATTACAATCTACTCTTTTAATTATTTACCTATACTAGTTTAGTTGCACTTACGTTCTTCATAATTTAAAATGTACTTTTATAATTTACGAGTATAATGATATATAAATACAATAATTTAATTTATCTCTTAAATATGTTTTTATGATGTTACCTAATTAATTCTGCACCGACAATTCTTGTGTTTGAAGCTACTTGTAAATAATTAAATTGCTTTGATCCCTTTCCCCAATCAACTAAGAAAATATTTGCATCACGCTAACAAAAATACATAAATAAATTCTAAATTAGTATTTATATAATAATCTACAACTGCCTAAAAATGATATCGCTTATTAATATTATCGTATACTTGTTTTAAATATGCATCTTTAAGGCTAGACATCCATTGATTTTCCCCGTCACTATTAAATCCGTGTACTATAAATACAGTGAATGGCCTCTTAGGATTGAAGTCCGATCCTTCTAGTAAAATATTCGGCCATAATTTTACAGTGTATCGAGCATTTTGAATTCTAAAATAAATATTAGTACATGTATAAGCTTATTGATTAATTATAAAAATTAAAAACACGACGTACCTAGTATATGAGTAAATTTTTACATCTACCTCTTCAGGTTTCATAGGTTGAGGGAAAGGTCTTAAATTTGAAGACCAAGGATATTCCATTGAGAAACAACCAAGTTCATCAAAACATCTAGTTTCGGTCCCAAAACCTAATATGTAAATCACATATTGTCAATCTGAATATTTATAAGTGTAGTTAAGAGGACGTGATACCCGCATGTGTTGTTTCCGTCTTACAGGGGCGTAACATAGCAAATTTTACGCTCGGCAGAACACGTGTAACTCTGTTAGTTTACAAATTAGAGTGAATTTACCTCTTGTAAAATCTAAAGGTAAGATATTACCTAGTCAACCTCATGGGTTTTTCATTATATTATCAATTTTAAAATACTCATAACTCGCTTTAAAAGTAAAATGTATTTAAAAAAATCCACGATATTGACTAGGTATTAATATTACCTTTAGATTTTATAATAGGTTAATTTACTCTAATTTTTAAACTAACAGAGTTACACGTGTTCTTCCGAGCAAACAATTTGTTATGTTACGCCCCTAAAGTAAGACCTCGGTCTTACTGGTTAGGTTAGGTTAGGTTAGGTAAAACACATGCAGGTATCACGTTCTCTTAACAATTTAATGAATGTTATTACTTATTACTGTTATAAACGATAATAACATGTATAACAATTAATTTAGGTATAAAAATGGAAAAAAATATGTTAGCATTATAAATTAATGTATATGTACACTTTTTAATAATATAATATCTTAATAAATATTCAAATTTCAATTTAATTAGATGTAAACAAATGATTTTAAATTAAAAATCATACAATTTTTTTATATATAATTTTACAACATTATAGGTACCTAAAATGTAATAATAGATAGGTAGATTAGAAGGTTGGTTAAAATTGTTAAAGCGTAGTATATGAAACATACCGGCCGCAGGTATATGTATTGTATTTTCATGGGTAATTTAAAGGGATATACAAAATATTTTGCGTACCTAGTATTAAATGCATATTATTACAATATAATTATTATGTAATATAGTATGTATAATGTATATAGATTAATTCTACTAAAACAGTATACGCAGAAAGACGCTATAACAAAATGTGTTTTAAATAATACTATTATTATATTATAAAACGTCGTGTTTTTTTGCTAACAGTCGACAGTCGATTTTTACAGTCGATCAGAAATAACCATGCATTAAACAGCCGACACTAAATTATTAAATATTGACAAACAAAATAACCTATATTTTATATTTTTAATTTAATTAGTATATGACTACTTGGAATTTGTTCATGCTATTTAAAAGTACTATAAACTTCTATTAAATTACATTAGTATGGTTTTCGAACACAAAATGTAAAATTGTATCTAATACTACAATTTTAAATAAATGTCTATGCCTAAAAAATTAGGTATATTAAATGCTTACACTAAATATTTCTCACTAAATCAAATATTTAGTCAGCCATTCTAGTTCTCAAAACAATATAGGTATAGGAAGACAATTAAGTTGGTTAACATTACTTTTATAACTACTTTAATAAGCTATTATTTTCTGAACATTTGTTTACCAAGACTAGGTGAAATACACTGCTGAAGTAATGCAGCTCTAAGGATGTTATCTGCATTCTTGGGTATCACACATTTAGCTTTTTTTATTATTTCTTCAATAGATTTAAATGGGATTCTTTTAAGTGTCTCTTTGGTTGTCCTTATAGTTTTGTTCACCACGGTGGCTCCATTTTGTAGCGATTCTTTTGTTATCGTAACAGTTTTGTTTACTACTTTGTTCCCACTTTGTTTAACACAATCACCAATTTGTTCACATATATCTTTAACATTGTGGACTAACAATGTAGTAGAATTTTGAACGACTGTCACTGTATTTTTAACAGCTCCTGTTATTTTATTTACAGTATTATCTGGTAATTGTCCATTACCTGTCAACAATTAAATAAGTATAAATAATTTAAAAACAACTTAAAACTCAATATAAAAATATTGTCATATTGTTAAGTAACCTTTTAAGATATGGATATTTATTTAATTTATATGTGTCTTAATTTTTGAATAAAATTAGGTACTTCCATTTGTTCTATATACCTACACTACTACGTTAAAATATTATAGTAGCTTAATAAATAAGTAAAGTAATGTAATTTTTATTAAAATTATTATTTATATGAGTTGTATTAACTATGTACCTTTTATTATTTTGTGATTTTCATAATATGTTGTTCTAATATCTTGGTTAACTCTATATTTAATGATTGGCCAAATAAATTTAAAAAATGGGAAAGTTATGATTTATATAGTTATTAAGCTAAATGTTAGGTAACCACTTTTCTATATATCTTTCGTCTTTGAGTAGGTCACTGTAATGTATATGTTAAATGTGTATAAATGATAAATAATTGCAAAGGTACGAAAAACCATTCTGAGCGAAAACGATTTGTATTCCTATATTGCAAAAAATTCTTATTATTTTACAACTAAATTCTATAAAAGTAATTCATTTTACTATTAGTACTTAATATGATAGTTTGAACTACTTTTTGCCGAAAACATTGCATTTGAAAATGCCATTTTGTATATAGAAAAATAATAAAATGTAGGTATCCGTAAAAGTTTCAAACCCCACGAATATTGTGTTTATTTATTTTTTAAATGGTTTGGTTCCAGTATTAATTACAAATAAAAAACTTGTATTGAATTTTTAAGTAATGACTAAAGTTTTATAAACATTTTAACAATTTTTAACTGCAAAATATTTTACACATTTTCATAATTTTTGCAAATTTTGTCAAATTTTGAACTTGAAATACTTATAAAAAATCATTTGATTTTGAAAATGATGTAATGTATATATAAATATGCCATATAAATATTTTTTGAATATTTCAAGTATTTACTTATCATTTGTAATAATAAATTACATCACAATATACTTGTTTTGTCGAAAACTAATTTTGCCAAAAATGTACCTATATGTTTTTATTTAAATTTTGTTTCTTTTTTGGATTATTTTTAAAAGTACTGTGAATTTTAAATTTTGATCCCCCAAAAGTAGGTACCAACCCAAATGTACTAACTAGATCTAATTTTCTACCAGAAACCATCCTCAAAATTGAATATAAAATTATTTTTCCACTATAAATCATGTATTGTATATACTATAATTATAAATACAAACGAAAAAATACATACCATTGTAAAATCATTCGTTTATCGCTCCGCTCAGAACTCAGAATCTAAAATTGCTTTTATTTCCAAATATACAACTTCAAAGTCATCGCAAAATAATAATATTTTGTAAAAAGGTACTATAATTTTAAGCTCTTGTACGTCGATACAAAGGTTATTTTATATGTTACGTTTAAATAATATAGAATTCTTTAAAAAATAAAAAAAAATACCATGCATTTTCATAACAGCTACCTATCATCTTAATAAAAAAAAATATAAAGTATTTGATAAAACTATGTAGGTCGCGCGGGGTAAAAATGTTCCTTAATTGAACATAATATATTTTTCTTTACATTTATTTATTATACATTTAATTTTTATTGTAGGTATATAACAAAAATAGAATACGGAATGTAATGAATGCTTTAAATTTTACATTTGTTTTATTTTTTTACTTAAATGACGAATAAATTATATATTATTTTAAACTAATTTAATAATTATTACATTATTTTTTTTCACATCTCACTAAAACACGGTAGAAATAAAAGCTAGATAAAAATCCACCGCATTTATACCAACCTAAATAATATTAAAACATAGTTTCAAATTAGTGGGGTAATAAATTACCCTGCGCGACCCAGTGAAGGTTTTTAAAAATTGTTCAAAAACATGATAAACCGTAATTTTCAACGTATTGTTGTATAGATTGTATTTAATTGTTGTAATAAGAACAGTCATAACTAAGTAATTACTAAAATAATAACTTAAAATAAATATAGGTACATTATATTACTTTGTTATGGACATAACATTATAACATATTTTAGTGTTATAGATTTAATATCTTATTTGATATCTGGCCATTATTATTGGTATTAACTATTAACCGAATATTAACTTTTTTTTAAATAAAATAAACCTCATAATCTTCAAAATGTGATATCCAATAGTATTATTTTAAGCAATTGAATTTCGAAAATAATTTATTATTAATCTGATGTCTATTCTGCTTATAATGTTGAATCTGTTTTAAGTTTTAATTAATAAATTACATTACCGAAATGCACTTGGAGGAGATGGTCATTACACAGTATCTACATCACATTAAGTTTTATATATTATTTTCGTACATAAAATTCGTATTAGGTACGAAAAGAGTATAATAAATACTTATTATTACTTTGGTACATAGTATTTAAAAAGTTATAAATACTGATTTTTTCAATAAATTACTTACAATTATTTAAAGTATTTAGGAATATTACAATTCCTACAGCTACTAACTTGAACTTTAACAACATAACGATATAAATATGACTTGCACCTTCGTCGAGTAATGATCATCGGTCGACTGAACGCAATGTGTGCTTGTTAACTATTGTTCATATTATATACTAATCAGGTTTAGAGTTATTAAAAATATCGAAGTATAAATTGTTTTCCGGTGTCTGACCTTAAGTTAAAGATTATCAAGATGTATTCTTGGATTTTACCATCAATACAATAGTACAATATGATTCACAATGATTTAGCAATCAACTAATAATTACAATGAGTAATTTATAAAAATATTTTAATATGCAATAGGAATCTTATCGACGTGTAAAACATAACAAAAAAATTAATTATATTTATGTACCTACCAATATTTTTATTTATTGTTATTTTATACTAAAATTTATCAACTAGAAAATGACCAATGAGATATTCATATTTGTGCTATGTTAAGATTTATACTACATTAAAACTTTTTATTTTACTCTAAACAAATTTTGCTCTTTCCGGGGTTTGGAATTTGGATCAAGCATAATACCATTATTGTACAACAATAACCATATTGGAACATATGAAAATATTGTGTTTAGCACACAATTCACATTATGCATTTACAATATTTATCTATGCAATCAAATTAATTTCGAGTCTTGAATTACTAAGTAACAATGTGGACAAAAAAAAAATTAGTATTACAGAAGTGTTTTTAAATGAATTATTCCGTTTAACTATAGTTAAACATTTATTGTAGTTCTATGAATCATTCAAAATATAAGCAAAACGTTGTATACTTAATTGGTATAACATTATAACATAGCATCAATATTTTTAAAAACAATACTAATTATACTGGTCTGTTTTAAAAAAAATCATTATCTTCTACTCTTCTATTAAAGTATAGCAACATCTAGTAAATCAAGAGGTTTTTTTACCAGATGGCTAAAATTAATATCTAATAAATAATAATACACAATTTCTAATTTCAAACAAACTTTTAAATAACCTTAAACGTATTTTCTTTAATATTTTACTGTTCAAATTTCACTTGTCTGTCATGAATCGAAAAAGATAAATGATAATCTATATTTTTGACAAAGAAAAACGCATTTACACAGTTATATGTTGTGCCATATGCATATAAAAATATAAACATTTGATTTTAGAGTAGAAGATATGAATTTATGATATACATTATACATATCTTAAAAATGTAAATATTAAGTAAATAACTTAAATAAAACATAATAAAACTAGGATATAAATTTCAAAAATCAAAACCCGATCTACAATTAGGATTAAACTTTTTTTTAAAGTTATCTTTGGGACGTAGCAAGTATTCAGCCAACATTTTACTTTTGACACTCACTTTATACTTTTATTTTATTTTAACGTACTTATAGTAAAACTAAAAATGTATCATTGGTATTAGGGACTTAGAACCTTAGTCACCAGTGCCCTTTTATGAGACTCATAGTTAGAGGCTATTGCCTCCCTGAGCACATCCTAAATATGCTACTGTGGGTGTGGGTATTATAATCATAGACTAATTAACAAGTTAATAGATCTATGATTATAGTTAATAAAACCATAATAATCAGGAAAAAATGAAAGAAATAATATAGAAAGACATAGAGCAAATAGGTAACTGATAATTTTAAATATATTTACTTAAACTTATAAATAAGATAATCCAGACAAAAACCAATTAAGTAAGATTTAACTATGGAAATAATGAATAATTATACTTATACATAATATATTTATTACTTGTTATGTTATAGTGAATAGAAATCAAGTACCTACCTATGTGGATATGTGAAACTATTTTCGATTTTTGTATTATAACATAATATTAGTATAGTATATAGTTATGTTTTTGGTTTATATTATTATACATTTTACTTTAGTAGTCATGATATTATAAGAAACATAATATTATTATATTTTAATTAATAGGTTCAAAGCTCGAGTTATGTAGGTATCAGGTACCTTATCTATTAAATATCATAATAATAATAATAAAAATGTTATCATTCATTCAGTTTAGCTTGTGCATTGTTGACTGGCACTGTTCAGTTTGTTTAGACTAATATTATTGCGTTTTCAAATAAATGTGATTGATTAGGGTTGTGTACCCAAGATACTATTTTAATTTAATAATAATGCTGCTTGCAAAATGTACAAGTAAAATATTTAAATTACTAAATTTCATCTCATCCATCATATCAACAACAATTTGAAATATATTAAAAAGAAACTTTTATTTATTACGCCATAATTAATTATTTGCCCAACGATCTAAATTACACTTCTAACATTAAATGTATACAACTATTTTCTTATAAAACCATTCATAAAATTAATCGAACATTTTACCTTTTATGTATCTAAAGACTAAAAATAGTATTAATTAAAATTAGTAAAATTAAATTAAATCAAACTATTTTCAGTAAGTATTTACTTTTTTAAATCAGATACCAATTAAAATGTTTTTAAGTATGCAATTGGCAATGAACATAATTAATTTAATTAATATAATGATATCTCTATACCTGAGTTTCACTCTGTATAAACTATAAATGTTGTGTGTTTTAAAAGTATTTTCTGTTATATCTGTAAATACATACAATAACAAGCAATATACTTTTCTGATTAAAACGATTAGTTATTACCTAGGTTCTATTGTATAAGTCATGCAGTTAAAACATTGATGTTGAATCAAAATAAAAAAGGCGAATAAGTGGATGTCACTCTGCTGTACCTACAGTATAGGTTAAGAATGGATCACTGTTTAATGGATGGCATTACATTTGAATTCAATGATATACGTAATATCATTGTATACCGAAAACGATTCTGAGCTGAGACGATTTATCAGTGTGGATATTTTATATAATATTTATATTGTTATTTCTTATTATTTATACGGTAGCTGGTAAGTTGAATCAATAGTATAAAATTAAAACAAAATAACTAAAATCGTTATTCTTGGTCATTTAATATGCAATTTCGTCAAAATGTCATCATAAAATAACTATAAAAAATAACTGTGTGTTTATATTTTTGAAATTTTCAATTTTCAATCCTTAGCTATAAAAGTTAAATATTTTATCAATTTTTCACTACAAAATCATTTTTAAATTTTAAATTTGATAAATATTGTCAAAAATCAAACTTATTAAATGATTATAAAAAAAAACTGTGACTACGGATTTTTAATATTTTTCAACTTTCATTATAACAACACATTAGGAGCCTTGTATTAAATTTTCAAGCTTTTTTACCTAATAAATAAAATTGTATTGATATACATAGAAAAAAAAACTAACAAAATTGCAAACTGAATTTGTCTGTAACCAGTTCAAAACAAATCAAAATATTTCGAAAATTGTATAATGTGTAGAAAATGCTAATTTAAATTACGAGTAAAATGAAAATCGATTTTGTCAAAAATCTTTTTTTGTGTTAAAATGCTCGTTTTTCCTTAATTTTTCTTTTTTTTCCTGCGCTTTTGAAAACTTTTGGGATTTTTTAAATTTTGACCTCCCAAATGCATTACAAGATTCACTTTCCCCCCAAACAAAATATACTTGAAGAAAATCGAATCAGTTTTACTGCCCCAAACGGAAAACAGACAAAAGAAAATTAAAAAAAAAACATAATTGTAAAATTAATAAATTCATCGCTCCACACAGAATCTAGACACAACTATTGATATACCGCTATATACTATAAATATCAAATTAATTACTTTAGTATATAAGTTTAATTGTGTATATTATAGTTTTATTTTTGATAATATCTATTTACACATTTAAGAAATGCAAATACTAGAAAGTAGTAACTAAAAATTATTGCAAATTAGTAAAATATATCAATATTTTTGATATAATTTTTAATGTGAATATTATCATACAACATACGCATTACTGTTTTTTAATTTAAATTTAAAATATATTATAAATATAAAAATAAACATAACCACTAGGTATCTAATTATTATTAATGCGAAAAGTATAGGAACATTTTTAGAATTTATATAGATTATCTACATAAATTAAAATATAAGTTGTCATTTTTAAATGAAAAAGTAGCTAAGTTGATGTCGCTCTGCTGTACAGTATGTAACAAGTGACTCATTGCAATGAATGGTGTTAAATTTGAATTCAATAATATAAAATTATTGTATACGAAAAACGATTTTGAGTGAAGATTTCTGAGTCAGAATAAAAAATTACTAAGTAGGTATATACACTGTATATATATAGTATATTCACGAGTATAATATTTTTAAATACAACAAAAACCAAAATCGTTATTCTTTGTTCAGGTTAGGTTAGATTTCGTCAAAATTTAATATTTGAACATAGAATAAATATTTTAATATATTTAATTAATTAATTAATTTTAATAAAATGTCTGTAAAAAATAACTGTGTTTATATACATTTTAGATTTTTTGATTAAAGTATGAACTATTTATGATGATTTTTGTTTTAACATTTTCAATCCTTAGCTATAAAAATGTAAGATTTTATCATTTTTTAACTATAATAATAGATAATTTTTGAGATTTTGATCAATTTTGTCATTCTAACTTTAAATTCTTATTAAAAAAAAAAATTGTGACTTTGTATTTACAATATTTTTCAACTGCTATTGTAACAATATACTCGTATCAATAGCCTTTTTCACGCTTTTTGACCCAACAAATAAAATTGTATTGACATTTATAAAAAAAAACTAAAAAAGTTGTAAACAGAATATGTCCTCAAACAGCTCAAAACGAGTCAAAATATTTTAAAAATTTTATCAAGTATAGTAATTTATAAAATTAACATATTATGGTGTAAATTTCATGTATTTCAAATAATTCGTTTTTGAATTACAGTAAAATAAAAAATCTCTACATGATAAATCGAGTGAATATACAATGTCTTAAAAATTTTGAACTTCAAAGGTTAGGTTAGGTCACTTAAGGTAACTTTAAACGTTCATAAAAATTTTATTTGATTTTCAGGTAGACATTTTTTGTTTTTGAAAAAGGTAGAAACCGTATGAGGCATCTTGAATAAAATTTTCAAATCTTAGATTTAAAAATAAAAATAATTTGAACATTTTCGTGATTTTTATGCCTTTTGTCAAAGTTCAAACTTTAAATGCTTATAAAAAAAAATTGTTGTATTTTTCAACTGTCATTGTAACAATATATAGGAGCCTTGTATTAATTTTTCAAGCTTTCTACCCAACGAATACAATTTTATTGACATTCATGGAAAAAAAAAGCGAATAAGTGGATGTCTCTCTGCTGTACAATAAGTTACAAGTGGTTCACTGTTAATGAGAAAAGAAGCTTTTGAAGTAAGTCCAAGAATTTTATTGTCCTAAAAGGTGATACCAGGACACGAATAAGCATTTAAAAATATTTAAAAAAACACACATCATTGTAAGAGCAAAACATTCATTGTTCCGCTTAAAATCTAAAATATGCAAGCTCCTAGTATGATCATTAATTATCCTAATATTATTATCGACTACCTCGTCTATACATTTATGTAGAGAGTTTAAACCATTCAAATTGCTCTCCCCCGTCAATGATGAATGGGTTATTGAAGAAGTACGCCCCAGTGGCCAAGTAGTACATATAAAAAAGCAAACAGCAAAACCGTGGTAGGTATAACCTTGGTATCTGATTAATAATATAATTTAGATCCCATATTGTTTTATTTTGATAAAGATTTTTTTTTTTTTAAATATTCAATGTCTTCCTTAACTAGGTATGATAAATCTTAATATTTTAAAAACACTACCAATCAATGTAGAATTATTTTTAATCACTTGAAGATTCTGACTATATATTATAATATATGTATTGTATATTTGTATATTATATACATTATAACATCGAGTATTTTATACATACATAATTTAGTCATATTATAGTTATTGTAAATGTATACATATAGGTACCTACCTATCTTATATATAATTTTTTACGGGTGCTGATTTTGCAATTTATATATTATTGGGTTGGACATAATCAGCCATTATATTTTAATCAAATCTTTCCTATATTTCTTAATAGCTTTGCATTGTAATAGTTACATACACTATCTTCATCTATAAAAACATAACCAACTTTGTACCCATTATAAAATGTTCCTAACCTAAGTACCTAACCTATACTTACATTTAATATTAAACTTAAAAAGAGGGATATTTTAATAAAAATAAGTTTTAAGTTAATATTTGAATAATTATTTATTAAATTTATACTATATTATACTTTTAGCGAAGAAAAGAGTGTATTGTTTTTAAATGATATGAGTTTTTTGTGTGTGTCTGTGTACACGACAAGTAGTTAAAATAATGCTTTGATTTTCAACTTCATTATTTCTTCTAGTGGGAAAGTGAATCTAGTTGGTACTTTTAAGAGGTCAAAATTGGAAGTACTCAGTAGTTTTCAAACGTGAAGGAAAATAAAAAAATTGAGGTAAAAAAGGGAAATTTCGGCAAAATCGATTTTGGTTTATGGTAGTAACTCTAAAAAAAATTACCATAGGTTTTTAATTTTATTAAACTTAAGACCAGCAACTATGGCCATTAGCTGTTTTTGTTAGTAGGTTGTTTGTAGGGGGAGGAATGGTTAGTTGAAACTCGTTTTGTATGTGTGGCAAGGATTCGTTGCTAAAACCAGTAAAACCTCAGGTACTCACTCTTCTGGAAACTATAGTAACGCAGGCCGATATGTAGTAACTCAGAGCGTTTCCGCAGTTGAGTGTACGCACCGCGCCACATCATTTGACACCAAGCCACTATTTTTGTAATTAAAAAATGTACAAAATGTTTAATATCGTAGCTAAGAATTGAAAATTTAAAATAAGGTTCCACGTAGTAGCTAGTTCATACTGTAACCAAAAAATCTAAAAAATATAATATAAAATACAGTTTTTTTTATAGAAATTTTAAGTTCAAATTTTGACGAAATTAGATGTTTCAACAAAGATTAACGATTTCAGTTGTTTTGCTGTGGTTTAAAAATATTATTCCTCACTCCTGGGAATACCCATGATATTACCCTGCAGGGTATTCCCAATAATAAGTTTTAAAATATATTATAATAATTTAAATATGCAATGCAATTTTCAAATGATACTTTTTTAGCACTTATATGAGGAATAGTAAAATAAATTAGGTTCTTTAACCATAATAATATCATAAAATATACTTAGTAATATTATAGGCTGACAGACCGTCTTCGCTCCGATTCGTTTTTCGCATACAATGCATATCAATGCATATCTACAGATACGAAATACATTTTGTTAGTCTATATTCCTAACAATATTTTATTATACATGGATATTGTTATTAGTAGGTAATTAGTCATATGGTAGGTTGAACTAATTTTTGACCCAACAAATGTCATACATTATAATATGAATATAAGTTGTAATATTGTTTTAAATAATATATTACTAACTATTTTGTAAGTTTATAACAACTCATATGTCGACTCAAACGTATTGTAGAAGGTTGTAGAACACTGTATAGTATGAATAGTTTCTTCGTATAAACTAACCAAAATATTTTCAAAATATAACTTTGTATAGTAAATAATAACAAAAATAGTGGCGAAACGTCCATACAAATAATATTTTTAAACTACAACAAAATAACTAAAATTTTAATCGTTTTTTCGGTTGAATATTCTATTTTGAAAAAAATTGAACTTCAAACGCTTATAAAGTACAGTCATGCATATATATTTTTGATACTTTTAATTGCTTTTAAAGTAGCTTATGTAAGATGTAGTATTACATTTTCAATCTTTTTTATCCGCAAAATGTTTGGTTTTATCATTTATGAATCAAAAAAAGTATAAAATGTAAATAAATGTCTATAAATAGCACAACAAGTGACAAAATATTTTGAAATATATATCATGTCTAGAAAATAGTAGGTACTAGGTACCTAATATAAATATTAGATAAAAAACTAAATTAACTTTTGAATTGCAACCAAAAAAGTTTTTAACTCTTAAGTACCAATTAGATATTTGCTACTAAAAACCACATTTAAAGTTGCAGTTATAAAAATCTTCTATAGAAATTGATTCAGGGGTGTCATTTCAGGTTTTTTTTCGGGTGTGCGAGATTTCAAGCAGGCCATTTCGAAATTTCACCAGGCCATATAAAAATAGATATACATACGTACCTATATGTACATTATCCTGCTTTCAATTATTTCCATATATTATGGACCAAATCAATTTGGAATCATTGCATCAAAATAAATAGTAAATATCAATTAAAAAACTAAAATATAATAAATAATTAATATTACCTTTACAACAATAATAATTGGTGCAAAAAAAGCTAGAAGAAGAATTAATGCAGCAGCAAATAAAAAAGTACTTAATATCTACATTAATAAACTGTCGTTTATTTTCATAATTATTATAATTTTGAAAAAAGCAAAGCACTAAAAAAAAAAAAATATTCTAATTTTAAATAAGCGGATATTGTCGATTTTTTACTTTAACAAATTTATCTACAGCTTCTTCTAAATTGATATTGTTAGCTTCTTCTTTTTCAACATTAAGTACCATCAGATCATTTAGCCTTTCGTCACCCATAGTAGTGCGTAAATATGACTTTACTCTTTTGAGTGATGAAAAAATCCTTTCATTTGATGCCGTTGTAATTGATAAAATTTTTACCAATGAAATAATTTTTAAAGTTTCAACAAAAGCGATAGGAAATCTTTTAGGCATATTGCTATGGTGTCCAAATCAATTATTGATTTCTAGCACACAAAACAAATTTTAAAAACGGTGACCCCCTTAAATTATATTATTAAATGCTCAAAATGGGTATCGGCAATTCTGACATTCAACATGAATATAATACCAAGTTAAAAAAAAAGGGCGGGAAGTGGATGTCGCTCTGCTGTACAGTAGGTGGGTAAGTGGATATCACTATGCTGTACAGTAGGTGGGTAAGTGGATGTCAATATGCTGTACAGTAGGTGGGTAAGTGGATGTTACTATATGCTGTACAATGTATGGTATAGGTGGATAAGTGGATGTCACTCCGCTGTACAGTAGGTTAAAAGTAGATTACTGTATAATAGATGGTATTAAATTTGAATTCAATGATATAATATCATTTTATACGAAAAACGATTCTGAGCGGGGACGGTATGTCAGTCTAGGATATTTTAAATTATATTGATATTGTTATTTAATGGTAGCTGTTAAGTTGAATTAATATAATTCATATTATTTAATTATTAACCTAAAATTATCATTGATGCTGGAAAAATATTATAATTTATACTTTTACTCGTTAAAATTGATTTTAATATGTAATTTCGTCCAAATTTGAACTTAAAATGTCTGTAAAAAATAAATGTGTTTATATATTTTTTAGATTTTTTGTTTACAGTATGTACTATTAAAAAATTGATTTTGTCGAAAATTGATTTTCCGCGAAAATTCCCTTTTTTTCCTTAATTTTTCATTTGTTTTTCACGGCGTTTTTAAAAACTACTTGGAAATTTTAACTTTTTACCCCCCAAAGGACTAACTATTTTCCTATCAGAAAAGTTACTATTGAAGAAAATCGAAGCATTTTTACTGTCCTAAAAGGTGATGTCAGACACAAAAAGAAATAAAAAACACACATCATTGTAAAATCGCTCCGCTCAGAATCTAAAAAGAACTCATATCAATGTAAAACCAATACATTAATCGGTCTACTCTGCAGGATCTTACAAGAAATTGTATTTAAAAAGCACAAAAAAATAAACAAAACGTCCTCAACTTTATTAATTATATAAAAAACAGGTTAGATAACTGCAAGCGTAATCTCTATATTCGAAACACTCATTTTAAACTTTGTCGCATAACCCTCAACTTTGTCGCATTATCGTTAGTTCCACGATTTAAAATAATATTGACATATTGTCACAAGAAATAAATCATGATTTAATTGTTTATATTAATAAATGGTTGCGGTGTATACAAAATACTAAATACTAACTGATTTATTTCGCATTATCTACCACTAGTTATGATCTTTAATTTCATGAGCATTAAATTATATTATGTACCTAACCTAACCTACGCCTATTCATCGCGGACACCGATTATTATGACAGTAGAATACTCAGCCGGTAGGCCTGATAGGCCCGGGCCTACCTTGTTTTTAAATAATTATTATTAATATCTTTTACAGCATTAACTGTACCGATATAAATTAAAATAATTATAACAGGGCCTGTCCTACATTTTGATCCTGGGCACGTATCTGGTCAATAACCGCACAAAGATGAAAAAACCTGACTCGTAGTAAACATGCTTTAAGAATTTATGAGAACATCTAAAATAATGGTGAATAAATAGCATTGATACATTTTTTTTATACACAATGTATAAGTACATAATATATTATTTTAGTGATAATGCCAAAGACAAGGTTATACGTACCACCTCCACCTACCAATGGAAACATGAAGTCATAAAATCTATACGGTCTTAAACAGAATATTTTTATTGTTGATTTACAAAGTTATATACTGTATCTGTTTTGTCATTCTTCGTATAAGACGTAAACATTTTCAAATATCATTAAGTAGCTACAAAAGTGAAAAAAAAAATTGAAAAATATATGATATTTAGTAAATGCTAATATGAATTTTTGGTGAACATTTCAAGTCTAAAAATATTCAATAACATTACAGTTATTCATTTTTGAGTTACAATACAAAAACAAAATCTGTATAGTCAAAAACTTGTTTTGCGTAAATATTCCCGTTTATCTTATTTTTTTTTCGTGTTTTTTAGTTATTTTTAAGAACTGAGGATTTTTACTTTTTACATCCCACAGTATCAATTAAATTGAATTTTCATTCAGAATCCACCTTTAAAATTGAGAATTAAAATGTGAAGATAGACATAAAAAAAAATACAAATCTTTGTGAAACTATACGTCCATCGATCCGCTCAGAATTTAAAAAGTTCTGAGCATTAGGTACTCGCATTAGATATTTATTTTAAAAATAGTTTCTAAATGTATTTATTTATAGGTTAAACTAAAGGTTTTATTTAGAATTTACTATAAAATGTAAATTATTGTTTTGCTGTATGTTATATTTTATTTTGTAAACGTGTTTATTGTTGTTCATATATTCATAAATCTATCCAAGTAGAGGGTACTGAATAATTACCTAAGAATCTGAAATAAATATAGGTAGATACCTAATAGTTCATAATATATATAATATCTATACATTTGCTATCAATGATTTATCATTAATCAGTGGTTCTAGTTTATGATGTTAGAAGTTATAGTAGTGTTCAGAATTAAGTGGAAAATTGAATTGCTCTTCTCATGCGTTTATTAAGCATTATAAAATATACTAATTGTAAAAGTATTGCAATTCACCTAACCAATTAACAGTATTATAAAATATTTTAACTACTGATATAGTTGTTTGATGATTAAGTTATTGTACAACTATTTCTCAAGTATGTAAACAGATTGATAAAATTTCGTTTGATATTTTAAAACATAATACTATTGTTATACATTTTAATATTATTGAAATGTATTTAATAAAATATTGTGATAACATTACTTATATTAAAATAATAAATTCTATCTTTAAATAAATTACGCCGCTAGCGAAATACAACTATAAAATTAATTTTCATTGAGTTAAGGCATGTGTTCACAAACTTGAGTAAATCATAGTGTAATAACTAAATAACGTATTTACTATCAGACGTAATCTTACTAGTTACTTTATAATTAGGTATTTAATGGGTAGCCAATATTTAAATAGTAATTACAGAATACATATTTTAATATTATATGCAATATATAAAGAGAGAACTGGTATTAGTAAGATAGGTATTTATACTATAAGCTAATTCAGCGTATGGAATAGGTAGAGGGGATTTTTCTCGATAAACCAGAATATCATATTATTATGCATGTCCGAGGTAAACATTAAAACTACGTCAAGATATATATTTACATTAGTTACGAACACGATCTAAGCGGTTATAGACAATAGAATATTTTTATATTTCACCTTGTTTTTAACATTAGATATTAATATGACAATCTATTTTTTCTCGTTTATATTATTAAGTTTCAGTTTATGTGTGACAGCAGGTAAATGAAGAGTTCGATACAATTTATCAGTTTATTAAATCCACTCAATCGAAAAATCAGTGGCTTAATACAGTTATTTTTTATCGATTTTAGCTCCACAAAGGTCAAATTATAAATTCTTAGGATGTTTTTTGGAAGAAAATCTATTCACTCTTGGAGAAGAGAGCCGTGTCTTAACACCAATATCACCTCAATCTTGTTCAGAGTTCTGCTTCGGAAAAAAATATTTATTTTTTATTCTTAAAAATGAGTAGGATTTTGTTTTTTGTTGTACTTACGTTGTTAAGAAATTACTTAAAAAGTTACTTGCAATGGTATTTTTCCAGGAACTGTTATTGTAGCAAAAGTTATATTTCGAGACTAATGAAACAGTTTGATAACGAATGTACGATTAAATGCACGGGAGATGATTTGGCTTCGTGCGGTGGAAAACCAAATTTGGTGTCTTCTTATACAACAGATAGTTCAAGTAAGTAAAAATAATTTATTTTATGCATTTCAATATATTTAGTTTTGTAATAAATACAATATGTATGTTAGCCTAACCTTACCTAACCTAACAAAACCTATATTTAACCACATAATATTCTTTAGTGATATTATAATATTATAAATATTTTCAATATAATATATTGTTATAACTTATAATATCAATCATGATAGTGCCGGTACAAAATCAAGGTTTTATAAAAATAATATAATGACAACCTAATACCTGACCTGCAAACTAAAATATGCACTTACAATTTCACACTGAAGTTCACATGTTGTTAGAATTCATAGTTATCTGATAAATGATAATATACCAAGTAGATATTTGTATATTATCTATATCCCAGAGATCAGGACAATATTCTGAAATCCTTTCCACGAGGATAATCGCCTATGGATCTTCGAGAGGATCGCCTCTCGTTTATAACTCATTAAAAAGATATTTTGAATATTTATTATTAAATATATAACATGCAAAATATAGTAAGTAAAAAGTTTAACTTCTTGAAACCGGAGTACAATGAAATTTAAATTAGATTGGACTGATCACATATGTGATATCACACGTGTAAGCACTTCACCAGCCATTTGTTCCAGACGTTGTAACGTAATGTGCTTAATATAACTTGACTAATTTTTACCATGGTGCCTATGCGTAAGTACTTAATGACTTATGAGTGCACAATATTGTGTTTAACTCTGTAGTATTAAAGCCATTCAAACTCATTATCATTTACCACATGCCAACATCCGATTGACAAATAAACTAATAAACCACTAATAAAAACTGTATTTGTTTGCTAACAAATGCTTTAATTTTTCGGTTAGGTAGTTACTTTTCAGGTATCTAACCTACTCAATCCCTGTTATAAATTATTGTACTTTTTATATTGTATTTGAGCTATATTATTAATATTTTTAATTATATACTTCTGGGAAAATATTAATTTATTTACTTTTATACTATATATAATGTCTTATAGTATTTGTTTTATTATTTTTTCCAGTATCAAACAACTATATTGAACATGGTAGTTTTCCAATACCAATTTATTTAGGATGCTACTCCGAAACCCCAAATGATGACGAAAATCGTTTATTAAAAGGGCCAGCGGGACCTTATAATAACAATACACCTCAAAGATGCTTAGAAATATGTTTCCGGATGGGATATTTATATTTTGGAAATACATATGGGTGGGTAAATACTAAATAGATATATACATTATTATTAAATATACATAAATAGGTACATAATAAATAAAGATAGGCTTTTTGCGTTTGATTATGCTTTTTATTTTGGATGTAATAATTAACACCGTACCTTTATAAATATGGGTATTGGGTCGGTACTCTTTACACCAGAGGTTCCCAAAATTTTTATTGTACGACCCATTTTGGGAATTTTTTAAAATTTGGTGACCCACAATATCAATGAATGACTTTTTTTAGTGAATTCAGTTGCTATATTTTCAATAACTATTAATCAGGTTGTGTCGTTTTGACACGGTCACTGTAAACTTGTATCGTCACACTCGCATATAACGATTGACGATAAAACTAAATTTGAACTTAGAACATCAACGAAAAGTATGTATTATTTAAAAATATAGCGCGACCCACCAAAAATATAATCGCGACCCACAATTTGGGAACCTCTGCTTTACACCTACAAGCAGAGAAAGTAGTTAAATAAAAGAGGATTCGATAAAAACAAAATTTGATGCTACAATTATCCGATATAAAAATAAAATATGTAACGCATAATTTATTATTTTTCCAATTTTAAATGGTTCAGTCTTAAATAAATTGTATTAATTTCAAACCAACTATTTTGTTAAATTTAAATTTCCAATTTTAAATGGTTCAATCTTAAATCTATTTTATTAATTTAAACTAACTATTTCGTTAAATTTAAACGTAAAATAAAACAACGTAAATAACACTAAATAATATTAAATAGATATTATTTACTATGGAGTAGGACAACCGATAATATTAAAACTTTAACTCTGAAGTTATTATTCAAATCATTTTCAATAATTTATTAGAAATATAATTAGTTTAAGTTAAAGTGATAACTATAATATTATAATAAAAATATTAAATAATTTCAAGCATTAAGTACACATTCATCAAAAGAAGAATATATCAATATTAACATAGGTGCACATTATTTATTTGTAGATCAGAATGTTGGTGTGGAAATCAAAAACCATTAAAATCATTGAAAGTAGAAGACATTAATTGTGATTCTCCTTGTAGTGGCAACACTAATCAGTTCTGTGGCGGTGGATGGAAAATGGGGATTTATTCAACTGGAATTACTGGTTATAATTATTTATTTTTGGATATTTTAATACCAAATAACATGTATACAATATGAAAAATAAAATATTTATAGACTATGTATCAAAAAATTATGTTGGGTGCTATGATTCTAATGATGATGATGAAAATAAAACCAAAGAAAAGCATTTAATATTTCAGATGGGAACAAATAATAGCCCTAAACGGTGCATGAACCTTTGTAATACTCAACGATTTAAATATGCTGCCGTTAAGGGGTAGGTATATTCCCTTTTTACTACCTATTTAACTATCAAATATTATTAATATGTATAATTATTTATAGTAACGTCTGTGACTGTATGAATTACGAACCAAGTTTTAGCTTAAAAAGAAGTTACAGTGATTGTTATACACTATGCACAGAAAATCCATCAGAATATTGTGGTGGTAGAAATACATTTAGTATATACAAAACATTATATTTAGGTAGGTATGAGAAAAAAAAAATTATTTAATAATTAATAATGTAAACTGAATATTCTATTTATTGAAAATTATAAAAATTTATAGATCCCCAGGGGAAAGTGGCTGTGAATAATATTGGATGTTTTAAAAATTTAAAAAGACATCCAATAATAAATGGATGGGGATTAATATCTTCTAACCTTACTCCAAAAAATTGTGTGTACAGTTGTTATGTGAGAAGGTTTCCATATGCAGCGCTTGTATCTTCGTAAGTAAATTAATTCAATCAGTAAAATTATAATTCAAATAGCTTTCGAGATATTTTAATAATTTATTTTTATCCAAACATTGCCACCTTTCAGCAAATTGAAGATATTAGCATTATTTATCAGTGATAAAATTTTTTTTTTCACAGAAATAAAAATAACTTTATCATGGTAACACTTTTTACTTTATACTTAGTAGTCATAGACAAGATTAATAACAACAAAGTTTTACTCTAAGCTTGATGAATGTTTGATTTAATCCATTATTATTTATAGTATAAAGTTTAATATTTATGGCTTGATAGTAAACCATTTTCAAAATTGTTCTATAAAAATATCATAACTCAATTACAAAGTATAATTGCTATCAAAGTTCTTTGTTTCACATCTTATACTCATATTCTAATTTGATATGTAAGTATTTTCAATTTTTTTAATAGAAAACTCCATTCATTATAATTGTGTGTGGTAGTGGTGCATACTACATATCACATATTATTTCATTGATAATTTTTCCAAACTTACAAAAACTTTAAAATATTTGAATGATTGTACTTTAAAGCCACGAGTAATGAGTATCATGCTTCGAGTGAACTTGTTATTTGCATATTATTTAAAGCACGATTGTATTAATTTCAAATGTTAATTTGATGTTTTTAAAGATATAGGTATAGCCTATATTTTTCCTAAAGCAACCTTTCACGACCACGTTATTTATAAATATATTTATACATCAATTCTACTTGGATTAAAAAATTCATTATCCTATCACTTTCTCTCTAGTGTATGTACGTTACCAAATGGTTTTATATGATTATTTTAAAACATTAAAAAACTACGATTATGTTTATATATTGAACTTCTGATAACAATATAACCATTGAACTAAGTATGAGTATATGATTCTATAATATGGGAATGTTAAATTGGCCCAAATGACCCTTACTCGGTAAATCGAGTCCCGGGAAAAAACTGATAGAAGGTAAGTTGAGTCTCGGGAAAAAAAAGTAGTATAGGTAAGTTGGGTCCCGTGAAAAAAAAGATTGTAGGTCCCGGCTACTAATTAAAAAAAAAAAAATTTCATTAATTATATATTACATTATATTATTATAAAATTAATTTACATTGATTAAAAATATGACAAAGACAAATTAATTAAAATAATAAAAATAAATGTCATTATTATTATATATATAAATATATGTACTCGGTCAAAACTTCATTGATATCGATTTAATAAACTCAAATCGGGTTACAACATTACTCGTGAATTTAGTTATTTCCTCCCTTAGGTTTTGAACCGTATCGAGCGTGTTTTTCTTTTTTTGATTTGTGCTTCTGAATTCGGAAAAAAATAAATATAATAATGAAATTTATTTTTTTAATTAGTAGCCGAGACCTATAGGCTATAATCCTTTTCTTTTCGGGACCCAATTTACCTACTACTTTTTTTCCCCGGGACTCAATTTACCGAGTAAGGGTCATTTTGGACCCAATATTTACCGCTTTCAAAATGTACCAAACTTATCCCGGACTCAGATTACTTAGCCCCCTATAAGGGAGCTTACTAATTGCCCTTAAAATTACCTTTTCATATACCAATTGCAATCTAAAAAATTTTGGGTCGATAGACCAATTATTGCGCTGTATATATTTTTACACTACCTAAAGAAAACTTATTAGTTTATTTAGTTATAATTATATAATGAATGAATATGTTTGAGTAAAATGGAATAGGTATATCCCAAAAGGGCAGCGTTTGTCAACCTGTAAGTCGCGACCCCCCGGGTTAAACATAAATATATTATTTAAGTAAAATACAAGCAAATTTAATATTATGGATTAAATAAATAAATGGTAAAATGTTCAAAATATTCTATAATAATGTGACTTACATGGCATAATTTATTTTGTATAGGAAAGAATGTTTATGCAGTTTTACCAAACCTTCGATCGAAGGTTTAATTGACGACAGTATGTGTATGACTCTTTGTTCTGGTTCATCTAAAGATACATGTGGAGGTCTTAATGCGATTAATGTTTACAATACTGGATTAGAATGGCGGACGAGTACTATTGGAAATTATTATTTGGGTTGTTTCGAGGAAAGTCAAAATAACAGAATATTGAATGGTTACTCACGGTCTTTTTCTGTGAATACGCCAGAATTTTGTTCAAACCTTTGTTACAAATTTGGGTATATTTACTCAGGTGTAACATATAAATCTGAATGTTTTTGTGGAAGCCAGTCTCCAAACGAACCTAAGTTTGCTAAATTGGAAGATAAACAATGCAACACAAAGTGTTCGGGTGATGCTAATCAATTTTGTGGTGGTGGCTGGAGAATGGGAGTATTTGCTACTGGATTATATGGTAATTTTTAATAACCTCTAGTTATTATAAGCATAAATGATTACAAACATTTATTGATATCTTATAACTTGTATATAAGAGAACAATTTGGTTTAGATTATGTAACTTTAAGACGTTTTCTATTATTTAGATACGTACATTTAGTACCAACATATTAATTAGATAAGTTTATAAAAAAAATAGTATTGCTCCCACTGTAAATTTCTTTGTATTTAAATGTTATTCATTTTATTGTATAATAATATAATATTTGTTTATTTGTGTTAATACACAATATATCAACTAAATATTATTAGGTACCTACATATCTATAATATTATAAGACCCATGCAATACTAATACGGGTAATAACTAAAAAATGTTTAATTGCATGTATATCTATGTTAAAATGAAAACGAATAATTATTGAATTTGTATTCAAACAGATTATCCAATCGAAGACCGATATATTGGTTGTTTTGTACAAGAAGAAAATTCATTAAGTAACGCAAAATTTGAACTAATCAACACTAATGTGCCTAGTAAATGTTCTGCAATTTGTCATAATGCTAAATATAAATTTGCTGGAGTTATGGGGTGATATATATTTTATTTATTTATGCTTTTATAGTACAATCATTATTACCATTTGTTGTTGGTTTTTTTTTTTGGGGGGGGGGGGGAAGGGGTTATGGTCATAGACTATTCCACCCTATGGACTATTCCACCCAGCATATTATCATCTTCAAATTTTCCTAAATTGTCCCCTAGATCCATCCAGATTTAATTCCTTTTCTCCAATTTTTCAAAATCTTTCAAAATACATCTTAATCCCATCGAAGTTATAGTCTACCAAGAGGTCTTTTATACCTCGTGGGTATTCTTAGTGTATATTTTTGATCATAGAATCATATTTCCTTCATACGTGTCCTGCGCACTTTAACCTTCTTCTTTTTATTTTATTCACCATGTTAAACCACTTGAACAATATTCCTCTAATTTCAGATTAAATTATTATTAGCATTGTAAATGATTTTTAATTAACTTTAATTTGTAATACTAATTATTGTTTTAGTATCAATTGTTTGTGTAGTAACCATGCACCAGAAAATAATCAGAAAGTAGACGATGCTAATTGTGATATTTCTTGTGTTGGTGATTCAAGTAAAACGTGTGGTGGTGAAGATAGAATACAAATATATGATCTCATGAGTAAAAGTTGCAACCACAAATATACTTGATAATTTAGTTGTTTTGATAAGCAATATAAACTTTGATATATTTTAAAGGACAGATAAATGAAACTGAGTCTATCCCAATACCTGATCCAATGAACTATGATGACTCTTTCGAATACCTAAACTTAAAATCAGCTTGGAGTCGTGATGTTTTCGTTGCACAAGAACCAGTATGTAATAGTAATAAAAATATTACATCATCCTAAAATTAGAAAATGTTAAATTAAAAAAGCAAGTAAGTGGATGTCACTCTGCTGTATAGTAGACTACAAGTGGGTAACTGATTCTGAACGGAGACGATTTGTCAGTCTATCCTAGGTGGGTAAGTGGATGTCAATATGCTGTACAGTAGATGGGTAAGTGGATGTTAATATATGCTGTACAATGTACGGTATAGGTGGATAAGTGGATGTCACTCTGCTGTACAGTAGGTTACAAGTGGGTCACTGTATAATGGTCAATGGATGGTATTAAATTTGAATTCAATGATATAATATCATTGTATACGAAAAATGATTCTAAGGTGAGACAGTTCATCAGTGTGGATATTTTATATTATATTTATATTGTTATTTCTTATTATCAATACGATTACAGGTAAGTTAAATCAATATTATAAAATTACAAAAAAATAACTTAAATTGTTTTTCTTGGTTATTTAATATGTAATTTCGTCTAAATATTAACTCAAAAGAACTATAAAAAGAACTGCGTTTAAGTATATTTTTAGATTTATTGGTTTATTAACTACTTACGTGCAACTTTGTTATACATTTTAAATCCTTAGATATAAAAATTGAACATTTTATACATTTTTAACTTCAAATCATAATTGATAAAAATCAAAATTGAAATGCTTATAAAAAAATATTGTGCCTATGTATTTTTAATATTTTTTAACTGATATTGAAATAATATATCAGGAACTTGTATTAAATATTCACGCTTGAAAATGTCCGTAAACAGCTCACAACGGTCTCAATTTTGAAAATTTTGGAAGGAATTGATAAAATAAACATACAATATAAATTTCAAGTGTCTCCGGTTATTTGTTTTTAAATTACAACAAAATAAGAAAATCGAGTGAATATCCAATTCTATAGAAATTTGAACTTCAAATGCTCATAAAAATGTAATTAGACTTTTCAGTAAACATTTTTTTTTTTTTTTTTTGATAAAGATAGACATACTTATGAGAAATGGTGTATTATTCAAATCTTAGATTTAAAAAGAAAAATGTTTAGAAATTTCTAACTCAAAATAATTTACACATTTTTGTTATTTTTACATTTTGTCAAAATTCGAACTTTAAATGCTTGTAAAAAAATTGTCACTGTATTTTTAATATTTTTCAACTTTCCAACATTTTATACATTTTTAACAAAATAATGTGTACATTTTTAATTTGATGATTTATGTCAACATTTGAACTTAAAATATTTTATAAAAATCTTATCTATGTATTTTTAATATTTTTAGGTTGGTATTGTAACAATTACAGGCCTTGTATTATATTTTCAACCATTTTGACCCAACGAATAAAATAGAATTTACATTTATAGTCAAAATAAACTAAAAAAATTGAAAACAATTCGAAACGAGTCAAAGTATTTTCAAAATTTTATCAAGTGTAGAAAATGAAAAATAAACATATTATGGAGCACATTTAAAGTATTTGCAGTATTTTGTTTTTTAATAACAATAAAATAAGAAAATCACTACATGAGAAATCGAGTGAATATCCAATGCTGTAAACATTTAAATTTTAAACGCTCATAAAATTGTTTATGTACTTTATAAACTTTATATACAACTTTTCATAGCAATATAATAATAGTGAGATTAGATAATATTTACAATGATTAAGAAGGAGCTACCCATTGGTTTGTTGTCTCCGTCCAACGAACGTACGACATACCAAATAATCGTTCAATGATTTCAATATTGTGCCATTTTACCATTTTAGGTAAGAACATTATTTGTGGGTCGGTAATATTTCAATATTTTAATTTTCAAGCAAGAAATGGGTATGTGAAATATCACAAATTAATAATGATCATATTATATCGCTTAAAAAAAATAATATCATTAAAATCGTCGTTCCCTAGATAATAACCTTATATAATTAATTAATTAATTACCAATTCACTCTAATATCAAAACTAGTAGCATAATATTGAAACTAGTGAACGAAAATTTGTTATGTTGTACATATGTATAAGAGGAAGATAACAAACCTAACCTAACCTAACCTAACCAAAGGTAGCGTTCTCTTAATATTGAATATATTTTCATACTTATATTGTATTATGGTTTGATCATAGGATTATGAATTTGTTGTTTACAATAGTTCTGAAAAGAACTCATTCGTAAAAAATAGAGAGCTTGTAATAATACCTACAATTCAAACCGATAGTTTTATCAAGAGCGGTCAATTATCATTGAACGAGTAAGTATAATACTATATCATGAACATTTTTTTTGTAATTGTTAATTGATTGTAATTTCCTTTAAAAAATAAACACATATTTAAATCAATGTAATATTATTATTATTCTGTTTTTAGTTGTACAAAACATGAAGGATCTGTTGATTGTGAGATGGTTGCTTCATCATATAATATTATACCTCCTGTAGTTTCAGCGAGACTTACAACAAAAAATAATTTGCTATTCCTTTATGGAGAAGTGGAAGTTATAGCTAAATTACCAATAGGAGATTGGATAGTTTCAGGTAAGTAATAAATTAAAAAAGTCAATAGACTAAAATTAATTAGGGATTCAAATAATTTCTATATTTGTGTTAAATTTATTTTTTATGAATTATTAGAAATAGCTTTAGTTAGTAAATTAAATGAAAAAAACAGATTGGTATTAGCCAAATCATTTGGAAATACCGATTTAAAATGTAACGGATACGATGAAAGTGGTGCAAAAATCTTAAAATATGGACTGGAAATTGATGAACTATATCATGTAAAATCGAAAATTATGAAATTAACATCACAAAACACTTGGCACAGTGACTATCATTCATTCAAACTGTCTTGGTCTCCTGAAAATATCGTATTTAAAATAGATGAAGAGAGTAACCATTTTGATACAAGTAATTTACCATTGGATTTCATATTTGATTCCGAGGTAGGTGTACCTACCTAAAAGTTGTAACTATTGTTATATTTCATTATAACTAATATTTGAAATTCTGTTTATTTATATTATAGTATTTCATGTCTATCGGGGTATCAGTTGGTGGTATGAATAATTTTCGTGATGGATGTTTAAGTAATGGGCATTTAAAACCATGGAGAAACTTTGATACTAAGGTTGATAGTAGAAATAATTATCATTATTATAATTATTTTAAATACCATAACTAATTACCTAAATTACGGTTTTGTATTAACTTTATTTTTTTAAACATTTTAGGCTATGTTAAATTTCTGGAAGGACAAGAATCATTGGTCTTCAACATGGAATGAAAACAAATCAGCATTACGAGTTAAAAAAGTAAAGTTTACGTCGTTGGATAGTTAGAATTAATTAATTTTAAATAAATTAAAGAATGACATACTAACTATATTATTATATTGTTTATACAAAAAAATATAATAAAAAAAAATATCAACAACATTCAATTATGTTTGCAATATATTTTATTTTTTATAATAATTGTAATTGTTTTAAATTCCTAGTAGAGCAATGAACGTATTGATTTTACTATTATGTTGTTTTTTTTTTAAATTTTAAGTTTTATGGCTGTCATTGCCTTTCGGAGCGGTAAAAATGCTTCAATTTTCAACTTTGAGGGAGGTTAGTGGTTATTGGTTTTTAATAGCAAATTAGATGTAGTAAGTATTGTGGAGTTCAAAAGTAAATTTGCCAAGTAATTTTCATAATAACATGGAAAATAAAAAAAAATAACAAAAACGGTAGTTTATAATGTCCGTCAAGTATTCAAGTTAGCACCGATGTAACAGGCAAATCTTATCCCCAGGATATTCTTACGAGGGGGGGGGGTAAGATATTTTCCTAGGATAATTTTACCCCCGGTAATCCTAGCCATATTATACTGGGCGGGGGTAGTATTTTCCTAGTCACATTTCCCCCCCCCCCCACTCACCAGTACAATATTCCTAAGACTATATTAAGTTTAAAACTTTAAAAACACAAAAATATTTTTTTTTAATCGATTTGTTTTTAACGTTTAAAACAATGATAAAGAAATTTACTTTTATACCTATAATAGATAATTACTTTTTGAGTTACGCGCAAAACATTATGCTAAATTGAAAAAAAATTAATGAATGCGTTCTATAGGTAGATAAACATTAGAATAGTATCTAACTAACTATCGGACTAGTGAACTATTTGAACTATATCGTAGGTATCTAATTTATCAAACTAAGTTATCCGTTGTTAGTTCTTAATTTTTTTCCTTTCCTATATTAGGTAGGTACTAGCTGGTACCTATCTCTACTATAGTGTTTATTCAAGAAACATTGGTAAGTACTATATTCACCGATTAATATCAACAATGATGGTATATTATAATGTTCAAATGTAAAATAAGATCATCTCGAAAAGGCTGCAACTTGTTTGCGCACATTTTATAATTTTTACCTGAAAAATCGGAACTCATTTGCGCACACGGTTATCCTAAATGTACAACTGGTTTGCGCACACGAAAATAAGGCTATATGGCATAAGCGCCAAAGGTGCAAAAATGCAAGGCTGGGCATTAACGAGTTAAAAAGTTAAAGTTAAGTTAATAAGAAGAATATTTTCTATATTTTTGCTCTTTAAACAAAATACACACAACACCTTTATTCGTAACAGTTTTTGTAAAATCCATTTTAACGAATGCTTACGAAATAGGTCAGTCGAACATCGCATACTTATGGACAAAATATAGATCTGGCGAAATAGACCGAATGAAATACTTACAAATAATGGGAAACTGTTATTACGGAAGATAATAGACACGTTTCCCAATCATATCGACTATAGGTCTATATCACTATATTAAAATTAAAATTAATAACACAGATTTTTTTAGTTACAGATAACTTACTTTCGTGAAACCTTGTTTTAAATTTTCAATCCTTAGCTATAAAAACTGAACATTTTATAAATTTTCAACTGCAAAATCATTTTTAGATTTAATATGTATTTGATAAATGTTAATGAAAATCAAACTTTAAATGCTTATAAAAAAAAATTGTGACTAGATGTTTAATATTTTTCAAAAATAATTGTAACAATATATTAGGGACCTTGTATTAAATTTTCAAGCTTTTTTACCCAACAAATACAATTTAATTGACATTCATAAAAAAAAATCATAAAAAAAATAGGAAACAGAAAATATGTCCGTAAACACTACAATTCAAAATATTTTGAAAATTTTATCGTGTATAGAAAACGCTAATATAAATAACCAGTAATAATTTCATGAATATACAGTCATTTGTTTTAGAGTTACAGCAAAAACCAAAATTGATTTTGTCGGAATCCGATTTTGGGAAAAAAATCCCGTTTTTCCTTAATTTTTCTTTTGTTTTGAAAAATATTGGAAATTTTTAAAAATTACCTCCTGAATGCACCAACTAGATTCACTATTCCATCAAACAAGATACTATCGAAGAAAATCTAAGCATTATTTTGACTACTTATAATGTAGAAGAACAAAAATATAATTAATAAAAAAAAACACATATTGTAAAATCAATACATTCATCACTCCGCTCAGAATCTAAAATGTAACAAGTTAAATCCAAAGAAGTTTAGTAATTGCTGTATTTTGAAAAAAAAGTGTAATTTTTGTTGGAATTAAATTCTTCAAAAAATTTAATATTAATTAAAGTTATCTTAAAATACTTAACAAAAACCAATTAATTAATTATATTCACTCAATTTATCTTAATAATATTGTATTATAAGCTTAAGCATTTTATATAGGTAATAGGTAAATCTAATTATCTACATCTTATTACTCCTCGAGTTGTGGCCGAAAACCTGACACCTGAAACACCTTTCGGGTGGAATTGTCCTTGGGCGCACTCGGCACATTGTCCAACCTACCACGACCTTTGTTATCTTCGATGTGGCAAATCTGCTCATCTTGGCTGTCCAGCCCGGACCGGCCATATACGGACGTCGCATATACCATCGCGCTCGGCTACTGCTGCGGGGTCGTCCTGACTTGGAATAGCGGCGCGGAGGGCCTCCAGCACCTCGGCTGTGGAGGACACAGCGTCCAGATCGAGGACCTTGACCTCAACCTGAACGCCAAGTTGGGATACCCTCCCAACAGAATCCCCGAGCTTGCTGCCGAGTGCATTGTTATACTAGCGCCTAGGTCCTGTGCGGTGAGACCGCAGGTGTGGACCGCACGCAATGTGTCCGCGAACGTTTTCCCCACGCCGGGCTTGACCAGGATGGCCGGTGACTTCATCGCGGCGCTGACTTGTTTCACTTGGACGTTGGGAGCCTGCTGGTCGTTCCCGGCTGCTGCGTCTTTTTTGACTCTCCTCGGTCTTCGTATGTCGTTGGACCACTTCTCGGCAGCATCCGTGTCCATGGCGGTTTCGTCCTCGGTTTTCATCGGTCCCGCTCGCTGTATTGTGGTGACGTCGGGTTTGCGGAACGTTTTTCAACTGCTGGCCGTCTTCGACTCGGCGACTTTATCGCTGTCCCACCAGCTGGGCGTCAGGATGGTGTCAGTGCTCGAGTCCACCATGACTGGCTTTATGATCTGGCTACCTTCCGCGTCTTTGTGCTTTTTTGTCTTGGGGGATCCTGGGGGTAGGCAGACCAACAGTTTCCCTTTCTTGCTGATCAACTTGGCAATGACTTTCTGGGCGCCCTCGAGTGCATTTACAATCTTGTTCGATCTAGTAGATGCTTGAATGACGTTTGTTAGCTTTGCCTCGTGGAGCACTGACGGAACGGCTGATCTAACATACTGAATACCGGCCTCCAGCTCTTTTGTGGCAGGATCAGCTTCAAGCGGAGGGTTCTCGCTCTTCCTCTTGAGAAGCTGGCAGGCTTTCGGCAGGATCCCTGTCTTCAGGTACTCGGACGTTCAACTAACTTAACCTAACCTAACCTAACCGGATTTCTCGTTTGTATTGTTTGACGTTGTCGCAGTCGTTATCGCAACGACCGTGGCGTCTCCATCGACGTCCGCGAGATCGCGACGGACAACTGGTTCGGCCGCCGCCCGTGGCACGAGCCGCCGGCCCGGCCAGCGGAAGTGATGGCGGGTATCAGCTTTTGCCGAACCGTCGTCGTCGTCGTTACACCTACGGGACCAGTATTTACACATGCGTGTAAAAATATCAATAAAAGTGTAACACGATAATTAACACGTTGTTCAAATTATTCATCCCAACCGTTCCTACACCTACAACGTGTTCCGTGAGATAATATCGAGTGTCCGTCTTTTTTAATTAAATTGTGTTAAAATGCCGAAAGTAAAAACATCAGCTACCAATAGAGGTAAAAACTACGTTACTGAATTCAGTGAACATATTTTCGCGTTCGACGGGTGTGTATTATTTTGTATGGTATGTGAGGTAAAGGTAAAGTGCGAAAAACGTTTCAGTGTCACTCAGCAGTGCTGAGTCAGCACTTAAGTACCGAGAAAACATATAAGAGCCTCTAATCGTCAAAATCAATACACAACTCAACAGCTAATTACTACTCAGACAACACGAAAATCTGATTTTTCTAAGGATTTATGTGAAGCATTCTTAAAATCAAATATTCCATTAGAAAAATTAGGAAATCGTCAGCTTCGTTCATTTCTTAAAAAATACGTAAATAAGGATTTAAATTTTTTCCTTAGTTAAAAAAAAATAAGAGCATATTTAAGCGCATATATCAGGATTTTTAAGAGCCTAAGTGCATACATATTTCGTTAGTTTTTAGTGCATAAACTTCCGGGCCCTAATTATCACTATCTATATACTGAATATGTTAAACGAATATTTTATTAGACACTTAATGACAAAAATGTAAGTATAGTGTACTTATATACAACATACGTTAACTATTAAGGACTTACGTAGTTAAAGATATAATGTTTTATAATTTATCTACAAATAAATTAAATATCATTAATAAGATTACAAATGAAGACGGTATAATTACTGAATCAAAAGTAGACATTTTTAATGAGTTAAATTACTTTGCATTATTGTTGGAATGTTGGAAATAATTTATAAATTGAGAACATAAATCATAATATTTCCTTAAATGATTATATTGGAACTATAAATATTAGTAGGTATCTTCTTTAAACCTATTAATAGTGAAGAAATTTTATTATGGAACACCTAAATCATATTAATGATTATAATTCTTATAAAAATGATTTACCTAACAAAATACATACTTAAAAAAACTTCTGAATATAGTTATTTCCTTAATATTGTCAATTATTTTTAATCAATATCTATGTAAACTGGTAAATACCTTTCAGATTTTAAAAAATGTATTGTACTTTCACAATAATTTCATTATTTAAGACGGGTAATCATGTGGATATTATCGACCAATTTTATTATCTTTAACTTTGAGAAACATTTTTTAAAAATCATAAAAAATAGATTACTTTTAAATAAATAGCATTTTTTTTCTAACAAACAATTTGATTTCAGATTAGCATTGTGTACTATTGATATACTTTTTAAAGTTGATAACTTAATTAATCACTCGCAGCAGTCATTGTGCTCGCATGTATCAATTACGCTCTCGTTATTTTTATTTGATACTCTTGTGCAAATTCATCGATCTTTTTCAAATTTATATCAGTCAAAACAGAAAAATCATCGATTCAAACTTTTCGAAGAACGTCCAAACTTCGGGGGTCTAACGACCCCCCCCCCCCCAGGTAATATTCACTCAAATATTAACTACTCATATTCACTGCTAGCAGTACCAGTCACATCATACCATGTCGCGTAACAATAAGTCGCCGCCGGCCTTTCCGGCCGGCGTTATAATAAACACAGATAAGCACGCACCGATATCACCAATTACAATAGTTAATCGCAACACCATTCTAAAAACAGCTAATACAAACTTCCTGCAATGCGATAACGCAAACGACGACACCGACTGGATAACAGTCAAACCTATATCACCAAATGTATTTAAAAAACAAAAAACCTCTACTAGCTTATCTCCCAAACAAAATCAATGAGCCAAAACTCTTCTTAAACCACTAAATAAATACACCGTATTAAATACTCTTGACGACGATACGAATAATATGGATACTGATCAACAAAATATTAATTTATCTGAAACTGAAACACATACTCCACCTCCCATATTTATGAAATCAAATTTAAATTATAATGGTTTTTGTAACGCGATAAAAACCGCAATCGGCTCTAATGATTTTACATGCAAAAGTAATTTAAATGAATTAAAACTTCAAACGTTCACTTCTGATGGGTACAGAAATGTAATACACTTATTAAAAGAAAAAAAATGTTAATTACCACACATATCAGCTTCAACAAGAAAAAACATTCCGAGTGGTTATCCGTAATCTACATCACACTACTGATATAAATTACATAAAATATGAACTTGCAATGCATGGTTACACAGCAGTCCAAGTAGTCAATGTTCTCCAATGGCAAACAAAAAAGCCACTTCCTCTTTTCATTGTGGATCTGAAACCTGACCAACACAACTCTGAAATTTTCAAGCTATCTTCTATCTATTTCACAAAAATCAGAGTCGAAGAACCTCGTCCTCGTCAGCATCTAATTCAATGCCAACGTTGCCAAAATTTTAGTCATACGAAAACATATTGTAATCACCAACCACGCTGTGTCAAATGCAGTGAATCGCATTTGACTGAAAATTGTCAAAAGCCAACCGACCAACCACCCAAATGTGTTCTCTGTGAAGGACAGCATCCTCCCAGTTACCGAGGATGTCCCTTTTATCAAGACATCCAATCCAAACGAAAAGCTTCTTCTACAATAAAAGCGAAAATTAATCAAAATATTACAATTTTAGAAAGTAATGTAGAAAAACCTACTAATAATACTATATATGAAAGCCATAATAAGCCAAATAATACACGAAAAACTTATTCCAAAGCCGCTCAAAATTCACATACTAATAACCAGCCCAAACATAACAATAACGATTCTTCAAATTTAACTAATCAACTAAGCTCATTTATAAGTGAGCTTAAATCTATTATCAACCCACTAATTACACTACTTAATACAGTAATAAACAAAATTCTCTTAAAAAATGATTAAGGTTCAAAAAACCACTTCTAAACTAGCAATACTTTTATGGAATGATAATGGTATGTCCCAACATCAAAACGAATTGCAAAATTTACTCTATGAAAAAAAAATTCACATAGCCCTTTTAACCAAAACTCATCTCACCCGAAAAATAAACATTAACATACCTGGCTACTCACTATACAAAACTGACCATCTTGACGGTTCTGCTCATGCATGCACCGCAATACTTATTTCTTCTGATATAACACACACCGAATTACTAGGCTTTCAAGAACCTCATATACAAGCAACAATTATTTCTATACAAATAAAAAATATAACAAATAAAATTGCCTCTATCTACTGCCCACCTAACCTAACCTGCCCACCAATTGATTTTGAGGACTTTAATAGGTTTTTTAAATTGTTAGGTCATTCATTCATAGCTGGTGGTGACTACAATTCCAAACACTCTCTCTGGAGAAGCAGAGCTTCTAACCAAAGGGTCTCTGCCCTCCATAGATCCTTAATCAAAAATCATCTATCATTCATTTCCCCACCAAACCCTACATACTGGCCAACTCATGTGAATAGGTTGCCTGAAACACTTGATTTCTTTATTACCAAAATACCCAATCTCATAAACACCTTCATTGAAAATATCTGTGATCTATCAAGCGACCATTACCCCATACTTTAATCAATAACTGGTGACCTATTAAACTCCAGACCTACCTTAACTAATGGACCAATTGACTGGGACAAATTCAAAGCTAATCTGGACCAAAAAATTAATCTAAAAGTAGCACTTAAGACTCCCTCTGACATAGACAATGCTGCTGAAGATATCGTTCGAACAATCCAACAAGCAGCCACTAAAGCTACATCACCTATTAACCCACACATCCTAAATCCTTCCAAAAGCCTACCTGCCGACATAAAACAGCTAATAATTAATAAACGTCATGCTCGAGCCAAATGGCAAAGTACAAGGTTGCCTAGTCATTGTTACATATTAAAATCAATTTTAACGAGTAAAAGTATATATTATAATATTTTTCTAGTATCACTGATAATTTAAGGTTAATAATTAAATAATATGAATAATATTAATTCAACTTAGCAGCTACCGTAAAATAACAATATCAATATAATTTAAAATATCCTAGACTGACATACCGTCTCCGCTCAGAATCGTTTTTCGTATACAATGATATTATATCATTGAATTCAAATTTAATACCATCCATTATAGTACAGTGATCTACTTGTAGCCTACTGTACAGCGGAGCGACATCCACTTGACCCCCTTTTTTTTTCTTAATATATTATACCTATATCTATATAAGTATTTAAATTATAGAAAAGTACCTATGTTTATTCAAATACTTTATATGACTGCATACTGCATATCATATATTATTATTTTTTTTTTTTTTTTTTATTAATGATAAGGCTTCAACAGCTTAGGTTATTAGCCTACAGAAAGTTATAACAATGTAAAATTATAAATATTTACAACTTATTGTTTAAATGTATAAAATAAAAAAATTTGTATATAGCTTCTGTGTTTTCTTCGCTGAGGGCAAGTCGGAGAGAAGATGAATCTTTGAATATTTTCCGAGCTACGGCGTATTTTGGACATCTAGTGACAATGTGGTCGATCGACAGGTCCACGTTGCATGCGTCACATAGTGGAGCGGGTTCCTTGGTGATGAGGAATGAGTGGGTGAGATTATTATTATAGATATTATTATTATATTACAATATTACTATAACCTATAATTTATAAGCATATTATTATCATATAACTCGTTTATTATGTAAACACCTGATAAACTCCTCAAATATCTGATAACTTAAATAAAATGAAAATAGTCTATAATATTGATAATCAAACTAATAATTAATTATTATTAAACTATCAAACGATTTAATTAGGTACTTATGGCATAAATAGATTGTTGTCTTATTCTTAACGTTCTTGTAGTATCTCTTTCCCAGAAGTTTTTGCACTTCGAATATGGTGCCCTAAAAAATAGTGCATTAATGTGTATTAGTCAAAAATATTTTTTTGACCTTAAGCACTACTCACATATATACAAATAAAATAGGTATAGTCAGAATAACATACATCAATAACACTAAACAAAAATGACCGAATTTAGTGGAATACATATTATCACATGCGGTCTTATATACCATAGTTATACCAAACGTCAGTACAGAATTTATGCACGTTTGAATAGAATAAAATCGTCCTAATGCAAAAATAACAATTTGTCTACTTTTTTAATAATTAATACATTTTAAAATATACTAATATCCATACCAAGATGATTGTTATCCACCAATTTTGATGTTAATGATATCGTAATAGTAACAGCACTACCATGGCATAAATATATCATGGCAACTATAAAGAGAATATCAATTATTATTCACACACTATAAAATATAATGTAGCCCATGTAAGTATACATATTGATAATATCGATAAAAATTTAACATTAAAAATTAAAATATTGGTTATTATAATATTATTTACTGATAAAAATTTGGCAAAATTGATTTGAAATAACGTATAAAACAGCAACAATGATATGAATGATGCAAACTGAAATACCAATAGCTAGGTCACTTATTTTCATATTGTAACTCAACACAAAAACTGAGAACATAGTACCTGAAATAAAATTACTAGACTTTAATAAATAAAGTAAAAATACAACTTAAATATACGAATTAAAATAAAGCATATCATTGTAACGTATTAAGTAGGTACTAGGTATTAACTGATTTCTAAAAAAAACGCATTACCTAAAGTAGTGTATTCTTATAATATAGGTATTTGGAAATAATAATTAAAAATAATCCTCGACATAAACTTATAGGAAAAGCAATATTTACTACATAGCTTATAGCTATAGATACTGTAATCAATTTGTGACTCTCGAGTCTCGACCTTAGATCATATACTATGGATAAAGCCATTCAATGTCCCATCTACAGAACGAGCTGAAGCAATCATAATCATAGGACCTGTGACATTTGCACATGCACAACTGTTTATTATTATGTTATCCAAAAATTAATTATTAATTTACGAAGTACGAGGTACGAAAATCGAATTGATAATATTTTACTCGGTAAAATTAAAATCTGCCAAAATAAATTATTAATCACGTGCATGCGCATATCACATTGGTCCTACTGTTATGTTAGCTTTACAGATTTTACGAATGGTTCTATCCATTGTAGGTATATGATCTAAGCTCTCGACAATTTCAACTAGAAATATACATAGTTTTAGATTTTATAAACATGAAATCAGAAATAAATTGATGCAACAATATTGATAAATCATAAACATATTTACATATCAATGTCTACTTTACTCCAAACTCGAACTAACTATTCGGTACATTATAATTGCTTTTTAATATTTTTTGTAGTTTAAAAATTATATTTAAAAACTATGTTTAAGATTTTTTCAAAACATATGAATAACATATGATTAATAACTGTTATTTGTCAGTGTAGAAAAACAGTATTATGATATTTCTAACAACTAAAATTATGGAAGGTATTAAGTATAGAAAGCGTGTTTAAAAATAAAATAATCAACAGTACGTCAGTACCTACAGAATTTCTATATTACCTTTAAAACTCATCAAATTAATATGAATAAAATGGCTATATAGACAATATAGTCATATATATAGATTAATAAGAAGAAACATACTACTTATATTATATTTATGATTCGGTTTGATTATTAATATGATATCAATTGTTATTAAACAGTACGTTTAAAAAAATATATTTAAATTCCTAAAATAATATTAACTAAAGAAAATATTTATTACTATTAATTGGTAGATTTTGTTTTAAATACAAATACCGACTATGGTAATTAGTATTATAATTATATCAGATAATATTATATTATTTCTTATATCCACGAAATTATTTTTCTTAAGATAATTAATAAAATTTACTAACAATAAAAAACACAAAAAATTACCAAAAATAATCGCCAACATTTTGATAACACTGAAATACAATCATGAATAACGTGAAGAGGAGACCGTTCATTAACAGAACCTCAGAAAGAAATTTTTTTTTTTTCTCTCTATTTTAGGAGATCTCTAAACCAGTTTCTTTTTAATCGACGATGAATTTGTGGTAATGTAAGAGAGGACATATTTTGAATGAAGGGGTTTATGTGGTTTGTTAATTTTGAATGGAAACTTTTGTAGTGGCTTTTTGCAAGCTCGTTTACTGTTTTTATTTTTAGGTCATTATGGAGGGCTGCATTTGTTATATACCATGGAGCACCGGTGATAAGTCTTAGGGCAATTGACTGGAAGGCTTGAATAGGGCGAATGTTTGAGGGTTTTGCTGGGCCCCAAATTTGGATGCCGTATGACGATACCGGCGATATTGAATTGAGTCCGTGCTACTTTTATGTGTTTGAATTGAGTCCAGCTTATTATCTTAATATCTTTGAATTGAGTCCGTATAGATAAAATGTTATAACTACCTACCAGTGGCGACCTTGAACTTTGCACAACATGTCATCATATTATAGCGTAGTATCGGATATGTAACGATAACGGATAACTATTTAAAAAAAATTATTTTATTATAATATATTTATACATAACTTTTAAAAAAAATTATTTTATTATACATGGCTATTATTATTTATTTATTTATTAAAAAAAATTATTATTTAAAAACAATAAAAGCAAACACACACATTTTTAGGAGACTACACAGCCAACCTCCACGTGGTGTCTCCTGGGTAACGCTAATAGGCTGAAGGGACTTAACTCGAATAACCTAACAATATTGGTCGGACTCAACTCCGATAACCCAAAAATATTTGCGGGACTCAATTCAATATTTGGGACTCAATTCAACGTCAGCCGACGATACGGGCGGGACCCGTTTCGCCCAAAAACGACCGTACCCGTTTCGCCCGGGTACCCGTTTTGCCCAAATTTTGTTTTTATATGATTCCCGTTTCGCCCAGAGTAGTTTAGACCAATTTAAAATTAAGTTGGCAATAGTTCAGTCAAATATTTGAGTATCATTTAGCGTTATCCAGAAAACACCACGAGGAGACGATACTCTTAGTTTTCCAAAAATTATACGCATTATTACACGCACGTCATTTTTTTTTCACAAAAGTTTAACACATTTTTCAAAATATATTTATTTATACCACCTACAGTTTATTTTTAAAATTATTACACATTTTTTTTATGAATTCATAACGAGTAATTTTATTTGATCGGTACCTCGTTATTTGTTTCTGATTGTGTACTTTCCTTTTAATTATATTCGCATCTTTTGATGTCTTTGGTATTTTAACGCTATTGATTTTTATATACGTATCAGTTTGAACGAAGTTTTAACATTTAACCAACTTAATATAGGTGGAGAATTAGAATAAAAATGGTCATTGAAGAACGAATGAAACGACTCACACGCATTCGTCGTAAGCAGAATACTCGCTGAATTACATGCCCATAAACGTTCCCTAAAATATAATATTTGATTGAACTATTGCCAACTTAATTTTAAATTGGTCTAAACTACTCTGGGCGAAACGGAAATCATATAAAAACAAAATTTGGGCAAAACGGGTACCCGGGCGAAACGGGTACGGTCATTTTTGAGCGAAACGGGCTACGCCCGACGATACTGGCTTGATAATTACTTTGTATATGAGTAGTTTGTTTTTGAGACTCAGGTTTGATTTAAGTAGAGGTCTAAGTAGATGGAGGCGAGAGTTAAGTTGTTTTCGTTTTTGAGTGGTGTGGATTGACCAGGTTAATCTTTTATCCAAAGTTATACCAAAGTATTTGGTTGACTGGTGGAGTGGAATTGGTTTGTTATTGAATTTTAGTGGAGGGCATTCCCTATTGATTAGCAAAAAATTAACCTGTGCTGATTTTTCGTCATTGATTTTAATTTTCCAGTTTTTGGCCCAAGATTCTATTTTATTTAAATGTAATTGTAAATTTTGAGATGCGATATCAGAGAATTTGTTTGACGTAAGTAGTGCTGTGTCGTCAGCAAATGAGGCGAGAAGGGTTTGGTTTGATGTAGGTATATCAGCGGTGAAGATATTATAAGGTAAAGGCGAAAGGTCACTACCCTGGGGAACTCCAGCTTTGATATACTGTACAGTTGAATAATTATTTTTTTGGCGAACGGAAAAAGACCGATTTTCGAGATATAATTTGATGATTAAATAATATGGCGAAGGGAGAAAGTGTTTAAGTTTAAATAGAAGCCCATCATGCCAAACGCGGTCAAAGGCCTGAGATATATCTAGAAATACGCCGGAGCAGTATTGTTTGGTCTCGAAGGAGACTGAGTTTTATCGGTGATTCTGTGGATTTGGAGAATTGTGTTGTGTTTATGACGGAAACCTAATTGTGATTTTGGCAATATATTATTGTGGTCTATTATTGGTGTAATTCTATGTAGAATTAGTTTTTCGAAGAGCTTTTCAAAAGTGGGTAGTAAACTGATAGGACGATAAGAACTGGTGAGGTGCTTAGGCTTATTTGGTTTAGAGATCATAATGATAATAGAATACTTCTATGTATGAGGGAAGTAAGACAATTAGACAAACGTAGCATAGTATTATAGATATGAGTAAGAAACAGGATTGACTTTTTGGAAAAGTTTTTAGCTATTTTATTTGAAATTTGATCATTTCCGGGTGATTTTTTAGGCCAAAGCTTGTGAATTACTGATACAATTTCAGCAGGGGAAATCGGTTTTGCGGGAAGAGACATGGGCAAGGGGGAGGACAAGAATGAGTTAACTAGATTGGGCGTGGTCTGGTGTAGAATTTTGGTCAGGATGAGGAGAGAATATAGAGGAAAGCGATTACCGAAAAGGTTTGCTTTCTCTAAGTCAGTAATAGCTAATGATTTGTCAGTACGTTCGAGTAGAGGTATATTATCACGATGATTAATTAGTCTTTTGGTTGTTTTCCAGAGGGAGCCATTGTTGGGAGTCACAGTAATTAGATATTTACTAAATTGTTCTGATGTGTATTTTGCTAATTGAGTTTTTAAATCAGTTATTATATAGTTTTGTGTCTAGGATATTTTGTTCTTCGCCACAATGATCTAGCTTGACGTTTTGCTTTTATAAGATTAACTAACAATGAAGGAAGTGAAGTATTATATTTTGGTAGACTATTGTTTGAGGCGAGGGAAGAAGAACTTGATACTGCATTTTGGATCGAGTTGGTGAATATGGAGATTGCATTGTCTATATCTAGAGGACATTTTAGTGGGAAATTAAGAGACAGTGCATCGTCTAATTTTTGTTTAAATAGTTTCCAGACAATGGGGCCGGTTGAAAGGGTCTGTCTAAGGGATGAGGCGGGTAGGCCTCCTAAGGTTAACTGTATGGGAGAATGGTCGCTTGATAGATGATTTAGGTTTTTTATATGGTATTTCAAGCCAGTTGGGATTGAGGTTATGAAAAAATCGAGAATATCGGGAGATCTATTTTCATGTGAAGGCCAATATGTCGGTTCATCGGGGGAAATAAAAGACAATTTATTTTTTAGCATTGGAGTATGAAATAATCTGCCTCTTGTGTTAGTGTATCTACTGCCCCAATGGGTATGTTTGGCATTAAAATCACCAACTGTTATGAAGGAGCTACCAAGACTTTTGAGAAATGATTGCAATTTGGGTTTTGTGATTTGTTGGCCTGGAGGAAAGTAAGTTGATGATATTGTAACGTTTAAATGATTTATTTTTATTTTGATATTTGCTGCTTGTAGATACGATTTGTTGATATTTTGCATTTGATTATAAAAAAGTGAGGATTTTATTATTATTGCAGAACCCCCGTGGGATGTGCCATCGGGATGATCAGCTCTAATAGTTGTGTAACCATTGAAATTTATGCTAGCAGATTTGGATAGGTGCGTCTCAGTAATGAGGTCTATATGTATGTTTTTACTGTGGATAAGGTAGAAAAGTTCATTACTATGCTGTTTTAATCCATTAGCATTCCAAAGGAATATTTATAAGGAGGAATGATTGGTTGGGTTTGAAGTCATTTTTTATCTAAGACTTAGTGAATTACTTTTGTAAGAAGTGATATAAGAGGAGTAATTAGTGATTGCAGTTCGTTTATAAATGACGTAAGTTGAGCAGTTAGTTGAGTTGTTACAGTATCTAAGTGGGGTTGGTTTTTTGGTGTATTTGTGTTTTTATTTTGAGTTGCTTGAGAGTAAGATAGGTTAGGTATAGGGTGTTTTTTGATTTTCTGAGGTTATGTTCTAACTGAGGTGGGTTTGTACATTATTATTATTTTATTGGTATCTGATGTTATTGTTGAGATGATTTTTATTTGCTTGAGAAGAATGGCGGTTTTGGTGATTTTGAATGTTCTTGAGGGATGGGCAACCTCTATAGTTCGCTGGATGGTCGCCAAAACAAAGCGCAAATTTCGCTGGAAGGTCCTTGCTTTTTGTGCAGGTGACTGAGGAATATTGATCGCCACAACGCACGCAACGAGGTATGTTATTGCAGTAATGACACATATGACCGTAGTCCTGGCAATTCATACATTGTGGTATTTGTTTTTTTATTTTAGGAGCTTCAACTTTGATATTTGTGTAGCAGTGGGTTTTAGTTCAAAGATGTCCTTGTTCTTGATAGCTGGTTCGAGGTCGACAAAGAATAGAGGTAAGGGGGTTTTTGATTGATAATGAAGAACATTGGTTATGTTCCGAGCTAAGAAACCGCAGTTGCCTAATTCTTCTTTGATAAATTCAATTGAAGTAGAGGGATGTATATTTCTTACGACTACACGGTAAGGTTTGTCCTCATGGTTTTGATAAGTATAAAAGTTTACATTTTTTCTTTGTGGTATTTAATTACCGCTCTGTACGAGTTTAGGTTTGAGGTAACAAGTTTTAGGCTGTTTGACGTAGTTTTGCATGAGAATTCCATGGGTGGAGTATGTAGGCTTTTATAATTGCTTCACAGAATTGTTGATAATTATTTAATAAATATGGGTGGAGGTGCTTTGATAATTATATCATCACTTTCCATTTCTGTATCAATATTGTTTGTGTTATCTTCGACGCTTAAAGAGCTGTAGCGATTTGGAGTAGAAAATATATTTTGATTGTTCGATATTTTTGGATTTGGTGACGTTCCTGGAGAGTTTATACGCTTAGTAGGTGAAGTGACTAATTGCCAATTAGCATTGTCGTCAGAGTCAGCATGGTTTGAACCCATGCCGGTATCTACTGATAATTTATTTTTCTTTATTTTAACTGTGGGTAATTTAGCATTAGTATTATGGCCAGTATCTAATCAGTTAGGGCAAAGTTCGTCTTTAGGTTTGAATGCAGTTATTTTGTTCGATGACAGATTATTACGGGAATTTGTGGAGGTCATTATATAAAAACGTTATTCTCACGATGTGCTAATTCCTCTGTTGAGGGGAAGTCCCTGGTGAGGGGAGGTGCGTTAGGTTAGGTTAATCGACACGTATAAAATTTAATTTAAACTTCACTGTTTTAGAGTAGATAAAAGTAATAGTAAACGGAGCAAAAATTATGCGTGCACACATTACAAGTGCGGGACACCGAATGAATGTATAATACTATAATATATAATATGTATAAGATAAACTGTGTTAACGTTAACACACTATGTTATAATACACTTACTTCCTATTCTCGCTACTATGACTGATTGGCATATTATTAAAGTTGGTAGTACAATAGGAAACCCTTTACATTTGTTTTTAAATAAACCAATGATGCCTTTGAACAGGTAGTTTGGTTTCAACCATATATAGTCTTTGTTACAAGTTCCAGAATTGTCCTCATACAAATGGCCAATAAGTATGGCGAATAAATTAAACAACATCGGTACCACGAACAATAAATAACGATTTAAATAGTCTGTCCCATTTTTAAAAATTACTACCCGGTGAAACACGATTGCGTACGATTTTTATCTGCAACTTTGAAGCACTGTTGCCATTTGCTTTGAACTAATAGAAAATACAATTTAAAATTAATTGAGAGGCCGATAGATGATATTTCAAAATTTGAGATTTTTAAGAGGGACCAAGGTATAACATTTTTTTATTATATGTGTATAATACTACATAAGAACTTATCAACATTCTGAAGTGCATGTAGTCGATGATGTAGATCTATAGTACCTATTATTGCGTATATAGACAGTATATTATATACTCACGCGGATCAATAGACTAAAATATCAGTTGACTCATCTTGTACTATAATAATTGATAATTGCTTGACAAAATGTTGATAAGTCAATTGTTGTCTATAAGTACATAATATTAGTATAGCACTTTCGTTAAGCATTATTGTACCGCATCCATACCAGCGTAGTTATGGCCAATACGATAGCAGTTGGAAACAATCGAATTCTTGTCTTCTTGGTAGTTGAAGGATATAAGGATATATATAGTGTGCTGTTAAGTATAATGTAGGTAGTAGGTACCTACAAGTGAAATGATAAAAAGCCAACAGACGGTTTGACTGACTTAATCTGTTGTGTAAACGTAATAAATGTAAAAACGGCTAATTTAAGTAATTCATATAATATGTAGGTACTCGGTATGACAGTTCCTAAGTACTACATATTATTTTTCAATGTTAGCTGTACAACATTTATAAATTTATAAGTGTTGATTACAGATTAATAAGCTAATATTGTCAATAATTTCATGTGATATTTTTTATAAAGTAAAACCAAATAGCATAATACTATAGGTACAAAAATAATTTGTTTATTTTATTAGATATAAATAGCATATTTTATATTCTAATACAATTTTTTTTATTATTTCCACAGAGAACAGAATATTTTTAAAATAGTTAATAAAACAAGTGTTTGATAACTAAATTAATAGGTAAGATGTATTTATATTTACAATGTATAGGATGGTTTTGACGATTTTGTAATCTATGTGGTTATAGATTGTGAATAAAACTATATTGATGTTTTCCCGTCTTCTATTGATTTCAACTGTATTACATTTGATTCATCATCTTTAATATCTTTTTCATTTTCACTTAGACGATACTGTTTTATGTCATCCCATGGCTGTACTTCACCAGATCCAAAAAACACAAAGATTAGAGATGTTGACATCATTATTATCACCATGATCCAAAATACCAAACGCCATTCTAAAACGGTTCTCTAAAATATTTAAAACAAAATAGTAAATAGGTATATTATATTATAATTTATAAGATATAACATAATAAATTGCATATCCACTAGGTAACTAGTAGTATAGAATTTGAATTTGAAAACAGACACATATTCCGGTTAGGTTAAGTACATTCATTTAAATTTTAAATTATTATTTTACTATTACAAATAAATTCGAAAGCTTACATTTGGTGTGAGGATTCCTACGATGTATGGAGTGGCCATTCCTGACAAACACCCAATGCCATTTACCAATCCCATCAGAGTAGCTGAATAATTAGGTGACAAATCAAGTGAATTAATACGTAAGCTAGGATAACAGAATCCCATGAGGGCCATGCCCAAGGTAAAACACAATGTTGCAATCATTTTATTACAGCCAACGAATGAAGCACACATCACTCCCAGAGCGGGACCAAGATTTCCTGAAATCAAATAAAATTTGTAATTTTTTTACATAGTTCTGGATGGTATACTTTATTGATATTTTGACTCAATGTTTATACCTATAATGGCATATATTTTTCTGACTTGGGTGACATTCATTGATCCTTTACTTATTAGGCGATCGGCTAGTATACTAGCACCAACCGATGTAACCCATTGGGCGAGAAAGGGGATTGATGACAACAAACCGTTCTATACCATAAATATTTAAAATTTATATGAATAAATGTACTTAGTTCATTAATCGTTGGCATACAGTTTTTGCTTTCAACTTACTTCAGTGACGGAAAAGTGCAAGACATCACTCATGTACTTGGGAAGATCGCTGATTATAGTGAAAGCGCCCCAGTCGTGTCCTGCTCCAGCGAAGACCAGAGCCCATACTGGCCCAGAGGTTAATATGGATTTCCACGGTGTAGGCGTCAGATCCTGTACACATGAATGATCAATAATCTTAGTTCGTAATGTGTTATAACAGAGAAGTACAGACAAAAAACGATCCAAACCTTCTTTCTTTCTAGTCTTCCGATCGATTTTTTTAGGTAGGCCCGCTCTTCGTCCGAGATAAATGGGTGAGAATTTGGGTCATTGTATACGAACATGCACCAGAGTAGAAACCAGATGATTGAAACAATGCCGAAAAAATAAAAGACGTTCGGCCAACCGCCGGGTATGTACCGCATGATGTATCCACTCAAAAAGTTAGACAAAATATTACCGATTTGCGCACCTGTGTACAAAATTATCCGAATAAGTTATCACAATTACTCAATGAGAATCACTGTCTCTTGTATAATACGCGTTACCTGCAAACACCAGCGTGGCAAACTTCCCTTTTTCTTCGGGGGGCGCCCACTGAGCCAGGAGTGTGCAAAGTGCCGGAAACGTCATGCCCTATAGGGAAAAAAATAAACGCATAAAGTACATAGTACAACCTAGGGTAAGTAAAAAGAGTAACATATCATATATTATTTTTGGTATAACCTATACATAACAAATACAAGATTTATGAGATAAAACTCACTTTATCATAAAAGATAAAAGTATCGAAAAAATTTGTATCATTAATTGGTCATAAGCTAATTCGCGTTAATTTGTTTGATATCGTAACTGATAAGGTCTTTGAACGACTTTAAGAAAATATATGCAATATTTTTAACCACATACCTATATAGCCCATCATATTATATTTCATAATCTGTATAATTAGTAATTATGCATTCGTAAATAATATGCATATTATATTATGTATATAGGTACCGCAAACTTAATCATTTATACATTTGAAAAAATGATGTACAGTGGTAATATGCTATATTTAAGAATTTATTACATAAGTTGTTTACTTAAATACTTTACATATTCTAACATATAAAAATATTACAAACCCTGAACGTTTTAAAATGAGTAAGTATGTAGGTAGTTAATGGACTATTAAATTTAATTATTTAGTAGGTATATTTACACAGTTATAAATTATAATAATTATTAATGGATGCCTAAGTGCATATTATAATATACGAGTATATAGGTATTTGTGTTAGGTATAATATATAAATTCGTAATTGTACAGTGTTGTAGAACACATGTTATAGGTCATCATGCAAAATATTTTACATGCTATTTTTCTAAAAACTATATTCAAAAGCCCTCATAATGCATATATTTATAATTTACATTACCTATAATAGGATTTGACAATATTGTTTGAATTTTTAAACTGTAAAATCTACCATGTAAGTTTATTGTGAAAGGCTGGGAATTAACGAGTCAAGAGTTGAAGTTAAGTTGCTTTTAACCAAGTTACATTTCTTAACACATTTTCTTTTAACAATTCACAATTACTTTTTATTTACCTAATTTAACTTTTAACTTCTACAAGTTAAAATAAAGAAAATTCTCTTTAAACTTTAAGCTTTACCTCCATTTTTCTAATTAGTCAACTTGCATAGGTAGCCTCGGTAATACATTTTATGACTCATATACAAGTAGGTAACGTAATAGTATTGTACAAGTGCGCATTACTTCACCAAGTCCTTCGACGAATCGCAGGATACCCAGCGGCCTGGACCCGATGTGTGCCACAAATGGTGTCATCAGCGTGAATATGGCTGTACATAGTATTCCGAAGCCCATGGTGTGCTTGCCGCCGTACCTCTGTGACAGCACGCCGCCGGGCAGATGAGTGAGTATGTAACCGTAGTAGAACGCCGACAGCACCTCTCCCTGTGTCTCCTCGTCCCAGTCAAACCTCCGGCGACCGTCGTGCATGTGCCCTTGTGCCGCCGCCGTAGCCACCACGGATGTCTCGTTAGACGCCGATGAGTGAAGTCGCCCCTGCGCCGTCGTCCCAATTAACGGGCAGTAGTCGTGTTGTACGGCCGTCAGCGTGTCGCTGCGCCGCCCCTGCTCCTGCACGGGCATCACCATTTGCGTGAGCGTGATGCCCAGGCACGCTCGCATCACGTACGCCATCGTTACGCCCAGCATCCCCATCACGGCCATCACCCATCTCTGGGATACGTGTCCTGCACAATCGCAAAACGGGTCCACCGGGGTGAGGGAAATGATTAAACATTGTCGATATTCTATTATTATTATTTCAGCAAAGGCGGAGGCATTAGTTGGTTTAAAAGTTAAAGTGAGGTTAAAAAGTTTTTTTTTTCAAACTTTTCAACTTAAAACTAGTTTATTCATTTACTAATTAACTTATGACTGTATGCATATTAAATTTGTGGGTTACAAAAGAAATAGCAACATGTTTTATGTAACACATAAATTGACTATGTATATGGACAGTAAACATTTAACTAGAAACCAATATAATAATTTAGCTATTTAAAGTTGATTTGAAAAATAATGAAAATGGGATAACATACATATTACCTATAAATGTTGTTAAAACTAATTAATTTAATCTTTTTTTTGTTTAATCATCAAATAAATAATATTTAATAGACATATTATTATAAATAAACAAATATTCTTTGTTTTAATAATTTAGTTGATACAAACGTCTTATACTTCCTAAAGCGTTAAAACTGCTAGATACTTTAATATTGTACTTGCTACTAGTTATTAGGTACCTACTTACTGAAATATTTATTAAAAATTAGAAAAAAACTTAAATTACCCAATTTCACCATATTGTTTATTTATTTAGGTATATAGATAGTATATTCCTGACGGATGTAATGTAATGCACTTACAATTTAGTAAGTTACCGAGTAAGTGTACCCTATCCATACAAATTAAAATTAACTATAGGGGTGGGTCGAAGAATGAAAAAAGAATAGGTTAAACACAAATTATTCGTCAATAATCTAGGTACCTATGTAAATCTTATAAATTAAAATTAAATACTCGTAAGCGATTAATTAACAAAAAAAAAAAAGGTAGTTAAAATACTTTAAGATTTATGGTTTATCGCTTACCAGTATTTAATTTAAATTTACTTATGATTAACATAGGTACCTAGATTATTGATGAATAATTTGTGTTTCACCTACCCTTTCTTCATTCTTCGATCCACCCCTGATTACCCCAATGATACATTTTAATTATTTATATGGATATTGGATAGGGTATACTTACTCAGACACTTACATTGTAACTTTTTATGTAATATTACATCCGTCACGAATATACAATCTATTTACTGATACAAATATATAATATGGTGATTGTGTAACTTTAGTTTTTTGTAATTTTTAATAAATATTGCATTAAGTACCTAATAACAAGTAAGTAACAAGTACAATATTAACGTATCTAGCAGTTGTAACACTTTAGGTAATATAAGACGTTTGTATCAACTAAATTATCATATCAAAGAAAATTTGTTTATTTATAATATGTCTATAAATATTATTTATTTAATGATTAAACAAGAAAATGATAAACTAATTAGTTTTAACAATATTTATAGGTAATATGTATTTTATCCAATTTCCATTATTTTTTAAATCCTTAATTTTTCGAAAACGTTTTTGAATGTTCTGAAGTATATGAGAAAATATCTTAAGAATATTAAAGTGTCTTCAATTCTCATAACTGCCTCTCTTTTTCTGGGTGAATTTGGTTTAATGGTATATATACTATAACATCATAGGTCTGTTATATATGCAGAGTATAAACTATATTTTGGCTTCGGAATTGTAGACGATTAGAACCTGTTATTTAATGGTTTTCATTTATAAATATAAAATATATAATGTATATTACTATCAAGTGAGACGGGGTTAAGGTTATGTACATAAATTATTATAAGCACGATAAAACGTCATGCAAAAGTGTTCGATTCTTGTTGGAAATAACAATAATTATTATCAGTAATACAAGTGGGCTTACAGACAAGGGCATTTGCAGAAATGTCGTCAATGTCAACCGAAGAACCATAAACATATTTGACCATAATAAATTAAGTACGTATACGTCATAATATACTATTATGATATACCGACAACGAGCCTATATCCAATAGAGAAATTTCAATGTTTGGTTTACTTCGAGAAATATAAACACTAGGTCGGTAGTTTAATCAGGAAAAGTCTAAGTACCTAGTTCAAGTAAAGGAAAATGTAACCTGTGTGCCTTAACCTCGCGTAATCTTTACGCACAATGTAATAGTGTTCACTATTCAATATTAAGAATAGTTATTTTATTTTAAAGTCTACAAAACATTTATATATTTGCCAGAATATAATAATCACACAATAAGAAAACTAAATGCACTGGAATAATTACAGATTGATATGAAGTTATTAATGTCAAGACTAAAAATATAAACTGTTGGATGACATTATAATTGTAATGACTGATAAACAGACATAATTAAGTTTGAAATCTACTTTCCACAACAGCCATTTAGAATGATTACAGATTAGTGACTATATTTGTTGTATTGTTTTATACGATTGCTTACTTTTTTTTATAAAGTTTTATTAAGTTATAAATTTATATTAATTAAAAAATTATTTTAATTGATCTTTTTCATTGTAAAAATCATAATTAACAATGACTTATTAAACTCCACAACGATACATATGTAAATTTATTTATTTGGTCTTTATGAATCATAGTACACTGATAAATAAAATATAGGTATGAAACAAGTAACAACTAATAAAAATATTTTTTTTAATAATAATAAATTATTAATGTATCAATAAGAGTTTAAAATAGGTAACTTACTTTAAATCTTACAATTTGATTTTCTAGATCATAATATAGGTTAACCTAACCAATATTATTTTTTTTTTTACGTAATTAATTTTATTGTTCACATTGATTACTATTCATATAGTTCCAGATATGTTTTAAATAAAAAAAAAAATAGTATACCTAAATAAGACACCTTTTGTTATTGGTGCGATTAAATAATTATTTTGTTAAAAATAAATACATGTTAATTTTGTTTCAGAAATCATTTTTATTTATTAATAATTTATTCTTATATTGTTTTTAAATTTTTAAATATACCATCAGTATGTGAGGGCATAAATTTACAGTAAATATATGGAATATATGAGATAATATATTATAAGACTCATAATTATTAATTATACATAAATATTTCAATAAGTGGACAATAGTTGAATACAGAAACCTATTAATGACACTCACAATAATATTTCATAGAACTTAAATATAATTAATCAGTAATAAAAATTTAAAAAGAAATAAGTATTACAGGTTTTGCATATCTGCTTTATGTAATGCTAGCGTTTTTATCGTTATATTATTTTATTTTAAACTTAATTTTGCCAAATTAAAGGTTATATTTTATTATGAAGTTTTATCCAATTTAGTTAGTTAGAATAAGAGTTGCCACATTAAGTATTAATATTAATAAAATGTTCTCATTATTGCAATACTCGCGGTTAAGACATCAAAGCATGACTAAAACATAAAATGTTCACATTTTAACTGCCACTTAAGTAAATAAATAAATCATAGAAATATTTGATTAATGGATATTTACATTGCATAATTAAGTGAATAATTATTTTGTAATAAGAATAAAACATAAAATCATTGTAGTATATCTAATATCTAATATAGTATACCTAAGTAGTACGCATTAATACCTAACCTAACCTACCTACTATACAAAATGATTATTATATTATATTTTAATATAAATTAGAAAAAATATGTTATTAAAATGTTTAGGATTAACGTTTACTTACGTGAATTAAATATCATAGTAATGGTTAATATATTATTATAATTCTCTTGGTGTCTGTGTATATGTGAGAATCGTTTATAAACGATACCTATAGGTATTTTGAACGATAATTTATAGATGACCGTCGTGAATCGTCCGAAAAATCGTTAATGCAAATTTTCTCATCTCATTGGCTTTTTAACCAATTGACTTATTGCAGTAGTAATACCGTATACAAGAATTTAATATTATACATTATTATTTTTTAAGATCCGATGTAAGACGTTGCCGTTATAATAGTTTTGTTAATCTGTTGAGTCTGGCTGCATCTACATAATATAATGGTCAGTTTCTTCAGAGTTAATTGTATTGAGACACGCAATAATACTGCGGTCGCGCTATTCGGACAGTGATTAGAACGCTCTTATTTGTATCCCAATCATCTTATCTAAATTAATATTGGAGTCATATCACGTAAATTATATTTTAGTGATTATAAACACGCTGAATGCATACAATGTTTTTTAATATTGTCTTAGGTACCTACCATGTATAATATTAAGTTTGAAATTATACAGAAATCTTTACTTTTTGAAATACCACCATGTAGTAATTGTATGGTAGATTGGTAACCTGTGGATGATAATTTTATCAAGGGTCAGCGATTATCTGTAAAGTAAATTGTAATTGTAGATTTTTAATTGTTAAATACACGGAATCGTTTAAGTTTTCCAATTTGGAATTTTTAAGATTTTTAAGATTTAAAATGTCTGAAATTAATATTCTAGACATTTTTTTTTTAAAATCGTTAATTAATACCATTCAGTTTTATTTTGTATAGTTTATACAAACCAAACATAAACTAATTTATTATAAATTATAGATACCTAAGAATTGACGACTTAGATTAACAGCAAATGGAGACCATAATAAGCAATCGTGAAATATTGGAGAAAATATACACTTCACTATTTTGGCCATTAAATCCATATCAATTATAAATAACTAAATGTTAAACATACCTACTGTAATAATAAACTGAATAATATATTTAATTTTTTCTAAAACTAAATTGTTTAGAAAAATATTTAGTTTCACAATATTGCATTTAAAAACCCGAACCCGATAAATAGGAGATGGTGAGATTATGGTTAACTTTAGCATTGTTGTATGCAGTTAACATATTATTATATTTTCTATTGATTTATGACGGCAAAATAAAAAAATGAACAATAAACGATTTAACGCAAAAATCAAATAAATTGTATAATATTCCTTTAGTTTCAAAAAGTTCATTAACAGCAGTTATGTGTACTTATTCAATTTCCACGAATAAAATATAAAATAACATTAAAACATTATTGACTTATGACGTATATATTATCTTGTTTTACTGTAGTAGTATTGTTTTGCATAACATGCTTGTACTTTGAATATAATATCCTATAAAAAGTATATAATATAAATATAGTTAGTATAAGTAAATAAAGACATTTTGAGATGAAAAATAACTTACACAAACACAGATAATATGGGTAGAGTCAAACCGACATACAATATAGTGAACAGACACAAATGTCCAGCTTTAGTATAATGAATGGGATAAAATGCGAATTTATAAGCCGTAACTACACCAAGAGTCAACGAGGAATTCATACACATTTGTATGGCATTTAAACGACCTAGAAGTACAAAAATATTACAATTTTCTAATAACATTGACAAATAATAATATAATGAAAGTCTATACGCAGATACCGAGTTGTTCGATTGGCACCAATTTAGATGTTAATGAACTAATAATAGTGACCGCTGTTCCATGGCATAAATAAATTATTATAACTACAACAAAAATGATTATTATATTGGTATAAATATAATATGAATAATAAAATATAAATTAATATTTACTCATAATTATTTGAAAAAATTGACTGGCAAAAATGTAGCATACAGCAGCTGCGATATAAAAGCAGCAAACTGAAATACTAATTAGTAAATCGTTAATTTTCATACAATGATTTAAAACCGAAACCGAAAACACAGCTCCTGGAAATAAAAAATAATGTAACTATTTTAAATAAGCTTAAGTGAAAATATGAAGAAAAAAAATTAAAAAGTAATAGGTAATACTGAATATGAATTTTTAGGTCCCCAATACCTATACAAAAAATCTAAAAATTCTTCAAAAAATAATTTTGTTTTTTAACAATTAATATAGTTGAATAATTACCGACAAATATGGCCATCATTTTTAAAACGGCAAAATAAACTTCCTCGTTATTACGCCACATAAACGATCTATTTATATACAAAATTATTAAATCATAGTCACCTGAAATATAAAGTATTGTCAACACAATTTCCAATACATAAAATTTACAAAAATAATAGTTATTACTTACATCCTATTCTTGTTACCAATATTGATTGACATATTATCAATATAGCTAATACAACAGCTGAACTCTTTAATTTATCCTTAAATAAAACGGTGAAATCCTTAAGAACACATTTTGGACACTGAGACTCAATATCTCTATTACTAGAGTCAGATGTGTCCTTAACGAGTAAATTAATAACCAATAACGCAATCAAATTTAACAATATCGGTACCAAAAACAGAAAATCATAATCACGATATCGTATGACTATTTTTAATAATGCAACTAATCCCGCACCCATTAAGGAACTTATGGGATAAGTTGCAATTATTATTCCATGTTTTAAAGTCCTTGATCCAATAGTAGAATTTTCTGATACATATGACATCAAGCCAACCCAGAAAATATTTCGACCAACGTAAAGTGCAGGAATTATCCATTGAAAGATAATTCTATTATAATAAAACCAATTCCAATAGCTTCTGCCAAAGTATAAACCATCTGTTAAAACCTGTGCTATAATTGGTAAGAAAATCAAAGGTTTACGTCTTCTACCATGACTGTCACTCCATGCTCCTGCAAATACAATATAAAATCATATTATTTATTGTTATTTTGTTAACTATTTAAATTTTACAATGCATTTTTATTAATAATAAAGAATTGAATAAATTATATAGAACTAAATGCAGTGGTATTTTATGGTAAACATCTCAATTTCTTGAAAAGCATAGATACTATTAGAAGTATACTGGTTTACATGATTTAAAATCAATAAAAAACTTAATTTTTGATGAAAAAAAATTCTATACTTTATTGTTTTAGATTCTGAGGGGAGCGATTAAAGTATAGTTTTCGAAACGTCGGGAAAAACAAAAAAAAAACTAAGTAAAAACGTGGATTTTTACGCAAAACAAGTTTTCGACGAAACTTATTTATTATTTTGGTGTACCTAATTTAAAAACGAATATAACCGTTGATACTTTAAATTTCCACCAAATTTTTATACATAATAGCGTTAAATGTATAAATAAATCTTTTAAAATCTTTTAACTCTTTTGAGCTACATAAACCCATGAAAAGTTTAAGATTTTTTTCAATAATTGTCAATAAAAAGGTTTTCGCTTAGTCAAAAACAGTGAAAATGTAATACAAAGTTCCTCTAAGTTGTTTTCCGTCTAATTTCTCAATCATTTTTTTGTGAGTGGCTGAAGTTATAATTTTGACGAATTCGACGATTATAACAGTAGGCCCGCATTATACCGACCGGTTTGTCGGTCGTTATATTTTCCGTGGATTAACTTACGTATGGTTAGGCATTGACGAAGATATTAATTTATGATCAACTTTTTTCCAGTTAAAAAAGGTGTTCGAGTGGGTATCACTCTGCTGTAGAGTAGGTTGCAAGTGGGTCACTGTAATGAATGGTGTTAAATTTGAATACAAAAAACGATTCTGAGCGAATGACGGTCAGTCGCCTATGATATTACTAGGTATATTTGATGGTATTATTGTGAATAAAGTAATTTATTTACCTATTTATGTCGAACCTTGTTTTACATTTTCAATCTTTAGCTATAAAAGTTGAACATTTTATAAATGTTTAACTACAAAATAAATTTAAATTTTGTTAAAATTCGAACATTAAATGCTTATAAAAAAAAAAATATGCCTATATATTTTTAATATTTTTCAACTGCTAATGAAACAATATATAAGGAGCCTTATATTAATTTTTCACGCTTTTTGGGCCGAACAAATACAATTTTATTGACATTTATAGAAAAAAAAGAACTGAATAAAATTGAAAATGTCCGTAATCAGCTCAAGTATGGGATTGATAAAATAAACATAGTGTAAATATCAAGTATCTACAGTTAATCGTTTTTGAAGCACAGCAAAATTAGAAAACCGCTACATAAGAAATCAAGTGAATATCCAATTTTGTAAAAATTTGAACTTCAAACGTTCATAAAAATTTAATTTGACGTTCAAGTAGACATTTTTTTTTTCTTAAAATGAATACCATATCATACAATTAAGGGGGCTTTAGGGTGTTAGTCAATGAAAAAAAAAATGGTTTTTAGACCAAATAGCCAGACAAAAACGATAAGGAAATTGGTTTGATGGATCTCAATTTTTAAAACTGATTTTCATTGATTACCAAATTTGCTAGGTTTCCATCGAGGCGATTTTGAATATATATTTTTTCAGCTGTGATATCCATGAATAAAAATATAATATTTTGTTGTATTTATATTAACACATTAATACGCATTATGATACTAACAATAATTGGAATATTCAAAATCGCCGCGATGGTAACCTAGTAAACTCATTATTCAATCATAATCCGTGTTTTCAAATATAAAATCCACAAGGTGACTTAATATTTATATTAAATTAATTTATAGTTATAATAATATCATACAAGACGTTGTTACCAGTTAATTTTAAATCAACTTCAATTCACATATCATGTATCACCTAACCCAAATCTTATGCTTATCTTAAAGCCACTCGTTGATGCAATTGATTACTAATTCCGTGCAAACTCATTATATGTAAAAATAATAAGGCTCAAATACAACCGCCCTGGATACTATATACTCATCAATAAAAATAACAACAAAAATAATAATTCTATATCCCCGTATGATACAAGTTCACCTAACTGGAAAGTTAAAAATAACAGTAGCCCAAACAATAATAGTTACTTTTTTAATTCTTCGAATCCAAAACTCTACATCTCAGTTTGTCTTATAGGTATAACAGAAAACTCACTTTCAGATCAACCAAATTTTTTGATAGGTATAACAGAAAACTCACTTTCAGATCAACCAAATTTTTTGAAACAATAACTCAGACCGATGACGATATTTTTGATTTTATAGTTCAGTCTCCAGCCAATAATATTACTATTCCAGGAATAACAATCAAGCTGCCGCCACCAATTTTTTGGAGAGATGTATAAAAATGTATTCAATTGCGTAATAATTAAACGATCTTATTGATAGGTTATGATAACTATTTTTTTGAAAATACCCCATGGATCAATTAAAAACACAAACTGCTTCTCCTGACGCATATAGACTAGAAATCCACTATCTTAAAACGTATTTTAATACAATAGTAATACACTATTTCATTTAATTATATCAACAACGGAGAAAAACCGATAATCAGAAATATTCACACGTTTACTAAGGTTGTAAAAATTGATTCAATTCCTTTTAGATAGATATAGCTACCTACAAATGTAATGGATAATCCATCGCTCATCCTAAGTATATGTATTTCTTGTGCAAATTTTAGGTACAGTTTGTACCTATATTTCAAGTAAATGAAAAACAACCTGTATCGTAACTAAGTTAATTTCTTCTGTCTTTAAACTTGGAATTTCCAAAATACGAAAGTTTAGTTTACCATCATATTATTATTCTTATTATCTAATTGATTTTTTTTTAAACGTCGATCATTCTATAATATGTACATCGCATGCGGACATGTGGTACTATATAAGCATCAATTATGACATTTATTTATTTAATACATTTAGGAGATTTGAGGATATGGATAAAACTATCCAATGACGTAATTTGTATGAATTTAATTTTAAGTGTTTATGATGCATACCATATTCACTAAAATAAGGCATCATGGTCCAATGTGGTTTCTAATTTGGAATAAAGTTTTTGGACGTTTCTGTTATTTTTGTAATGTAGAGATCTGTGTGGTCTGCAGTGGAGGGTATAGTTTGAAATGTATAGAGGGCTTTGATCTATAGATTTTATCGGAGAATATTTAAATTTTTTGTGCATTTGGCTTTTTAGCTGAAACTCCATATTTGTATACCATATATATATGGTTGAGTATGAGTAGTAGATACATTTAAAATAAAACATATTTTAAATTTGAAAAGGATTTTTGAATATTTACTTAGGATAGGCAAGAGTTAGTCATATTTTTAATTTTAATTTTGTTAAATGAATGTTTTTCGTCCAAGTCGGACGTTTATCGAATGTGAGTTCTATTGGTTATAGGGTGTATTTACTTATACAGCTTTAGATACGGGTTTATGGTTTGAGTATACAGGTAAGGGTTGGTCATGGTGGAGAGGAGTGTAAATTGTATACACATTTATTTTCATTAAATTTTTACGCGCCATTGGGGTACCAGATAAGTGTTGATAAATGTTGATGAATCTCATTGATATAAATGTATTATTTTAATCATTGATTGTTCTGAGATGTTTAATGATAATGATTAATACAGCAACCAGCAACAACAGCAGTATACAACTTATCTTTCTATACATTATACATATTAAACTTTCATATTATAATACTTCACATATACATTAATCCACAAATTCCACTGATTTACAACAATCTAAAACAATGGTTTGTTTTCGGAAATAAAGGTAATGGAAATTGTTATTGGAATCAACGATGACAAAAAAAAAACAAAAAAGTTAAACTCGGTGGCCATTCACGATTTTTTTCGTATTCAGTACCTATATATATGTAGTTTTTACTTACCTGCTATTAGAGCTACTGCGATAGAAATCAAATACTGTAAGACTTTAGTATTTGAATACACCAAGAATTGATTTTCATAAACACCAACTAGGCATTCGCCGAAGGGAATTAACGGCTCGCAGGAACTTATAGTGAGCAGGTTATTTTGAATGGTACTAGACACCGTCAGCGACGCCGTGTAAAGCACCGTCGCTATTATCAGGTAAGGTTCCTGAGTGCCTTGTCGTTTTAGGTCCTCTGTCGGGTTGCGGGTGAACATTTTAAAATTACTGAAACAGTAAAATTGCCAAGAGTCCTGAACAATTAGCGTCACTTTATACTATTATAATGCCACTCGCAATAAATTCGTACGATATATTACGCTGCACCGGCGTACACAATAATTTATATTTTGACACAACTGATCTGCACGCATGCCCGTAAAAACTACTCACGTATAGCAGCTGATGTATGGAAATGTCTTACGTTGCGCGTACTAGTATTGTACTAGGTATATACAAAGTGAGCATATTTGTACTCGGCTTGAATTACGTAAAGGACAATGGTATCATACAATCGTGATTGATGTCATTGTGTCAACATGATAATTGTGTAGGTTAGGCTACGGTGTGTCCGCTTGATGTATCTATATATAAGAATCGTAAGCATTCAGTCAAGTACCTAACCTAACCTATACGCAAACATTAATGGCAGTGTGTACCTATATGGCTATATGGGGAGATTTGTCTAGGAAATCGATACTGCATACCCGTTATTAAAACAATTAATAGGTATTCATAATCTCTGTAGGATATAGGTAATTTGAGTCTAAATGGAAAGTCGAATGCCATGCCTTACGACGATAAGTCAATACGAACTAATCAGCAAACATTTCCGGAATCATTAATAAAATCAAACATTACTAAATATAACAATATATTGAAGATATGGTGCTCTTTCGGCAGCATTCTTAAGTCGGTGGAGAGGTGGTCCGTATAGAGCGATACATTATAAGGAAAGTTGGATTAATTAGGAAGGTTATGCAAACAAACTATATTAATGAAATTTATATTAGTAAATTAAGAGTGCAGAAGTCGCTACAAATACAAGATAACATGTACTAAGAAACGCATACCCAAGAGGACCTTCTTCGGTCATCAAGTGATCTGAGTAATCTACTTACTTGAGAAACTATATGTTAGTGGTTTATGTTTACACAATATAGTATATATATTATTCATATTTATAAGTCATGCACTCACAAGTGCCAGTTGGCGTCATTAAAATAATTCTAGTAATCGGTGATTCATTCGTTTTATATTTTGTTATCGGGCTTGTAAGTACACCTGAGGTTAGAACTTGAAATTTTGAGGTATTTATTTATAATTAAATGAAAAACTGAAAATATTATAGATAATAGCATATCTAGTATCTACTGGGATAATTATTAACGAAAGGCGCAACATTATAAACTACTGCATATTGACATCTGGCTGTGTCAATGTCAATGACCTTGGATATTTAAAAAAATATATTTATTGTTGTTGAATTATCAATTTACATAGTTGCCAATTGAATACAAGCATAATATAGCAGCCAAGTAGGTACTACCTAATAACATTTTACGATTACGATTTTGAAAACAGCAACCTACAAGTTATAAATTGTAATCTATAAATCGTGCATTAAAATATCGTTTCAAAACAAAAGAAATGTACTCAATAATAACTAATACTTACAGAAAAGTAGAAAACAATGAATTTCGTCAAATTGTAGTGATCGTAAATGTCATATTATTATATTCCATCAGTATAATCTAATAATTATTTTCTGTTTAAAATGATAATGGATTGGTGTGGGGATGGGAAACACGTCTTCTGAAATATTACTTTAAAGTTTAAACACAGACAGTAAGTAACTTACTCAGTACACAGAAAACTATAGATAGTAGCGCGATTGCACAGAGATACAATATTATCGTGGCAAACTCAATTATTTAAATTAAAATATTATTGTATGCAATACAGCTGTACAACGTCAAAACACAGTGCCACCACTTTTCATTATTTTACAGGATAATATTGTGTAAGTATATTATATCAGACCTAACACTGTATAGTTGGAGTGTACCATAGAGTAATATTACTCTTTGGAGTGTACTCAAAGTGTGATAACTCCTGAAATAATACCACAGACTTCTATACTAGTATAGAAGTCTGTGAATAATACTTAGGGCTGTTCTTACAATATCCGGTTAAAGTTAACCGACACTTAACCGGCTGAATTCTGCCGGTAATAAAATCTGTTATCAGTCGGTTAGCGTTAATCGACACCATGAACTAAGATATACAGGACTGGACACCAAGGTGGATTGATCCACCTTGCTGGACACAGAGCCTTATCAGCCGGTCAGACAATGTTACGCATTACTCCTTTAAGTGGAACCTACGCTATCTGGTGACGAATTAGTTTATTAATGTTATTACATAGTAATAGTAACGAGTAACGACGCACATCATTAACATCTAGTACATAGTATAAAGAATAATATTATTCCTTAATATACTATGTATTTTTGATATAGTGTTTTAGATGTTTTAACTTTTAAATTTTTAACCATTTGTTAATTGGTTATAAAATATATAAACTGCAAATAAAAAAAGGGCGGGTAAGTGTATGTCGCTCTGCTGTACAGTAGGTTACAAGTGAGTCACTGTAATGGACTTTAATCCAATGATATAATATCATTGAATAAGAAAAACTATTCTGAGCGAAGACGGTCAGTCAGTCTATAATATCTTACTAAGTCTAAATGTATTTGATGATATTATTGTGAATAAAGTAATTAATTTTAGTATTATAGGCATTAGTATTTACTATAGTTGGTTAAATTCATTTTTCTCAAAAAAATTATATTTTAAAATGCCATTGCGTGTATATAAAATATAACAATATATTCTAAAAGTTTCATATACCTTAGTTCATGATCGACACTTTACCGGATATCGTAAGAACGGCCATTAATAGTGCGATTCCAAAGATTATTAGATAGAAAAATTCAGCATGTATTGTTACCAAAGATTATGTAAAAATGTTACTTTTGATAAAAGTGCTGATTACTGTGTTTTTACGTTGTACAGCTAAATGTTGGTATAGTGGTATTAGTGGTAAGGCAATGTGTATTATTTGTCGATTGCGCGGCAAGCGGACTATATTAGTATATTATAGCCAAATATACAATATGCTTATTAATGGTACCCACTTGAGTTTATAACCTAAACCTTCATACTAAATTATACTAAATTAATACCAAATTTAATGTCAATAAACATAGATAGCAATAGCAAGCTTTTAGTGTATTTTTTCACCTTAAAATCTATAAATCTTATTCTTTTTTTTCATAACAATAAAAAAAAGGTTAGGTTAGATCATAGCTGTATTATACGTGTAGTTAGACCCCGTTTTTAACTGCCTATTGGAGGTTGGTATTTCTGGGCTTTGTAAGCGGACTTATCGGAGTGATATTAAATATTAATGATAGAGAAAGTTCAAAACTTCAAACCACGAACTAAGATATACTAAGATATACGTTCGTGGTTCACACACACGAATTTCGTTGTGTACTTGTGTAGTTATATTCATTCCAAATACAATGATTGTATACTATACTATAGGTAGTCTGTTACTTTATCGGTGTGCCATTACAGAGTTTTTTATACCTGATACTTCGTAACCTATCGGTGTAATTTAAGTTGCATCTTCATTTATTTTTTTTTTTTTTGTAAGGAGTACTTCAGTTATCGCCAGTATCCAAACTGCAGTAAAATTGAAATTTAAATTGCATAATTATAATACATTATTTTTGACTAGTATCTCAAGTACTAGTAATGAGTAATTTATTATACTTGCTATTTTTCACAATATGACCATTATTTCACTAAAAATATCTGGCAAGCAAGTGGTGGTCAAATCGGCCTTTTCTTTTAATGTCGATGGTTAGTTACCACCTTCAATAGTTACTCTAAAAGTATAAGCCGTCTGTTAACACTGTGCAATAAATTGATAGACGATAACTGATAAGTAGTCGAAATAATGATTCGATATTCGACTACAGTATCTTGTTCGATGGAAAAATATGAATATGGTACATTTGGGAGGACAACATAGGTTAGGTTAAAATTCCCAGTAGTTTTCAAAAGCGCCGGAAAAAAAACAAAAAAACGCAATTACACAAAATAGATTTTTGACAAAATCGATTTTGGTTTTTGGTCTAACTTTAAAAAAATTACCGTATGGCGTTGGTTAAGTTAGGTTAACTTGGTACATGACATTTTTACTGAATATTTATAATGGCATTTGCTATACACCATAAAATGTACAAAATATTTTGATTTGTTTTGAGCTGTTTACGAGAATTTTCAATTTTTCAATTTCCAATTTTATTTAGTTTTTTTTTTCTTCTAGAAATGTTAATAAAATTGTATTTGTTAGTCAAAATGCTTAAAAATTTAACAGAAGACTCCTAATAAATTGTTACAATTTACAATGGCTATTGGAAAATGTCAAAAAATACACGAGCACAATTTTTTGTAAGCATTTAAAGTTCGAATTTTGACAAAATAAATCAAAATTTAAATTTAAAAATATTTTTTTTAAAACACAACTGTAAAAACACAGTTCTTTTTTATAGTTATTTTATGTTCAAACTTAGATAAAATTAGATATTAAAACGAAGAAGAACAATTTTAGTTTTATGTTATAATTCTAAAATATTATTCGTATAGATACTTAAAATTTCTAAAGTATGTTATTATATACAAATAATATTAATTTAAATTACCTGCTACCGTGTTAAAAATAATAATTTAAATATAATATAAAATATTCTTGGCTGACAAACCGTCTCTGCTCAAAATCGTTTTTCATGAAATTATATCATTGAATATTCAAATTTAACACCATCCATAACAGTGACCCACTTGTAACCCACGTACAGCAGAGAGAATCCATTTACCAGCTTTATTTAAGTATAAATTCTGTAGCAGAACATTTTTCTGATAATTTCAATACAAAAAAAGGGGGTCAAGTGGATGTCGCTCCGCTGTACAGTAGGTTACAAGTAGATCACTGTATAATGGATGGTATTAAATTTGAATTCAATGATATAATATCATTGTATACGAAAAACGATTCTGAGCGGAGACGGTATGTCAGTCTAGGATATTTTAAATTATATTGATATTGTTATTTTACGGTAGCTGCTAAGTTGAATTAATATTATTCATATTATTTAATTATTAACCTAAAATTATCAGTGATGCTATGAAAATATTATAATATATACTTTTACTCGTTAAAGTTGATTTTAATATGTAATTCCGTCCAAATTTGAACTTAAAATGTCTATAAAAAATAACTGTGTTTAAATATTTTTTAGATTTTTTGAATACAGTATGTACTATTTATTAGAATCTTTATTTTAAATTTTCAATCCTTAGTTAAGAAAACTGAACATTTTATAATTGTTTAATTACAATGATTGATAATTTTCGAGATTTTGATAATTTTGTCAAAATTCGAACTTTAAATGATTATAAAAAAAATGTGTGCCTATGTATTTTTAATATTTTTCAATTGCTATTGTAATAATATATCAGGAGCCTTGTATTAAATTTTCATTATTTTTGGCCCAACAAATAAAATTTTATTGATATTAATAGAAAAAAAAACTAAAAAATTTGAAAACTGAAATCGTCCGTAAAAAGCTGAAAAACAGTCAAAATATATTAAAATTAGATGGTGTATAGAAATAGCTTATATAAACATTCAGTGAAATTTTCATGCATCTACAGTTATTTGTTTTTGAATTGCAACAAAATAAGAAAATCGCTACATGAGAAATCGAGTGAATATCTAATCTTGTAAAAATTTGAACTTAAAATGCTCATAAAAATTTATTATGACTTGCTTATAAACTTTTTTTATTGATAAAATTAGGCAAACTTATGAGGAATCTTGTATTACATTTTCAAATCTTAGATTTAAAAAGAAAAATTTTTATGAATTTCTAACTCAAAATAAATTGCAAATTTTCGTCATTTTTACGTATTTTGTCAAAATTTGAACTTTGATTACATATAAATAAAATTGTGACTACGGATTTTCAATATTTTTCATCTGCCTTTGAAACTATATATTAGAAGCCTACTATTAAATTTTCAAGATTTTTACCCAACAAATAAAATTTATTGACATTAATAGAAGAAAAAACTAAAAAATTTGGAAACTGAAATGTCCGTTAACAGCTCAAAATAAGTCAGAATATTTTGAAAATGCTATGGTGTGTAGAAAATGCATATATAAACATTCGGTCAAAATTTCATGTCTCTACGGTCATTTCTTTTAGAGTTATACCAAAAACCAAAATCGATTTTGTCGAAAATTGGTTTTCCGTAAAAATTCCCGTTTTTCCCAAAATTTTCATTTGTTTTTCCAGGCGCTCATGAAAACTACTGGGAAATTTTGACTTTTGACCCCCCAAAGTACCAACTAGATTCACTTTCCTATCAGAAAAGGTACTATTGAAGAAAATCGAAGCATTTTTACTGTCCTAAAACGTGATGACAGACACAAAAAAATAAAAAAAAATAAAAAAAACACACATCATTGTAAAACTAATACATTCATCGCTCCGCTCAGAATCTAAAATCAATTTTGAAACGGTAATTAGTGTGTCGTTCTGTGTATTATCTCTTACAGTTAGGATAAGTATTTAAAGTTTAGAATAGTGGGATACCTAAATAATTCATAATATATTAATATAATAGTATATTGTTATAAATTATATTATAATACATTTACGTATTGTTGATCGTAAGTTAGTTTCTATGTCATATGTACTTTTGAAATGTTCAGATCCAAAAAACCATAATGCGATATATTATTACACCATTGATTTTTCTACAAAATATAATATAATTGTCTGTTTCAAAATCAATAATTAGACGTCCTACATACCAATACTTAAATCGTCTTAAGTATAATATTATATTACTGATAGTTAGGTATTATTTATTAATAATGCATAATGAATATAACTTATAAGTAGGTATATTGCAATGATGACTGATTAGTGATGTATTCAAGAACTAAATTGTAATATACTTTAAATAGTTATACAAATATATTATTTTTGTGATTTAATTTATATGTATATTGATAATTGATCTATGGAGTGTTGCGTTTGCACTTTAGTTTAAAAACATATGTTTTTTAATAGCATTTATTTTTGGTATTTAGGTATAGGTAGGTAGCGTATGAGTATATGACTCATAAATAAATTATGAATAGGATACATATGATTTAATAATAAGCAACAATTTGGATCGAAATTATCTCTAACAACCAATAGTTATGATAAAAAAAAAATGAAACTTAAATTCTTAAATAAATTCATATTCAAATAAGCCATAAAGTCTATTTCTTCAGACCAGTAACTTGATTATAAAATCAGCAACGCTCGTTAGTATTTAGTATCTTATATTTTCTTATTAATAGAGAACGGATTTATATTATATTTTATTAGATTAAGATATTTTAAATTTGATAAGCTAGGTACACCGTACACTGACTGTCCGTAAACTGAGATACACCTATGTATACCATAATTATTACTAAATACTATATAGAATTGCCACAAAAAATACATGCATACGGCCGAAGTCGGAATATTCAGAATTCAGATAGTAAATATAAATTAGGCTCAAAGGATTCAAAGTTGACTTGACAAAAAAATAAAATCTGTTTTAAAAATTATTATCAGTGTACAACTCAAGTCGGTACGTCGGAACTCGTTTAAGTCTAATGAACAATATTTAGCCATGAAATATAATTTCGACTTTAGGTATTATATGACACGTACATGTAAGTACTTAATGCTTACCCTGTTCACTGTTGAAGGATCCAAAATAAACTTAATAAAAAATTTAAATATATTTTCAAAATTATTATAGGAGCAAAACCTAAGTCAGTAGTTTGGAACGCGTACCTATAGGCTATAGGTATATTTTTCTACAGAAAACTATGGTATGTAATCCCCTTATGCCTTAAGGTGATTAAATACTGACCGTTTTTAAGGAGTTCAATATAGGCAATTTTTTATGTGTGTGTGTATGCGGGTGGTGTAAATTTGTACGTATTACACAGTAATTATTAGTGTGAGTGACTTGGTATAAAATAATAGCTGAGTGATCCCCCTGTAGATACTCGTACATCTAACATGTCAATAATGCATTACGTAAATATTAAATATTTTGTTTTTTTTGGTTAGGTTAAGGTTGGGTTAGGTATAAGCTAGTCTAACAATTACTGCAAGACTTTGAAAGGTCTGATTTTAATTCAGAAAAAAAGAATACGTGGGGATATTTTAAATATCCCCACTTTTAATAACTGAAAGAAAAAAATGTGCCGATCAATTACGAGTAGAATAAACAACAATTTCAAAGCAGTTTTCAGAAATAAAATTCAACTATGCAAAGCCCTAAACGGTTGTTCACTTTTTGGTCTCCATTACTATATTTTTACATCGGTATCCAATATCCGTATTTACAAATTAATTATGATCATACAGAGATTTAGATAGGCAAATCAGGTACACCATGGCTGCGTTGGTCTCCTGGTATTTCATAATATATTGTATAATATAATTGAACAAATGCTCAATGATATTATCTAATGATTAATTTAAAATAAACTAGAAATATAATTAGAATAAATAGTTTAGAATAGTCATATTATAGTTCGAAAAGTAAATTAGATGTCAATGGCGCCTATTACCATATCAATAGTAATCACACGATGCAGACGTCTTGATGTTTTCCAAATGAAAAATATAATATAATATGAGAGGTATATTTCTTACGAAAAAACATAGTGTTGAACATAATCAAAGGCATAAATTATAAGATTATAATTTTTATTTTTTTTATTTTTTATTCGTTTTGTAGCAAAACATTACATTTTCATTTACATAATTCTATCAACACACCAGATGTATTAAACATTTACAAGTACAGTTTTATTAATTCGTCACTTACAGCTGATGGCATCAATATTCCGAGGTCAGTAAAAAGCAAGCTGATGTAAGATGGGTGTGTATAATCCACTGAAGGGTGAGCATTTAATAAATTATCATCATTTGAATTGTTCCCATTGTACTAAATTGAAAAAAATAAAAATAAAATAGTACTAGAGATAATAATAGATGTTTGAACATTGGCAATTAAAATTTAGCAGCAATACATTTTTAGAGAATTTAACTAAGGGTAACAGTGTTTTGAAAACCAAAAAGCAGTAAATTAGTATAGCAAATATAACAATATGTATTCTAAATTGAATTGTATTTCAATGGTCACAAATTCTTCATTTTTTTAAGATGCATTAAATTATAATTAAATGTTTTAAATGATAATATTATGAAATTAAATGAAAAGAAGATACTTTTACAATATTATTGTTGATACCAAAACTGTGTCAAGTTTTGGTATGCCGGGATTCATAAACAAATAAGATTCATTATGATAGTATTTTATAAGCTATCTACTTAATAGTTAATAGAATAAATTAAAAATATAATATAATATTCCTTACATGTAACTATGTAAGATTAGGTTGGAGAAAAAATGTGACAATTAGAGAGGATTTAATTATTTTGTGTCTATGTATTATGTCTGAAAACATTAAATCGTTAAATAATTGTTTCCGGTTTCATGTTTTGCGTATGAAAACAGTTAATATTTGTCTATACTACACATTTATCTCAAACGGCTTTAAAAACATTTTTATTCTGTGTAAGCTACTTTAAACTTATTAAAAATATTTGTTTGTACCGAGATAAATCAGTTTTTAGTACATTATAGGAGAATTTTTATATCAATGTTATGTTATAATTATAATACATTTATTAAAAGTATAATATATAGTAATAATATAGCTAAAATTATAGTTAAATTTAATCTGTATACGACCACATAAGGTTATGAAAAATATTACTTACTTTGAAATTATTAGGTAAATCTTTCTGATTCAGAGGATACATTCGCGAAAATTTATAACTTTCTGTCAACACGTAAAATGGTTTTTTGAATTCTTTAGCACAAATAGCCATAGTACAACTTCCAATCTATAGAAAATAAAATATAAAAGGATTAACAGTAAACTAAAATTAATTTCTATTGAAAAAGGATTGTTTCAATGCTGGAGGACGCTTAACTTATCACTTACGTCAATTATCATTATCATTAATACTCAGAATTTCAGAGGCATGGGAATGATGTGGTTAAAAGGTTATATCCTCCCGTAGATTTTTTGATTACATTTTTAGAACTAGAACAAGAACCTAACCATAGAACTAGTACAAATTCTGTAAAGAACTCTGCAGTCTAACTTCTATTATTTTCAACTTTTTAAGTATTAATTCTGTAATAATAATGTTTGCACTATTCAACACTTAATAGGACGCCACGCCCGCAAGTGTTGTTTTTGTCTTACAAATGTTCACATTGCAAATTTTTACTCAGCAAATCATTTTTAGCTCTGTTAGTTGAAAAATTAGAGTAAATCAACTTATTATTTAACCAGATGGTAAGAACATTATCTGTGTTCGTGTGTTAGTTTTTTTACGATTATTCAGTTTAAAAAATGAGTTATGAGCATTTTTAATTTACACATAACTTGCTAAAATAATTCTTAAAATTGTATTATATTTTAAGTTATTAAGTTCAAAAAACAGTTTTATATGCGGCCTGTAGAATATTACCCTCCCATAATTAAAAATAAAATGATCAAATTTGGTTGATTCTACAGAAAAGGATCATTATTCCTGTAGTGTATTTTTGTGTACAAAATTACAATGTCACTGGGTGCCTTAACACCAATATGATAAATTTTTGTGTGAAGTCAATTAGTTGAATCAACTTTACCAAGTACAGTTATTTATTTTACATTGACTATAATAATGCTGAAAAAATAGAAAGTTGATAAGTTTGTAATATTATTAATGATTAATATGATAATAATGTGTGTATTAATTTATTACCTTGTTAATTATCCCGCCACTCTCTACAACACATTCAGCTCCGACCATAACCATATCAACCCTTTCCATGATGTAACCAACAGCAGAATCTAATATCAATGTGCAAGGAATATCAAGTGCCTTCAGACAATTGTACATTTCAATTCTAATAAACAAACAAATGTATTAAAAAAATTCTAAATTTTTTTTATAAATTATATTATTATGTACGTATATAATATACACCATAAAATTACCCGCTTTTATCAGGAGATGATTCTGATACAAAAACATGAAATCTTTTTTGTGAATTCACAGCTAATTTCATGGCTTCTAGCACTACTCTAGATTTTGAATGGGTCAAAATATTCTAAAAACAATAAATTTTACAAGAAATATAATATAATCTATAAATAAGGGCATAAGAGAGGCAACCCATTAATGACTTTCAAATGATTAATCAACTCAATTTACTTGGTATTATTAAAATATATTGTTAATTTCATTACAATAGTGGCATATTTACAGCTAGGGTTATATGAATGTATATTATGTTTGAGGATAATATATTTTATATTTATATTTAATGTATTATAATAATATTATTTTAATTATTTTATTACCTATGTAACATATTATCAAACTATTATATTTTTCTTTTAAAAAGATCTAAATATGCCACTTTATTACATTATAAATGTACAGTATGCATGGATATTAATACTTACAGTGCCATCAACAAAGAAAGGAAGAGTAATTTTGGCAACCTTATTTCTTGCATCGGTAAGTTTCTTCAAAAATACTTTTCCTCGATCCAACATAACTTTTTTACACTCCGCAAAAGTCTAAAATTAAGTACATAAAAGTATACATATTAACTGATGTACTTTTTGGATTTAAATTTAAATTTCTTGCTCTTGATACTGTTAAAATAAAAATAACAGTAAGATAAATCCTTGATTATAATTTACTATAATAAGTCTAAGTTATATTTTAATGAAAATTAAATCTAATTGATTTATTACTCTATCATAATTTTTATGCACCGAATAATATTGTACAACAATATAATATGAATAAACAATTTAAAAAAAGTATCATTAACAACGTACATTAATATTTTATTTAGTTATTTTTTTAAAACAACTAGTATATTTAAATATATATTTAATCGTAATAGCTCAATTACTCTTATACAATGTTGATTATGATTAATAATTTACAAACAAAGAGGCAGAGCAAACTTAAAGTATCACATTAACATAGTAACATATTTTATAACGTTTGTTAATTTACATAAAAGTGTGATTAGATTTTTTATTATATATTATATTACTAAGAGCTAAAACGTATAATATTAACTTTTAAACATACACAAATCTATTAGCAAACATTAAAGATAAAGACAAACAAAAAACAATGGTTTTTAACTAATAATTTGATGTTCAATCTTTTTCTTTTCAGTAGAATCAGAAATTTGACCTAAATTTGTCAAGACTATATCTTCATTGAGAAGAAATGAGGTTTCATCTTCAGTATCATCTTCATCACTTATTTGCGGGTCAATGAGTTCTTGCAATATTTTAATTAAATCCAATGATTGATTTTCGGTCAATAGTTTGTTATCTAATTCTGCATAATTAATTGAATCATCACCAATTAAGCGAATCAACAATGCTTTATAATCATTAATTGCAAGATTGTCTTCTGTTTGGTTTTCACCTGAGATCAAGATACCTGATTTAATGAAACTATTTCTAACTGTTGATCTTTTCACTTCATTAATAGCGCATTTTATCCAAAGAATTGCGTGTAACACATTGATTCTAGTTATTAATCCAGACCCATTATCCATTACTGATAGCTGATGTTTTAATACACATTGTCGATAAAAAATTTTAAAATTTTGAATAATTCCTTGATTCAAAGGCTGGCAGCAAGATGATAAATATGGTGGAAAAAATATTAATTTAATCGATTGCAGATTGTTGAGCAAAGGATGAGAACTTGCATTATCTAAAAAAAGAACTATATTTCTTTTAGATTGAGTCATTCTATAATCAAAATCTAAAAGCCACTCAGTCATAATGTTACGTGTCATCCATGCTTTGGTGCTGGACTTCCAAACAATTTCAAGGTTGTTTGTATTAATATTTTTTAAACAATTATGTTTTCCAACCTTTCCTATGATTAATGGTTTTTCAAACTCTCCATCCATGTTAGTACATAACAAAATGGTTAGTCTCTCCTTTGATAAATTTCCATCAATACAGGTCTCGTTTATAAAGCTTGTTGTATTTTCAGGAAGAATTCGATAAAATAGACCAGTTTCATCACAGTTAAATACATCACATTCCTTATAACCTTTGATAGTTTCTTTTACACTATTTAGCCATTCTGTAATATCACACTTTTTTAGTAATGTAGGATCTGGATAAATATTTCTATAAGAAATCTGATGCCTGTCTTTAAATTTTTGTAACCATCCATTAGATGCTTTAAAATCATTGAGGCCAACTTCTGATGCCAATTCCAATGCTTTTTCTTTCAGTACTGGACCCGAAATTGGAAAGTTGTTGACTCGAGCATGTAGGTACCATTGAAATATGACTGTGTCGATTATTTCACCATCCGATTTTGGAAATTTGCGTTTTGATTTTTCGCTTCCTTGCTCCACAAATGTTTGTGATAAATAAACTTTATTTTTTAATATATCACTAACCTGTGTTTTTCCAATTTTAAATTTTTCAGCTACTGCTCGTATTCCAATATTTTCTGCTTCCACAAATTTTATAATTTCAATTTTTTGTGCCAAAGTTAGTCTTTTTCGCTTTCCACAAGACATGATAATGTATTTGAATATAATATACATATACATATACTTCTCAAATAAAGAAACTATGAATAATATTGCTCTTTTTCAAGTGATAATTATTTCAATGTAGGCTATGTAAAGCCAAAACACAGATGAATAATATTTTCTGTAGGTATATTACATAATTAAATAATTATTTTCACTATTGATTAATGTAAAATTATATTTAACTTTACACTTGTTGGCTATTTAAAATTAAAATATATTACAGTTGTATCGAAGGGTCCAGTAAGTTAGGAATACTTAAGGCCTATCTAAAAAGTATGTTTTCGCTGGGACCCGATAAAATATCCATTAATAAGTAGTCCGCTATTGTGAGAAGTCCATAAATAAAGGTTCACTGTCTAAATATTCAAAATGAAACTTAATTAAGTAAAATATATGTAATACTATACATTTAAAAATACTTACAATATTATCCAACTTGGCAAATGTTATAAACCGCATAAATAATGCACATCCAGAAGATACACCAGTAATACGGAAACTACTATTGGTAATTACTTCTACTGCGGATTGCAAATTCAAATCCAGTTCTTGTACAGTTTCAGCTAAACATGAAGAAATAAAAAAATTAATAATCTACTACATTTAAGTAGTACAATTATTATTAAACGTGTAACTATATAGTTATCACAATAAATATAAATAAATAATTATAATAAGTATTTTTCTGTAAAAACATGAAAGCTTTCATATTTTTTCTCCAAGTTTAGAAATTAGTTTTGTTTAATTGATGGTATTGTAACTTGTAACTTTAAATAGAAATGTCATTTAAATTATCTAAAATGTTTATCATGTGCAACCTGTACCTACATAAATATATCTATTTACTAAGTGTACTTACATTTATCATGTTCCAATAATTTCAATAATGTAGTGATTGCTGCTATACTAGCACTTATATCTGACTCTTTTTCCATAATATTACTAAAATATTGAGATACCTCTGAAAAAAAAATATTATCTTGTATTATTACATAAAATTTTGAATAGTTATAATATATAGATAGGATATAGTTAATAAATCAGCAAATGTCATAAATGTAATTCTTTTTTCTCCATATTCTTTAACCTATTAAAACATCTGAGGCATTACAATTTTCCTACACATAATAATATGATACTTTTTAATTTAATTAGACTCATAATTTCTTGATATCATTTAAGTTGTCTTAAATCTTAAATCTTAACACAAAAATTGTATTATTATATTAAAGAATATTCTATTGATTATCTAAAGTATATTATCTAAACAGATTCCATCAAATTAGTTTTTTAAAAAAATGTCAAGTTAGAATTGGGTTAAAACTTATTGTCTAATATAATAGTTATTATTGTTATTGTTGTTGTTTTAAATATTAAATACTATAAGATTGATATTACCATTATATTATTGTTTCTTAAGAACAGAGAACAGAAAAAGAAAAATTACTAAAATACCTACCTACATTAGAAGGTATGTTTTCTATTGTGATCCAAATGCTGCTATTTGGTTTAAGTACTGTTGTATCAACAGCTTTTAATATATTATATATTATTATATATTAGTATTGGTACACATGAACGTGAAAAAAAAAGCATGAATATGGTCAAATAAACTGACTAAAATTAATCATGCATTTTATAAAACATATAATGACTTACCTTTTTTAAACATTAGTTAAACACAAACATAGAATTTTAAACGAATAAAAATAACAAGTTTCAAATAATGAATAATTATTTCAAAGCAATAATTAATTACCTACTGTAAGTGAAACTTTTAAGTCAGCAAGCAGAATGAGTATTTACTAACTGAATATTAAGGCAACAAAATTGTAATAATTAGAATTAATTAGGTACCTATTAACTATAATATCATTATTATTTTAACTAATTTTTATTTAATAATGTACTATGTGTATAGGTACTGTATAGTATAGTTGATGAAGGACGACACAAACAATCAACAGATCGACTTGATGTAGTTGTAGCATGTAGATAAAAATAATAAATAAAAATGAATAGATTTAAAATCAACTCATGAATTATAGTGATTGCATTACAGGATCACACTATCCACGTCCGACAAAGTAGATTATCTACATCCAGTAGTCAGTACATGCACAGTCCACACCAGGTTGCAGACCACGGGCCTGTATTATTTGTTCCGCAAAATAATTGTTCCAATTACTATTTGTTCCAAAAATTACTTGTTCCAAATGTGGAGCAAATAGTTTTTGGAATAAATAGTAATTGGAACAAATATTTCGTGGAACAAATAATTATTGGAACAAATATGTTGCGGATCAAATAGTAATTGGAACAAATTATTTGTGGAACAACATAATATATTTAAATTAGGCCCTATCTTTTATTCCATCATAATATTTGTTCCATAAAACACTTGTTCCGAGAATATATGTTCCACAAATAAGAATAATCATGAAGGGTGTGGATAACAAAAAATAAATAAATAAATAAAAGTAATTTTATTGTTGTAAAGAATAACATTTTTGTTGAAAACTCAAAAATCAGAATATTTCTGCAAAACCTTGTTTCCACGGTGACACTATGTAAATTGCATGACATTATAAAATTTATTATTTTTCATGTAAAACGACTATAGTGAAAATAAAACAAATAAATTGATATAAATGTGGTAAATCAATTATTATTGAATATACCTACGTATAATTATTAAGTACGTCGTCGTCCGTTGACTTGAGTACTTACCGGCTTATTGCATAATGCATATAGTCTATCACCATGTTAATGTTATTAATGATTGCGATAGACCCATAAATAAGCTAATAGGTCTATGGACTATGATTGCAATGAATACCTATGAGCAGTCAATGCAACGGCTGTATTCATATAATTGTAATATTACATTACAGTTAATAATAAAATTGGTATTTATAAAAAAGAATTTGATAGAATCCTATGGCACAAATCACCTATTTTTTGAAGAGGCATATTTTGTTGTTGTTTGGGGACAGACGACAGTGGAACTTGCAGATCAAAAGCGGGACTTTGCTAAGTATAACACAAGGTCATTGATTATATAAAAACTGTAATTTTTTGGAAGCATATACTCTGGTGTCAATATTAAAACAAATTGGCGGGATATTTACATTACGATTAACATTGAAGGAATATTCGACAGTATAAACTTAATTTGCTAAAAAGCCTCCGCGGGTCACTTTACATTGGATTATATAGCCCCCCTAAAATTTCAACCAAATGTCCGCCTATACAAACCGAGTATAGTTAGTACAAAATTAATGCCATATACGAGTACGGAGTAGGTAGGTACTTCATTTATTTATCTTATATTACCTACGTTAACTTTTAAAAACTTTGCAATTCTGAAAATATAGGGCTCGTCAATGCAGGTCAAAGAGTTAAACTGATTCAAAATTTCAAAATAAATCGATTCAGTTGGAAATAGTATATAATGTTCTTTAAAATTTAACACAAGGTTTATTATAAGTTGTACTTAATACTTATCATAGAAAAAAAAATCAAAAATCGTTAGTCACAATTTTTATTTCTAAGCATTTAAAGTTCAAATGTTTACGAAATATATCAAAATTTAAATTAAATTTTATACGCTCATATTGCGTATGTTGGCCAAATACTTTTTTTATTATATAAACAGATACTCAGGGTTTTTTTTAATGATTTTTTCTGACTGCACAAACAATATTTTCCCCACTCTTCTGGATTTTAGTAAGGAATTAAATTGATTACAAATATCGCCTATGATACAATAAAGCAGTGGCGTGCTCACGGGTTAGGGTCTGTGACAAGTCAAAAATGAATATCCCCCCCCCTTTCAAAAAAGCTGATCACGCCACTGTCGCCACTGCAATAAAGTACCAATTTTCACTACACACAATTACTTTTTTCACTGCACAAAATGTGTCTCACTGCACACAAAAAAAAAGCCTGCAGATACTATAAAGTAACTGTAGTAACATATAGACATATTATAGTAACTGCACTATTTATTTCAAAATAGAATAGGTATATGACAATATTAAAATATAATATATCCTAGACTGACAAATCATCTCCGTTCAGAATCGCATTCAAATTTAACCTACCATAGTCCGAGGTCCACCCCACCCCCTAATGTACAGCAGAGCGATACCCACTTACCCACTTTATTTTTATTTAAATATAAATGTTTAAACTCAAAAACAAATGTAATTTGTGTATTACCTATATTATAATAAAGTACCTACTCATTGTTTATGTAATTTTGTTGAAAATTATATCTAATGTTTAAGTGTGTATAAATATTAAATAATATACCTATACCTATATGATATTAATTATTATCAAAAATAGACCAATAGTGGAATACCTACCACCTACCGTAAATAGTGTATACGCATTTGTATATAGGTTAATAGGTACCTAACGAATATTATTTTTATTACAAAGCTTATAAATAAATAAACTAAATAATTATATAAATATATAATTTATTTTACGATTATATTTATGTATCATTAGTTTACGTAGGTACCTATAACCCTTTTAAAAGGGCTATAGGTATTCTCTGGAAAACAACGTTTACGTACCTATTTTGGAAGATTGTGCATTTATTTGAATACAAATATAATACTTATATAATTATTAATTGATAATTGATATTGTAAATAACTGCACATATTATAATATGTAAGTAAGTACAATGTATATTAGGTACACAATCGTACATACAGTAAGGAGGTACAGCAACAGCTATATTATTAAGTAAGTCATTATATTACAAACATACATGAAGTCGGGGTCAGCGAATAATTATACCAGCCCATTTTTTTTTTTTTTTTTACAAATGGCTGATACAGTGATACGTGACAATAAACATTTTTAAATTTTTACTCAAAAGTCAAAAAATAAAATTGAATAAAACATAAACATTAATAGTATTATGTTGAAATTCTGTGTACACTGTACACCTTTAGGCTTGGGCTTTGGTATGAGTGTATGGCGGAAAATCCTAATTATTTGAAGTTTTCGGTCAACTACAATATTATATTGAAAACATAGGTCACATAAATCTTTAACGAATGTCAATACCAATATTTAATAATAATAATATACTGTAGTCTGTGTTACTGTTTTAGGCAGATCTATATTTTAAACGCAGAAAATATTAGGTACCTATATAGGTACCTACCTAGTATAATAATTTTGTTTTATATTTTGTGCGTCCGCCTAATAATAATATTTATGTATAATAATATAGGTAACCATCCATGCATAATTAATAATATTATAGTAGGTACCAGCTAACGTCACAGTTATTTCTGTGAATTGTTATCTTTATTTATAAAGAGTAAGCTGGTAGATATGTTTTTTGTAGTTTGAAGTATAATGATATCAATTAAAATGTATAATAATTTGAAGCATTCCGCCGACAATTATTATAAATAGGTCCTTAAAAAACTCTTTAATTATATTCAATATTCAAATGATCCTCAATAACGGTTGGGTTTAAATGGCTTCCCTGTCATTTATCAATGTACCATCATCTTATTATGTATGCTGCAGAACGTAGCGGTACCTATGTTATCTTAACAAAAGATATGTTATTCAATTAAAGACTGATTACGGAGAATTTCTATATGATTATTTAAAAATAAAAACACAGATGGAATTCGGTTGCAATTATTTAAATTTTTTTTTGTCACACGATTGTCGGCTAAAAAAATAAATAAAATAAACCTTGTTTCTTAGCTGAAAATCTACTGATTACGAATCGTTATATTTATACGACGGTCCGAAATTTTTTCTGACTCCGTCGTCTCCATTCGTTATTCTAATAAAAATAACTGTCATTAGTTGAAAATTTTTAATTTTCCCGTAGAAATTACATATTATAATAAACTATTTAGGTTATTGATTGGTGTAATAATTAGGGCAAGGATTTATGGGCAATAACAAATTATAAAATATACATTTTATTTACCAAAATATGCAAAAAAAACTATGAAAAATTACGACTTGGAACAATTTGTAAGAAATAATATATTTGCAAACGTCAAAGTCATATACCTAATATATATATTCTATGTAAATAAAAAAACTACATTACCTACTTATTATACGTACAATTACAAAAGGTAGACCTTAAACACCTTTTCAAAGCGTAAATATTCTTAATTTTGTAGTGTGTTTCATCATTATCTATATGAGTACTATTATTTTTTATTTAGGCATTCATATTTAGTAAAACACTATAGGTAAGTATTATTTAGAAGTAGTTTTTCATAAAATCATATCGAGAATTATGTGGCAATGATATGATATATTATAATTTTGAAAAATTCTTAAGAAAAACTATTGTCTCTACAGCTATAAAAGTTACGTTCCTAGACAATGGTTAGGCCCCTCCAAAAATTCCCCCGTAGTTGGGGTTAGGACGGTTAGGTTAGGTCGGGTGAATATTGAATAAACAAAATTATTCTTATCCACGGTTAAAGATAAATATATATATAATATAAATATTTAACCGTGTTCTTATCACACCTGGGTATCTATGATATTATCACTGAAAAAAACAAAATATAATTTTACTATTTGTTCCACAAAATACTTGTTCCAAACGTGGAACATATAGTTTGTGGAACAAATAGTAATTGGGACAAATATTTTGCGGAACAAATAGTCATCGGAATAATGTTTTGCGGAATAAATAGTAATCGGAACAAGTGTATTGTGGAACAAATAGTAAAACTACGATGAAATAGTAGTTGGAACAAATATAGTGTGGAACAAATATTTTGTGGAACAATTTGTAGTGATCCATAATAATATACCTAAGCATAGGTCTTTGAAAATTGGTGTTATTAAATAACATGGTTGTTTTAATCTTGTTTTATAAGTGTGCGATGGTTAATAATCTTTAATAATAGATTTTATAAATTTACATACAAAATAAAGTTTAATTTCATATGAGTAAATTAAAAGTTTGAATATTATAATCTGTACATACTAAGTTTGTTGAATATAGTGTGAAATTTATAGTAATATTTAATACATTAATGTTACTAGAGTAATTACAACCCCATACTAATGAATCATATATAAATAAATTGAATGGTTAAGCTAAAATAATTACTATTATCTACTTTACCAACCCCCTCACGATTTTCAAAATTTTTTTTTTCAAAAGACTTGTTTTTTTATGCTTAAAACGATGGTGTAATTTTTTTTTCCCGGAAACTATTATTTTAGAAGTTATAGCCCTCCAAAGTTTGCGATTTGACGTTTATGCGCATGCGCGCAACACTACTATAATGCCAAGCGGAGGACTATTTTTGTTATTTTTTTGTTCTTACGTATTCTAACCTGTTTAAAACGATGGTACAATAATAATTTATCCCCCGACTTGCTGTGCAACACCTCCCCAAGTGGGTCACAGGGTTGAGAAAATATCATTTTTTGTTGCACCGAGGCACCAATTTGAAAAAACATCGTACAGTGATGCGGTGCTAGCGGCACTCGTCGCTACGCTCCTCGGCGCCGTCGCTCCGCTCCGCAAATCGAAAATATCCCCCGACTTGCTGTGCAACACCTCCCCAAGTGGGTCACAGGGTTAAGAAAATTGCATTTTTGGTGCACCGAGTCACCGAGCGGGGTCACTCGCTCGCTACGCTCGCTCGGACAATTAAAAACGAAAATATCCCCCGATTTGCTAATTGCTGTGCTAATTGGCCTAATATCCCTAGTCTAATTAGGTACTCAACTATAGTTTATATTTCACCATAATAATGACGTGATTCACAATATTATGTCCCAAAATTTGTTAAAATACGTAAAAAAAAAATTTGTTATAGGCGCGCGTGGCAGTCAAGTAGCGTTGCGCGCATGCGCATAAACGTAAAATCGTAAACTTTGGAAGGCTATAACTTTTAAAATAATAGTTTCCGGGAAAAAAAAATTACACCATCGTTTTAAGCATAAAAAAACAAGTCTTTTGAAAAAAAAAATTTTGAAAATCGTGAGGGGGTTGGTAAAATAGATACAAAAGTTTTTAAGTCTAAGATATTACCAAGTATTTTAAATTTATTAAATAATTTTTTTATGACTTAATTAATTAAATAGATATATTCTACGAAGTTTATTTAAATACTTGTATTATATATTTTTTGAAGTATTTTTAGGTCCCTATTCTAAATACAATTGTTTCAAGTATTTTTTAAGTATTCTAAAATTATTTTTAACAAAATGTAAATATTTGTATTTAAATACCATAAAGTCTGTTTTATAAATTATTTTTTACAACAATTTGACATCTATAAAAATAATATTAAAAACACAATCGATTTGAAAATTATGTTTGAAAATAGAATTTTATTAAAATGAATTCAACATTTTGTAAAGATTAATTCATTTTGATTATTTTTTTAAATATTATTTTGCTCAATTGTATGCTGTTAATTGTTATTTAAAATTGTTAAGTTGTGAACTAGAAAGATAATATTTATCAAAAGTATTTTTTACAAGACTGCCATTTACATGGTACATTTGAATATTTACTATAATAAGATTGTGTAGGTACAATATATTATTAAGTCGGTACTAAAATGATAAATACTATTATAGTTAGTGTCTAGTGAAATTAAAAATAACATAATAATTAGAGTTACATCCATTTAGTTGTATTTATTGTTATCATATTATCACACCATTACTTAATTAAATCAAGACAATTATGGCAGTATTGAGTATGGTTCATAGAGTAATATTACTCTATGGTATGGTTGCCCAACATATCTCGAAAAGTGTCTACCGAAATGATTAAATGAATCTCTGTAATCAGTATTAATTTAATACAACTGGAGAAGTGGAGATGTCTAGATGTTAGCGCTTATTTGTTGTATTGAATATAAATGCAGTTATCTTTCAAATGTAAATTGTAGTTGTGTGACAGTCACTATGACACATATAAGCGCTAGTGGTTAAATATCCGGCTGTTTAATTTAACTTTTATTCTGATTATAGGGATTCATTTCGGTAGACACTAGACACGTCTTTTTAAGTATGGGAATCATAGGTCGATGGGCATCCGTACTGTCTATAGCCGTGGTGAAATCATAGAGTTTACTTGTAAAATATACTTTGTAAATATCTAATTAGTAATTACTCTATGGGTGAAATATTTAGTTAAATTGATAAGAGTTATCATAACGACATAACAACACAGTAACATTATAGACTGTCTATAGTCAGTGAATACTGAATAGTGATGTCCGTTAATTTGGATGTTTGTATTTTTGTATCAGAACTATTTTTCTCCGATACTATAGATTAATATAGTATTTGCTAATAGATTGTAGAGTTGTTTTTGCATATTAAAATGGGCGACGTTAACGAAGGAAATGCTTTTCCATATGAAAAAACATTATTGAATACTATTGTAAAAAATGCTAAAGAGACCAAGGTAATAAAATATTTGAAGTTTAAAAAATATTACTTATATTGTAGAATTAAATATTTTAGTATATTTTATAGAAAATACATAGATTATTGAATGGTAATGTCCTTATGATATAATTGAATCAACCTACTTAAACATTTTTAAGTTAATTTAAAATCTCTTAATTTTAGCATCCAGAAATAAGTGACTTCAATGTTATTAAACCAATCAGCCGAGGAGCTTATGGGTGAGTTTGTATTTTATATTTTTTTTTAGCTATTAACAACATACCATTGTTAAAGGTATTCAACATATTTTATTTCTTGTTTTCTTACCTTGGTTAAAATTACTATGTGATAACTTAAATAAATGTGATGGATCTAATTATAAAAAAAATGCATTAGCCATATAAAAATATAATATGGGGATATTAATCTAGTTTCGGATAATTAGAATTTTTTATATATTGGCCAAGTCTTGTATAGTAATTTAATTTAAATTTTTTAATTTAGAAAAGTTTATTTGGGTCACAAGAAAAACAATTTGGAACAAATGTATGCTATAAAAGTTATGAAAAAAACTGATATGATAAATAAAAATATGATAACACAAGGTGATTTTTTCATAATATTAAATTATTATTTACTGAACGTAAATAACTATAATTTTGTTATATTTTATTATTATTTATTTCAGTTGTCAATGAAAGAAATGCTTTGGCACTGGCAAACAGTCCATTTTGTGTTAAACTGTTCTACTCATTACAGACATCGAGCTGTATTTATTTGGTAATATATTTATGTTTCATATACAAATTCAATGTTAGACAATATATTATCATTTTAAGTTTGTTGTTAAAAATATTACAACATTTAAAACAATTAACCTGTAACTATAGAATATTATAAAAGCTTGCAATAATATTTTATATTTTAATTTTGTTTATATTGTTGAAGGTTATGGAGTATATGGTTGGCGGTGATGTTAAATCACTGCTAAGTGTCATGGGTTATTTTTCAGAAGATGTAGCAACATTTTATATTGCTGAAGTTGCACTAGCCTTGCAATATCTTCACAGGTAGATAATTTATTAGTAGTTAATAAATTATAATTATGTACTATAATATTCACTATACAATAATGTACAATGTGATCTATTACTTATTATGCATATTGCATAAATAATTTCTAAAAATAATATCTTACTTAGGTTTAAATTTTGTAAAGATTTGTTAGGTTTCAATTATTATAATTTTCTTCTTACTTCTTATCTCTTTTATATGCTAACAACTAATATAATGTAATTACAATGTACTTAACTAAATAAAACCATTTATTCAAGTTTTAATTCATGAATACTAAATTAATCAGTTTTAAATGCATGTTTTTTGGTAAACAACTCGGTTAAATTCATTTCTTCTGTACAAATATAATTATTTTTATTCATATTTCAGTCATGGTATTGTACATAGAGACTTGAAACCTGATAATATGTTAATATCTGGTCATGGCCATATTAAATTAACTGATTTTGGTCTTAGTCGAATCACAATTCATCGAGGTAAATAGTAATGATATTGTATACATATTATAACTGGTAATATAATACCTTTTAAAATATTTTTAGATTTGGAAATAACAGATTTTATAAATAATTCTCCAAATGTTCCTACCAGAACCCCCGGCCAATTACTATCTTTAACATCACATTTTTCATTTGTAAGTAAAATTATCGTTTTTCATGTACAACAATTACAATTATATTATACTTTTAGCTTTTAAAGGAATAGCTATATGATGGTTTAAAAATTGATTTAATTTTGAATTTTGATATAGGGTTCGAATGAGAAAACTTTTGCCAGTGGTGTTAGTATGGGACTTAACATGGATTTAGACGAAGATGATTATAACAGTAGTCATGTGTCTGGAATAGTACCATTTCAATCAGCTAACAATACATTAGAAGGAACTACATTTTATACTTGTCAAAATTGTAGTGTTTCTACCGATTGTGGATGTAGTATAAATGATAAAGTTCAAGATACTCCATGTTCTACAAAAAATTTTAGGTACCTTTTTATAGAATTTTGAACTTTGACTCATCACAGTTTAAATTTTGAGTAGTAATGTTATATAAATCAAAATTATTTTTATACTCAAAATTTAAATTGTTAACCAAACTTTATTAACTGATTAATATGCTGTATCAATGATGCAGCCAAGGTTTATTTATTGGTTGTTGGTGGTAGGGGCTTGACATTTTTTTAATTGAATCATGGGCATAGACTATGCTGCATAGTTAAGGGAGTGTACACTTGAGATATAATAATGTAATCTCTGATGATTAAGTGATTAAATATAACACTGTTCGATTGTTGTCCGTTTACTCTTATGCAAGAACCACCAACATTTAATTACGTTAAAAGTTATAAAATTTAAATGGTATATATACATAAACACAGCCCATGCCCCTCCATCCCAACTATTGGCAATGCTACTGAGTTGTATTGAAACCAAAAGCTTGAAAAACCATATTATACTCAGATGACCAACATTGATTGGTATTATGGGTGTGTAGGACTGGATGAAATTTATATTAACTTTTAACGGTTTTTTAAGCTTTTGTTTTGGTTATAGTTAGAGGTAGAAAATAAAATAAAACAAAGCTGATTATAACCTATTTCAAGTCCTGAATGAAAGTAATACATTCTTGTCAATTAGTGTACACTTGACCTCTAACTAAAATATATTACTAATATTTGTATACTTGTCTCTCTACGGGTTAAATCCCCCGTCTGTTTAATTAAAAATTTAAATTATAGTTTAGCATATTCTCTATATTGTTTAAATATATTATTTAATGAAATTAGTGTTGAGTTCATACAAAATTATAAAACATCGATACTTTTATTTCAAGTAAAAGATTTAAATCATCTGGTTCTGATTCTTCAAGAAGATATAGACGAAGAATATTACCACTTAGAGATTTAGAAGGTAATACATTAAACAGTTGTGGTCTAACCCAACAAATTAAACAAGTGGATTTGTCAAGCATTGGATCTAATGCATCAAACTCTGCTATTAAAAGTGTTATGAAATTGAAGTAAGGTTATCTAGATAACTAATTTGTCAAACTAAAAATAATTACAAATTTCCAAAAAAATTGGTTTAGAGCTGAAGAACGGTTGAGTAGTGGCCGTGTTGCCATATCCACCCCAGTACAATGTTCTCGTAAACGTTCCTACGGAGACACACCCAAAACGATCAAAACTACTAGATTTTGTCTGCCTACACCTACAAAATCACCATCTTTTTTAAAAGGCTCAAATATGGTAACAATTTTTAAAAAAATACGAATTAACCTTTTATTTATATTATTTATTCATTACTATTATTTACAGGAAGAATTAATTATGAGTCCAATTGCAACTCCATATTTATCAAAGTTAACTCCATATCGAACTCCAAAATCCTTAAGGAAAGGAAAAAGAGCTAGCGATGGTAGAATTTTAGGTACTCCTTATTATTTAGCTCCTGAGTTAATTCAAGGAATAGAACATGGTAATTATATTATCAATAAAAATTTAATGATCACAATTTTAATATAATGTATGATGTAGGATCTGGTGTTGATTGGTGGGCATTGGGTGTTTGTCTTTATGAATTCATGACAGGAGTTGTCCCATTCGAAGGTGAAACAGTACAAGAAATATTTGAAGATATTCTCAGGCGTGGTAAGTTTCAAAGTTATTGCTATACACTTAATACAGGACTTCTTAGAAATATATACTCGATTTTTAGAATTAGAATGGCCATCTGGAGATCAAACATTATCTAGAGAAGCAATGGAAGCAATCGATAGTTTGATGGCAATAGATCAAAATGAGAGATATTCAGGTTCAGAGTTGAGATCTTCCACAGAATTATTTTCAAATATCGATTGGGATAATCTTTTAAAAGAAGTACCTCCATTCGTTCCAACACCTGTCGGTATAGACGATACATCATACTTCATAGCACGAAATGAACAACAAAATATTCAACTATCAAATATAGATCTAGGATAATTCAATGTAATTTTTTTTATTTTTTGTAACGCTGAAATTAAAACTAACAAATAAGAATTTTTTTTGTGATATTTCGTTCATTTGCACAACTATTTTATTGTGGAAACCAAGCCATATTTTGTTTACACACATTTCAATTTCTTAAAATAGTTATTAGTATAAATAAAAGTTCATTTTTAATTAATATTGGAATATTTTATTTATACACATTTCAATTTCTTATATTAGTTATCTCTAATCAATTTAAATAAAATATAATTATTTTTAAATACTATTAGAATACCAATGTTTGTTGACATTAGTTAACTACTTTTTAATTATATGTATTTGGTACAACAAATTAACTAACAATATTTATAATATGCTATCATAAGTACATTTCCTATGTAGTATGCATATAATACTAGTATTATATAATTATATAATTCACTAAAATTCAACTTAAATTTATATTAATGTTAAAATATATTTTTATAGTCTTCGTCAAAATTCTTTCTGATCAAATTACATTTTTAATAGTATTGTTAACTATCAAATAATTTATCAAATACTTCATCAGGAGTCAATACTTTAGTTGTTGCGAATTGGGATCCAAGAAGTTTCATTATTTCACCATGCTTTGATAAAGGATTTTCTCTTTTAACTCTGCTATAATTTTCTTTCACAAATATAGCAAATTTTGATAGTTTTTTGGGGAGTTTAGGTTTTTGATGTACGTCATTTAAACTATATAATTCTTTTAATGGATCCTCGTGAACAACTGGAAAATTGTTATTAGGGATTGGGTTATTATTAATTTTGTTTTTGATTAATTCAAATTCTCCATAACAATGTCCACATCTTTTTTTCTCCAAATTTAATGATTTTGAATGACGCCCAAAACTGAAATAAATAATAAGATTTTATTAAACAAGTCACAAGACTATTGTTGTGTGGAGACATAGTATAAAGTTACACTATAGTATTTATAGAATACACTTAAGGATATTTATGTGCATTGGTGTACATGACTTTTTAGGGCAGAAACAGGGAATGGACTTTAGTGAGGCTACAGAGACTCCTTGGTAATGGCCCACAGAGCAGTCTACAATGTAGACAACTAGGCAGACCTCATTTTATTTAATTAGAAAATCAATGTAACAAGTCTTAAAACAGTACTAAGCTTAATACTAAAAAAAAATGAAGTTTTAGGTATTAAATAAACATTTATTCATTTATAAAGCTTTTCCATGCATTATTTCTTGTAAACACATCCCAATGAATGATTATGACGCGCCACTACACATCACTATAATCCCATATTATTACTTATTGAACAACATAACACAATATTTTTGTTTAAATAATATCAATACAAGTAAAATTAACTATTTAATTACTCACCTATAACCACATTTTACACATTTATAGGTAAATTTAGTTTGTACATCATAACTATGGCATCTTTTTATGATTGGGAGTTCTGGAAACTTTTGCATAGCTTTATTTGCCCAGCTTTTCCATGGTGGGCCATGCCCTTCTGAAATACCATTAAATATCCAACAAGCGGCATGGCAAAGTTCATGAATTAATGTATCTCTTAATCTTTCAGCTGTATCAATAATCTGTAAAATAATATATATTTATATGAATTATACAGTTTTTTTCTTATCCAATTTTATTAGATACTAGCTGAACCCGTGCACTTCGTTGCCCTTAAAAATTGGCAACTTTTAAAAAAATTATGATTATTCAACTCCCATTGGGTATAACTCGCTGCAGTAAGTGCAACTTAGCCACCCTGGTAAGCAATCCGACTACGTCGGATCACGGACAAAGTTCAATAACTCGATTTGAAGAATGAATGGCAATCAATAATAAATAAATACTAATTTCTGCTGTTGACTGTAACCAATGGCAACTATTTATAAAATAAATAAAATAAAATATCGAATTTCCATCGTGAACCTCAAGATCCCTGTTTGAGCATCTATTTAAAATGTGAATTTTGACAAATCCTTTCTTATTGCACGGTGAAAATATGAGAAGAACTTCTAGTCAAAATTTCAAGTCCGTACGTTGCGTAGTTTTTGAGATACAGCGATCAGTGAGTGAGTGGTATTTGGATTTTATATATATAGATAAAATTAATAAAAATTACTTTAGAAGAAAGTTCAATGCGAGAAACTCTTTCGCATTCTAGATTTTTGTTTATTTTGACCGAACGTTTATTGAAACATGCACCAGCGGTTGACCTTAATCGTGCGTTCCATTTGAAGTTCATATCAGCAGGAAGCTAGTAAAATAAAATAATAACATAAATTTATAATAAAAGTAAAATAACTAATAATATTCATGCAATAATCTTGAAAACAAATGCGGCTAGAAAAAATAATTGTACTTCAGTAATACAAGTTTGATCAACAAATAATTGTTCGACCTAACACCCACCCAAAAGACATTCATTACCCTGTTCAATAAGAGAAAAACATTAGTGGCTTTATTCTGGGCTTGAACTGAGAGTGAGTATGAGTATTTTAGTATTTTCAAGGCTGCCTTAATGTTTAACCGCTTGATGGCTTCATATTGAATAGAGTTAATGCAGATGACATAATAATGTCAGAATTACAGGAATGGCCAAGTTTATATTCATAAATAATAACTAATTGAAACATAATTAAATTTATTTACCTTATTGTCAAATACTTCTTTGTTGAATAATTTAAATAATATTGACACTAGATCATCTTTGTTTTTTTTAAACTTAAGTTTGTACTTTTGAGCTTCGGGATCACATTTCATAGATCCAGTAAAACCTTAAACATTGTGTACGACCATTGGATTTAATTTAGTTTTTTATGTTATGTTATTATGTTAATAAAGTTACCAAAAATATGCACTCATCCACATAAAACACATACGGAGTTGGGTAAAAAAAGAAAAATTATTGTAGGCCCATAAAAAGCACTGCAGGTTTATTTATAGTAAATCGACCCCCTAAACTTAACAGTGATAATATTTCTTGATCAATAAGCATGAAATATCTTGTAGTTATTCTAGAACTTGAAATATACACTTCAAAAGTATAACAGTTATTGGAGACATACAATATTCTATCTCCTAGTTAATTGAAAAACAAAAAAATTCTAACTATACAAAGTTATAAGTTATAACTCATATTTTACATCTCAAAATAATGTAATAAAAAAGTATAAAATACGGGGAATGGATTGGATACGGGCCCCGTGTGCCCCACATTGTTTATCTAAAGTAAAAATAAAATGAAATACAGAACTGTTCAACCTATATTAGTATCATTTTTAACCTAAAACAGTAAATTAATTTTAACATGACGATTATTCATTTATTCGTAATCTATAATAAAAAATGTAAAAGATAATTATTCTAGAAATACTTACATGACAGAGAACTCAAAAATGATAGTGTTGCTTCTAAATTAGATTTAATTGGTATTTCAGATTGTAGATTTTTGTGACTGTCATTTTTTTTTATATCAGGACCTTCTTTGAATACTTTTTCTTTATTAATTTTTAAATTATGCAGTTGGTTTTCATTTGTTCTATGTTTTGAAGTGCTACAAAAATAAATCATCCAATTATTTTGTAGAAGACCCATTTCATGAACTTCATTTAATTATTATTTTTATATTTATGGTATATGATGATTGAATTAAATATAAATTAATACAATATTATTTACAAAATGTATGTAGGCTTAATTTTCCCACAAGTTTTCATCATTTTCTTATGCTGGATAAGGCTTCAGCACCTCCAGCATAAGAAAAATAATATTAGCTTACATCTATTCATTTATTAATACATCTTATTTACTTACTTATAATTTATTTGACTTCCACAAGGATGCATAATATTTAGCTGATCAGTTACATCATTTTTATCATTGGATAAACTGAAATTTCTAGAACGTCAAATACAGTATATTATATATTTAAATACATTCAAATGATAAAATTAACTTATATAATGTGTATTTTTTTTGTAGTAACTACATAAATATCAAAACAATAATATATTTTTTTAAATTAAATCTATAACCAGTATTTAAATAATGGATAGTCAACTAAAGGCCATAATCTAGTATAGTGTTGAGTAAGATATTTAGTTGTTCTATTTCAAGTAAAATTTATAATTCTTTCAAATCTGTTCACAATCCTATAGGTTGATACATTGGAGTTAAAAAAGAATACATTTTAGACCTGAAAAAAGGAGTTTTTAATGGCTATTTGTGATTTTAGTGGGCTCTCAGCCTCTCTCTGTAACAATATATAATACATATTAGTTAGTTTTAAATGAAACATACTCTAAAATTATTGAAGTATCATCTACTTTATTTTGAATACTGTATTCTTGGTGTTTTTTTGAAAATTCACAAGGTGATGCTAAAATAAATATAGTTCAGAATATTTTAATATTGATAAGGTAAGAAAATGAAAACCATTATTACTTACAGTGTTTAATTTTGTTGTCATTTTTGCTTGAAATATTTTGATTATGACTCCTAAAACAATTTCTTTGTTACGGTATAGATTCATTTATAGTTTTAATAAGTATATAAATAATACATTATAATTATTAAATTAATTATATAAAATAGAGCTAACTAGTTCAAATTTAAATTGATTATCCTTGATTGGAAAATTTCATAATTTTCTAAAATATAGCATAATATATTAAGGTAATCATATTAATCTAATTGTTTATATAATACTTACTCATTATAATCTCCATACAGTTCATCACTTAAATTCTTTGTTTTTGAATTTCGAAGTACTCCATCAATACATCGCCATTCTTTCCCATAGATGCGGTCTAATAATTTAGCAGATTCAGAGAGATGATTGCTATGAATATGCTTGTTTATTGGTGTAGTAAAATTATTTTTAAATTCATCCTTGCGTTTAATTTTAGTAAAACTGTCTTCAGTACCAGAAGAATGATCTTTTGAATTGATATTTTGAATAGGGTTAGAATGTAAGCTTGTAAATGATTTGAAACTATCGTTTGAACCAGAACTGATACTATGAATTGATACATCAAAATGTATACTTTTTTTTGTTTCTATGGGTGATTCTTTAGGAAAATCAATGTAATCAACATTAACATTATTATTTAATTTTTGTTTAGAATTATTTTTTGTTTTTGATCTGGGTTTAAATGTATCGAATAATTCTAAACTAGAATCAGAAAAATTAAAATTTTCTTTATCTGACGTATTTTTTACTGATGACTTGATTCTATTTGAGTTTTCTTTAATTAATTTATTTTCTGCTTTTTCATTCAATTTTGGCTTGGTGTTTAATCGTACTAGATAAAGAAATTAAAGGATTATTTAAAATTTAAAAATATTTATTTTTGTAAATCAGGTAGGTACTTACTTTTAGAAGATTTTTTCATTTTGATCTATTTTGTAAGACAGGTAGGTAGGTTGATTTCTTTTGTCAATGTTAAAAATTAATCAGATTTATATGTTATAAGTTTATAAGTAAAAACTAACACAACATTTCACAAGACAAATTTCGATATTTTCAGTTTAAAATGCTATCTGTAAATATTAATTAATTAACTATAAGCACGACTTAATGGTTTTTTTGCTATGCATTGATATTTGGTGTAAAGAAACACAATTTTCAAATCCAGTCCAGTGTCAACTCAAGAGTCAAGACAGACAAGGAAAAATGAAGAAGTACGTATAGTACAAGACACAAGTTGTATATATACACTAGGTAAAAGCAATAGTGAATCGTAATGACTGACTATTGAGTTATGAGTTATGTGACTTTAAGTGAGTTAAGACTTAAGAGTACTGACAAGTGACAATTTGTTCTGTATATTCTTCTATGTCCGACGTCCGTAGTCACTAGTCAGTAGTCACTACTCAGACACTCACTAGCATAAAATAAATTTCAATATTTGACATTTGTATACATATTTTTATATGGCCACTAGTTCGTACTTAGATAATAAAAAAAAACCGTTAAAAATATTCATATTCCGTGATAAGTGTTGGTTACACTGCAATAACAGATTACCCCACGAATTATAATATCATAGGTATCCATTTGAAAAGTAAAATAATTATATTGTATTTTTATTGTACACTTGTTTTTTTAGTTTCCAAAGATGTTATCATTGGGTGTTATTAATTATTATATGTTTAATAACAATGAGTGTTATCATTGATATTATAAGATAAATCGTGGACAAGTCGAGTACAAGACACAAGTACATAATACAAATTAAAATTTCAAATATAATGTTAACTATTAAGACGAGATTGTGCCGTAACTTGTTAAAATATGTTGTATTACAAAATCACTATTTGTATGTTAATAATTGTCATCTGTCATCATTCATCACGGGTCTATGGTCTTATAGAATAATAGAAAATCCTTATGTTTAATAATTATTGTAATATTATATACGACTTTGAATATAAATTTAATATTCACGTTTACAGATGTAATTCTATCTAAAATTCGAAAATCGTGTTAAGTGGACTCCTGGATCTCGCAAGTCAGAATAAAATATAAATTAATCTTAAATAATTATAATGGACAGGTTGCAAGATGGATTAGTATATTTATTTATTTTATAGTCATATTATAGTATCTTAAATCGTGTTCAGGAGTCAGGACCATATAGTGCATATACCTACAAACTATTGAATAGTTAAAAATAGTTGATTGAATATCAATGAGTTAGGTTAATTATATAATAACTTTCGACAGTCAATGCCAACGTTAGACTCATAAAATCCAAGTTTGAGTGCCGAGAACAGTAAAAAGTAATTTTAAAATGTTAGGTAATAAAATAAAGTGTAATTGGTGTTTCAGTTTCAAACCATACACTACATGAATATTTTCAAATGGAAGTATCAACGTTCAGTGAAATGGGCCGCAAATCACAATATATTATCAACGAGTCCGATTGTCTCACAATATTTTGATATCATCCCAACTTGATACCGATAATGTTGATAAATTAAATTCTACAAAATTAGGTAGGAATTAAATCTTATTGAGTCGAATTATCAATGATCAATTCCCTGTTAAATTACTTTAAGTTAAAACATTAAGTAGCCCAAATTACACTATTCGCACTCGGTGACTTTCTTAGTTTCTTCTATCGTAATATACATATTCTAGAAGTTATCTAATATATTATCCCATCATTATATATTATAATATCAAGCTTACGTATTGTAAAAGTTTGTTATTCCCAAAATTGTATACCTATTTAATTTATGAATTCAGTCTAGTCGTAATATTAGTTGATATTTGAAGGTTTGGAAATTAAAATCTTAGCCATCGCTATATATTACGACTAGGTACATAATATATCGTCTATGGTCTAACTTAATTCTCCTACAATTGGTTTGATTGTGAATGAAATTGATACCCAACAACCTATTATTTAAACTATTTGTTAATTATTATTACACTCATGTAAATAGCACTTGTATGACCCATATTTCGTGAAGCCTACGATTACTTTATTAAAATTGTACGCAATATGAATATACATTTTAACAAGTATTTAATATTAAAATGTATAACATAATATATTACAATACAACGCGCCTCGTTCACTCAAAGGTTTGAAAAATCACAAAAGCGCGGGGTCGTGCGGTCGGTCGGACCACAGAACTCGGACTGGACATTTGGTGTCACTGGTTACGGTTCATACCGTTGCTCCGTGTCCGTATTCCCCGTTTTCAGTTTGTGATTGTCGCCGATCATGTATGGTAGTTTTGCGCTTACGTGAAACATGTGCTGTCCGCTTAACGTTGGCCGACCGTCGATGTTGTTATTATTGTGCATCCGTCTGTCTGATTATAATGTCAAATACGTTTACTGTTGAAAAAAAATCGGAAACCAAATCCAATCCTCAACATTCGCCCACCGTCCGGGTACAAGCCGAATTGTTCGAACCCACCGACAACAGATATCCGGTGTTCAATTATCAGAAGTTACTCATCGAAGAGGTAAGTGCAACGAAGTCGAGATGTTAGCAATGCACGCATATATACTTAACACACATCTATACACGCACACACGCACTAACACCCGCGTATCCCCCGCGTAGGTGCGCATTGCAAATTTATGTAACGAGTTGATTACGTGCAATTGATGCGTAAACTCATTTATTATTGCATTATTATCGCACGATAATTATTATAAATCACGGCACGTATCCATGGGATCCGTAGGGGCGAATGTCGTGATCAACGATCAATCAATGGGACTCTTTCGGAGGCTCGCGGTTGACGGATTACCGCTTGGCGGGGCCGCTATCGTCTCGATAACAGTGTATAGCGTCCTCCGGATCGACGACGATGACACCCTACGACATCCCGACTGTCCCGTTGTGTACACATCGGTCGACTTCTTAATCGGTACGACTTGACGTGTAACGTCCACGCGCCGTGTACGCATGTCGCTGTGTTTGACCCGCCGTTCTCATATCCACATTGCATTTACAACTAACTTCTGGCAAAAGTATTGTTGACTTCTATGTGATAGACGAGATAATTTTTCTTTTTTTCTGCGGATCTGTACATTTATTTTTTATTAGTTTTGATTCGGATGGAAATTTATTCGACTACATAAAAATATAGGTACTGATATTATTTTATTCTAAATTGACGTATTACTTATAAATTTGCCTTGGAGTGTTTTATTTATTGTTAATATTTTAATTTTGTTTTCAAGTTCCTACCTACCTATATAACTTTTTGTATTTATTAATTCGGAATTAAGTAAACACAGCAAAGTTTTGCTTATTTTAATATTGGTAGACCTACTATTATATTATACAAATGTATTGTTTTAAAGATTTTTCAAAATATTAAATGAAATTACTAGACTTGAAAATATTGTCCTGAATGGTGATCAGTGTATGATCTATATTTTACCCATAAGACTTATTTTTGTTTTTAAACCACCTATTTTTGCCTGTAAACATTTAGGTAGGTACTAAGAATATATTTTTATTAAATGTAAGATAAAACCCACTAACCTCTTCCCAAACTGCGTTCATGGTAACTTTATAATTCAAACTTTTGGCTGACAAACAAAATTTCACGGCCTGAAGATTTTTCATAGATCATTCCTGAATGGACAATAAAAACATAGAGCTATATTCATATAAGGGTGGAAAGAGGATTTCCATGAAAAGGTTAAATGTAAATGAAGATGGAATAGTTTTATTAATTCTATGTGACAAATTACTATTTAAACAGTAAACTTTCATTAGAATACTAAACATTTAACAACATTTTCTAATAACATTATAGTTGTGTGTTAGACTTGAATAAAACAATTCTTCCATGAATGTAAAATCTTAAAACTATTGTTTTATTATATGAATTTCTGTACAAATTAATCTAGTTAAATTATCAACTATTAATAAATTTGTAAAATAACTAAATCAGACTTTTAAATGAATTGTCTTTATTCTTAATATTTTGGGTATATAAAAATATTCACTCAAAATACAATATAACTGGCATAGATTATACTCCCATATTAAAACTGAATATAATACTTTATTCAATTTTTCTCCTTATGTTCAAGATACCTACCTACTTATTTTTTTCTTATTTCATTGATTAAGTACCTATATAAATTGATAGTTAGATAGGTTTATGGTATTTTAACTATTTTTTTTTTTAATATTATATAGGTACTTGCAATTCTATTGTCCTAAAAAATACCTCTTTAGTTTAAATATTTATCTTTTTTTAACTTTTTATTGAATATTTACCTATATTTATTTTCTTATTAATATTTTATAATTAGGTGTCACAATTTAATAAAATATAATATTTTTAATCAAGTATATATTGTATTAACATTTAACAAATATAAAATAATAAAATGATAAATAAATATATTTCATAAAACCTAATTAAAAATAAATCAAGTATGGAGTTTGGGTATTTTATTCAAGTATATTATATTTAGGTATAAACATAATATGTTTTCATAATAATATTATATTGTTATTTGTTAGTGCAAATGTATACTATCTATCAGTGTGGCCACTGGCCACACATTCTAGTGATAAATAAAAACGTCTAATCATTAAATGATAATATGGTAGTGGGCAAGGTGGGTAGGTATAATTAAATATCCACTTTGGTATCTAATGGTGGGAAATCCAAAATGGTTACTTTATTTCAAATTTATTAAAACAAGAAAAGTTCTCTTTATGTGCTGCTTTTTGCTACGTGTAAATGTGTAACCTATTTATTAATTCTTATTTCTTAGGTATACAAATAGCAGGAGTATTCTTTATCGGAATTCAGAAAGGGCTGCATGCTACCTTCTACCTCTCAAAAATATTATAAATCATTATTTTATTGGTATTTTAAAAGATAATTAAATATTGCCTATAATTTTCTTGTGTCAAATTTATCCTGCCTAGACTGTCTTTATACAACATGATACCTAAAAAGAAAATGGTTTAGGGATGTTTTAACCTAATTATTACTCACACCTAATTTATGTAAAAAAAAAAAAAGCTAGAATAGATTACTATAATGTTACATTACTGCTTGTTGCAGAGTAATATCACTGGATATACTCCTTTACTCGTATTTTCATCAGTTTTTTTCCCCCATGATCTAATTTATTTATTGTATTTATTGATAGAGATTGAAAATGAAAAAAAAAATGTTTACACCATGGGGATGTGTTTATTTAACTTGTGGTTACAATATGTAAGTAATATGTTACCTACAAGTTGTATTTATTAAACTATACACAACACAGTGTAGTTAAGACCCGGTCTTTGTAATTTGTTTAAATAGACTCTAAGATTGAATAATGGTTTATAACTATTATGTTTATAACTTATTTTCTATCATAAGGCTGATAACAATATTTGATCATAGTGTTAATAATAAGTTATTTAAATATATTAGAAAATAACATGTGTTGTAATGTAGTATGAAGGTTTTAAAAGTTATATAATAAAGTATAAGCTATGTCTTGATTGTTCATTGTAAATAACATAAATATTATATAGTTTTTCTTATATTTTGTTACAGAAAAAACGTCGAAGAAGGGATCAGCAATCTAATACTTTTGAAGAAAATGATGAATCTATAAAACAATTGGCAGACCATTATGAACAAAAATATGTAGGTTCTCATAATTGTATATTTTGTTAAATTTTAAATTGTAACTGTAAATTAATCAGTAGATTTAGGTTAGTTATGTTTATAATAATTACTCTTTTATACAAAATAGGTAGATAAACAATAGTAACTTACAGTTTATCTTCAAATTTCAAAAAAAGAAGAATTAAAGCCATAAAAGTTTAAAAAACTATTTATTGCACTTCATGTGATCTATATTAGTTACTTTTAATTGCCTATACTTAGTTACAGGATGGTTCCTTTAAATGTTCACTTAATATAATTTGTTTTAATAGTTTTTTTTATTAAGGAAAATATGTATTTTCAATTACATATTCCAAAGCAGAATATTTTCTCATTACAAAACAAACTTTAGTATCTCTTATCTGATCATTAAGTCATTTATATCATGCAGTGTCTTATTTACAGGCTGTGAGGTCCTAGGGGTCTGGGGCCTTCCCACCCTTTTGATTGGCCATAACAATGTAAACATTTTTTTTTTTACGGGATTTTAAAAACTATTATAAAATACAAACCGCAGCTTTGTGTTAGAAAAATTATGTTGGCCCCTTATGAAAAATTCCTAAATATGCCCCTGATATGTGTATAATGTTTACAGTGTGTTAAATAATCTATATGTAAATAAATATTTGTGTATCACGGCCAATAGGTACGGTTATTGAGGGTATCTTTAAATAAATAATAATAGAAAATCTGATTATTTTGGTTTTAATTTATAAATCGAAATTGTATGTAATTTTAACAAATAATATTTTTTGTAATAATTATGTTTAATTTGTCTTGAACAGGGGTTTAGTGGTGTTAAGAAAAAGAAAAAGAAAAAAACTGCCTTCTATAACTATTCTGAACTTGCTGCTGGTTATGATGAAAATGATTCATTCATCGACAATACTGAAATTGTAAGTACAATGTTTATTGAGTATTTCTATTATAATTAAACAAAGTATTAGCTATACCTATAAGTAAATATATTTGCTCGGAAAAACAAAAATAATTATATTAATTGTATATTGAATAAACAAAATTAATAATTAAACATTTTACAGATTATAATTTTGCAATTAATATATATTTTTATTAAACTATACTCTATCTATTACATTAAATGAAACTATTTTTTATAATCTTTTATAATAATTTTTTTTTGTATATGTTTATTATATAATTTTCTATCTTTAATTATAGTGTGATGAAGTCATGCCAAAAGAAGTTGAAACAAAACATGGTGGTTATTATGTGAATTCTGGTTCATTAGAATTCAAGAAAGTTTATGTGTCTGAAGATTCTGAAGAAATAAAATCTAGTCAACCTCGCAAGGTATAAAATATTATATACTGTATGCAAGTACAGGCTGTTAATGGTTATCATTGTTGTTATTCTATAAATATTTTTATGTTTTAAAAATTAAATTATAAATTTGTTTTTACATTTTTAGCATTTTATAAACACTGTATTAGAAGATAGCGACGAAAAATTACCGACTTTCGCTGTTTCAAATAATTCAGAAAAAAATTCACTAACCGAAACTAAGGTATTTCTAAAGAACTATTATAACTTAGTTATTGGGAACATTTATATGAATATTTCATTATTATGTTTTTAAGACTTCTGAAGCATCTGATGATTCGTCTTGTTCTTATGAAGAAAAAGAATCTTTAAAACCTTTATGTACACCATCACATCCAGTAAACGGCAAAGTCAAACGAAGACAGTCAATTGATTCTGATAGTGCCGGTTCTATTATTCCAACTAAAAAAAAGAAGATCAGTACTGTTAAATCATTGATACAAGAAAAAAAACTTCTGATACCAGAGTGCAAGCCAAGTATTTTAATTTGTTTAGCTTATAGAAATTTAAAAACAGCATATTTCTGTTACCTTATATCATGTCATTATCATAGTATTACATTTACTGTTTATTATTGTTTGTTCTTCAACTATAATTTACACATAGTTAGTCAGTATCAAAAATAATTATAGATGTCCCATTACATATAAAATTATAATTACTGTATTAATTTTTCAATTGTAAATTAATTAATCTTAAAAAAAATATGTTTCCAATATTAATAATTTCATGTTTATTTCGTCATTATTAGATTAAATAATGTTAATTTAAAATTTTTGTATGTGAGCCGTATATTTGGTTTCAAAATCAAAAGGAGCCATGGATCCAAAAAGATTGAAAACCACTGAGTTATATTATGATTTATGATATATTATAATGAATAATCAGATTAATGTAAAATAAGTTATAATAACTACAAAAAGCTTTTAATTATTATTTAGGTTGTTCAAAAGATACTCAACCCTTATCTTCTGATGAAGCACCTGTAACAGAAAATAATGTTAGTTCTATTAATGATACAATTGAATCTGTGATATATGCAGCTTGTTCAAAACCTCCAAATGTATCATGTTAGTATACATAAACATGGATCACTTTAACAATTAAATAATTTAAATGTTATCAATTTCAGTGAGTTCAAAGAATGATATTGTTAAAAGTACTCAGATTGTAATAAATCCCCCAATCAGTATTGATAAACCAGTATCCAATGGTGTTCATAATCCAGCAGAAGAACTTCCTGAAATAATAGTGGAAATTATTGAATCAATTAAGACTGAAGCTCAAATAGCAATCCAAAATAATTTAAACATTTTTTCAGAAGAAATAAATTTAGATCTATTAAGGTAAGATATATTTATTTCATTATTTTTTCTAAGGATCTTTAACTTTTATTTTATTTGGTTGTGTACTTATTTAAAACAAATTAAATCCAACTTACTATTAAATTGTGCATAAATCATTAAAATAAAAATGTCACATTATACCAATTCTAATAACAAAATTAAGCTATTAAAGATTTGGATTGAAACTTAGAAAAAAGGGTACATTTGTTATGCCCAAAGGTTAAACTATAGATTATTGAATAAATGAATAATTTTTTACTTTCAAAATACATTTTACTCTGCTATTTTTAATTATTATTAAAGTGAATTTAACTATTTTAAAATTTAAATGTTAGAATATTATCTAGAGACAAGATTTTTTATATTAAATTATAAAGTAAGTTATGAACATTTTAAAATTATGAAAAAAAAAAATGTTAAATGGATTATTCTAAACATACAATGTTCTACGTTTGTAAGGCATGTGAGTATAACATCCTTAAATGATAACTGCTCCATAATCCATATGATGACAATGTGCATACTTTTTTTAATTTGTAATAATGTTTGTACTTGCCCCTTTAAATTAATTTAATAACAATAATTTTTTATTATATGTTTTTAATATTCATAAATTTGACATAATTATTCAATTTGTATTAATATGTTTTAGTCTTGAATATCAAAAAGAATTAATTACATTTAATGCACAACCAGTCTATGCAATGTTAGCTGAGCATATGTTATGTGACAAAGAAAAGCTTGTTCAACAAGTAAATCAGCTGGTTGATTTTGAGGAAGAAAAAATTACTGAACCTATTGAAAGGTATCCATTTTTGTAGAGTACAATATATGTATATTATTAAATTATTTTAGACTATGTTATATAAAATTATATTTTATATGTTTAGGTTAAAGAACGCAATTAAAAAAATATTACCATCAGTAGTAGAAAAGTACAATCTGGAATGTAATAAAGTTTTAGATCAAAGGTATGTCAAGTTTTTTCAATACCATATAATATTTTAAGTTTTAATCAAGCATATGTGGCAATGTTATTGTTTGATTGATGTGACAAGCAAATTTTAAATACTAAAATAATTTTTTTGTCACTTGCCCTAATAATTTAATTTTTGATGCCAGTTGATATGTTGAAAAATGATATTTTTCTGTTTAGGTTAGGCTACACGTTAACTGGTGCTAATTTTTTCATACATTACCCAGAAAGTGTTCATTTTTAGGAACATGCCATAAATTGCCAAACTTGCTTTCGTGTATATAATAATTTACCCAGTCATTTTTGATTTCACCATTTCAGGATACAAAATCTTGACAGGGCACTTTTGACTTTAGCAAGCCTTGGCATAAACGAGTTAAAAAGTTACGAGTTAAGCTAAAAGTTATGTTAATTCCAGTACCCCCTCTGAGAAACCCCGACGGCACATGGCTTATCAGTGACTTAAAAAAAGCTAATGTTTTTCGTCAACACTTACACACAACGTTTCAGCCACATATTGACAACATAACCCACAACAAAATAGTTAAAATCGACCACTTCCTATCCAGTCCACTACCTCTGACCCTTCCACCAAAACACATCAGACCCAGTGAAGTCGAGTTTATAATCAATAAATCTGCGCGTCATAAAACCCTAGGTTACGACCTCATGACATCAGAAGTTGCCTCCCAACTGCCCAGAAAAGCCATCTTATCGCTCACGCACATCTACAACTTCATGCTCAGACTCTCATACTTCCCTCTGCTTTGGAAATTCTCGATCATAATTATGATACTCAAACCCGGTAAACCAGCTGACTCTTCCAGCTCGTACAAACCAATAAGCCTTCTACCTTTCTTCTCCAAAGTATTTAAAAAACTCACACTCAAACGCCTACTCCCGATCATTGACACAAACCTCCCAGACAATCAATTTGGATTTTGTAATAACCATTCCACCATACACCAGGTCCATCGCATAGTTGACAAAATCTCCTATTCACTTGAAAAGAAACTAATCTGCACAGGCACCTTAGATGTACCACAAGCGTTTAACAAGATTTGGCATCACGGCCTCCTCTTTAAACTAAAGTCAATATTTCCCCCAGCTTCTACTGAATCTTCAAGTCCTATCTAGAAGACAGGCATTTCTCCGTACGATATGGCTCAGCCTTATCTGACATATCATCAATTAAAGCTGGAGTACCGCAAGGAGCTGTAGCGGCACCTCTTTTGTTCAACCTGTATACATCAGACCAACCCACTATCAATCTTACCACCACTGGTGACTTCGCCGACGATAAAGCCATCCTGGCTCTCCACCATGACCCCCTCGAGGCATCCAGCTGAATCCAAACCCACCTCGACATCCTCTCAACATGGTACAAAGAATGGGCGTTCAAACTCAATGAATCCAAATCCATCCACTGCACATTCACTATCACACCAATAAGCTCCCCCTCTATCACACTTAACAACCAACCTCTCCCGACCGCTCATAATGTCCATTACCTAGGTTTATACCTAGATCGCCGACTGACGTGAGCTACCCACCTACGTGACAAACGACTTGTACTAAATAATCATCAAAGACAACTTCGCCTCCTCCTGTCATCCAAACATCTCTCTCTACACAATAAAATCCTTATGTATAAAGTACTCCTCAAACCTATCTAGTCCTATGGAATTCAACTCTGGGGATCAGCCAAAGACTTCAATATAAACCGAATCCAAACATTTCAATCTAAATGCCTCAGGCAGATAACTAAAGCTTCCTTCTATGTATCAAATGATACCCACCCTACACAGGGACCTCCTCATTCCGACAGTAAAAAACGTCGCCAAAACCCTATTTAAACGTTTCCACTTTAAACTTTCAAATCACCAAAATCTTCTCATCCAAAATCTCTCTTCTCGAACAATCCTGGCGACCCTGGCCGACGTTTAAAGCGTAGCTGGTACCGTGATCTACTAGTGGACTAGTTGACTAGTCCACCATCCCGTCATGAAGTGCTATTAATGAATAGCTTCTTCATCAAGCCAACCATGACCTATAATGTAATATCCCTCCATTGTGCTTATTGTAATTATTTTTATACAGATAGTACGAAAAGAACAAATTTGACAAAAAAAAAAATTAACTTTTTAAATTTTCATTTTCATTAACTTAATAAATAACGAGTTACTTTTAATCAAAACCAAATTTAGTTTTTATTATATCAAACCATATAACTGGCTATTTATAAATAAAAAAAAAATTTTAAATAAATTAATGTATGTTAATAGTAAGTTTTCGTATAATTTTTAACTTAACTGAGTTAAAAAAAAAAAATTGGGATAACTATTACCTTAAAACTTTTTAAAATATTTTCTATCAACTTAACTCACTTAAAAATTATCATTAACTTGCCCAGGCTTACAGTCTAGAAATTTGTATCTCGTGACCCCTATGACTATTTCTGTATTTTAGTGAACATGTTGCATGACTTGTCCCTATAATAATATACTTTTTATTTCGACCAATTTACATATGACAAAGATACAAAAAAATACCCATGTATGAACTTCAATTTTACCGTGTACTAATGTCTAATTACCATTGTGGTGGTAACATTGATAAGATAAAATAAGAAATTTTAAACAATGATTCTACTACATTTTATTTTTTATACTGTAACCAAAAAATCTAAAAATATTTATAAACTGTTACTTTTTACAGACATTTTAAGTTCAAATTTGGATAAAATGACATATTCAAACCAAGAATAAAGATTTTAGTTATTTTTTTTTCAAATACAATTATTTTTTAAAAATTAATTTAATCTACTGTAGTACTAGATAATGCTTAATAGTAACTAAATTACTTTAATCACAATAATATCATACAATTAACTTAACTAATAACTACATTATTGAAGAAAACAAGGGTTAGCGTGCTTTGTGAATCACCCTGTATATTATAAATTATGTGTAATATTAAATTTGTTTTTATTATTAATTTTTCAGGAATGTTAATGGAACTTCTAATGATGGATTAAAATCAAAACCTGGACCTAAACGACCACGTCGTAAATTTCCTTGGAATGATGAATTTAGGTATTATATAGTATGATAATATTATAATTTGTGTTGCACTACAGTATCAATATCTGTGACATCTTTCTGTCATTTTTAATATATTTGAAAAAATTAAATTTATATTGATATAAAAAAACATTCGTTAACCCTAATAATAGTCTATAAATGTATGATATTAATTTATTAATATCTTTCATACTTAAACTCATTGATTGCTATATAGCTGAATAAGAAACTAATAAATACTTATGTTTATGTGATATAATATTCTTTAAGTCAGTAATTTTGATTACGACGCTATAGTGTAATTATATAAATCATTACTACAGAGTTAAATAAATAATTTAATATCATCCTATGACTTATCCCGTTCTGCCCAACCGTAAAGAATTTTTTTCTCAATATTGTAATCTTATAACCCCAAATTCGCATTTTGTGACATATCCCCCTTTGCCCGAACACCACAGAATTACAGAGATTTAGTAATGTGTTAGCTGTCAGCATAGTAGTAAATTTGAAAAGAAAAATGTGTACAAAAACTTAAATCCTCAAGTTTATATTCTTTAATTATATTAGTATGTTAAATAAATGCATAACAATTAAGAGTACTTAGTTTATACTGTTACAATGTTTCAACATTATTTAATTAATTTTTTCAGAACATTAGTACGAGAAATTATTAATATCCGAAAAACTACCTATTCCAAAATCAGAAGATCCTTCTCGATAGATATGTTTATACAACAATTTATAAATAATCAAATTAAGCCATTATGGCCAGTTGGGTGGATGAAATCTGCCAATATTGTAAAGGAACTTAAAGTAAAAGAAAAGGACTCTAGGTAATGTTTAATTTTTTTATTCATACTTTTCTAAATATAATATTTGTGTATTTTGGTCATATTTATCTTTAAGTTTTGAATTTAATAATTAAATGTTGAGTTTAAATTTAATGGCCTAGGATAATTTGAAAAAAAAATCAATTTTTTGCAGGCCTAAATTACCAAAAAAACAACCATTACAAAATAGCCCAATTAAATTGCTAAGTGCTATTAAATTGGCTTCTGAACATAAAGTATCTAATTCTGCCATGAACAAATTGCATAAGTGGAATAAGCAAAAATCTTCAAAAATATCTGACCTCAATACTAGAACAACCACTAAATCTACTAGTCAAACTCCATCACCAACACCGTCTACAACATCTGCTTTAAAGCAATTTTATAGTCCTCCTCACACAGTTGCCACTAGTACTATAAGTAATGATACATGTCCTTATCAAGCTACCATTACCACTACAGCAATTAATGGCTGTAAACAAAAAGAATCTGAAAACAACAGTGTTATTGTAAAAACAGAAGCACCTAGTGGAGATATATTAGATTTATCGCCAAATAAATCTAGTGCAATGCCATTTGCATATAGCAAATTAAAAGATGTAACTGTAATATGCAATAATACTGCACAAGATAATAACAGCCCTTCAAAAACGGTAAGAATGAATAACGTTTGAATATGTTTAGTTTTTTACCCACCAAAACAAAAATATTATTTTAAATAAAGTTACTATATTTTTTTATTTTTTTTTTATATATATATATTTTTTTTTTTTTTTTGATACTACATTTGTTATGGCTTAATAAAATGATATGTTTAAAATACAATTAATTTTATAAATTTTAAATTAATCAATAGTATTACATCTTTGTTTTATGAATGCTTTTGATCAATTTACAAAACTATTAATATATTAATGTACACATTGGCTATAGTTCTTTTCCTTATTTCACACTTATTTATTATATTCTGTTTTATGCATGTAACAGGCTATATCTAGTCACATAGTAACTTACAGTTTTTTGATTGACTTGGTTTTGCACTTCAAGGTGTTTGTTAATGGTTTGTTATTAATATCTTGTATTATGTTAATATTCATATTTTTGAATAGTTTTTTGGTGATCATAATTTTGTATTGATAATCCATGATTGTAAAATTGAAGGATTGATTTTATCTGTAATTACTAATTATATTTTATTGATTGTAATGAAAATAGTGACATGAGAATCTGAGCTACTTAAATTACTCTAACATTTATTGAGTCTATTAAGTAAAATTAAACGAAATAATTTACATTTAAATAAAATGACTACGTGTTTTCTTATATCTTTGTGTATTTTGGTTAGCATATTATCAAATATTTTTAAATTACTAGATAACTGATTCCTTGTTGCCAGTGAAAGCACACCAATAGTGTAGTTTAGGTTAGAGGAAATGCACAATTATCTCAAAGATAATTAAAGTTGAGGTAAGCAAAGGTTAAGATTAAAAAAATAGATTTACTTAATTACACTTCCTGGGATCAGCCCTATAAAAATAATTTAAAGAATATAACTTTTAAATAATAAAAAAAAAATGTTATGTTATTTGATACTATTTATTGGATAAAAGTTAACCTTTATGTAAAAGTAATTAATGGTCATTTTACCTACTTTTAATGAGGCTGATTGATTCACCTTATTATTTTGTTAGAAGACATTATATTATACATGTTTGCTATCTATTATTATAAGTGCCATTAATGATGTTGTATTCGGCTTCAATATTACAATTAGTCCTAACATATTATTCGGTTTTCAGTTGATGTTTAAAAAAAAAACAGTAAAATATAAATCATTCTGGAAAATAATTGTAACAATAGCCTTTGACAGCAATTAATCTAAATATATTTAAAATCTTGAAATGCACCACCTAAAATTACTTGTTGCAGAAGAGTTTGAAAACAAATATATTTAAATAAACTAATTATTAAATTTAAAATTATGTATAATTATTCTAGTAAATTTTACTGATTTAATTTTGAATAATGTTAAATCGAAATGTGTAGTGAAATCAATGAAGGTAAATTGAAGAGAGGTTTGATGGTTGATATTTTTATGAGATATATAGTATTATAGTATATTGACTTAAGTTTGTTGTACATTTTGCACATTGCACATGGTTTTTGTTCATTGCTTGATGATTAATAAAATAATAACTAATAAATAATATTATATTAACGATATGGATGCGGATTGTTTAATCTAACATTTCAATGGTAATGGTTTTCTAATGTTTTCTAGATTTTGGGTTAGTCCAGATAGTTATGCTAATGAATCATATTTCCATTGATAATTTAAAATCACTTGTGTACTATTATTTTTATTTAAATTGTTCTTTATTTATGACAACTGTACTTATAGTAATTGTGCAGTGTTAATGAATTTATCTTATATTATTCCTTAAGCTCTTAAGTATTCTTATTTCCGGGCTGCAGTGTTATATATTGCTAATGGCACCCACAGATGAAATTTCAGGTGGGGATCCAATGGCTTATTATTTGTTGAAAAATTATAAATTTACACTATAATTATAAGCTATAGTATAGGAAGTTGTTGTTGCCCATTGGTATTAACTTCCAAGTAGGATAGAAATTGTAATAATATAACTATTGTTTCTATATTTATTTTAATGTAACTTATCAAACTTACGAATAAAGTCACATTAACCATTGAACAGACAGAACATAACAATGAGATTTTTATTCACAACTTTTTTATCATAAATAGGTGTATTTTACTCCTAAGTGAGTAGTAACATAACTATTTTAGGTAAAATTCGCTTGATTGATTTATAATATTTAAAGAAATTAGGTTTGGTCAATATTTTGAACATGTTTGCAGGATTTGCAAATTAGTCCAAAGCACATGATTCATCAGCCGATTTCGCGAAAGCAAAGATTACTTCAGGAATTGCATAATAAACCTATGACTGACCAACAAAAGTTATCAACTAATATTTATACTGTTGATCGACAAAGCACAAAACCAAAAGTTGGTTTGCATACACATTGTATATTATACGTTCAGCAAACTAAAATATTAATCGTTTTGTATTTGTTAATTAAGGATGACAATTCTATTTCGTCGTCAAATAAATTAGACTGTATAAAAGTTGATGAAAAATCAACCGCTAAGGATATGTTAAGTCAAATCATTAATGAATCTTTAAAGGACAATACATCGCCATTACCTACACAATTTACAACTAATAGTTTCTACAAAATTGTATGTGGATAATTAGTTCATTTTGCTTACTATTATTTCAATATTAAATTATCATATTTTGGTGTTCAGAAAGATGAGACTAAATCGCCAACCTCAGTCGTAGCCAAACAAGAAATAAAAAATGAATATTCAGATTGGCCACATAGCGACCGGAACACAACATCTAGAACTCCATCAAGCCACCGATCGTCTAGTGCTGAACTTGCAGAGAAAGAAGCACAAGAAGTAATTAGAGACTTGTTAGTGTTGAATCAATTATCTTGTTCGTCACGAACCGCTAAAGATAATACTTTCAAAAAACATTCATCTATCTATTCCTCTCATTCACCGGACACACTGGTTAGTTCACCGTTAGGAGTCATCCACCATCCAGCTTATAGGAATTCATATAGTACAGTATGTATTGGTTCACTTGCAAAATTTAAAAGTGATATTATTGGTTTAAGTAAAAATTGGGTATTATTTTTTAGTCAAGCAGTACAATGGGCAAATCAACACATGGGACAACAATAGGTATACCAAAAATGAGTATTGGTTTCCAGGATGAGTTTCTTAAGCACATGAAAACCGAAGAACCTAGTTCGCGATTAACTTCAGAAAATTTTCAGTAATTAATTATTGTTATTAGACATGCAGTTTGTTTTTTTAATTGATCACTTTTGCAGAAAACATGGTATACCACATTATGGTCTAATACAAACTAATTCTCAAATGTCTGATGTAAGTCGATTTATTAGTGGCACACTTCTAAGTACTTAGTTCAGACAAACTAAATTAATGTCTATAAATATAAATAATTTCAGAACTTATTTCAGCAACAATTCTTTTCAACATTGAATACAAAATCAAATAAAGATAATATGAGTCATAATTCAATAACATACAGTAGTAAGTTAATTTAGTATAACTAACATTTAATTTGTACTAATTGAAATATTACATTTCAGATAAAAACGAATAAAGTAAATACATTTATATGTACTAATATAGTACGATACTATAAAGATATTTGATTCAGTCATTAATATCTTAAATTCACTATGTAAGAGTAATATGATTTTTGTTTTTTATTTATATAGTTAGTATTATATTAAACAAGTAGTATTATAATTATTGAGGATAAACCTTGTGATTAATGTAAAAAAAAGTAATATATGTACATTAGGTATATTTAAAAAATAAATGTTCATGTATATAATATTGTATCATCCATATTTATTTGCTCAGTGTACATTCCATTGAAGTCCATCCTAAACATAACAAGGACATATTAATGTTAGTACATTGTTGTTAACTATATTTTATAACCTTTTTTTTATAGGCCTTGTCATAAGTTAAATTTTGTATTGTATTTTCTTACCTGTACAAAAAATTGTATATAATATTACCGTTGTCTAAACGACTCATTTTTCTTATACATTTTAAGAGGTCAATCATCGCAGCTGTAAACTTGTTTTCTAATATTTGTATACTTTTTTCAAAATCCAGTTTCAGGTGATTAAGATGACTTTTAGTTAACTGAAACAGTATAAATTCATCATTTAGATTTTAGACATGTTTGATAAAATAACTTATTATAATATAACACCAATCTAAATTTAAGTACAAAAAATAAAGAAATGATGATTTTTAGTACAAATTGTTCAGAGTTAAAGATTTTTAAAAATAACAATAAGTGTTAAGATTCTTGAATACAATAAATTCATACTTAACAATTTCATAATTTACAAAATAGACTTGATATAACAATGTTGAAAACAAATAATCATATATAAATGTAAAAGTGATTAATTGTTTTTTAATTGGTAGTACTGAGATACATTTTTAATTCAAGTTTTTAGGAGTTATAAAGTTAGTTAGTTTATTATTAAAATTAATTAAATGTAAGTTTAAAAATATATTTTAATGAATAAATAAATAGTTTCAAGAAATTAACAACATATTAATTAATCTTTTTTAATAAAAATGGTAAACTTGTTCAGAACAGTACTAATAAATTAAATAATACATCAAACCATAATTGATGATTAAGCTATAAATACTAAATACATTAATTTTGTATATTTTATATGGATCATTTAGGCCAGGGTTCGCTAACATTTTCCAAAAAGTGAGCCACATTAACAGTTTTAAATATGTGATGGTCTATTTGTTTATGTATACTATTTATACTATTTTACATGCAGCACAATAATATTCTTCTTTCATTATTCCACCATCAGAAAATCTTACGTTTTTCTTTGATACTTTACTTTATATATAAAGCGTAGTAGTGTGTAACTTTAAGATTACACACATGATCAACAAATATTGGTATAATTCATTTTTACTAAGATCAACCTATATTATTCTAAATATTGACCTGATTGAACCCTGATTTGAGCTAGCTATTAAGAAAACTTTATTTCTGCAACTACTAAAACAGTCGTAAGCCATTGTATATTGTCTAGCAATATATTTTAACAGAGAAAAATTAATTTCAGTTGGTTACGGTACAACTACTAAGCAAGGATGATTTAATGTTGGCAACTTTGTTGCTTGTGTATTTTAAGTATTATGTAACATGGGCAGGGGCGGCTCATCAGGGGAGACTTTGAGACTGTGTCTCCCCTTAAAAATAAACTAGCTACTTGTAAATAAAATAATTAATTAAAAATAATAATGTATAGAAATATTTTCATTTGAATTTAAAATATATTATATCGTTTTCATTGTTTATTATTATAAATTGAAAGTCACAAAATCGAAAACCTATTAATAGTTATCTCAATAGAAATACTATTTTAGCCATTTCTGCGGCTCATTACGACGGTCGCCGGTTCAGTGAAACTGAAGCCCGTCAGTTGCAAACGTAACATGTAATGGCATGGCTGGTTGGTCGGAGGGAGCCGGGGAGAATAAGCTGCGTATCATAAACGCTATTGAACCTGGATTCACGACAGTAATTGCCGTGCCGTTGCACCGTGTAGCTCGTATTTAATTAGTTTTACTAGCTTCAGACGTTTTATTCAAGGTTTATTAATTATTTAATAATTATTATATGTATATCCGTCTAATATTTATTATTTTTTACATTTTTATAAGCAATTAGCATTTGTTCTTATTTTAAAATGCAAAAAGAAAATGTAATAGAATTTTTACTAACCAGTGGTTTTAATGCTTTATTATACAAACAAAAAAATGAAATTAAACTCAATCGCCCAACTCTTCATTTATTATTAACATGTCAAAACGGTAAATATATTAGAAAATTTCAAAAGAATTGGTATGATAAATTTCCATGGCTCACTGGTTGTGAGAAAGAATTGAATTAGTTTATAAACAAATTTAGTATTAAATTAAGTTAAAAATATTAACTAAATATTAAATGAAGTATTAATATTTAATCTAATTAATTTTTTCAATAAAAAGGTTTTTCTTGTTCGTTGTTATATGGGATTTCTGTTATACAGTAGAACTTCCATACCGAAGGGACTGTAAATAATGACCACTTTTTAGAGGTGCCCGTCCTACAGAGGTAGGTAGGATAACACTAGGATAACAAACGATGGGACCAAAAAAATTGACCGTTACATAGAGGTACATACATGACCGTTAACGGAAGTTTTACTGTATAATTTAAGTCTCCCCAGAATATTTACTTACGAGCCGCTACTGAACATGGGTATACAATATACATGGTATAACATAGTAAAGTTACCTATAGGCTTATATCTACTGGGGTGGTGACTAATTAAGAACAGACATAGACACTTCATATTATGTAAAATTAATATTTAACTAATGGTTTCTACTAAGAATATGACTGGGTTAACAATAATCAAAATATAATTTGACTTACTAAAATATAATCACTGAACTCTGTACATAATTCTAATAAATATCGGCTACTTTTCATTAAATCCGGATTGGTGACCATACAATTTTTTAAACAAAGGTTTAAAAATTTTTGTTGTTCATCTAATAACTCGTCAACATTTTTCACCTTGATAAACATAACACTATTAATATAATAATAATAATTTTATGAGGTGTAAGTACTTTGTATTGAATAGCAGATGTAAATGCTTGCCATTGTGTCTCAATTACTTCTTCAAACATATAATATTCAAGGTTTTGAACAAATAACAACATGTTTTGCCTTAAGTTAAAAGCTTTTTTGTAGGTAATTGCTGAAGAATTAGGAATCTTTTTTAAATGTTTATCACATAGCCATACTCTATAATAATGTAAAATTATTAATTAATAAGTATTTAACTTTAAATGATGCAACACCCAAACTTGTAAACCCAGCACATGCAATAATGCAAATTATATTATAAAACAAATTAGAGATAATGGTGATTGAAGTTGTAACATCTGATAGATATATATATATATACAATTTTTTATACAATTCTTAGTGATACTTCTTATTACAAAATATTCTTCAGAAATTACTTTGCTGGGAAATTAGGCACATAATTTTATTTAAATATTTTACTGTTATGACTATTTTACAAAAGTTATCATTATTTTTATTTTTTAAGTAACAAATTATACAAAGTATATGTTTATAACTTTAAAAAATTATATAATATATACTTATTAAGCAGCTTACACAATCATGTGCAAATACCCTCCACATGCTAAATATTTCTAATTATTTTAAATAAATAGTAATGATAATTTTAAACAAATATTAACTATACACTATACGTACATTCAATTTCTTATCAATTTTCTTTAAACAATAAATTAAAAACTGAAAAAATAAGTTTAAACTTGTTATTAAACATGCAATAAATAAATTCCTCATATTCATTTGGAAAATTATAGTTCCATCAAAAATTAAGAAATTTAACAAAATATTACAAATCAATAATAAAAATAAACTTCACTAGAAATTTGCTAAGAATATATTTAAAGCATTAGTTTCTTAGCTTATTCAATTACATAACCTATAATATGACATAAATATTGTTCGTTAAGAGAATGTAGTACCAGCATATGTTGTCTTCTTCTTACAAGTGCGTAATATAGTACATTTTAGGCTCAGCAGATCACATTAAAGTTTGTTGGTTTAAAAATTAGAGTGAATTGACTTTATAAAATCTAACGGTAAGATTATTATCTAAGTAATGTGATACGCTTTTAATTATATTTTAATTTTAAAGCAAGTTATGAGTATTTTAAAATTGTAAATTGTTTGCACATCTTATAACACTCCTAACTGACTTTAAATCAAAATATAACAAAAAACCTACGTGATTGCCTAAATAATAATCTAACCTTCAATTCACTATAATTTTTAAATTAATGGAGGTAAATATGATCTGTTGAGCGTAAAATTTCCAATGTTACGCACTTGTAAAATGAAGTCAACACACAACAGTGCCACGTCCTTTTAAATATTAATAAGTCACTTACTTAAGTAGTTGACGTTCAACATTTTTGCATAATAGTAACAACCTGAACAATATCTGATAATTTGAGATAACGGTTTCATTAAATATTAGAGAAACTGGCCATTGTGTTGTTAATCCCAAGCAGAATGATTGTATTCCCAATAAATTTGAAGATGGTTGAAAGTTTGTATAATCTATACAGAACACAAATACAAATCAATTTATGCTATAACTAATAGTATAATATTAATATTTTATCTTGTAATTATTAATTTAATATAATGTACACCTATGTTTGTTTCCAATCATGAATTCTTTTCTGGGTTTCTAACAAATATTTTTGAAAAATATTAAATTTTAAATTTTATTACACAATTTTCTATTTTTACTTCAACTAAAAAAGAGCTATTTTGACAGCATGATTTTTCTACAAAAATGTTAAATTATTTTTTCAACTAGTGTTTATGGAGTTAAAAATTCAAGTATACGAATTACTGATTTGTTTAAAGTTTAGAAATTCATAAATAAATTAGATATTTTACACTAGAAAAGAAAAATAATAGGATTTAATTTGTATAATACTTGTTATCAGTAACTATTTAGAACCTACATTAGTTGATCAATGTAATATAAACCATTAAATTAATACTTTTTCTTCAACCTTTTTCTTTTTCAGTTTGAATAGCAAGTATTTGAAATATTTGAAAACTCAGTGGGTCTTTTTTTAATTCCATTTTTATGTCATCTTTGTACTGGTCTACACATCCAACATTTACTCTTAAACAAATATCTAACAATGATTCTAATCTGTTGTAGACAATATCATCTGTTGGCTTTTTCAATTCTTCATCACATACATCTAACAGATGTACTACAAAATCTCCTTGTTCTAGTAGAAAATAGCGTTTAATTGATCTGAAATTTTTTTTTTTTCAATGATGGTATTAATTTTAATATTAATTATTTACTTTAATCTGTTCATAAGGTCATAATCAATAAGTAGTACATTTAACAGACTACTACTTGCAAACATATAAGCATTATTTATAGTTTTGAGGTAATTTGTTGAATCAGAACACCACATAGAATATACCAGTTTTTCATTATTAGTTGATGTGTAAATCAAATTTGATTTATTTGGAATATCTATGATAAACAAAATAAAATAATAATTAATTTTGTTATACTGGTAAAATAATTAATTACTTACTACAGTGATGAAGTGCATTTAAGTATTTTCCAGTTCGTAAGATAATTTCTTTAAATTTTTCCAAGTAGGATGGAACATATTCATTCCTAACCGTATAACATCTATTCCAATATTTTTCTGTGTCATCATTTAATATTAGGTTACCACATTTAATCATAAACTAAAAAAGAGAAAATGTCATGACTTCATAAAATGCATCAATGATAAAATATAAAAATAGTAAATCATACCTCATCACAAGGGTCAAATACTTGTCCTTTAAAAATCCATTTTTCTAAAGATTGGAAAAATGGAATAGTTGACACTTCAACCATTCCTGCTAAAAGTTTTTTAAGTGATTCATCAATATAACACTGAGTCATTTCTTCATTTAACACTGACAAAGTCTGACCACCTTTCTTCTTTTCCTAACATTTGAGTGCAAATATTAAAATAAATATAAATATTTACAAAATGTTATTGTCTTATAATTACTCACTTGTGTTATTGTTGATACAATACGGGCTACGAATTCCATTTTGTAAACATTTGCCTGAGCTGCAAATGATAATGATTGTAGACTAAGTTCTCCAGACTTATGTTGGCTTTCGAGAAATATTATGAAGTTCTACAAAAATTAAAAAAGTAAAGGTACATATAAATGTATATCTATTATTCATTTAATATTTATGAAGTCACTAGTTTTTAAAAAAATTCTGATGATATTCATCAACATTAATATACAGTTTACTAAATACAATTTTTGTAAAAAAAATTCTTACCAAATAATCACGTATGAATTTGCTTAAATAACAGGCTAATGCTTGATTAACATATCCATTATGGCTCTGACGGTTTTCTTCACTATATCGACATATAATGGTATAAGCTGATACTAGTCTGAGTATTTTTGGCACTATACATTTAAACTGTGGATCTAAGCAAAAAATTAAAAAAATTAGAATAAATCTCCAAATAAATTCAATTATATAAAATAAATACAGTTTTCTATGATTAATACAAGTACATTATTATGTATTGAATAATAAACATTATACAGTAACACATATTGAAATCTGAAGCCTGAAATCTAATGAATGAACTTTAAAAATATTATTTTAGTATCAGTTAATTCAAATATATTATATACTAAATATTAAAAAGCAGGAGTTGGTCAGGCATCTTTAAATTAAAATTATAGAAAGGCATTTACAATATTATTAATTAGTAGTATTAAATAAGAATGTTAAAATAAAACCATTATTAAAAGCATACAAATAGAAACATGTATTTATAACTTAACATTTAATTTAAATTAAGAATTCAATTTTCTTCATATTTGTTTACTGTTATGTTTAAAGAGTACTCATCCAATTAAATAACAGTTTTAGACTGCAGTTGTCATCAATTTATTAACAAACCTATAGCCTTATTAATATTAAAAGTAAGTGGTGTCTCAAGTTGATTTGGATTGATAAATTTGGTATGGAAACCCTGTAGACAAGACAGAATATCATCAACTAAGTCATGTTCTTCTGGATAAGTTGTATCTATAATAAAATAATACAATTATAGAAATATTTAATATATTGGAAATAAGTTAACTAATAATCATACTGGAATATGTCATGGGTATATTAAAATAATCCAGAGCTTGATATTTTCGTAAGTTTTTCCAAAGTGGAGTTTGTTTGCAAACACTTTTTTTCAAAACTACTTTCTTCTCTCTTATATCTTTTTTCATTTGTCTTTGTTTTTGAAATTCATTTCTTTTCTATGGAAAAAAAATATTTAGAATAATAGGTACTTTTGTATTGCCTGTACCAGTAATTTTCAACCTGGGGTTTGCCAACAAATTTTTATTGTTGTCAATACAAAATATAAAATAACTAACTTAATGGTTTTTTTTTTTTTTTTTTTTTTATTGAATTTAACAAGATTTGTTGAGGCAAGGGTTGACAAAATATTTTCTAACTAACACAGCAAAGGAGTTATTTTATTGAAAAAATATTTACATATAATGTACAATGTAAACTTCTTTTTGTACATTTTGTTTTGAATGAAATTAGGTATATCATATTTTACATTTTAGTATAATGAATTTATCAAGTTCTAGAGTAGGTATATACCTATAATAGGATTTAAATGTGTATGATTTAAACTATAGAATGAGGAAAAATAAATAATTATCTTAACAATACACCTATTATCCTTTATATTTGTTTTATCTAGAGATAGTTTTAGAACTAGAAATAAGTAATTAGTTTTAAAATTATACGAATAATATATATTATATGAATCTAGAAAAAAAAATCATGTCATAAAAAAAAGCCCCTTACCAACAAACAGTAAACATTCAATGATTATGCTCTAATCAAACTATTTATTATTTATTTAAACATTTAACAATATTTAAAACAAGGTTCAACGCAAGTAGTTAATTCTGTAACCCAAAAACATTTTTTTTTTTTTTTTAATAGTTATTTTAAGTAAAAATTTGGTTGAAATTCAATATTTAAACAAATAATAACGGTTTAAGTTTTGTATTGTAATTTAAAAATATTATTTGTTCAAAATTTGTATATTATTACATGCAAATATTACAATATACAAATAATATTACTTCAAGTTAAAGGTTTACAGTGTTAATGATAACAATATAATTAAAATATAAAATATTTATAATTTTTTTTATTATAATTTTTCAATTTGTTTTTTTAAATTTCATATTTAAATCTAGATATATTTTGTATAATAGTAATATTATTTAATATCAACTGGTGTAAGTACATCAAGCACTGTTTTGCATTAGGTAATCATACCATATATTTATGTAATATTATATAATATTGTCAAAACTTTTGAAATAAAAATATAGAATACCTACCTAAGTTAAAAATTGAGAAAAAAATGACATCTATACTCTAGTAGTCTAGTATATGACATTAAAAAATAACTACCTAGTTATATCACAGACCGCATTTAAAGAATATTCAAATCATTAAACAAAATATTGTATGAATATTAAATATATAGTCATGCAATAAAATTATTTAGTATTAATAAATTAAAATTTATCTAATTAACACGTTGAACGCCATGTCAACTCATGGTTGACATAGAGTAACCCATTTTGTATTGAGTCTTTTTTGGTGGCTCTTACACATTTGTTACCGTAATGACTATTGTGTAAAATCAACTCATTTTACAATTGGAGACGGCCTTCAGTAGGTCACATCACGTCGACCACTGGCTTATGCATGCCAAATCGACATCAACGGTCAACGTGTTTAAGATAATTTTTCTCCAGAGTTTTTTTTTTCAAATTCTTTTATAAGTTAATATCATAATTTAATGTTTATTGTTTACCCTCAGGTCTCAATTAGTAGTATTAGTTAATTAAAATATAAGTACATACTTCAATTTCTTCTTTATAATATTGTACAACTTCTGAACAACTCATATCTCTCTCATATTCTTTATACCGTTTTTCCAAAAATACTGTCAATTTTTTATCTTCACTTATTTCTTGAATCAACTCCATAAATTTACTTGCCAATTTATTCTTACTAAAAACAAAAAATTATTGTAATTTATTAATTCTTTTGTAAAAATAAACAATACGGTGTGATGTTTTTATTAGCTATTGTTAGATTATATATTCCTATATAAAATATATCTCGAAATATATACTTACTCAATGCACTGCACTTTTTCTTTTAATTTTACTGGATTATCAGAATGAAGCAACAGTTTTCGTAATGAATGTTCTTTTGAATGTTCAAGTTGAATTTGTTGGGCGTCATTGCGATTCCATACTTCTAATTTATCAAATATATCTTCAACGGTGCTGGTTGATCTAGATCAAAAACAGTGTAAAAAATTATACCTAAATAGTTATGAAATAATTAAAATAATATACTTGAAACTCGTAATTAATTCTTCGATTGGTATTCTCGCGCGGTCCATAGTGTTATAATAAATTTGTATTATGCAATTTTACATTAAAACTGTTTTAAATATACTTTTGTTATTTGTTAATGTTTTATTCTTTCATTTCTAAATCATTTTAACGGAAATGTGCAATACGGAATTATAAACATAGATAATATCTCTTCATTACAATATAGGTACAAGTCGAGTATAGTAACAAGCGTCAAGAATAATAAGATAGTATCAAGTATTGTTATTGAGAATGATGATAAGTTGTTAGAATGGTAGAACACTAACTGTACCAGAGTGTATTTTATCCATTACCAGTAGGACAGTAAGGTTAGGTTGGACTCTAACCTAAAAAATGAAGACTTTTCATCATTATTATCAGATAAAAATGGGTAAAATATTTTGAACAAAGAAGCTATGATTCATCTTCAGTCTTCAGAACTATTAAAAAATAAAAATATGCATGTTCTATTTCGCTATACCTGCTCAAAATGCCAATGTCGAAAGAATATTTAGTCTTATGAAAGCACCATTGGACTGATGATAGAAATAGACTTCTACCCGATTCTGTAAAGCATTTGTTGATGACACAATACAATTTTAAGCATTTTGACTCTTGTACTGTACTCAGTTTTAAGATTATTGTATTAAAGACAAAAGTTTGCTATCAAAAATTCGAAGCAGTAATAAATATTAAATTCTTAAACATATATATTAATCAAATACCCATGTAATTAAAATTATAAATAAAAACTAATTTTTTACCAAGTATATCATATAATTATTATGATAATTGATAATATTATGATGTATTTCAGTATTAAGTATTTCATACATAATTTATTATATAAAATGTCTTGTTAATTAAATAAATATTAAATAAATTAGAGTTTTCATATTTATGTCTTTATATATTATATATGTACTCTTCTCTTAAAGACATAATGTGGTAACCCTAGGTTAGAGCCATGAAGATTAGAGATATATCTCAAACTCTATCTCTAATCTTCATGCTTGTAATAACTAATAGTGCGCTGACAGGGCCGTATTAAGGGACAATGTATGGGGGAGCAAATATAAATATGCCGCCCCTAATCTAGTATACGCCTTTTTTTACAAGCAAATAATCAAAAAAAAATTTTATCGCTACGCTCGAACAAACGTTAGGTATACAATATACTACCAAAAAAACTATATGCTTACTTACTCATTAGTTAATCTACTTATATACTCTTGCTATTGTCTTATAGAATATATTTTAACACATGAACTAGATACAATTTATACAAATTAATAAATTATTACGCGTATAGTACATGTCTACATATCATTATTAATTTCAAACAGATGTCTCGTGGTATCTGGTATATTCTATACCTAGCTAATAGCTATGAATTATTTTAATGATAAATGACTAGGTATACTATCTGAGGATGGCCTCATAATCTAAAATTTAAAAGATCTAAAAGATTAAAGATTAAATATATCTAAAGATTAAATATTACCCATACAAATATTATATTATGTATGATCAGTTAAAATTAGGATATAGGAGAAATAAAATATACAATAATATAATATAAACCTACTAATTTAATTTTAGAAATTACTAAAAAACTTTAAAAAGCGTTCCAATTGAGACCAATTGGTAGTATTATATTTATATAATTAAATAATCAGTTACTTTGTAAAAATACAATTAAAACAATAGTTATAAAATGTACATTTAATTTAACTTAAAATAGTTATCTAATTTCTTGGTTTTTTTGTTTAATTGTTCTTCACGTTCTTTTTTTGCTTTCGATATTCGTTTATATTGGGAACCGCTTAACCTTATACGTTTTAAGTTATTAGGCATTTTAAAAATATTTTTATCGTACAGTTTATTAGTATAACACGTGATTAATAAACACAACAGTAAGTCATCACTACACTGACGACTGACTACCCTGTCGAGATCGTCTACTACTGACTACTCGTCTGTCAAGGCTATGATATTATTATAACGATAAAAGTTTATTGAATTGAATATTATAATCGAACAAGCTACAGATTCGCAGTAGGTACTGCAGTAGTAGGTACAAATGTACAATGGTCAATGGTACATAGCAATATCGTATGCGGGTAGCTTCGTGCCCCGGCGGCGGTTATAACATGTCAATATAATATAATATAATATTAATTATTATATATTATATAGTGAATAGTGATAATACTAAAAATAGTATGATTAGTACGTAGGTACTAGGTATTACAAAAATAAGGTCCATAAACAGAGTTCTCTCCCAATTAGGTAATAACTAATAAGTACTATTGTTCTAATATTAGATTCCATTACGATATTAAATATTCCGAAAATTGACATCGTAAATTCTTAAACTAAAATAATTAATATTTATTCTACTAAATATTTTATTTTTATTATATTACAAATAACATTATCGACTTTTTTTTGCCGCCCCTGCCGCAGTGCCGCCTGGAGCAACTGCTCCTTTTGCCCCCCCCCTTGATGCGCCCCTGTGCGCTGAGCTTAATACAGTTTATTCGTTTATTGTGTGTGTTACAAATAATGAAATCTTAATAAAGTGTTCTTTCTTTTGCCAGTTCGTATATAAATTAACATTAATGATTAATATAAGTTCTTACTGATTAATAAAATATACATCGTCGGCTTCTTGCCAAATCTCATTATCAGTAAAAACGAAATTGTTGGTAATAGGCGTTTTAAATAAATGAAAAGTTTCTCTTGGATTTTGCTTATATTTTTTCCTGTGATACAAAAGCATATTATAATTCTATTGTTTTATATCACATACACCTATCACACTAACCAATAACATTAACGGTTTGATGAATTCTTACATTTTAAAATAAAACAATGCAATAATGAATATTGAAAAAGGTAAGAAGAACATGGTTTTTTAGAGATTTCGATGTTTAATTTTCTCTACACAAATTAAAGAACTCAAATTTATACACTAGATAGCGCTTCAGAGATCTTCAACGTGGCAGAAAGCAAACTAGTAAAAGTAATTTTTTGTCTGATAACTTTAGAAATAAGACTACAAAATATGTAAGAGACAGTCACCCCATTGCAAACTCTCAGTCATACCCACCCCCTAATCACCTTCCCTTTTATGCTCAAGCCACTTCCGGCTAGTCAGACAATACACCTCCAGACCTCCTATCCCAACACAAGATTTAAGCGATACAATTATCAATTTTCTTGAGGAGTTCAAATCCCTTATTAACCCTCTCGTCTCTCTTCTCAATAAAGTAATCACCAAGCTGTTGGATAAAATATAAATATCTCATAATGTGACAAACAAATCCCTGTTAATTCTCCAATTTAATGCTAATGACTTAAAAAATCATAAAAATGAACTCGAAACTGTACTTCACAATAAACAAATAGATATTGCTCTCATAACTGAAACCCACTTTACCGAGTATTCTTCCATTTATATCCCACACATGGCGATGTTGCCATTCTAATTAAATCGTCGATCTCTTTTCAATCTCTTACACATTTCTCCCAACTTTTGCAATCCTGTGCTATATCTATTAATTTAAATAACGTTCCTATCACCATTGCGGCCCTATACTCTCCTCCCAAACACAAATTAAATCCTTATAGACAACTTTAGCACAGTAAAATACAATTTTATGGTTGGAGGTGACTATAATGCAAAACACCTGTCGTGGGGCTGTCGTGTTAATAATCCTCGTGGATTAGTTCTCCAAAATGTTATTTCTTCCAAATATTTCAAAGTCCTCGCTCCTCCTGGTCCTACTTACTGGCCATCATCAACTCACAAAAACCCGGATATCTTAGATATTGTCGTTGTCAAGATTCCTAATCACCTTAAACTATAAAACAGAAAACCTCCTTGAACCTAATTCCGATCACTCCTCAGTTATGTTAACAATAAGTACTTCCCCTCTGACACGCCAGGAGCCTCCTAAATTATTCAACTCCTCTACTGATAAGTATAAATTTAATAATCTTATTGATCAACAAATCCATATAAATATCAAACTTAAAACACCAGATGATATTGATCTTGCTGTAAATAATTTTATTGAACTCATTCAGTCTGCGGCTTGGTCTTCTACAGTAAAAAATCAACCTTCATCCCATAATCTCTGAATATATACGCAGTATTATTGTTGAAACACGCAGAGCTAGAGCTTTGTTTCAACGGACGCACCTTCCGTCTAATAAACAAAAATATAATAAATTAGCCAACCATCTCAAAAAAGTTTTGGCAAAATATAAATCCGAGACTCTTGTTAATTTTCTGTCTAATCTCTCTCCTAAAGATGGTGGTCTTTGGAGGGAGACTAAAAAAATTTGTAAATATAAATCTGCTAATCTACTAATTAAAAATCTAGATGGCAGTTATGTTATTTCTGACCCTGACAAAGCTGAACTTTTTAAGGAGCATCTCTCTGACATTTTCCAACCTCACCCAGACATATTCTCTCAAACCATTTTTAATACTGTTAATGATTATCTTAACTCTCCATTACTTTCTTCGTCTCTTCCTGTTAAACACTTCACACCAAATGATATGAAATTTGCTATAAATTAATACTCCCGTAAGAAATCCCCTGGATTTAATCTTATAACAGCTGAAGTAGCAAAATGCTTACCTAAAAAAGCAATTGTTCATCTTTCCCATATTTTTAACTCTGTTTTACGTCTCTCTTAATTCCCAATTTTCTATTACTATAGTACTATACTCGTCCCCAAACCTAATAAGCCTCCTGATTCAATCTACTCTTTTCGTCCTACAAGCCTACTTCCATTTTTTGCCAAAATTCTTGAAAAACTAATTTTCAAACGTTTGCTTCCGAGTATTGTAGAAAACTCCGTCAACAACCAACCAATCACCAAACACAAAAACATGAAAATACTCGGAATAATTTTTGATGACAATCTCAAATGGACATCTCATTTAAAACAACTTAAAAGCTCTTGCAAAAACAAAATGAACGTAATTAAAACTCTGTCCCACCACTCATGGGGAGCAAGTCAAAAACCACTTCTAAATATATACAAATCTTTAATATTATCAAAAATCAAATACGGCTCACAAATATACAATACAGCCAAACCCAACATCCTCAAGATACTAGATCCAATCCACAACGAAGGAATCCGCTTGGCAATTGGAGCCTTTAGGACAAGCCCAATTAACAGTATCCTAAACTACGCTGGAGAATTACCCCTTCAATTTCAAAGAGACAAAGACACACTAACATACATCACCAAAAGGAAAAGCACAACCAATCATATAGGCTACAAGACCATCTTCGACAACTATGCTACATCTCCAATAAACACGGAACACAAAAAAAACCCCTCGGTACGAGATGTATACACAAAACTACAACAATCAATGGAAGTACACACCGCAGTCGTAAACAGAATTACATTTCAAACTTTTCCTCCCTGGAAATGGGAACTAAAACTAAACACGGATCTCCTTAATTTTAGCAAAAACGAAACAAATCATGTCATAATTAAGTCTCAGTTCCAAGACATAATTCAGCACTTATTCCCTAATCATACCAAAATATACACAGATGCATCTAAATCCGAACATGGGGTAGGCTTTGCAGTGGTCCAGGATGACACAATCATCCAACACAAACTCCCGAAAATAACCAGCATATTCTCTGCCGAAAACTATGCCATATTTGAAGGGGTAAAACTTGCAAATACCCTAGAGACTAACGATATACTCATAATCAGTGACTCCCTCAGCACCCTACTAGCACTCAAAAACACATCATCAAGAAATGAAATAACATCAAACATCCAAGCATGCTTGGTCCAAACAAAAAAAAACATTGTATTCATGTGGGTCCCATCTCACACCGGAATTATAGGGAATGAAAAAGCAGACAAACATGCCGAACAGGCAACGAAAACCATCCTCAACCCTACAATAAACAACATATCCAGCATCGACATCATAAACTCTATAAACCAGAAAATCCTCTCATCTTGGCAAAACTACTGGAACTCAATAACATTGTCTAACAAACTCAAAAATATAAAAAAAACAATAAAAAAATGGAACACCCCAAATCTCAACCAACGCCAGGACACTGCAATCACCCGCACCAGAATCGGACACTCTTTCCTCACTCACTCATACCTAATCAGTAAAGAACCCCAACCAATATGTGAACCCTGTCACATCGCATTAACCATCAAGCATATAATGGAAGAGTGCCCTCAATACTCTCAAATCCGCACCGATCTCAACATGCCACCCACCATAGCAGAAGCACTTGGCGAAAATCAAACAGACAAAATACTAACCTTTTTAAACATTACTAATATTATTAAAAAATTGTAACAATAAAACATGTATATATTATGTAAAAACTAATTTTAAGAAAAATATCATGTAATAATCTAATGTCAGGCTAATAACCTTAGTTGTTGAAGCTTTTCTTCCTTTAAATAAAAAAAAAAAAAAAACTCCGTCATTCCCAATACCCAATTTGGATTTCGTACTGCCCACTCAACTATTCAACAAGCTCATAAAGTCGTTGGTCTTACTCTCTAGAGAAAAAACTATATTGTACAAGTGCATTTCTTGACATCTCTCAGGCTTTTGATAAGGTATGGCACCGACAGCCTTTTATTCAAATTAAAAAATTTCTTCATGCCACTTAATTTTTGTCATTAAATCATATCTTTCCGATCGCAATGCTTTTTCTTCCTTAGCCAAGATTTTTGCGGGTGTCCCCCAAGGTGGTATTCTGTCCCCCATCCTTTACAATATATATGCCTCTGATCAACCAATCACTCTTCACATAATGGTTGCTGATTACGCGGATGACAAGGCCATTCTATCCATTCACTCCGATCCTTCCTTGACAGTTAAAAATCTCCAATCTCACCTCACTCTTATGGAAGATTGGTACACCAACTGGAGATTTAAAATTAATCAATCTAAATCTATCCACACGACGTTCACCCTCAGACTTGCCCCCTTTGATGATGTTTTCATTTATGTGACCCTAATTCCAAGTGCTCAGAATATTAAATATCTTGGTTTAACCCTCGATAAAAGGCTTACCTGGGCCCAGCATATCAAATCCAAAAAAGTTAACTTAAACCACCGTCTACATCTTTTAAAATACCTCATTCAAAATAACAAATATACTCACCCTAACTAATACTAAACTCCTTATTTACAAATCTTTACTTAAACCCATGTGGACTTATGGTCTACAACTATGGGGAAACGCAAAAAAATAAAATTTAAGTAAAATTCAAACATTTCAAAATATAGCTCTTCGTAAATTATTAAATGCCCCTCCTTACGTATCCAACCATACTATCCATTCAGATCTTACAATTCCACTAGTGTACAACGAAGTAAAAACATACTACAAACGTTTCCACCTCCGGTTATTATCTCACCCTAATCCGCTTGCTAGAAATCTCGCTACTCCAACAATCCCAGGTAACCCTCCAAGAAGGTTAAAACGCTGTGAACTCCTTGGCAACTTCAACACAAATGTTAAAAAAAAAAAAATTAAAAAAATAGCGCTTTAAAAAAACTTTAAATTTTGCCAGTTTTGAGTTTTGGCAGTAAGCCGACGATATTTACTATATTGTTTTTGTAATTTCTTGTAATAGGGAATTCAAAACTCGTAGATCACAGTACCCCTTCTTGGCTTCCTTCCACTTTAGTGGAGGATACTAAGGAGGTGGGGTCGGGGAGGGGCTTCTTTCTGGGTTTTTCCCCGTGAATATTTGTGCGTAAAGTTACTCACGGAGGTGAAGAAAAACCGTAATTTCCACAGGGACGACGAGTTCTTCTCGATGAGCTAGGCCAAGATGCTGGGACGCTGCTCCGTATACCTACTACGACGGGAAGAATCGTAACTTCCTGATACAAAATATCATCACGCAACACACGACAGCTATGAAAAACCGTGAACGTACACATGTACGCTCGGGTGGTGCGTTACTTTGTCGCTAAATACAAGGACGCTGTGGCTGAATGGAAGTGGAAGAGGATCGTGAACGAGCAGCTCTTTGACAGCGATTCGAATGTCGAGCAATATTGGACGTCAAAGTGCGAGCGTTTCTGGACGAGTTCGGCACAGACAACGACTTTTTCAAATACAAAAGCGACGAGTATTGGTGGTCGAGAATACCTTTGGCTCTGGCATGGTGGGCCAAAATAGTCTAAAGACACGCCGTCGATTCGCACGTCGACCAACTTTTACTTTATAATAGGACTGGTGGATGGTGTGTTTTGGGGATGGTACACTGTCGTCCGGTCGGAGTTATGTACAAAATTTAAAACCATCGTACCGAGAGTTGTTAGCGGCTTTTCACAGACGGAGGAAAAAGTTTTTTTATAAAGGTACTTTTATCTTAAATCTTTTCTCGATTGGTTTTTAATTAAATAAACTCAGTAGTCAGAAACTCAGAACTAAAGTGACCATATTAATATACCTATATATTATATTTTGATATACTATATACATTATAATATTATTACCTATATATATTATTATTTCGATGGTTAAAATATTAATTATCATAACTCTTATTTTGGACTTAAAATAGGTTTCGACGAAATAGATAGGTAACTTCTTAATTTCATATAATTTTTTTGTGTTGTAAACAAGTTTAGCAATACACAATTTTATTTTTATTTTTAATTTCTTCATATAATTAAATTGTTTTACTTTTTAGTTTTATTAAATTGAACTATTTTATTTGAATGTCGTATGCTAATGATTAATGATGACAAAAGCAAGTCCAAAGGTGCTAAGTGTAGTAGGCCAAATACAATTTATTATTATAATCAATCATATTATTATAACCATCAATTCGTTTTGTCCATATCGCATTTTGAAATGTTTCAAAATAAAATAGTTTATAAAAATTAAAACTAAACAAAACGTTTCATATCACGTTTAAATAAAAAAAAATTGTCTGATAATGCAATATAAATGTACAATTACGTATGACAATACAATTATTATTACTTCAAATATGTATGAAATATCACTTTAATTAAATACCTCATCATAATTATTAATTATTATGTATTTATGTGGTTAAAATATTAAATAGTGTAATCCTCAATACCCCAACTAAGACATAAAGACTATTTTTAAGATGTTATTGATAATAATTTCCAACTCAATTATTTGACATAATTGATTCAATTACCATTTACCACAGGACAAAAATATACTTAGGTACTAATTAGATTAAAAACAATTATGGTGGTAATTGGTAAATATCACGTTTTAGGTGTCTCCTGTAAAATGTTTTTTTTTAAATTTTGAGTTATAGGTAACAGTCGTCTTTTAATCATCGGTATAACCGTATAACTATATAAGACTATCGAAAAAAAGAATAAACTTATTCTTTATCTCGATGTTTAAGACATAGCTAGGTACCTAACCTATAAGCTATAACATACATAATGTTAAAAATGAAGTATATATTGTACATAACTTTGTAACTTGTCTAAATTGTAGATAATTGTGATTCGTGGTAACGACCATCAATGACCGTAATCTGTAGGTAGAATTAAAATTTACTATCATAAGTACCTATGTAGGTATTTAAAAAAATTTTTAAATGTCTATAACAGTAATTGAGATATGTTTTTATGTGTAAGTCAGAGATTATTGCATTTTATAAATTGTTTTGAGAATTTCCAAGGCGATTCATCATATTTCAAAATAGTGCGATAAATCAAGTGCCCAGCTATAGCTAAACCAGTTATAATTTGTTAGATGTGTTACCTATGAACAAATTCACAAAATATAACCTTTCAACCTTCGTGAATCGTGTAAAATTCACCCTTTGTTGACTGTTGTCATAAATTACGATATTAAACTGTTCAAAAGAATAAGGGAAAGTAAAAATTAAATACATATTTAAAAATATCTTATCTAATCGTCTGTGAACTAAACCGTGAGATAATATAAAAAAAATTTCATCAAAAGGTTATCCAATCTTTAGTTAATTTAGTACCGTTTATTATAAACAATAATTAATATAAATATTGTAGATATCTAATCTAATAATTTATAGATCAGACAGTAGACGTCATGTTATACATTTATATCCGTCAATATCTATGAGTCAAGTATTATATTGCGTCGAGACGAACGAGACTTCTGAACATACAAAAACTATCGGAAGCAATTATTTTTTATCTAACACGCACACAGATTTTGTAATATTTATCTCTTTTAAACATTTTTATAATAGTATTTTTCTTTACAAAATATTATTATTAGTTGATATAATCACGACTAACACGTTTTCTACGATTACTTTTTTAAACCTCGATAATTTGATAGTTATCATTGTATAATAAAGCTCAAATGAAACGTCAACTTGAATACACAAAATATTATTATCTGATTTATACTTAATATCTACAGAATTACTAACAATTTTTTTTCGAAATGTTAAATTCACCCTTTTTTGATTTCCTACATAATTTTCTTTTAAGTTGCACACACGTTCTTGATTGCATTAAATTATTTTGGATAGTTACCATGTAATGCGTGTAACTGTATAGTGTATATCATTAATTCATATTATAAATTTTAAATTAAAATAGAACATTACAGCAACTATTAATTTTTAGGGAATTCGAAACGTATATTCTTTGTAAGGAGTTTTGTATAGGCAATAATAATATTCCTGCGTGCTGGTCGTGGTCATGTACTTGATGTACTCATGATGTCTGTGTTATATAATATTGTGATTTAATGATTATTATTTATTTTATGTATTCTGTATGAAGATAATTGGTATAATATGGTAATATACTAATATATGACGTATCTTTTTCTCACATGTACACACAAAATCGACATTTTGGTATGGATATGTTACGTAATACTATATAATCGCATATAACATTTTACTGTAAGATTGATGTATTTTTATTCCATCATACCGATCGATCCGATAATTTATTTATTTCGTATGGTATATTATACTAACAAAACACATATTACATAATCATAATCATTAAATAATATTTCAAGTCAAAATTACGATCTTCAGGCTATATACTTATACAACTTATAAGTCTACGTCTAATATTTTGATTTATTCAATATAGGTAGTTTCTGGGGTAACGCTGTGGTCTTGTGAAAATAGATTTTGGGCACACTGTCATTATGTGATTCATTGCAGTTTGCTTGGCTTCTTCAAAATTGCACGGAGGATCTTTATACTTCTATATATGTAAAAGATGTTCATACTCCACAGCACCCTTGTTTTGTTCTGCTAAGATTTACTGTCTACCTCTGAACCACGATGGTAGACACATTCCCTTTAATATTTGACTGGAGTATTAGCTACCGGTTCCAATTATGTGAATTTGATGTACTTCTTATCTACATGTAATTATCTGAAAAAGCATACCTACTAAACTGTTGAATATACAAAAATGTGTACACAATTTTTACTATTAAATTATGCTAATAGTGAATGTCCAAGTTTGCTTAAAAATTATAAGTAGGATATAAACTATTAAGAAAACAAGATGAAGAATCTAACCTTGTTTTAAGAATTATTAATTTTGCGTAATTATAGATCGATCAGTATGTCGTATGACAGTACATTTGAATGAAAATACGAAATTTATAAATGCATAGGCGCAATTAGGGGGGGGAGGAAGAGGCTCTAAATGTCTAATAGAATGTAAAAGTTATCCATTTCGAATGCCCTATCACATTGAGTATTAACATTAAACTCATATTATATCAACTAAATGTGACCGTCGCCTGATGTTATATCTATAATTATATATACGAATATTAAAGGTCAAACTACTCTAACTGATCATAGTATTTTCAAGACTATAAAATTAATAATTATGCATACCAAATTTAATGTGTTCAAAATAATAGTACAATTATTAATTATTCCCATATTAAAATACCATTAGAAATAATATTTTATCTTATGATTGATAATGAAAGGTCAATACTCAATAGACCATATATAGGGACCAGGTGACAGGCGTTCTATATATTATAATTAAGTATAAATGTGTAATGAATGGTCAAATAATGTTTCGTTATACCTTACCTAACATAAAAAAAATAGGGGAAACCTAAAAATCCAATTAGAATTTAATTTTCAGTTGACGTAGCAACCTTATTGAGTATTGGCAGTTGAATCATCAAATCTCTCAGAATTATTTGAGATTTTAGTTTCCAGAAATTAAATATAATCCTTTAACGTATCTTATGGAAATATATTTAATTTTAAAAGAGCCAAAAGGTGTTTTGCTGTTCTATTTCAATGATAAAATTATAAAAAAAATATTCTTTTTTTAAAAGTATGGGTACTCAGTGCCTAAAATATAATCATAATCCATTGTAAGTGTTAACTTGTAAAATTACGCATCCATATACACACACGTCATATATATATATTTCATATAAAAATTTTTATTTTTGTGTAAATAATTAAATTAGAGACAATCCGCTATCACTAGAGTACGGATTTTGAAGCAATAAAAATCTAAAGAAAATCACTTAAAATAAAGCTCTGCAAATCCAAAAAAATGACACTGGACAAAAGGTTGTTAAGAAATGACTAAACAGGTACTTTTTTTTTATCGATAAATCGATAAATTAAATCAAACGTATAACGATTGATTTAGCCACGTACTCGAAACAAAATAAATATTAACCTTTCAAATACGTTTATTTAGAACACCTTTTGAAAAAATGTTACTTAAAATAAAACAAAGTACCCGAAAAATCCGAAAAGCAAAAAAAAAAACAAAATAAAATTCGCTTTTGCATGCTTCTTAGTACCTTGTATATTAACCAATTTTATAGCTGTTATAGCTTCGTTTTAGAACAATAGAAAAAAAAGCAAATGAATGCATTAAAAATCCGTACTCGTCTATCTCGACGAGTTGAACAAACCAAAATAATAATATTATTAATTATTGTTTCTTTCATTTTTTCTAATCTTAAACTATAATGCATAGATGTCGTCATAACGTATTTTTTGACATGTATGTCGCGTTTTTCACTACTCGATACCGTTATTGGTGGTTTTTTTTTTTCATTTCTCCCTCGCAACTTGCAAACGTTTCTTTTGGCACTCTGCTACAGCCGCACGTAATAATTTTGCGAGTCCGTCGTGCGTGTGCGGTGTACGTCTTTTTTGTGTTCGAGTGCACGGACCGCATACGTATAGCCATATACCACATATACCATATACCACAAGCACGGGCGTGGGTCGACGCTCGTCCGCTGAGCTGTTGTCTCGCGTCGGGTTTGTTACGCGCGTTGTGTTCACTCCGTACACCGCCGAAACACGGGTCGAATGTCGGCCGTCGCGTTTCGTGTGCGAAGACAATATACCTATCGTGGCACATTCGTCACGCCAAGTGTACCGTCGTCCGCGGTATCGCGTTTTGTGTTGTGTCTGTCACGCGTGTTGTTCTCGCCGTACGCCGCACAAACGCTCATCATCTGCCTTACGTCGTCTCGTGTACGAAGACATCGTGTAACCGCGCGTAACGTGTCTGTGACACGCAGACCGCGGCAGTGTATTGTCGTCCGTGTGGTTTGTTTTTTTCTTTGTTACTAGTAAGCTTGATTTATCTATCATGTCACGGACGTTGATTTGACGTGATCAGCGTTCGACGTTATTCATCTGGATCTGACCCATACCCATATCATCTGATTAATGTGTCACTGGGGCATATATCGCCTATATCGGTATCACGCCTTAAGATTTATTATTGATTTATCAAAGTGGACAGTCGACAGTGGTATCTGTGAACCGTCGACGTTATCAGAAAGTCCATCATTTTCAATATTATAATAATATATTACCAATATTATGAACAACACGTTTAATATTTAATTCCAATAAAGCAACATTTAATTAGTATTATAATATATTATCATCTATCCTGTTATAACCAGACAGCTGATTTATACCCACTCTAGTAAATTCTTGAAGGATGAATTCTTACAGAATCCTATAAGTTATGAAAAGTTAATCCTGCCTTTATAGTTTCAGCATATACTTGTATAACTTCTTGTGATAGATACATAGAGTCTAGCAGACGAAGTCTTACAATGAGGTTAAGATAGTCATGCTTATCAAAAACTTTTTGTGGTTATTCTTTAAAAGAATATATTAGCGTGTTCCGCATTAGTGATAATTTTTCCAGATTCAGGATGAATTTGTAATCCAGCAGCAGATGGATTTAATTTCTCTGATTGAATTGCTTTTTACTCCAAACCTTTTAGAAATTCTGCACATTTTATTCTAATACGAACATCACCAATAACCCATGTATTTTCAGGTGATTTAGGCGATCTAAAGAGATGTATATCAATTTCCTTTTAAAATGTGCAATATTTTTAAAAGGTTTGGAGTATGAAGTCTACAAATTACCAATTCATCCTGCGGTCTGGGCCTGTGATCGAATGAATCATACAACTAAAACATTTTTTGAAAGTAGTGAGTATTGTCCTCTCGTCGTGCCGTCGTGGTGTTTTACGGATAAATGTTAAATAATAAAAATAATAAATACAATTTTTTATTATTCTATAATAATATGTACATTTGAGTTAGGAGGCAGGATGTACAGGATGTTTATAAAACTGGGACTCAGCAGCTTATACATAAAATTCTTGTTCGCTGAAAAAACGGCTCTATATACGTAATAACTACATATGGTTTTAGCCTAGATTTTAGCACCTCCCCTATTAGGTATATAATATTTTCACACCCATAAAGTATAAAGTATTGCTCCGATGGTTCATCATGTTTTATATATTACATTATTATTCATATGATACAATAATATTTAATAATAAGAATAACATGATCGAAGCCGCCAACAACACCACCAACCGACAACATAACACAACACGCGCATCCGTCTCTAACCTAACCACGTGAGATCGACGACGGCGGCGTTTCTCATAACTACTACGGGTACAGTTTAATTATTGTTATTATTATCATTATTATTACAATATTATAATATCGGCGCGCGCCGACGGATGTTGAGCGTGTGTGCTTACCGACCGCTGCGGGCGCGTCTCGGGGCCCGGAGATTGGGGTAGGGTTGCCGTTGCCACCGCCGCCGAAACCCCCCGCCGACCGGTCACGAGTTTTCGGATGGAAGGCGTGCGCGCGAAGATAATCCAACGTGGCCGAGCGCCGGGACCCGACGCGCGGCAGTCACAATTGCGATACCGGGCCGCACACCGCGACGTTCCGCGACTCGATGACGATTTTCAATGATAATATTATTATAATATAATATTATTGTTTTATTATGCTTCTGCTTACACTTCAATAATACCGTTTCATTTATTTTCGTGTCGACTACTCCCTCGCCGCCCGCATCGCGACGCGTATCCGTACTGCGTTATTGTTTTTCAATATTATTATACTTCTTAATGATTAATTTTTCTCTTAACGTTAGCCCACATTATAATATATGTTATAATACTATCATTGTTTAGTAGTGTTTCGTTATTAATATTATATCACCGTGTTTTTTATAATATAATAGTTTAAAATATTTTTTAATCAATTTAATATCGTTGTATATTATACATTATATATTTATATCGTAATATATCTGTATGCGATCGACAGCCAATAACATGGCTAGTCCGAAGACTAACAACACTAAATACTTCACCATTACCACATTTGCGTCTGAATTTTCAAATTTCTGACAACGCTCAAATCCGATCGTGCTGATTCCGTCATCCATCAGATACCGAGGTTTGTAATTGATTTTTTGAACACAATTAATAAACGCACGAAAAGCATTATATAATTTGACTATGTTATGATATTGTTTCATATATTATTATAATAATATGCAATATATTATATATTCAGAGTCGATATATCATACACGGAACGACTTTCGAACAACAATATACTACGTGGAACGTGTATTTTTAATTTCGATAATTATTGTCTAATGTAGCTCTGGGTGTTGTTAATTTTTTTAATATGTTATATTGTTATATAGATCACTGAAATTTATTGTACGTATGATATATATAATGTATATAGTTATTTAGATAAAAGAATACTGTTATAATAGTCGTATAGACTCGTTTATTGGTGTAGTAGTGTATTAGATAGTATATAGATAAAATATATGTAACACATAATAGTCGACCCTCAAATAAATAATAATCAAACGCATAAGGAAATATCCTTGTCCACCCCTATAATTAAAGTAGTCTGGACCGCCAGTATAACTGAGCCGAGTGTATTGCCAATTTACAGATCAGAATTGTATAATTTATAATATTATTAAAATGTATAACCGTGTGTTGGTCAATGTATAATGTTCCATATTGTTATTTGCGATCATAACTACAATACGTGTACCTATGAGGTGTGTACATGCGACGGTCAAAGGATAAAGTTGAAATCACGATTACAACTGTAAAAGTACGTGATTTTTTACGAATTTTATATTTTGGTTTCGTGTTATCATGACGTTAGGGTATTCAGCTAAATGTTAGGTACATAATATGTGCAGCACTCTCGCGCTCCCTTTGCCGGCTGCAGCCCAATCGATTGCGCCAAATACAATGCGCAAAAATGTCCCGAGGTGTGTCGCTTTTGGCCACCGGAGGGCAGGAACATCAATAAAATGCGGTTCTTTTATAACACAAGATTGTGGTGCTTATAATTAAACACGTGCGTAGAGCTTAACAGTAACCGTGTTGTATTACTTATATAAATTAAAATTAAAAATTAATGTATTGAGAGAAATATAGTGCTCATTTATGTAAATAGTTAGTAAAATAATTGAATATAACATAAGTATTAAGTAACTACGTAATAATAAGACATGTTCTCATAATAAAACCATTTTAGACTGTTTCTAATAATCTTATTTTTTACTTCGATCTTATCGGTTTTAAATTACTATTAAAAATGTCCAATGATTTTTATTTATTATATAGTTTTGTAGATTTTGAAAATTATTAAACTTATTACTATTGCAAATAATGCAAATATCAATTATTATATGTCATTTAAATCATGCAAAATATAATATAAATTATTTAATGACAGCTAATATTTGATGAACATTGCACTATAGACTATATTGATAAGTCCATTTTTAAATAAGCTATTAACCTATTAAGCTATTTTAATAATATATAATTTTATACTTATTTTAACTACCTACTAACTGTATGGCTAATGGCATATAATAATATAATATGGCATTATGATTAATTGAATTTTTTATTCGATATAAAAATGAATATTTTAGTCATTATTTGTTTAATTTTAAATAATTAAAAACAATATTATATTTATATATATACCAAGGTAATATGTAGACCGTAAACGTATAAATAAAAGAACTTTGCTCGAAGCGAGTTTAAATCATCAAAGTTACAATACGGTAAACTAATCTTACTTAAAATACAATAATTTGTAAACGAAAAAAAAATATTAATTATTAAGTGTAAAACTGTTTGACTTCAACGATACCCCGGGAGAACAGTTTTCACAGTGCTTCAGTAAAAAATATTTCACCTGGTGAAAAGTGTCTGTGCGTACCTATTTTTAAATAACGTGATACACAACAAAAAATAAAAAAATTTTAGATAAGAAGCAGTACCTAGGTAATTTGTCTCTGCCACACTCATAAATATCCTAAGAGTTCCATAATTACATATAGGTACCTACGTATCTTGATAATTTTGTAAATTCATATTTAATATTATGTTTAAAAAAAGCATATTATCATTTTTCGAACTTTTTAATAGTTTTCGAGAAACATGAATGGTAAAAATATACAAACGTATCCATTATTTATAAAATCTTTTTTTTTAAACCGAGCTTTATTTAGATGTGATAATTATTGTATATGTTTTTTTAAAAAAAATATTCAATGATAAAACAGTTATTATTATTGATTTCAAATTTATAGACACTCGCGTTATATTAGTGACCAATGACACCATCAAATAGGTACCAAATTTAAACTATAAAAATGTAGTTTAATTTTGAGTTGAATGCATCTGTATACTGCCTATAATAAAAGTACAAATATACAATATTGTATGGAAGTCTATAAAATTAACAGTTATATAATTATTTTAAGCTCAATTTTTTACTTAAATGGTTTATATTTTTATGTAAATTTCATAATTTAAAACTAATTTTACGGTCTACGCCAGATTGGCCAGAGGTATAGTTAAACTAAACGTTGCGGTACAGTTTTGGCCAGGGGAACAAAAAATAACTAGGAATAATGATAATGATGGCCACTGATATATCTTATTTTATTCTAAACGTCAAATATTTCATTTTGGTTTTCTATGCGTAAATATAATATCTGTTGTCAAATAATTATTGATGTACCTATTTATAATAATATAGGCATTAAGTATCTACCTATATTATAAATAAATAAACACATTTACATATAGTTAAACATTATTATTCTTGGTCTTTATTAATTTGGGAAACATCGAAATGTGAAAAAATGGAAAAGTCATTGCATAAAAGAGCTTGAATACTATTCTGGTCTACGTTGATCTTTGAACTTACTGTCTTATTAAAGTAAATACTCCATTTACAGAACACTTCTACTTAGCGGCTAGTACCTCATTAATGTTACTCAGATTTTTACAAGCTATTCTGTATAATACAAGAGCATATGTTAATTTTAACATGTGGAACAGTATACTTAACACGTGAAGAATATAATATGTTCGGTTTATTCACATCGTTCTTAAATATGTTGAAGTCATAAACGCATAACTCCCAGTGTTTTATATAATTAATATTTATTATGTGTTGTAAATTTATATTAAGTATTTATAGTTATAATAATGGAACAAATTAAATTGATGCCATCTTGTTAAACCGTTATTGTGACTATATAGTATATAATGTTATATAATGTTTCATAATAAATGTGTTTCATATTGAATGATTAGATTATTCCCTTCAGTATATTAAAATAACATCCCAATTTGGAAGTGGTCCGTTATAAACTGCAGTGTGGGCGAAAATCATGCCACGTGCGTGCTCTTTTTTTTGGCCTCACAAAATTCTGTTGTTATATCAAATTTCTTCGAGTCTTTAATAGATTATTATTTAATGTAAAGTCAATTTTATAAACCAAAAATGATGTGTGTTTAAATTAATTATAATATATATTCTGATTACTAGGTCATACAACTGTTGTCATAAAAAGGTACACGGACTTTGGTATTTTAAAACTAATTTATCATTTGAAAATAAATTAAAATATATTTTTCTATATCGATTTTGAGTAAAAAGAAATGATATTTTAATACAAGATTACTTTCTGATATCATATTAATTATTATATTTAATATATTTCGATAATTTGAAGGTACTTAAAATTTTTTTTTGTTAAAATTATGGGAAGTTAAAATGTTGTATCCCACAAGTTTATACTATATCATGCATTCATAAGTTGGTATCCTAAAGATTTTTATAAAATATGTTAGTATTTTAAACAATTTTTTTTTCAGTTTCCTATTAAAATTTAAAATGTTAAATGTCGCCGTTTACATTTATATATAAGTGTGATTCAGTATTAAAAAATTGAGTCACTATAAAGTTATATTTTATATATTTTTTTTGAAGGGTTTATTCTATTCCAATACCTAATAATTATTTACTAAAAAAAAAAACTGTAATCAATTACAAAGTTACAACAATGGTATCCAGGTGTATGAACTCAGCATAGCGAATTATCCGTGGTAATCAAAATATTGTGTAGCATATATAGGTTGGTTCTAATGAATAGTACAAAATAATGTGTGAAGAATAAACACATGTAGGTATAATAATATTCTTATCATATGCTATATCTACTTATAAATTATATTTGTATTGGTACATAAAACATTTATCCAGATTTCGAGACATTTATGTAGGAATAAAATAGAGTAGGTGGTTAAAACAACAGGTTTCAGATTCTGAGCGGAGCGACGTATTAATTTTACAATGATGTGTGTGTGTTTTTTTCTAACTATTTTATAATGGTAAGAAAAATTTTCGGTAGGTATCTTATAAATATAATATCTCACTTTTTAATATATACAATACTATTTTGTTGGATGGTACTGGCCACTGGTGCAGAACGTGAGAATTCTGAAAATATTTTTTCTGGTATTTTGTTTTTATCCTGGAACTGTATTGAGATTTGTGAGCATATTTTTTCGGAAAAGCATTTGTTCGGAAATGTAATTCGCTTGAAAAGTATTTACTCAAAACCAACGGAAAGTATAATTTTAGAATCGTATTTATTTATAAACGTATTTTGTTGGAAAAGTATTAGCTCATAAAAGTATTTTTTCAGTAAAGTATTTGTTTGAAGACGTATAAACCGTAACCTAATAATGTACATTTCCAACCAAATATTATGTTTCCAATAGAATATTTTCCATAACATTACGTTTCCGATTGAATTATTTTCTGACCTACTCAGAGACGGAACATTACCGGCCGGCGGGGTTGGGTAGTGAGGTCCTTAGAAATTTGCGTTACAGTGATATATATGTATATTATACAAACATTGTATGAATATATTATTCAGATATACACTGTTTATTGTATAATCTACTAACTACTACGCATGTGCATAGTCTAACGGGCCCATTCGAGCAGCGCAGCCTGGCAAGACCATACGAACTACATCCTTATTGCTCCATCTATTATTGTATACAGTCTATGAATCTACCTAATAATTGTCTACAACAAACGGATTATGATTCCAAAGTAATATAGGTACAATAAAAATATATTTTTAATAAATATTAATATTCGTTGTCAACTGGATTTTTTCCACAAAAATATGGTTCCGAATGAATACATTTCGCTCTCTATAGATATAATTTAAACAAATGCATTGGTACCTACATATTATAGTATCTATGTATATTGAAGAGTATATATTTAGGTAGGTAGTGACGTTTTTGAAAAGTTTTATATTTTATATGTATTGTGATATATATTTATAGGATTATTGCATCATATTATAATAACTATGCTGCAATACTATTCCATATCCTGCAAAAATACTTTACTGATATTCAATATCAAATATATTTAGTATAACAGTAGTAATGTAAAATATTTTATTACAGATGGCATTATTAGTGGAATCACGGTCGTTTCGGCCGTTCAAGTCCAGTGAAGAATATCTTTACGCTATGAAAGAGGATCTAGCTGAATGGCTGAATGGTTTATATCCTGAGCTCTACATAAACGTAAATAATTTCATGGATAGACTTGATACCGGCGTGGCCTTGTGCAAGGTAAAGTTATATTTTATCATTATTATTAATCTTGCATAAGTGGGATATAAATTAAAACATGAACTATGCGCTATGATAAAATATTATGGGACTGAATCATTCCGTTATAATATAATAATGTGTCACTATCCACAAAATACATTTAAAGTCTAAGTTCTAAATAACACTAAGCATCTACCTAACAAATTTCAATGTTTTGTCTGAATCAGGGTTGGAATGGACTTGGCATGGATCTTAAAATGTTGAGTTTTAATCACTCTGGAAGATTCCATTTAAAAAGGTCATTCCATTTTAACGACAAGTATTTTTAAACTATACCTATATTGCATTCTTTTCTTTTTAGTCTACTTCTAGATTTAGAATAAACAACTAAATATATCATTGTACAATGTATGTGGACAGCCGTTCAGTATGGAAGTAAATTTACATTAAGTAATAATATTATATTATTATTTATTAGCTCAATTTAACAAAACCTTCTTTTTCTCAGATTTATTTACATTTTATGAAAAAATTTTACTTTTGTTATAAATACGTATAAATGTTATAAACACGTATCTTAACATCATTATGATTTAATATCAATGAATGCTCACTAAAATTTATTTTTAATAGGTATGTTATCTCAATTTTTCTATTTAGAATATTTTTGTTCATTAACTATCTATAGTACTCAATTGCTACACATTTTCTAATATAAAATATTTGAATATAATATATTAACAATTTATCATATGATTGTCTTATCAAAATAAATGTACTTGCATATAACCAAAATAATAATAATTAATCAAATAAAAACAAAGCAGTTTATGGTTGAATAACATTATATTATTATTAATTGGCTCGCATCGTTTTTTCAAAAAAATTAGACTATAATAATTATTTGTAAACGTTTGTAACTAAATAATTTTTATTCATTTTTAAATTTAAGTAAGAGTAATGAATGATTTAGTATCAACAGCTTTTTTTCATCTCTTTTGACATTGAATAAGATTATAAATGAATTGAAGAGTTATGTATATCGTTTAAAGGACACTGATGAATAATTGTGTTATGTATTTGTTTGACACTTTGAAACGATCTGATACCTACCTAGGGGGAAAAACCCAGATGACTAATTAGTAATATGTATTGTTAATTTGTGATCATACGCAATTTAATCACCTAACAATCTTTATCTATATCAGTAGGTACTTGTATAATATTAATCATAATTTTAATAAATATTTAGGATATCATAATATTTAGTCAACGTGAAAAAATACATATAAATATTTAAAAATATAGAATATATTATATGGATATATCGTGGTTTAAATATAAAATTAAATATATTTTTTTGTTATTACTATATTATTATAATATACTATAAATTATTATTGATAAATATTTTTTTCATCATTGTTCTGATTATTTATTCGTGTCGAGTCATAATTAGTTTAAACTATAAAAACCTTAAGTGGTCTTGATGAGGGGGCCTAGAGATAAGTGGTTATTTCCTCTATCTGGAATCTATTCAATTAATCAGGTATAATTTAAGGCAATCTGTAAAAATAAAGTTATTGTTTTAAAAATTATTATTGCGTACTTATCTATTATAATCATTAATCTGTATGTGTATATACAACTATTCTCTTATTATTTATGTACACTGTACACTGCACGGGATAGTCAATTACTGCCACAATTATTATAAATTTAAGTGCTATTATGGGCACTTGATAGATCCTTATTCCAGTAAATCGTATCGGTTATATTCACTGCATATTATTATATACCTAGGTAGTTTCTATTCCGCATACCGCCAAACGCGGTACGCCCGTACAGTATTATTGTATCGCATACGATTGCAGCACGATTTTCTCTTTCCTGTAGGAAATCACGTACAACGTGCTCCGTCCATTTATTGATGGTCTCCATTATGTGTTTAAAACACCTTAATGGATTAATGGCCCTTATATTCTACCGCTGGAAATAAAGCAAATTGACAAATAATCCATGTACCAGCCACTACCAGGTATTCTAATCCATACAAGTTGTTGTATTATGAATATTAAATTCATAAACATTTTTCCGCATTGAAGTACTCTGATTAACGGGATAGTTTAGGGTAGTGTTTTGGTTCGTTTTCTCTTATGTATTGTATTATTAATAGTATCAGTTTAAAATCGTATACATATATTATTGTTGTTTATTGAAATAATGCATTTTGTTGACATAATCCACTGTAGTTATGCATAAATTGCATACAATTTATTGATATCATATGCAATATTCTCTCGATGATGTGAACTATTTTGATGTTATCTCTAAAATAGACCATACTGTATAATGTATATACGACTGTACAAGTCATTAGTATACTATACGTGTCACCCAACCATATTGCATTGTTCTTATTTTCATTTTAAAGACATTTAAACGTAGGATATCATTTTATCGCGTTAAACATATACAGCTTATTATTTTATAGTGGTTGTAATATTTATTCGATAGGTATAACATAGAAATTATATTATACCTACCTACCATAATATATATAATAACTAGATCGGATAATGCCACTAACGATATCTGCAGGATATTCCTACCAATAAAGTACCATAGAAAAATACTCGGCCAATACAACTAAGTTCTGTATATTGTATAAAGATAAATCTCATTTTTTTTTAGTTATAATTTTGTAAAATTGTGATGTCTTGTTGTCTTTTTATTCATTATATTCATTATTTATAGTGAATTCAAAATATTAAAATTAATTCTTTCTGCTTTTAAATTAAAAACAAATGGGTACTTTCTTTAGTAATGAATACGTCTAGTTTATTTTTTAGAAATATGTTTGAATTGTTATTCAAGTTCAAAATATTTTGTTTTCCGTTCCCATGATTACATAATTTTTTCTTACAATGCATGACTGAACTCCGGAAATGTAATAAGTTATAACTGATGAGTGTCGGTTTTTGTATCTCTTAGAACATAGATTTTTAATTTTCATTTAGCTACAAATGTACAGTTGGATAATAATTACCACATAATATAGTGATAAAAGTGTATGTATATAAACAACAATAAATAAAAACCTATTTCAGCTAACGGAACATTTTATCAACAAAATTATAATTATTACTATGTTACTCAATTCTTTTAAATTTTATTCAACTAAATAATTATTATGTTTGGTTTTAAATTTGTATACATTTAATTTTATATTTTGTATTTTTGTAATAATATTAATTTTAACTTAACGGTATACGTGAGTACGTGACCAATAAACCTTCTGCAGGTGTCTTTCATGAACATTAGAAATGTTTTCAGACATACTAAATCGGGTCAAAATGAATGGTTATAGTATGTCAAACTAGCGTAATACAATGTACATGATGATTTGCAAATTATATTCAAGTGTAAAGGTCGAAAAGAAATCTGGTAAATAAATAACATTGCAGTGTTTGGGAGGTAAAAAACCATAGAAAGTATAGGTACATTTCAGATATTTTATATTATATTCAGGTATATTAAATGGTAAATTCAAAATTTTAAGCAACCATTAAAATATATAATTTAGTTATTTTATTCAAAAACCAAAAAGTATTTAGCCAATAACATTTTAAAAAACAAATTTTACAGATTATTATAATCTTATATAATTTAAATTAATTACAGTAATATAATCTAATATGTTGACATATATAATGGTATTATGGTTAATGGTATTTGTAAACTAATTATTTATTACATTTTATTTTTATTTCTTACCAATTATTATTACCTCAGCCCGACGAGTTCGATCGTAAATACAAAACTGCTATTCATTCATAACGAGTATAACGTCTTGCATAAACTATAGTCCAATCCGAGTCTATAATATTATGTTCTCTACGAACGTAATTTATTTAATAAATTCGGTTCATGAGACTGCAGTAAATTATTTATTACATTGAGTTATTGAAAAATGTATGTGTAAGCTACTCATTTTATACGTCATGCCCACTACTCGGTACTCCACTGTATAATTATAAATTAGGTACTGAGATCTTTATCCGTTTTCATTTATAATAAACTTATTTTACTATATATTGAGGATATTCTTGATTATTCTTCATGATTCCATCATACTTGTATTATTTATTGCGTTATGTTTTTTTTAACATGGATTTGTTTTTGGGCTAGATAGGTACAACTTTTTTTTTCCAACCGATTTTTTTGCGTAACGTTTGCTTATCGCCATGGCATAGAAACGCAAATCAATAAAAAATAATACTAAAAATCAATCTTAGTTCTTAACAAAATTTAGCATGCTTCTATAGATATTTTTCCACTACACTCTACCTAAAAACATATCTCTGATTTTTCAATTTCTTTTGCAGAGGAAAAATATCTGTAGTAGCATGCTAATTTTTTTTATTTATATAAATATATTAATACAATTTATTTATTTTCCTTCTTAGTTTATTTTTGGTTTTTGGAAAAAACTAAAATGTAAGAAGTTGCTTATGAAAATGGCAATAATTAATGGCAGGAAATAAATTATTATGATTCGTTTTGGTTGTCATGCGTAAGGACATTACGCTAGTTATTTTTGGTCTATTGGAAAGCGTCATACCTATGTTTCGATTGACCAAAGCAGATGAGAAATATTATATAGTTTGGGTGAAACGAAAACGATCTAACCACTTATTTATAGAGAAATAGAAAACAGTGATACTTTCAATGCAAGTTGAATTCAGATTAACATTTTTGCTGCGTAAATGGCTACGGTTGATTATTTTTGCAATTCGATTTGCTCTACATTGTCTTTTTTTTCACTGCTATTCTGAAATTGTATATGCGTGGACGTTTTCTATAACTGAATATAAATCATAGAATAATATAGTGTAGTTCTTTAGTTTTGAAAAGAAATACCTCCGCCCGTCAATGAGCAACTCTAGGATATTAGTAGTCATCATGTTAACATAACGAACACCGAGAATAATATAATATAGGTACTTGAAAAGCTATATGTTTGTTTCATAATATGCTGTATTTAAATACTTAATATATTTATTATATGTCTATATATTATTATATAATAAATGTTTTTATTGTCTGTCAACAGTCACTTACTTACATGTCGGGTCATGTCCAAAAAAGCGTGTAAAAAGAATTCTTATTTCAATTTGTATAGATCATAGTTACATGCAAGAAATCACTCTATTCATATTTTTATTTTATTTTTTACAAAAAGTATAGGTTAGTATAGTTGATTTTTTAGGTAAAATTAGAGTACCCACTTTACTATACCTATACTTAATAAGTATTTTGAGTTATCTTTGCAATGTTTGTAAAAAAGGTTCTCATATGTTTGTATTACTAGTCTATACTAGTCGTTTAATGGTTTGTTATTATAGAATCCTAACCTTTATTTTCTATTTTGTTATTAAAAAAAAAATAAATAAATAAATACCCATCTTAAAAAATATTATTTATTAGGTATATACTTTATGGTTATAAAAATATTACTCTGCTTAAAAGTTCACGAGTACCTACTTAACGTTATACGTGGATTAGGGCGAAAAGAGGTGTAGAAGCCTTTTTGAATTTAGCCTTGCTTTAATAACAATGGACTGACCTAAATAAATCTTTTACATTGGATACATTTAATTTTTTGAACGAAGTTATAATATATACAAAAATATTGACATATTTTTCAATTGTTGTTTGATTCAATTAATACATTCAATAAATTAGAAAATAATAAATGTTTAGCATATAATAAATACAACACTATAATTATACACTAATGTTTTTTTATTACATAGGTACCTATATTGTACCTATATTAATAAACAAAACCATAATGCCAAATATTTGAGTGAATTATATTTTGATTTGAAAATTATTTTATACTATCATAAATAAACTGTGAGTAATTTGTATGCAGTATGCCGACTCGCAGGAAATATATTTATATTATGATTTAACCTAAGTATAGGTAGCCTTTCTGCAATATGCTGGATTTAGTGTTTATTGATGTGACAAAGATTCATTCAATATTCATTATCATATTGGAACATTGACAGCATACGCAATTGTTCCCATCTATGTTCTACTGAATTAAACAATTGATTAAGTACAATTACGGTTAACGTATTCAATATACAGTAGGTATTGAACTATTGTTGAATAGGTACTTTAGTAATAGGTGTCAAGTCTAGTTAACACTGAATGTGTATTTCGCGCGGTTTTTGTGTTTAACCGTACTCTCTCGTCTGTACTCTATTGCATACCTACTTGCAAGGATGACGTATCAATATTCAATATATAGTGAATGCTAACAAACCATCGGCTTGGAGCAAAGTATCACTATTTTAATAATCGCCCTTGACATGCAAAAAACTGGAACATGGTTAGGCTCATCTAAAATTTTGATACTTTTTTATTTACAATAACTACGTAGGCGTCAACTCGAAAATAATAATTTGATTATCTGATTGACGGAAAATTATAGACGTAACTGCGTAGTACTGTTTATTTTACTTTAACATATATAATATACCTACATCCTTATTATAATTATAGCTGTCCACTTCTAAAAAAATTAACTAAAAATACATACTTACTCAATAAAAATGTAATATTCTAGTCATTCTGGAAAATATTTACATTTATAGCTATCTCAAACTAGCTATCTAATTTAAATTGCTGACAATGTTGAATACATGATGAAACTAAAGATATAAAATACACTATTAATTAAGTTATAAGTAGATATGTTATAGCTAAAGTCTAAAGTAAATTAAAACCATTAACATAATATTTTATTTTATTTTGTAGCATTCAAACTGTGTAAGGAACTATGCAGAGGAACACGTGAATCGAAGACAAGCGGCTGGGAAATCTAATATTAGCGGCATTGCGAGCATAGTTCTTCAATTACCAGCTGTACGATATTTACCCGGCGCTAAAGGTGGTACGTTTTTTGCTAGAGACAATGTTTCCAATTTCATAAATTGGTGCAGAAACGGACTTGGCGTGTTCGAGTGTTTGCTGTTTGAAACAGATGATCTTATAATGCGAAAAAATGAAAAACACGTGATCTTGTGTTTATTAGAGGTAAAATTGTACTGTACAAGAAAGTTAAAAAAAAAAATTAATATTAATAAAAAAAATAATGGTTTTGATGATTTTTGTTAGGTTGCTAGACGTGGTGCTAGAGTTGGTGTACCAGCTCCGATGTTAGTACAAATGGAAAGACAGATTGATCGGGAAATCGCCGCAGATAAAAAGTATGCTCAATTTTCACAAGGAACTGATTTTAATGATGGTGATGATACAGATTTGAGTGACGGAGAAGACCTAACTGAATATGCGCCATTGCCTCAAATTGTTACTAACGATTTAAAAAGTTTAGATGAAATGGTAAGTGTGAAAATAGAGATATTTAATAATGAACAATATTTTATCCGAAATCTAGATCGGTATTGTAAATTATATTATTATACATCACAATTTGTTGATACTTGTTAGTTGCTACCTCATGGATACTTACTTAAACTATATAGTATACATCTATATATTATAATATAATATTATATAATGTAAGATCTAATGCTATTCTACATATTTAACAGTATAACGATGTACATAAGTGTATAAACGTAGTATTAGAAAACGATTCTTCAATTTATTTTAGAACTAAAACACGAATTCATAATCATAATAATATAATATGTAACCACAATTTTATATTCATTCTAAGCATTGATATAAGGTTAATGATGAAATTACTTATATTAAGAGAAATACTGCATGATTATAAGATAAAACCGCAAACAGTATCCAAAAGTTTAACTGAGAAATATACAATTGTTATTGTAAGGTGTCTGATAATGTAGTTACCTGTAGCAGTCTGAATAATTTAATAGAGTAATTATAGGCTGTGAATTATACACATTAGTGGTTGGTGGCGTAATATATACAGGCAAAATTATTTTATTTATTCTCAATTAAATATTGGACTAAAAGTAAGTATTTACCTATGTATAAAACAATAGTTATGAAGTAATTGGTAAAAGTGAAGAATTTTTCATGCCAGAAATATTTTGAAACGAGTAAAAATATCTAGAATTATGATATTAACATGGTTTATATCCAATATTTGAAAGAATAAGTCATCATAAAGACGCTCATTGAAGCATTGTCATTTGCATAAAATTGCAACCAGTAGTATTTCAACGTACGAAGTATATTTTTATGATTACCTAATATTCTCGGACTAAACATAAAGCATTACGCCCATATGAAATATTTAAACGTACGTATTATCATAAAAAATACGAGCATTGTTTATAGAGTTAAGATAAATTTATTTGAATAAATTAGATATATTTGTACTTATTGAATACAATCAATTATTTCGAGATAACTTCATAAGACATCCTTTATATTATAATATGATGAAATATATTCCCATTTATATTTTGTAATAATTGAATTTATATAGGTACAACTGATCAGACACTTTACAAACACAATTATTTTGATATTTTGAGTTCAAACAGAATTAAATTATGTATATTCAAATATTTAATCAATTGTCTGGTATGCCTACGCTATAATATTATATAATATTATAGCTGGTCATTGGTCAATATTATTTAGCATCGAAAATCAGTGTCCAATAACATAGTTTTATGTTTTGTTTTGTTTACCGATATCATGATGATGTTCGTATACAAATTTTGATCCTTTATCGGCGTGAATGCCGCACATAACCTTGATTTTTATTGGACAAAAAGAAAACGTCGTGACACTGCGAATTAGTGAAAACAAAGCGTTAAGAAGTTGCCGACCTTATAGCCACCGGTACAGCGTACCCGGGGCACAACTAGCACGAACACAGTGGATTGTGATTGATACAACTACATCATACACACCGGGCCCAACTTAATTAAAATTTAGTACAATGACATGAGAATAAATTCGACGCAATGCGCAGTTATAACACTAATTAAAAAAAAAACACATAAGTCGGCATTGCAACAAAAAGCTCAATGACCAATATTGTGCACAATATTGCGTGGAAATATATTTTATCCGGACGAAATACTCTGTTGCTTAAATTGTATGAGTAGATAAAACCAATGTAGTATAATATCATGTGAAAAATAATATAATATAATATATATATGAAACGCTAATACTGTAAAACCAGTTATTTCGGCAAACACTTCGTGGGTTGATAATCACTAGGTATTGTATAATATTATAATATTCATTATTCATATAGCTAATTTCTATTATTTTCTATTATAGCTTTATCTCACGATCAATGTATTAATATTATGTTCTTATTATTTGATGTACGATTACGAGAGAACAAATTATAGTTCAAGTTATTACGTTATCTTAAAATTACTGATGATCATAGTAAATATATTGAACAAATTAGTAGTGATTACATGTATATTACATTATATTTATCTCGTTTTAAAATAATTTAACATATTTTATTTTTTTACATTAGTGTTTATCATAATGGTAAGAAATCTATTGTAAATAGGTTACATTATATATGCATCGTAAAATTATCATGACAAAATATTTACTTTTTTTAAATTGTAATATCATAGATACATTTATTATGTAGGTTAAAATGAATATTTTCTTATACCTAATTCATATAATATATGGGTTAAAATAAGTATATCGGTTTCAACTGCAAAAAAATTGTAAAATTATATTAGCTAGTTTGATTTGTTTAAGTACTGTTATTACTCTGTTATTTTTGGCCACTGATATGAAATTGAACTCACGAATTTCAGTAGAGTACTTTCTAATATGAACGATAATATTTTTCATATTATACTAGGTTGCTGTGAAAAATGGTAGGTAGGTACCTACATGCACGTATATTCAGGTGCCAAATACAAATTACTGTGTTCGGCGTGGTTGCCGTGCCCACAAAATCTCATCTCCTATTATTTTTCGTGTTTTTTTTTTGTACATTAGCCAAACGTACGCGTAACCTTATTTTTTTATTTCGTTAGGTACGGGATCTTGTGGAGAGGTGCAAGTGTCCGACCCAATTCCCAATGATCAGAGTGTCCGAAGGAAAATACCGTATCGGCGATACTAAAGTCTTGATATTTGTCAGAGTGAGTACCTGCAGTTTGCTGTGTAATACAGTTTATACTTTATATTATAATGTGCAACCGTTTTTATATAATATACTTATGCCCGTTCGACTAATATATTATATTGTTGTTCTATTCGGCGTGCGTGCATAATAATATCATCCTTATATAGATACTGAGGAGTCACGTTATGGTCAGAGTGGGCGGAGGCTGGGACACACTGTCTCATTACTTGGACAAACACGACCCGTGCCGATGCAAAACTGGTAAGTCACATTTTACCTAAAGCGAAAGAAAACAAATATATGTAATGGGAGGAAAAACATATCTTGTCCGCTAAACAACACACCGTAAAGCCGTACGTTATTATGTGGCCGCATTTATAATATACCTACGTATTAGTGTATAGTTTATATGGGCGGCAGGGAATAAAAATCTAATACGTTTCCTACAAGGTCAACAGTAATAAAGTATTGGTGTAGGCCATTTGTCGAGCAATTGATTCTTGCGTAAAATGTCCCACTGGACACATTATAATATTGTGTTGTTGTAGCGTCGTAGTTAGTTTTGGTCATGCGTTTGTTGTTTTATCGTTTATAGCTTCTTCTTCTTCTTTTTTTTTTTTTTTATTGTTTTCCTTTTATTAATTTTACTTAAATAGCTCATCGAGCCCCAGTGTCTGCGAAACTGACGGGTGTCAGGAGCGGCGGGCCCACGTTGGAAATATCGCACGCCCAAGTACACTACGAAAGGTCAGTACTTTGTTGTATTTTATTATATTATGTATGTTTGTATAATACGTTTAGCATGTACCGAGTAGGATTTGCATGCAGTATATTATTATTCATAGGCATGTACAACTGCGCATTTATAATGCGGAAAGAGAAAAACATTTAATAATCCATTTTTGTTTTTGTTTAAAACACTTAAAAATCTTGTACATTTCGTCAGAAATTTTCTCCGACAGGAACATGAGAAATATCGTAGTACTTCAAATAAACGTACAGACATAATAAAAACAGTAACGAGTTTCAAAGTACGAGGCTATATATTATTATGACATCGCACTGCAGTTAGAACGAATGGTATATAATCTTATAACCAAATACGACAGTACCTAATATAAATACCACAGGGAGGTTATTTTTATTTCGAATAACGGCATTAGTGTTATAATTTTTTTACTATAAGAATATTATAATTAGGACTGTGAATATAAAGCATTAAACAAATATGAAGGAACCCCTAAGCTTAATAAAATAGGTATAAATTCATATCTTATTATTTTTTTTTTTTAATTTAAATGATCGAAGTTAGAGTTATCGCAGTAATTTATATACTACCTACATAATTATATATAGATATATTGGATTTCTTAGTATGCTCATTGCTCATCCCCTTTTAATGTTTAAATTATGCTTATATTCAAATTATGATTTTTGGAATTTTTAAGTGTAGTTATAAAGACGATATTTTCGAATACTTCGATTTTTCACAACATTTAATAATAGGAGTGTCTTGTGGTGATAACAACATTGGTTATTCAAATGGGAACCTATATATATTTAAATGAAAATTGTGAATCAGATGATTTTACTGAATACTATTACGTATTGAAAACGAAATTCGAACGAAACATTTCTGAGATATTCTACTTTAAATGATAAGGATAATAGTTATATAAGTACCTACCTATTCGAAAATATCATCTTAAACTCCACTATAGATTTAAAAACCAGTATTTTAATACATGTATAATTTAAGCATACAAATAAGGTGATCTTAAAAATCACCCTCTATCAGAGAGTTCATGTTGAAAACATTACATAAAATGTGTTAAAAAATTTTTTATTTGTATATTTTGAATACCTAAGCTTTTAAATATTTTTTAGTTTTATTTAAGAACAAAATATAAGCTTAGTAATCATTCGGAATACTTACATGAGAACACTTATTAAATCGTAAATCCCTCATCGTATTTTAATTACAATTAAGAGTTATTTCTTATTAGTATATAATTAATTAATTATTATCAAGTATAGCACACTTAAAACTTAAGAGGAGTACCTTATCCTATATTGGTATTCAAGTGGTTAATATAGTTTTACCGGTTACTACTCAAGTACTCGACTGCAGTTCACTTATGTTATCTTAAATTTTTCTTAACCTTGCACAATAAAGAAACATAATATACTGTTTGTGATAAAGTCAATATCAAATTTACTCCCTTCTGAGTTTAGATACATAATATTATTATAGCTACATATTCAGTATTCACAGCCCTAATATTATACAACACTGCAGCGTCTGTTTTGCCCTGCTGTTCCGTACAACGATAACATAATAATATTATCATATCACATAATTTACCATCTCCGTATACATGTATTGTGTGTGTATAATATTATATAGATCACCGCCGAGAACACGACGCTCGTCCACGTCCAGCACGGGCAGCAGCGGTAACGGCGGTTACTCCGGCGGCCTGAGCCTGACGTCCGGAGGCCTGGCCACGGCCAAGCGCGCGAGCCGCCGCCGGAGCCGATCGCCGTCCCCGCGGCCGACCGCCAAACTGAGCGCACCCGTGGACGCGGGCCGCCGGAGCAGGAGCCCCACTCCCCGGCGGGCCACCGACCACTTGGCCGTGGCCAACGCGGGCTGCAGGTCCAGGTCGGTGACGCCCAGTGGGAGACGTACACGGCGGTCCGCGTCACCTTCAACTGGAGCCGGTGGCGGTGGTGGCAGCGATCGTCTGCTGCATGTACCAAACGGACAGCGACAGTCCAACGACCGCAGCCGTTCGCCGTCTGCGGCGCGTCAGCGAAGCGGAGTGGACGACACGCCGACGCCGAAGATATCGCTGAACTTCACGCCGGAACTGGCCGCCGAGTTGGGCGATCTTCTGCAACGAACTTCCAGAGAGTCGTCCGTGGACATACAGCAGCGCGAGATCGGAAAAACGAACGGTGTCCGGAACGGCGGCGACGACTGTGACGATGACGACGACGACGACGACGACAATGACGACGATGACGTGACCGTGGACACGTCGTCCACGTGCCGGGTGTCGGATAACTTCCGTGGTACCGGACAGTACCACGTGCTCAACCCCACGCCCGTGACGGCCATCGGCGAGAGGCGACACTCGACCGTTAGGGAGGAAGAGTCCGTGGTGGACACGACGCCGTTCAGTCGCGTGTCGGACAGCTTGAGGGTGGCCGCATACGATTGTCCACCGTCGGCGGGCCGGAAAAAGTCGCAAACAGCCCGCGGGGACGCGAAGAAGTCGGAACCGGTCGGCACGGACAGCGGCTCAGAAGTGTCTGACGAGGGCTACAGGAGTCTGGGAGTGGTGGCTTCGCCGCCGTTCAACTCTAACGTGAAACACGTGCAAAAATCAAATGGTAAGCATCGTAATAAAACCTAATATTATGAAAAATATCGTTATAAGTACGATGTCATCCGTGCGAGGGACTAGGTTTGCGATAATAATAAATTCGTATCCATATAATATAAACATCATACATTTGTCTAACCCGAAAATAACCGTTTCTGTATTTAAACCAATTTAAAAAAAATAACACAACGTTTGCGCTTTTATATACGATTCGTTTTGAACGTTTATTGTTTATTTCCGTTTAGTATAGATTGTATAATATATACTATATTATATACATTCTGCACTCGGGTTGATAGAATATTATACATTATTCAGTCACAATTATCTGTTTATAAACACCGTTTATAATATCATTAGCATACATTATAAATGTATACAATAATATATTGTACTTTCGGATAGTTGACATTGGCATTGATGTGATGTATGCCAGAGAAAATTATGTTTTAATAATACCTATGTACGCGTAAACGTATCTACGGGATTGTGTCGTTGACCTAAATGTACACAATATTATGCGAAAGAAGTTTTTCGATATTTTTTAGTTTGGCCCGCTATTTGCCTATAGGTATCTAAATAATAAAAAAAATATTACGATGACCTTAACGTAGGTACGTTATAAAATAAAACATGCTTAACAAATCACAATGGAAATAGTTCGGTATTGATATTCCCTTTTAGTCGGTACGTAGGTAATAGTTGTAATTTTTTCGTCTCCAGGTCATTACATAAATATTTAACATTTTAAATTATCAAACTTTAAATTTTTTTTAGTATTTTTTATTTTTAAACAAGAAAATATAATTAATTCTCAGCTCAACAGACACGATGGCTAATTAACGTAGCATATGTTATAATTACTCCTGACTTAGGACCACCACAAAGAATTAATTGTATGTAATAATTAGTTTTGTAATGTTACGATACAGGTAACATCCTACGCGTAGCCACAAGCGTTTTGTCACGATTGGTAATCTCGTTTTAATACATTTTAAATTATACTGAAATACTCATTCTTATGGGTTTATTATAGTAGTCGCATAATAAATGTGTAAACAATAAGTAGATTGGTATGTATATATCATACGTATGTTTTTATAAAACTGCTTTGCATTTTGGTAGAATACTTTTTGAGTCTCGTGCATGCTATTTGAATTGCCGTGTATTACTCGTACAGTCGCATATACTTATAATAAATTCATAACCATAATATTATAATATATCTGATTGTGGTTAAAGTTTATGAATGTAACATTATGTGAGAACTTACAGTCGACACGAACACCAAAGGATTAAATCAGGTAGGATGGATTGCAATAATATGTTGATGAAGTGGTATGAGAGGTACATGATGCGGTATATATTAATATAATAATAAACGTCTCCTCTCCTACGAGTTACTTCGCAGTTTACATGCGCGGGAACATCAAACCATCGCAATAATAGTATTATTATATCTTACCTGGAAAATGTTATTTCGCATCTTGTTGCTATTTCTCAACGCAAATTTATTATTATTATTGTTATTATTAGGTACTTATATTATTATCTATAATACTGGTAGGTATATTATTATTAAGCCGATTGAGAAATATCCGATGGTGACGACCATTCACTTGATCACTATACACATTAGTCTCGTCGCCGTTATCACTGTTGGCACGATATACATTTATGTTTGTGTGTAATAAATTATAATGCATACCTATGTAAAATATATTATATTATTTTATAGGTATTATATTATATTTGAACGGTTTACGCAAGCTGAATGAATTTATAGCTTAACTTGAATTTCAAAACTATACGAAGTCCATAAATATTCTCGTCTCGAACGCTGTCTCCAGATTTAGTCGACCAATCCCTTATAGTATACATAACTGTCATGCAAACACCTTCCCACTGTCCAGACTACTGTGTCGAAACCCTACGTGGTTCAACATGTTTTCAGTTGGCTGGCCCATACATCATCACGTTTATTATATATTATACTATAATATGCATAGTATACAATATGCATACACGCATATTCCAGCGAATAATTTAATCCACGCGCATTTAAAATGTTATCTCGCCCACATTTTGACACGCCGAGCCAAAACCACGTACGTACGCGGTGGAGCGATTTGGGTTCTGATTTTTAAGAAAAAAAAAAATGTTTTTTTCAACCCGTCAAAATTGCCCACGCGCGTACTATACCTGTTTGTTTGATCGGACTGCACTCCGATCGCGGTGGAATAAGTATATAGTTGCAACAGGAATGTCGGGTGCCTTTACCTATATAAATGCATATACGTTTATCCTGAACTGGAATCGAAGGGTGTAGCTCGAAGCGGTGCCGGTATATTAGTAGGTACCTATAATATATTATTACGGGTTATACGTAAATTATATTATTACATACTAGGTACCTACGTAGGCACTGCCGGCACTGGTAAATTTTCGTACGTGTTAAAGATATAATACTGCATAGTGGAATTAAACGCGCATACAGCTGTAATAGTGATTTGATTATACAATTTCTGGACGAAGAAAATTATTTTTTTTTTAATTTGCATAACTTTTATCTCATAAAATATATTTTACATAATAGTTTCGAAATAATAGATAAATAACCTCATACACGATATTTTGTTTACAGCCGTTTTAGACACTATTTTCGAAAGCGTGCGCGTTTAACGAAAAGCGGTTTAATTGTATTTCGAGAAACACGCGTAATGTTTAATAAGACATCGTTGTTCGACGTTATGTGATCTTGAAAATTAGAAATAATAACTTTTACTTGTCAAATTGACAATGGAGAAAAAGAGGGAAACGAATGAAAAGCGTAGCCGGGTCAACATAATAATAGTAATAATAATATATAATACAGATTTTAAATAAACCACAAACGTGAATGATATTAAAAAAAAACAAAAAAATAAATAAAAACCGTTGGTATAATACTTTCGAGTATGCCTATACATAATGAGCATATAATAATGGCACACGGTTTAGTCTTCGTCACCGCGCATGTACGCGAGTTAATTGATCGCTCCGCTCGATGTCGGTTAGATAATAGTGTGGTAACTGATTATTTCTAATTTTTATTAGAATTTATTGTATTTTTCAATTGAAGAAAATTATGGTTTTCATACCGTTGACGTATAACTGCGAGAACAGTAAAAATGTATATAGTCTGTGATGCCTCGATTGCTTCGCGGTTTGAGCTCATAATATTATGCAATTCAAATGACAAGGCAGAAATATCGGATAAAAAAATAGCGCATAAATTGACCGGGATGATCGCAGCGTTTCGTGTTTAAATAATCACCCTGGGAGCATAGCCGAGCGGACGTCGAAAACTGAAACGCAGTATTACAGTTGGTAATACTATCGCGCGGATTCATTTTTTTAACTCGTTCTCGTAGGTACCTGTAAGAAACGAATAACCCACCGCACTGCATTGCCGTTTAATTAATTAACAATTATCAATCGCTGATTTATCTTGTGTGATTTACGTGTCGCGGTATAGTCGATACCCTGGTGGGGGTTACGCTGTATACCTGTACTATAATTATAGTCGTCCGAGCACGGCGTATTCAACACTAACCTAACCCAACTTCACTGACATATCTTGCGTGCGTATGCCAATTATAAATTATAGTGGAATATAATGTTTGCCCCTCCGTATGCGCGACCATATGATGAACGTTTGGGGCTCACGATTCGCGGAGACGGCCAAAATACGAATAGCCGCGGGGAACGGCGCGAAACGACGTCGAACGAGAGACGAAATTAAAAAATAAATATATACACATTTTGTAATTATTGTTATGTTATATACATCATATATACATACCTACGCCACGCCGGGCGCATAATATAATACGTACACACATATTATTATTATTATACGACTGTACCGTCCACACTGCCGGACACGCCTATACATTTTTTAACATATATTATAAAATATAATACTACGTGTGCCGTAATCGTCACCGCGAACTCGTCTGCACGACGTCACGCTAAACCACCGCGCGCTCGCACTCGTAATAGTCATCATCGTCATTGTGTTATTATTATTTATAGTACCTAGTCCGCGGGACATACGCGCTATGACTGATTATTATTATTATGTAATAATTAAATAATGGTGAGATCCGGCGCGCATATAATATCGGCAATGGTTCCTCGTGGTAAAAATTCTCAGTTTCCGCCCAAAAAAAAAAAAAAAACATGTAATAGAAAGTAGAAACGTTCATAATAATTTGAAATATGCATATAGGTATCATGGATTAATTGATTTCGTTGAGTTGAGAATGCCATCGTCGTGGATCAGCTGCTCTATTAGATCTGTCGGACGATATTAGGTATATGGCCAAAATATACTAGTATAGGCAAATCTTGGCCTGATGAAAAATGTAATTAGTAATTATCTACCAGTTTTAATGGATAAAGTGTTACTAAATATTAATGATAGTATAAAATACTGTTACACGCTATATAATAATAACAATAAACATAATATTGCACAGCCCAGACTTTGGAAGGAGTGTTCGAGGAAAAATAATACATAATATGAAATACTTGTAAGTTGTAAGAGCACTTTATTATAGGATGCATTTCAGATGAGGGGTAGTATTGATATTGCGTGGTCCCCTCTAATTATGTGGCGGTTCAAACAGAAAGAAAGGGTAATGCAGGAGAGCCACAACTCTTCACCACCACTTACTATTAGTTAGATTACTGGTTACAGGCGATTACAAATAATATTGCTTAATTTTTCTACGTAAATATATGTTCTATATGTGATGAATATGGTAATGCTCAGCTGTGCGACGGATCTCAGGAGTGTCTTGTTTATCAGTCAATCGTTTCAAAAAGGGCAAACTTATCCCATGGTCGAAACCATATATTTATATTATGTTGTGTACACCGAGTATACCCGAGTGTAAAATATTTACGCTGGTCTCTGTTTTTAATTTTTTGTTTCCTATTTTCTAAACATTCTTAAACAAGACTCATTATACAATATACCTAGTTTACCTCAGACTTAACCTCCCATACAATACACATATTATTATATACACCTAATCTGACTTAACCTAACTTAACCTTACCTAACCTTTACCTCGTCGCAGTGTGTCATCGTTATGCGTTTGGTTGCAGGCACGCCACCAGTGACACGAGTGACGCGGCCACCGCGAAGCCGTTCGGCGGGCGGCAAGGATACGCCCAGCCCTCAACAGTCTCCGTTCCGCCGGAACCGTTCCACCACCCAGTCGTCGAGACAACAGCAGCCAGCTCCAGCGCCAGCGTTTGGGCGGTCGCAGACGCCGACGCCGAGCCGCCGGTCACCCGCACCGTATGTGGACGGTGGCCAACACCAACCGCCGTTTTCGACGTCGTCGACGCCGGCCACGCCGCTGCTGGGCCGGAACAACACGTGGAACGCGGCCGGTGGCCGGCACTGGTCGTCCAAACAGCGGCCGCAACTGTCGGCCGACACGTTCTGCCAACAGGTGGCTGACATCATCAACCGGTACGCAGTGATGGCGCCCAGTCCCCGGAAAGACTCGAAACCCGATTCGCCGATCGTCACCAGGATACCGGCGCCCGTCCAAAGGACTTGATCGTTTATCGTTGTCGTCGTCGTCGTCACCGTCGATCGTAACGAGTCCGCGGTTGAATCGTCATCGCGGAGGGGCGTGGTGGAGGGGAAAACCTCTTGTTTAAAAAAAAATATGTTAAATACACCGTACTTGCTTTGGATTTTCGCCCTGCTTGAGGTGAGTCCGTGGTGGTCAGCAAATATAAATAAAAATTGTATTGTTATCGTACTTTTATGATATTATTGTTGTAACGCGATAGACATCTGCTGCACACCGGACACGCGATAATAACAATAATAACAATAGGTCTATTTATTCGGAACGACTACGACGATGACGATAATGTGACGACGAATATACTATTATGTTTGTGTATTTAAAAAAAAAAAAAAAACGTCTTATTGTTATTGCGATTACACGCTATCGTTTTATGTTTTGTTTTTTCTGCGATCGGATTATATTATATAGATAATAGTATTTTACTATCGTCGTGTGCATATTATATTTATTATATTTATTGTTCGTCGTTATAATATTATTTAGGTGCGTAAATTAAAAAAATATTATTTTGTTGTTAATGTGTGTTTGTCGACGATGGCAGACGGGAATTATGCTTTTCTCGCGCGAACGAATGGTGCTAAAAACCGACCTTAATTAGTGTTACGATTACCTACGATAATGTTGCAATGTTTATTATTACGGGTTGACGCAGTGGCGAAACCGTGATTTCTTATTTTTCGGAGGGGTCGTAACGGTAAAAACACTGTGCTTACCCCTATATAACTGAATAATTAAATGATCTTAAATAAAAACAATATTCAGGGGTGGGTGTGTTGTACACGACCCCTTGGCATCCCTTCCACTTTCGCGTGCGTCACTGGGTTAGCGTGTGTGTATTAGTTATCATTATTATTATATTATCATTATATTATTATTAAATATTATATTATTAATATTATCATTACCACCATTGTAAATTATATGCGTATATTGTGTATATATGCTTATATAATAATATCTATATATAAATTATATATATATATTATATTACCGCTGACTGTACGATTTTTGTTAGAACACTATCTTCATATATAGAGATGTATGTAATATGTATATATTATTATGAATGTATAATAAAAAAAAAGTATATATACATAAATATGTGGGGTAAATTTGCAATGACTATTTAATATATTATGTTTTGTATTAGATAATATAGATCGGTCATATTTTGTAATATCTATATACGTGTAGGTAAATTTAATAAGGATGTGTGCGCTATTGTTGATAATAGTCGTGTCAAATTGTGAACCGTGTACCTATTTGGAATAAAATATTTTAATATAGTATTATCCTGCCGTATCCACACACATCATAGGTATTATGTAATATTGTAATATCATATAGACAATTTACTACATACATATAATGCATTATATTCTAAATTAGCTAAATATACTAACAAAGTTGTTGAGGAATTTTTTTGTTTATTTTTTTTATCATTATATATTTTTCTTATCATATGTACAGATCGTTTTTCCGCGTTCGAATATTGTCACAAGTACTAGGAATCGCACGGAGGACACCTAAAAACACGAATATAAAATACGTTATAGCTGGTCGGCGGTAATGCGGTATGTACCTAAATGTATATATTATAAGTACGTGTTCGATTATTACCCACTCGTTCCTTGTCACAGCTAAAATAATATTATAATATAGTTAGTCGGGCGGTAGATGATTGCAATTTTTTTTTCTGTCGCCGCCGCGTTAAAACCAGTTTTATGTACACAATCCGGTATTAAAGGTATATAACATTATGAACCTGCAATCACCGTGCGTGGCTCGGATGAGCGTTTTTTTTTTTTACTATTATAATATTATATTGTGCATATAGTTCGGCGCGTGTGTGTGTGTTTTTTCAATCACGAAAAGACGTTAAAACCAATTTTCGCGTGTACGCGTGTATTGTGTATACATTACGTATATATATATACGCGTGTAATATTATATTATGGTATTATTATAATAGGTACACCATAATATGTTATTATGTACACACATTTTGTATCGCGTATATACGGTCGCGGCGGAGATCGACAGGACCGCCGACTATGAAATAATATATTGTAATCTCGCGCATTATGTTATCATGAACGACACGACGACGACTGGCCAAAATCATATTATTATTATTGTGTTCGTATACAACTAAAAGCGTATTCGTGCAACAATCGCGCAATACAATCACGATGAATAATAATAATAATAATAATAATATGTACACACGCCGAACGACGACGCGTTGGTCGGTCCGCAGCAGCAGCAGCAGCAGCCTCGAGAGGAGAGGGCAATAATTGAACGAAAAGTACGACCATATATGTCGACTAAAATATAATAATATAATATAAGTATAATAATACTCTGCTGCGACGTACATCGTATATACGTGTAGGTACGTCATGTTCTATATATTGTACCGGGTGATCCGTCAGAGACGCACTCTCATTAGTTATTTCGAAAACAAAGGTTTTTTTTTTTAATAATTCTTTTACAGTGATATTTTTAGTGGTACCCACGTTTTTTTTTTTTTATAAAAATTTTATGTTTTTCTATTTTTAGTCGTTTTTAATATTTCATATATTCCGAAGCAGATTATTATTCGTATAATAACAGTATAATATATATTTGTTAAAACTAAAATCGTCTAAAATTCGATTTTCAAATACCAGAGTATTCCAAAAAATGATTGGCCTTTGGAATAATGAAATTAAAACTACATGTTGTCATTAAACAAACAATAACGATACTAAAAATTAAAAATATATATATATTTAACGACTCAATACTATGTAATAAAACTATGTTGAAAAACGTTAGTAAGTAGGTACCTACGTATAGTTTTTGAAACAACAAGTGATCACCCGGTATATGACGTTTACGACAAGATTATTAATGGACGTTTTTCGTGCTCCTCCCGCCGATGCGAGAAACAATCCGGGAATATGATATTGTAATTGCACAATTATTCCGTTTTTTGTTTTTAAACGAAACGAGATTTATGTACTCGCGTTAATTAACGTGACGATCACACTTAAAGTTAGTAATGCTGCCGCTGTCCGAACACTCACGCTGGTGGGTGGGTGGTCGTTCACACGTCGATTATATTACGTATAATATATTATACGAGATTGCAAGGTTTTTCGTTTAATTTTATTCTTTTTAGAAGTGACGATTCTCGGGTTTTTTTTGTTCATTTTTTTTTTACTATCTCACCGTATCCAAAGTCGTTGTCTTTAAGACTTTTTAATTAAGTCAATCGTTCATCACGTGTACCTATATAATACAGATTGCCGTCGCTTAGTGAATAGCGTATGTAAATTATAATATTATTATTTATCGTTCGATGACGTTACGGGTCGAGTGTTCGTCGTCTGACCACTCATCTGACGGTTGACGAACGCTTCGTATTATGCATACCTAAAAGGTAATATTTTACAACGATAATGCCATCGAATTCACCTTCCGCGCTCATTTTGAAACAAACAATTGGAAAATAAATACTTATTGAATGTTTTTTTTTTATAATCACGACGGTCGTGAGCCGGTCGGACCGAAGAATCTTCAGTGATACATACCTCTTGCGACAACTATTATAAAGATGGATAGAAGTCAGTTCTCGGCTGAGCATACAGTATAGCAAAAGAATTCGAATTACAGCGTTTTCTAAATTCTTTAGTCTACGAACGAGCATATTATTATATTATGATATATAATAAATGTCAAAAGTTTGTAGTCATTTTAAAGTGATTTTATAGTCTCAAAAATGTCTTGAAAATGTTTGTTCTCTGATGTGTAAGTATGGAGGAGCTATATTTTAGCCGAAAATATTAAAGCCGACAGTACACTCAGTAGACACAGTCCACTGTATTTTATTGTAAAACTTCATAATATTATTATGTTTTATAATGCCTATAGGCCTATATAAGCATATTATATACGCGTTCAGTGGCGTGGACAATAATTTTTCGTTGGCGGGATATATATTCATAATTTCTAAGATAAATCGCAGAGTAGTGCCCCCCCGCAATGATATTATGTATTAAAAAATGGTCACGGGGGGGGGGGGGTTAATACCACATAACCCTCCATGCATTTCTATGTCGTGGTTTATGTTCATCGCCTATGTGTAATGTGTATTGTATATTTTGACTCACGTTGCCTTTACGCTTGTTTGTTTATCGAATTATTATTTTATATAATATTCAATCAAAACACTTTCCTGGGTTGCAACTGTATTGCAGTGTCGTGGAAAAATCCAAATCCATTGCTCTTTGTGTGCGTGATGGTCACTGACACTGCGGGTCCGCAGGAAATAATATACCAGCTAATACCAATATACCTACCGGGCCATCTCTGTTATGGTTCTATCAGTCATGGGTAAAATACTTTGGAATAAATACTCGAATACTCATGAAAAATAGTATTCTGAATAAAGTATTTAGAATACTATAAAAATATTCCAAATACTTTTAAAATATTTTTTGTTATAGATATTAATAAAATAATAATTGCTTTTGGGAAACTATAGCCAATGTTAAAATATATAATATATTGTTTGTATATTAAAATTATAATATAGGTACCTAACTATGACTATTTATGATTTAATAATTATTTTATTTAATAATTTTATTATAATATTTATTAATAATTATTTGCAGCTATTATCGTCTATGAATAATATTAATTATATTATCAAAGCATAAAATCTTATTATTGTATGAATGTATGATATTAAATTAGATGTTATCAATTACCTACAAATTGCCAACACAAATTATACGTTTTCTATTTTTCGTTTTAAATTTTATAACCAAAATCATAAAAAAAATATATTGTTATACTATTAAAGTATTCCGAATATAGTATTTGGAATACTTTCGAAGGTATTCTGAATACTGCATAAAATACTTTTAGGAAAAGTATTTTCAAAAGTATTCTGAATACCTAAATTGTATTCAGAATACTGTATTCGGAATACTACCCAAGACTGGGTTCTATATATCATTATAGTATTATATCCGATATAGTAAGTCGTATAATATGATTTGGTTTATACAAAAATCGAACTAACTAAAGCTTTTAAATTCAAAAAGTTTGCCACACGTATTATAGCACTCCGTTGGTTTTTTTATATTACCATCATTTATTATGGTATCTAGAATAGAAAATTAGACTACATTATTATTTTAACGAGTTATCCACATGCGATCGACGGGCACGCGTGCTCAGGCAAATACGTATTGTATACTAGGTATTATGTAGTTCTGCACTGTTTTATGCGAATGTGAGCAAAAAATCTATACTGTCACCATTCGTCATACGATCGATAAATGGGTATATTTTTTCTCATTACTGGTGTTAAAGTGGACGTTTGTGTGCTGACTTACATTTTTACTAATATTATCAATTCACGTTATACAATTATAATATCATAGCGCGTATTCGTATATACACAATCGATAACACCGTAATAATATCGTAGATAATTGTGTCGTCTGTGCAATGACTCAGTGTATTATATTTGGACGACTAATACCACGATGGCCTATATAAGGCTATAAATTATGAAAATGTTATAGTGATATTATATAATACATTTTATTATACACACACATATTATTATGTATAAAATCATCGCCACGGACTTGTACCGCGGTGATTGGAGTGATCGTATCGACGATTTGGTCCCGAACAACTCGAACATAATGCGACATCATAATTCATAATGATGTCATTCTATATACATTATATTATTTTTATTTGATATTACCGTATAATAATAATAACCATACGCTGTACGACGCCTCGTAAACGCTGTAGTCATTATCCGCGACCGACGACGAGACCTTGTTGTCCCATATCCGGTCACACGTGTGTTTTTATTTTGCAGCCTATATGGTCACAGATTCGTTCTATACGCACGACGATAATAATATGTATACGTCCGCTTAATAGCTGTTATTATTGTAACTCGTTCAAAGTCACAATAATATTGTGTGTGTGTGTATTATTATTGTAATACACTAATACGACGATGTCTGCTACACTTGCAGCAGGGGCGACTCGTCGAGACAAAAACGGCCGAGCCGGTCGAATAATGAATATAACGCAAAGCTATTTAAACGTATATATTATTATGTAAATCTCCATTCGTTTGTATACATCAGAACACGCCTGTGTAGTTATTAACACGTTTAAATACTTAAACGGCTCTCTTTCTTGATCTTCTAGTCTTGGTAATTTTATGTCGCTCCCTCGCTCCCTAGCTCTGCAGCGCAGCCAACTACACCGTCTCGAGATGTACTCGTCGAAAACGCTCCGTGTACATTGCAAGGGGTGTGTTCTATTACTGTACAACTGCACTGGTGTGTGTAATACAGTCGTGCGTATAAATACCGAAGATTCTGATTTGTAGTGTGTGTTTTTTGTTGTTGTCCATTCGTAGGATATTCTATCCGATATTGTATGAATTGTATACTGCACGTACGGCTGAAAAACGATCTATTAGAGACAGAAAATTCTCGCGGAAAATCGATTGTTTTCAAAATATGGTTTCAGTTTCATTATATTCGTCGCCGACGCCTATAGAGGTATAGAAAGTATTCATATAGCTCGTCACATATCATATTGTTATGTACTACGTCTTCCGTCATATGATTATAAACAATTGATAAAGTTTTTACTATTTTTAAACCGTGTTTATATGCATATGTAGACATGCAGATATGTATATATATAGATTATTTATATATTATATAGTCGTTGACATATGAGGTAGGTATAATATATAATACCAACGTCACGGGCCTGTCATAACTCACTGGCATGGAAAGGAGTCTAAATCATAATATCGTTCGTCGAGAATTACAATATTATTTATATAATATATAGGTATCCAAAGTATCGTTTTAATATGACTCTATTTATGGAGAAAAAAATCTGGTTTCGTTGACCATGATTATATACAGACACAGTATTCAGTAGGTATTGTTCAACCTTCATATTAGGTATATTATTTCCAAACAGGAACTACCTATAACCTGTGTAATATATAAGCTTAAAGACACAATAAATTAGTAAAATATTGTTTCGACATTTTGATGATTTTTTTTCGATTACATTTACATATCATTATTACACTATATATAGTCGTTGACGCCATCAACCGATACATCAAGTGTTATATAGGAGGAGTTCAACAGTCGAGAGTTGTTGTAACGTCATAATTTATGCCGTTCAGTCGAAAACGATTTGAAAAAGACGATTATAAATTATAATACAATATATATTATCATATATTTACTATATAGGTATAATGCGTGTAATTGTATACAGGGCGATTAACCTAGCTCCCATTTTTCTTAAATAATGCAGTTATTCAAAATATGATTTTTCGAATTCTTAAAAATACCCAACTACGATATTTCCAAGTTCTTGAGATTTTTTGTTTTACTTAAAAGTTTCCTATGAAGATACAAATTTCTATACAAAAAAGAACTTCCATTTACTACTGTAAATTATTTAGCCAGATATTTTTCTGAATCCATAGCAATATAGCTAATACATATCAAAACCAGAATTTGAACGTTTAGTTGTTTGAGTTATTTAACTTAAAGTCCAATAATAGGTGTTAACTTATAAGTCTGTATAGGAAAATCTAAATAGGAAAATAGATCCAGCATAATAAGTTTGGTAGGTACGGGGGCTAAGTCCAGTTCAACATTTTATTGATTAATATTAATATATCAACATTTATAGTTTATAAAAATGGTCCAAATTTAATAAACACTATTGATCCAACATTCATACATCTATTTTTAAATAGTTGTTAAACCATTTTTATGGACTATAAACATTTGAATAGCGGAAAAACGACTAGTTCGAATTTTAAGCTAGGTAAGTAAAAATTTTCAAAATATGATCCACTAAATAATTTACAGTAAAAAAGGGGAGAGGGGTGCTCATTTTAAAAGTAGAAGTTTGTATCATCATAGAATTATACTATTCTTAAGTAATACAAAAATCTTAAGAATTTGAAATTGTGGACTTAAAGAATATTTGAAAATTCCAAAAATCAGAATAAATTTGAATAAATAAAAAGTAGAGGTGAGCTTGGTTGGTTGGTGAATTTCTAAATTACTATGAATATTATATAGATATTTATTTCAGTACACCTAATATACCGCGGTAAAATTGTCGTTTTATAAATCATACAATTTAGAGAAGTAAAATAGTTTCGATATACGTGCAATGGGAACGCAATGGACTCAAAAAATTGTAGGGTTGTAGGGTGGATTTCCGTGGAGTGGACCTTCTGCTCCACGGCTCCACGGAAGAATGGCGTAAAAACCTTATGTGTTTGGGCATTAAAGTATTGCGTAATAGCAATATTTACCTGCGGAACGAATGGCGTTCACGTGTGTTTTGGACGGTAAGCCATTTCACTGCCTACGTTAATACTGTCGTGGTAGGTACCTATATTAAATGTAATAAAATATAAACTGATAAATAGTACAAGCTGCAGGGCACTAAAGTGGTGGTGAAAAACAATAAGGAACCGAAATCCACTTTATACGTGCTGCACGTGCAGCCTCTCCCCATGAGAACGCCCCTGAACCGAATTTCTCAAAATATATGTCATTATGTTTTCCGTGAAATATACCCACAGAGTGAATTGCGAGTCTTACGCAATGAAAAAAAAAAAAAAAAATTTTTGCAGAAATTTTTGCACTCGAAACGACCTACGAGCACAAGAATACATATTTTAATTCATAAGTATGATATTCTAGACAATAGCGCGTATAATGATTATATTATTTTATTTTCAGATTGTGACCATTTTCGTTGGTATAGACATCACGAACGATGTGATATAAAATAGATTCACGAAATAAGGTCAGAGAGTTGTAATAACATTTTCCGAATTAACGACTGAAATTACAATATGTATATCAAGGTTTTTTTATTATAGGTATTATTTACCCATACCGAATCAGAGGCGTCGTGTTATACAATTAATATATTTTATTTCACCTAAACAAAATAAAAAAAACAATAAAATACACTTAGCCGATAAACATTTAAAAGAGGCCATCGAGTAAAATGTCATAGAATTTCCGGTAGAGTGACGCAGAAATTAAAATTTAATCAGCATGATGGCATAAATATTAATATTTTCACGTATCCATATAATATAATTTATAATATTATATGCGCATAAACGCGGGGTATATATTATATACCAGATATGATATTATAATGTAAATCGAGTGATCGGAAATTCGTGTTACAAAACCGGTAGAAATTGCATAATAATTTGAGGTTCCCCCCGCAAGTAAATTATTCATTTATCGTTAAACTGTGGTTCGTAAACCAACTTAATATAAATCCTACAAGCTACACATACAACTGCCGTAGTAATAATAATAAATTGGAGCGTCGTGTATTTACTGTCATCGGGGGTTTTTTTTTTACGACAAGTAGCAGCCATATGCGTACTTACTACAACTTATACTATTATTATTATTATTATTTTTATTTACACTATGTCGACCGATGACGAGCGTGAGTACTGTGTGCTTAATATAATACGTGTTGTATTGTGACGTATATATAGGTATCCTATATAATATGTGCATAGTATAAAACTCGACTACGCGCGTTATAAAGTCCGGAAACGGAAGACACGAGAGAGCACTTTCCGACGGGAAATAACTTATTTACTTGTACACACGGGCGAGCCTGCAGACGTCAACTACTTGCTGGGAGTGTCGGGCGAAAACAACTCAAACACTTAAGGATTTTCAGTAGTTTTCCGTTACTGTTGCCGTACAATATAAATATAATATACCGCGGCTGGGTTACCGTAGTATTATCTTGTTTTTCCCGTGTCAGGTATATGGAAAAAGGCGTCGGCCCACTCAGCTGTATAATAATATGCGCGTAAAATGTATTTTTATGATTATAATATGTAGTTTGACCGCTCGGCGACGTTTTCGCACTTCTTTATTATTGTTTTCGAGACGTTGACGAGATATCTCCAGCTCCACCGCCGCCGCCTACACGACAGTCTCATATATATTATATTATTATATTTTCGTGTCAAACGGTACACAAATTATATACATTATACCTGATTGCCTACCTGTGTAGAATATAACAATATAATAAATGGGAAGTTTTCACTTTTCCGCTTTACAATCGATTTACGACCGTTCACTATATATACAATGTTATTACCATTATTGTTAGTATAATATATATTATGTATCCACCGTGGTCCGTGACCCGTCACCTGTACACGCGTCACGAGGAGCAATCGATGCGGTGACCTCATTAATAATAATAATAATAATAAAAATAATATTCCGCGGGGGACACTCGAACGTGGTCACTGGTCGATACACCGAATTCGTCATTCCGTGGACACGCAAGAACAGTAGAAGCGAATTTTTGCGTTAGGAACATTCAAACATCATGTAATAATTGCACCTAATATAGAAATTAAACGGAGTCGTCGTAAGTTTATTTACGATCATGATGGATGGTGATCATAATAATATTATAGGTGTACAGAATTATAACGGCCGGAATACATAATAATACATAGCATCCTGCAGCAGACGTTGCTCCCTATTTTCATTTTTTTTTAGCTGTTATTGGTTTTTGTTCATGATTTACACGTTATTTTCGTTTCCGTTTTGTATATACGGTCCGACGCGTGAAGTGACGTTTTTACGAACCTCTGCTGCTATAATATGTGTACGTACTAAATTATAATTTTCTCTGTATCATCATGCACGCGATCCTAGTTATTTGCTAATAGAACATATTTTCGTGTGAAAGTACTGTTAACGGAAAACGATTTTGATTTATTATAAGCATATAAGCAACAGAAGGATACCGACGTCATATTATGAAGTATGAACTATATTGTATTACACGATCACAAGTCATATACGATATACCTATATAATATAATAATATTATAAATTATGGTATACGATAGCCGATGACTGTTTACTAGTATCACTACTAATCCGTATTTTCAAGATTGAAAGAAGAAAAATTACCCGTATAAATAAGTTCGTGCAGTGTGCAGTTCTTGTGGAGATAGTTTTCCTCTAATAGTAACCACGCGACCTCGTCGTATATAATCAGACTGTATAATATATATAAATTATACCTACAATATTATATAGTGACACCGAGAAAGCTGTCGTTTTTTTGTGTTTTTTTTTGGTTGGGTGGAGAATTTGGATAGGTTTGATTTGAACAGAATTTTCACCCTCGTGGACTTTATAAATATTTAATTTACGTCCTATTAACTGTAAATAGCACAGAAATATTATAATATGAACAATTCAGTTACTAGTTATATGGGTAGGTAGTGATTAATTGTATTATTTGTTATGAATTCACAAACCGATGATGGCGATAGCTAAGAAGACTATAATATTATTGTATTATACGCCGGTTTGTGAACTTGTATTTCTGTTTATCATAGTATCACTATTATCCACTCATAAGATTGTAAAAAAGTTACTTATCGAATAATCAAAAAAACTACTGATCACCGATTGTATAAACAGAGCAAAGAAGGGAAAAAACCCAGATCCTAGCACCATTATGGGAGCCCTTCGTCGTCGCTCACCTCATTCGTCACGTCATTCTAAAATAATGACTTTATGGTAAAAAAATCTATAAAATAGCTATATATTTACTACCCCTCGAAAGTATTATAGTGCTCAGCCTTCGGCGTCTTACGCGACTATATGAGGACTGAGGAGTACATGACGTGTATGATAATAGCTGCATATTGCATTAACTTAAAATGCATCCATAGTAGAAAAACAAACGTAGGGTCACAATCCTTCGGCTCAAAAAAATCTTGAAACTCACTTTTGGGGGAGGGGGAGCAACTTCTTAAGCGTCTAGTTTTTGGATTTGTTTTTGTCCTGAAATCACGTACAGTGAAGTAGGGGGGTGAAAGTGGGACAATGGTCGCAGCTGCAATTGAATGGTTAAGAAACTTCCAGTTCTGTTATATTAAGCGTATAATATACCTTATTCAGTCTTGAAATGATTATTGTTTCTCGAGTGCTGACATTTTTGTAAGATTCTGAAATAATAAAATAAAATATTGCGTTTGTACACAAATAAAAAAACACTAAACAGTACACCTAATTATTGTGTATACACGCAATATTATTCTATATCCATACTTGTGCAGTCGTTAATTATTCACAATTAAATACTAATTGAATATAATATATAAATACACAATCATAATATTATGACATAACTACCTACCTACTTAGTACTTACCTACCTACTGTAGTCTTTAATTAATGCCAACCGTCGTCTTATGGATCATAACGGCTAATTAACCGTATGTAAATAATTTAATAATGTTATAATAATAAACTATACAGGTACTTTACGTTTTAAAAATAATATCATAATTCCAAACTTAATATTAGAAGAACCTGTTTTCGGTTGTCAAGTCTAAAGGAGTTAATTTGTTATTGTTATTGTACTGCGTACTTAACAAATAACCAGTTATTTATGCGGTTTCAATATTTATTTTAGTCTAGGTATACAGAATGCTATTATCATTGTTTAGTATTAACAATAATTTCCAAAAAGTTCCAGCTCAATTTTGTCATGGAATTTTAAACTTTCCATTACATCTTCCAGTTAGAAAATTAAATTATAATGAATATTATTTGTTAGAAAATACCTATAGTCTATAAATGAGTGAGGTAGAACAATGTCCAGAAACGTCTTAAGCTGTTCCTTTATTCGAGTTATCTGAAAATTCAAAATCTAAAAGATTACTTTGGTTAAGTACCTACCTATACTATAAAAATTGAAAATGGTATAAAAAAAGCTTTAGAGACTCAATAATAGCTAAAATAAAATGCGTTATTAAAATGAAATTAGGAAAATGTTGGCCAACGATAAAATGAACACTCTGTATATAAGTATCTCAATATTTTAAATACATGGTTGTGCAACTATTATGTTCAAATAAATTATAGATTGATTCGCGTTTTTAAATACATAATATCTTTATTCTTTATGCTGTAAACCGTTTAATGTGACCTCGGAAAAATGGTCTTATTAGTCGATATGCGTTGTATTAAAGGTATGATAATAAGTAATAACATTTTTTTTTTTGTGAGGAATTTTCTAAATTAGTCATTATAACCTTATAATCGGTAATATAAAATCATATTAAGTGATTTCTACTGTATTTTTTTTTCCCGGTAATTCGATGTGACGTAGTTGATTTACTTGCTTTATAGCTTATATATTGTTAAATTCAATAACGAGTTTATACTTTATAATCGATGAACCTAATGGTCAAAAAATGTAAATTTGTATAAATATATATTAATTTTCGAAGAAAAAAAACGTTATAGCTAGGAAATTAAAAATTACGTGATATTATTATAGTGTATGGAGAGGTTCTCTGAAAACTATATAATATTATAATAATATACACTTTTTAATGTAATAACAATGAGTGCGATGATGAATATTAATATCACTTACAAAAGTTCACTGCAGTAACACGCCCGTGTTGTTAATTGTATAGGCAGTAGTGAGTTTTCACAATTAGATGTAATAATAATATTATAACGATGAAAAAAATTAAAACTATGATGAAAGAAATTTCTCACGCGGGCTTACACGTATTATAATAATATAATATAACCTATATAATATACGCTTAATATATAATAGTGTTAAATGTTTATATTATGGAATAAGCTCGGATTGAATGTACAACGCTTAAAATGCTTATAACAACAGGATGTCATAATATCGGAGAGGTAAAAGATAAAATGTTAAAAAACTCGTTATAAAAACCGTGGATTTTCAAACGCGCCGTTTGCTTCCGCACGATAACTTCCGCGCAGCGCAGATAGGGTCTACCTGTATTATATGTCTATATAAGTGCATACACGTGTCGCATATCGTTTTCGACGAAAATCTCAAAGGGTGTGTGTAAAACATATTAATATCATCTCAATGTCATCGTATAGTAGATAATTCTGTTTTTAATATGAATGTAGAACTATATAGTATCTCAGTGCCGAAACTTGGTATATATATTACAGTTACCTACAGGGTGTGTGAGCAATAATGTCATGTGGCCAATGTTAAAAAAATATCGATCTTTACTCGCTTGATGTTTAACATTAAACTCATATTATATAATACGTATAAGTAAGTCATAACTATTATAAGTGATATTTTTTTAAATAATATACAATATCAATAAATATAAAGTATTATTAAACAGTATAAACTTAAAAATATGTACTTTAATTTTAGAACTATATATAATAGGTAGGTACATGAACTACATTTTTTAATCAATACAATTATTATTCTACAAAGGGATAATTTATTTCAAAAAGTTCTATAATACATATTATATAGGTACTGATAGAACCTTTATATTATCATATGAATATGTGCAGGTGGGCACCGGCTACAACTGTGCAGCTCGGTTCGAAGAAAATAATGGATTTTCCGCCGCAATATAATACACGTATAGGCGGCAGTCTAGAGTCTAGACACGAGGCGCGCAAAGAGTGGTAGGCAGCAGGTACAATATTTATTTTATGTATATATAGTCGCGAAATTCGCAAGTTGAGTCACCGGCGGGCGACTCCGACGCCTATATAATAATACATAAAACGTACAATATAATATATAATATACCTAATGTATATATTGTTGCGGCGCTGCACTATATATTTGTAATGGGTGGGTAGGTCGTAAGTCTCACGATATACGCGGCGCGTACCTGTAGTGATATATGTATATATAGTAGGTACACATTATATTGTACTCGCCACCACTCGCACGACGTTAGTATCGCGTGCAATGCTGTTTTTTTTTTTTTAAAAAACGCGTAATTACTCTCTGCTCAAACTCACACACACTCACGGGCACACGCGGTGACGGTGTAATTTTTTGCCTACACCGTCGAAATCACAAACACACTAACACAGCTGAGTCACTGCGACACACACACGCGAACGCAATACGTCGGAAAAATAACGTCACGCCGAGGTCGTTGACGCGTTCGGGGGATGTGTCTGTGATGGTGGGGAGGGGGGTGAGTAGGGACGAGTACATCCTTATTATGTTGCAGATAACAATATTATAATACATGATAGTACAACAATAATAATAATATTATACGTATAAGTCGTATAACAATATCGTTTCGGCGTATATACGCGTCTCCAGTTTTTGCGAAATCGCCGGGATAATGTATGCTCTCGAGTTTTTTTTTATATTATATTATGTTACACGACGTACTCGTTATAATATAAGTAGAGGTACACGTGTTTATCGTAGGCACGCCGCCGTATTTCGACGATCGTTTGTCAGGTCGGCGATCGTTATCTATTATAGGTACATATCGTTATGCTGTTGCTCGGTGCCGCCGCGAAGAGGGCCGTGTGCAATCGAATATAATAATATTATGTACGAACAAAATACCGCTCGTAGACATGTTATAACTAGTAACGACATCATATCGCAATATGAATATGCGGTGGCTATAAAATATTATGTATATATTATAATGAGCATAATCTTATCTGCCCAATTTTATTATTATTATTTACAACGCGTAAACTGCAGAGCTTGCGCAAAGGAGCAGTTCTATAATATACCAATGCGGTCAGTTTATAAATTAAAATTGGGGCGCTGTTGTAAATTTAATCAGTACAGTATAGTACACGAGTACACCTATAAAATACATGAAATATTTGTGAGACTGATCAGTGCACCTAAAATACGCGAACAATTTGTGAAATCAATGTAAATACGAATGCAAAACAATTTCATAAAAAATGTTCAACTTTTGTTGTAGGTACGTAACCTATCTATGTAACTAACCATATAAATAGAAATAAAGATATAAAATAGGAAAACAGACAATATAGTATATTAAAAATATAGTATCTAGTATCTACCTAAGTTAGATTGGCAGGTATAATATTGCACATTTTATTATACTATGTAAGTATTTAGGTAGGTATTTTATTAATTATATATAAAGAAAAAATATAATATAATATGACATTAAAAAATAACTAACAAAAAACAATAAACAAATTAATGGTAATTTTTTCCAAGGCTTTTTTCTTAAAAAGTCTGTGCTTTTTTACCGTATTTTTATTTCGGGTCTTTTTTTCTGGATCTTTTTTTCCCAGGCTCCATTTCCGAATACCAATATTATTATGTTGTTTATTAGATATATATATTGTAATAAAATACATCTGTGTATTATATTTATAACTATCAACGTAAAATATGTTATCGATCAATCATCATTATTCCAATTTTCAATTCAAGAAGCCGTGTTCCATCACATTGTTATCTAATTGTATATAAATTAACATGGCGTATGTGGTTATACAATTGAATCACGATTTCTAACACTGAAAATGATTCTTATCAGGCTAGTACAACCTTAAGTGCTCCAAATATTTTCCAAATGTTTGTATTACACATTTACACCTACTATTGTGTTTGTGAGAATGTTTGTCAGCTAAACCTCGCATGTGCTGATGTAGAGCGTTCAATTAGTGCGAGTCGCTAATTAAAATCACCATTACGCTCTAATATATGATAGTTTAAATATAAAATCTATACTTACTCATCAATTATAATATACCTACGTCCTACACCCTTATACGAGTTATACGGTTGGGATCCTAGAGATACAGTTCATCAATGATTATGTAAAAAGAAAAATAGAACTATTTTAATTGTGTCTTTTACTAAGAATCAGACAAAATGTAATTACAAAATGTAATTATTGAAAGTGAGAATAACGCAGTAAAAATGCCTTAGAAAAAAACATTTTAAAACTTTAACCTGTTATATTGTAATGTTATAATTTATAAAATAATATATTAGGTATTAAAATATGTATAAATACCTATAGTATATCTTTGTGGTATTGTATAAACTACAGCAGATTGTTGAGCTAGTGCCAAATTTTGTTCACCCTCCATGCTCAAAAAGCAGCTTAGAAAAAATTCCTTAACTCAAGCTCTGACGTGCAGTATAGATACTGTTTGTATGTAATAATATAATACTATTTAGGAACATATATAATAAATAATAATATGTACGCGCGCTCCTACAACGTCGTTATTCCTTTCATGTATTCTCATATTATTATAATGTGTGTCGGTCGATATATTCCTCCTTCGGGTGTACCGCTACCAACGTGTGTGATTGTAATGATAATAACATCATAATATACGAGATAGGTATTATACAGCACACCGCTGCGGCGTACCTACCTACTAATAAAAATCGTGCGATTTCATTTTTTTTTTTTGGATTTTTCCCCGAGACCGAAGTATCATAATTTACAGCATAATAATAAAGTAGTACGTTCGCACGACCGTGTAGTAATATCTCCAAAGACGACACGACGTGTACCACACTCATGCGTCGTAAATCACCGGAGGCCCTAGGAGCGATGTCTTCAGAGTTATCTGAACCGAATCGCGAGCGCGGTACATGCCATTATAATTGCGCGCGCCGTGTTGCGAAACACCGTGACAATTTTTTAATTCGTAATTGATTTATAATATACCCCGGACGAACGGCCGGCGATTCATCTTAATTTAACTTAATATACCAAGGTATATACTACGTATTTTCGTACATTGTTCGAGTAAGTCATCCGCAACAGTATTACACATATATACTATACAGTCTTGTAAAAGATACTTTTAAAAAGTATTCAAGTACAGATACAGATACTTTTTTTCAAAAGTATTTAAAATACGTATTTGAATACTCGAAAAAAAAAGTATTTAAGTACAAATACAAATACTTTTAAAAAGTATTTACAGATACTTTCAAATACATTCAAATACTTTTTTTTTTTTTAAAATATGTTTTACCTTTTTACCTTGGCCTAATGACCTTATAGATAAATTGAATTATTAGTCAACTAAATTATTTTTTTATTTTAGCACTCTAGTTTTACTTAAATTAATTAGAATAAGAAGGAAATATTATTAAGAAATCGACGGACTGTATACATTCAATTAAATGGATACACATTACCTAGTATAGACCACTAAAAATATTACAATATACGTACCAAAACACACCATGAACGATCTATAAATAAAAATCTTGTACAATTTCAAATTTTTATTATTTTATTTAAATTTGGCAACAAAGTAAGACGAAAAAAGTATTTAAAAATAGTATTTGATTTTAAATACAGATACTTTCAAAAAAGTATTCAAATACTATACCCAAGTACTTTTTTCAAATGTATTTAGAATACGTATTTGAGTACTTAAAAAGTATTTGAATACTTTTACTCAAATACTTTTACTCAAGTACTTTACAAGACTGATACTATATAGGACATAGGTACCTACCTACGAAGACCTACCATTTTTACGTTTTGTTTTTATATAATAGGTATAGGTTGGCATATAAGTAGGTTTAGGTACGCCTAAATATTTTATTTTTTTCTCAGTGGTGGAGACGGCAGTAGGTAGGTATATAGGTATACTTATGTGGTAAAACGAATATGTGGCACAAGAAAAAAATGTATAATACCTTTAATATATTATATAATAATAATATGTATCCGTACGCGAGAGTTAACAACATTTCGTCGTAACTACATCGGTACGAAACATGAGAATACTATGTCGCCTCCCCGTGTATTTGTTTGGAAACAATTTTTCTCGATGGTTTGTAGACGCAAGAACGCGCGGATGGAGCGGCGCCCCGGGCTGAGCTGAATGGACTGGCGGGACTTGTTTAGAACAATTTGTTTGAAATTTAATTGAAAAAATTCAACCTGCTATAGTTGTACTCATACCTATACCTATTATAATAAAACTCAACTAATCAGTCACCAGCCGTTTTCTGGAATCGAAGGCCCGAGGCGGATATCATAACCGTTGCACGTCTGGTCGTGTACACTCTGCTTTATATAGTACAGTATTTTACGAAGTATAAACAAACAAATAATAGCAAAATATTATAATAAATACGTTTTATTTAAGCATTATTTAACTGTGAGAATTTAATCTTTCAATTGTTTTATTAGTCGTTTACGTGAACACCAAAAACACAGCCACAGATGTTGCAGTACTGCAGGTCCTGTACACTGTGCATAATAATATAGTATATCATTATACAACGTATAAACAAACAAAATATTATAAAAAATACAATTTTATTCAATCATAATAGTTGTGAGAAATTAATTTTTAAATTGTTTTATAAGTAGTTCATGATGTGTACACCAAAAACAAATACCAGAGGGGAAAATTAGTCAGAGTAAATAATTAGTTAAATTATATAATAACTAAAATATAATTTCAGTTTTTTATATAGGTGAAATTTCGCTAAAATAAATAATATTATTCTATTATGGTAGTGTAGCTATTACGGTAATTTGCAAGATGATTTGGATACATTACGTATTTGAGTTACAGGTTTTATTAAAAATTAGAATGTAGAAAGATTGGTTTAATAATAGTATATAATATTTTGTATATTCCACTCTCTGGATCCGAAGAATACAAATAGCACTACACTACGCCGCAAGACTAACCAGAAACAACGCCGTAACACCAATACCCGAACACATCAAACAAATCATCAACAAATACAAATTAGATTTTTCAAATATATTGAAAAACACAATCATACAAACTCCCCCATGGTCAACTAAAATCAACATAAACACCGAAATAGCAGTAAATAAAAAAAAAGAAACCACTCCAGAAATTTATAAAAATCTATTCCACGAACTCAAAAATAACCTATCAGGTCAAGACATTTATACCGACGCCTCTAAAAGCGAACAAGGAGTAGGAATAGCAATCATTATAGACGAAGAAATAATAACATATAAACTACAAAAAAAATGCTCCATCTATACCGCCGAGGCCATCGCCATAACATCAGCTCTCAAACATATCGAAAACAACCCACACCAAAATTTCAATATATTCACCGACTCCCTAAGCACCATCAACAGTATCCAAAATATATTTCAAACCAACGACATTGCTACTAACATCATAAACCAAATCGAAAATCTAAAACACCAAAACAAAAATGTCCAAATAATTTGGACACCAGGACATAGCAAAATCCACGGTAACGACCTAGCCGACCAAAATGCAAAAAATGTAATAACATCTGAAGCTCCCAAACTAAAATTCAACACAATATTAGACACAAAAAAACACATAAAAACAATCACACAAAATATATGGCAAAATCACTGGCAAAACCAAAACACAAAATTACGTGAAATAAAACAAAATATAAATCCCTGGCCACAACACGAAACATCAAGAAAAACTGAAATAATAATAAACCGATTGAGAATCGGACACAGCCACATCACACACGGACACCTTATGAAGAACCAACCGCCAACAGAATGCACCTCATGCGGAGTTACCCTCACAATAAAACACATTATAACTGAATGCCGATCAACCGAAGAAGCAAGAGAAAAACTCGACATACAAGCCAACATGTACGAAGCAATAGGACCTGACTGTCAACCCGAGAAAATCATAACATTCCTAAAGAACACCGGAATAGAAAAATTTATTTAAGCATTATATTAGTCATAAGAAACAATTTCCCCCCCCCTCAATTATTGTAATCAAATTGTAAGCCAAAAATCAAAAAAACACTAACAAAATTTATGTAAAAAGCTAATGGCCTATGTCGCCGAAGCTACACAAAGATCAATAAAAAAAAAAAAAAAAAAAAAATATTTTGTAATAAGGTCAAGTTGTAAGAATTTTTATTTAAAACTTAGACATTTTTTAATAGTGTACTTTATAAAATTACTATTTGTACCTATAATAACTTTTGGCTGAAGCTAATAAAATTGATAAAAATATGATTCTTATTTATACAAAAAAACAAATTCACAAGTACTGGGTAAAAAATGTACTACAATATGTTTTGAAGTAAAAAAAATATATCAACTATAAAATCAAAATTAAAAAAAATATATTTTCCATTGCTAAAAATAATATGTAGGTATTGAATTGCATATTTTGTGTAGCTTATTTTAACTCAAATAATTTATGGATAAGGATAAGTATAAAAGTATAAAATAAGGCACATTTTTGTTTACTTTTTAGCTTCAACCACAGATGTTATTAGACTATTGTTATTACATTTGATTCAATTAAAAAACACACATAACACAATAGGTCTGTTTTAATTTATGTTCATTATATTCTATGGATAAGTATTATTATACTACCTAATTAATATAGTAGTAAGTACCTACCTGCATATTTTAAATTACTTAATATTTGTTTAATATATTTTAAGAATTAGAATATGTCAGTTGAAGTTATACTGTTTTTTATTTGTTTCATAATAGTTCTTATTCAATCAGTTACAACAAGGAACAATAAGAACAATTATTGATAATAGTTAATAAATAAAATAAAAAGACAGATTAGTCAGATTATAGAGGACTCCAAGTAGAGGTATTACGACATGAAAAAAAGAAGTTAGTTATAGTTAGGCTTGCAGGTTACGACACCACCTCCTCTTAAGTCTTTTTATTGGGTTGCCTGGGATAGTGACAGCTACTAGGTTGGATATTAAGATATTTTTATGGTGGGCTAAGCGACTGTTGAAACGTTTGTAATGCGTTTTGGCTAGTTCAGAGACATATGGTATTTTAAGATCAGAATGGAGAGTGTGGTTTGAGACATAGAATGGCGCTTTCGTAATTGTACGTAGAACATAAGATTGGACTCTTTGTATGCGGTTGATGTTGGATATTTTGGCGGGACCCCATAGTTGAATTCCATATGGGCCTTAATAGGAGTTTGTAGAGCAGGAGTTTGTTGGAGAGTTTCATGTGCTTAGAAGTAAGAAGTGGCCGAGGTAGTCAGAGGCGGTTATTTAGTGTTCAGGTTTTGATAATTCTATGTGATTGCCAAGTGAGTCGGTGGTCTATAAGGATACCGAGGTAGCTGACTAGGAGGAAGCGGCAGGTTATTGAGGTAAAATATACTGCATATTCCGTGACAAAGGGTGAAAGTACCGTGGATGGATTTGGTTTCGTTCATTTTTACTCGCCATGTTTTCGAAACATTGTTTTGTACCATGTTTTTAGGGTGATGTTGAGGTGGTCCTGTATGTAAGAAGAGGCTAGGACAGGATTTGGGCTGGCTGTTAATATGACTTTATCGTCGGAAAACCCACCAACTAGGAAGTTATATGGTAATTGAGAAAATATTATTATAAGGGAAAACATTTAAAATTATATCGCATTTGGTTAGGACTTAGGAAATGTATTTTCGTCGGGAAAAAAACTTTTTTGCAAAATCTAAAATTATTAATTATTATTGTATTGCAGTATGTTTTACCTATATCATATTATTATGATTTATGACTGGCGATTAAAATCTTGGTTCTATTTAGCGTATTTAATTATTGTTTATCTTTCGATTATTACTTTATTGTGATAAATTTGAGAATATTAAAAAATATTTTAACGGTGTAAAGAAAATGTATAATTTTTTTTTGTATTTGTAGTACACGTTTGATATTTGATAAAGAGAATGGATTGGTCATATTTTGAGGTTATCATAGTATGGGTATTATGCGGGTGGATAACGATTGTTGTACAAACAATAAATATTATGCAATTACGCACGTCATATCGTGCGAGAAAGAGAAAGACGTACGAAATGTATACAAATATACCATAATATACATAATATATAATATAATATTATACTCTATCGCACTAAACTGTACGTTTATCTCTCTCCTCCCTACCACTAATAAAAAAAAAATAGCGCGCGCAGAATATTAATCTTGTAGTCGTGTCCGTCCCATGCGTATAATATAACACTATTGTCTATAATGATAACGAGTAGTTAATTATTTATGAGGCGATCATTTTGCTTCGAGACCGATTCAGCCGCGGTAGATTCCGTCGACGATAATAATATATATAGTCGACTGCAAAACCACTAACACCCCGCGATGCGTAAATCGCCTGCGATTAGTAATATAATAATATGTGCCGGCGGGCGTTTGATATGTATCTAAATGACACGTATGTGGTCGAAATAAAAAATCAAAATTACCGTTTTCGAACATTTTGGAATGCATTCGTCTTACGCACCGAACATATTTCCCGTGTACATAAAATACAGTAATGTTGGGGAGAGGAGGGGCAACAACGCGCCGTGTACCATTGAATGACCCTCACCCCCCTTGATCGAGTTTCTTTGGGTTTTTCGCAGGGACTCGATATGGTCTTCGTGCGTTCCAAGTACAAAACCTACTGCGAATGTCTGCGATTGTGTGTGAATAAGCTTTTTTTAAATTAAGCATAAACATTAAAATGTCTCCCGAATGTACCTAAATTTTTTCTCTCTATAATTGGGCTCAATGAGTAAGGAATTTATATTATTACACAATATAATATATTATGGTAGTTATTTGTATTTTCGTTCAAACCGATATTTTGACTTTATGCGTTTTCCGTAAATTGAGACGATGTTATTATTTATATAATATTTTAATACATACATAATTAGACACCATGCATTCATACAAAATATGTATAAACAACGATGCGATAGGTGGTCTTACCATCTGCAGTGAGATTTTTTCTTCTTCGTGCCAGTTCTACATCACGAACACAATATTTGCCTTGTAATCAAACGTGCGTGTGAATTTCTAATTTTGTATACATTAGTCTTTTTTGATTTTCAATGAAATACGATAATCGTAGATCAAAGATGAGTGTTTATTTTGATAAGTGGGTAGCATAATATGGATATAGATATATTCCGTAGACAAACAAGATTTTTCGCTTAGTAGGAAATATATCCAATTTTCGTCTATTTCATGCTTTTGTTGTTTTTGTTGTATTTGTTATTTTACTTTAAGAGGACGTCGCAGTATACCAAAATGTACGTCCAGCAGTTCCAATATTGCTGTGTTGTTAGCTTAAATATTAGAGTGAATTGACCGGTCTCTTACAATATTTTAATTTTTAAACGAGTTATGAGAATTTTAATTTTTTTTCTTCAAACTTCTTACAATTTTTCACCGTCGTGACTTGCTTATATAAATTAAAATATCGTAAAAACAAAAAGATAGCACAGATATTGTTCTAACCTTTATGTTTGATAATAGGTCAAATTACTCTGATAAGTAATATTCAAGCCAATAACACAAAATTGGAACTATACTGAACGTAAGTTTTGGTGTTGGTAAGACGAAGACATAACGGGGTCCATCGTCCTATTAAATCAATTAGTTTACTAGCATAGTAGAGTATGTAATCGCTTTAACATTTTACTAATTACTATTCATTATTATTTATTAAAATGTCGGGTTATTGATTTAATTTGCATTATCTGTATTATCTGTCTTTTATGCAATAAAAGTTATAATATTACTATAGGAGTATTTTGGTTTCTGGAATATTAGTGGTCGACTGGTTTTGTGACAATAAAATTAATCTGAACCTATTGGCTTTTACCTGCTTTTTTATTGTTGTATCTACTATATTTTTATGACTTATACAATTTAAGTGGGTGCATTGTCATTTGGTACCCACTTTCCTTCCCATCTGTGGGCGCATGTGCATCGTGTTGGGTAAGTTATATAGGTACTAAAAGGTTACTATAAATATAAATGAAGTTACTAGCGTTCAAGATAAAAAAAACAAAACAGGGGAAGTCGCTTTGATGTATAGGTACACACAGACACGTAGTAAGTACTTCGTCATTGAGTATAGGTCATACTGTAAAGGGTTTGTTAAATTTTAATTTGGTGATAAATCACTGCATATACGAAAAAACGATACCCAGCAAAGACGGTGTGGTATATTGTCAGCTTCTAATAATCTAATGCTAAAGATATTTTATAGGTAATTTATTTTTCTATTACTAATAATAAGGTAAGTTGAACTATTTTTTGACCAAAAATTGTAGGTATATTGTTTCATATTTTAACCTAATACCTAAAGTATTAAAATTAAAACTGTTATAACTAAAATAATATCATAATGTTAGATACCTACCTATGTTAATGTTATCTATATGAAAAAAAATATTTGTACCTATACCTATATTGAGGGTTATTAAAACAAATGAATAACTTCCAAATTGTCATGATTTTTACGAAATTGATCAACATCTTAACTTAAAACACTTGTACCTATACATAAATCATTACTTTATTTTTTATATTTTAAATTGCTATGTAGAGATCTTATCAGGAATCGTCTGTCACATTTTCAAGTCTAAGGTGTAATTTTTTTAATTTTTAAATAGATTTACTTTTTTTCTTTTTCCCGATAATTTTGAAAAATTCTTTTAATTTTTTACTTTGACTCCTTAAAGTTCCAACTTCATTCAATTTTTTCCAGAAAAAATCATCAAAGTTGTTGAAACTTTTTTCCTGTATAAAGTGTCATCGAAATTCATAAAAAAAACATCAATGTAAAATCTATAAATTTATCGCTCGCTCAGGATCGAGAAGCAATGCAAATTGCAATTAATTGTTCATTGAGTATATTATACGAAAAATAGTTTTGTTAGATGATATAATATACTACCTACTGGCATCTTACCTTAGTACCTTATTGCTCCTACTCAACATGTCATTTAGAATATGGAATGTGATTGTTATTATTTTAATCTGTTATTTTTTTTGTGTATTTTCTTAATTTTCCACTTTATGTAAGAATTAGTTTTTTTTCTGCTATAGCTATGTCCAGGTACGTAACTGGATAAAAATGTGGGGGGGGATATAATTTATTTAGTATTCGTCATGATTAAAACTCTGACCCCCCCTCCGGTTTAGTTTTAAAACTCATTTTATGGTTTAGAAACAAACTGTAAGAAGCAGGTACTGATTAGTGGTTACCCAATAGTTTACACCAACATTTTACCTTTGCTCCCCCCCCCCCCCCGCAATTACGTCACTACCTATGCCATCGTAAAGCTAATTGTATAATATGTAGTTTTGCCAATGTTAATGGATGTACCTATTAACAACAACTAAAAATATTTACTGAAACTGACTTGGTTATGTCATAATATATTTCTATGAAAATTAATAACGATAGTAATATTCGTTATTATTTACCTATACTTAGTTTTTACTTCTGGAGAAGGAGATATTAACTTCGTTGTATTTTCCTGTGCATTGTGTTAATGTTTCTCACGGTACTTTTGTTTGGAATTCTGTACATTTTAGTTGGTATGCCTATTGTGCTGTGAAACACTGAAACCCTCATAAACTATAGAATATTATATTATGTTTAAATAAAAAATATTAAAATACAATAACATGAGAATTATATATTAATTGTATTAACTGAATTATATGATCCTGAAAAAAAGATTATGTAATAATGAATTTGATTAAAATAAAAACACATTTAAATTTTAATCAATTAAATGACTTTAAAGACTTTTGATATCATTAAGAGGACGGTACCCCACAGATTTCTATATATAGTAGATAGCGAACTCCTTACATGCATCGAAGCTTTAAGGTCGGTTGGCAATTGTATGGTATTTTATATAGCAAATAAGATAAATTATGATTTATCTTGTATGGTATTTAATTATTTCGAAGCCTGTTGTTTAAAAAAAAAATAATATTTTATATTAATCATTTTACATTTACTATTTTATTTTACCATTAAAAACAATGTTATTCCTAATACATTTTGTATAATGAATAAAATGTTTTGCCAACTCACAATATAGCGGCCGTTCATAGCTGAGCTTCACTTCTTTAAATTATATAAAAGTTAGCGTAGTATAGAAATCTGTCCATGTATTTGTTGTCTCCGTTTTACAAACGTACGACATACCAAATTTTAATCAACTAGTTTTGATATTAGAGTGAATTGACTTATTATAAAACTTTTAGGTCAAAATATTATCTATGATTTAGCATCGGTGATTTCCAGATATTTTCATTTTCAAGGAAGATTTGGGTACCTATGTAAAATATCTCATATATTGAAAATTGCTCATTTCTCACTTAAAAATTATAATATCGAATAAAAACAGACACCTAAGCACAGATAATGTTCTTACCTAAAGGTTTGATAATGGGTCAATTCACTTAAATATCAAAAATAACAACATGATATTGAAACTAGTGAAACAAAAATTGGTATGTCATACGTGTATATGACGGAGACAACAAATGCATGGGTGGTGTCCTCTTTATATAAACTCATATCTGTAAATATTATTAATATACATTAATCTTAATTATCGTTGGATTAGTTTTTCGTGATAAATGTACGACCCAGAATTAAGTTTCATTTATGTATTGAATAGTATATTTTGAACGGTAAGTGACATAATTATGTCAATTGTGTGTACAGTATTTATTGTATTTATTATTAAATAATATATGTATAAGATAAATATATTTGTCATACTTATGTTGAGTGTTTTTTTTAATTGACAGGGGTTTTGAAAGTTTGACCATATTAGGTAAAGATTTCTAATACTTTGCTAGCTTCTTAAATTATAGATATTAGTTCTACAAATTCCTTAGTTACCTATTATTTTCCTGCCATAAAAAATATATAATCAAGAACACATACTTTTGACATATATGTCTGCAAAGTGTTTAAGAATGCTGTAAAAACACGCAAAATATTAGAATTAGAAACTTGATTATTTTTTAATTTCAGGGTAGTCGACATATTACGAATATATCATATTATTAAATATGTATTAAGTATTTTTACGAGTGAATAAGGAATTTAAAATTCTAAACTTTATTATACGTGTCAACGTTAACAATTATTTAGTATAATACATCGTATTTTTTTTCTGTAGTTAAGTTTAATAATATTAAACATATTATGTTCTTATGTAAAAAGCGATTTCACAATGTACCTAAATATTATAACATTATATAGGCACCTATCCTAGCATTACTTCCCCTCAAGCATTACTTCCCTTCGATAGCATTACTTCCCCTCAATAGCATTACTTCCCTTCAAAATTAGCATTACTTCCCCTCATAGGCACCTATCTGATTTTTATATGAAACACAAAATTATAAATAAATAAAAAATGTATACCAAGATAATTTTTTTAGTGAGAGTGAATAGAAGTTTGAATTAAATATGAATATATAAAATAAAAATATACTCAAAAACCTAGGAGATTAAACACTAAATATACATTGTTATAACGGCATAGCGGTAACATTGGTATATTGTTACTTATTAATAGTTATTGTATTCGTTCTATATTCTATAATAATATAATAGTCTTATACTTGCACACGTTTTTCATTCCCATACTAACGTTATTTATTGTACGAGAAAAATATCATATATTGAATCAAATAAGTAATAATTTATAGTAATCGTTGCATTGTCGAAAGCTAAAATATTATACCGAAACAAAAAAAAAAGTATAACCACAATATCAAAGCGTATACATATTTGCAGAACTGTAGTAAAAATCAAAATGAAATACATTTACCTAATGCAATCTCTGGATTAATTAATTTAGTTTATAATTTAGTAATTTACATTTGTATTGCGTGTAATTTTATTTTTATGAGGAAGTACCTATATAGATAAATATCGGAATATTATGCTATTATACTATGTTTCAGAAGATTTTATAATTTTTTTTTATAATATTGAAGTTACATATTGATGCCTTATTTTTTGATAAAATAAATATCTGATGTAGTGATTTTTTTCACACAAGATAATAGAATTAAAACGATTCTAGATTACGTATATGATACATCAATTTCCCAGTTTTCTTCTATGTACTTCCGTCAACACTGTCATTGAACCAACGACACGTCCTTGATATTCAATAATAGCATAAAAAAATTAATAAAAATTACATTACAGGAACGTCGAGAGCCTTGATTTAGAATAAATGTATGAGATTTTGTATCCATTTTAGGACGTGGGACGGCCAATGTGCGTTTTTTCGCCAACATAACTTTATAAGGAATGTCTTGGCCAACCACAAAAGTAGCAACGTGCGTTAAAAAAATATATATAAATGTATAAAAGTAAATAAAATAATACTAAAAATAACTGCGGTGGATGCTTAAAGGGCGTAGAAAGATGATTTGCTCTCAAGAAAATATATTTGACAATGACCTTGAATAATATATACCTGCAAGTTACGCGTACCGAGGTCTTACGGTTGACATCAAAATAAACATATCGATCATGTGTTTGTGGGTGATTATAATTTATAATGATATGTATTTTGATAGTGGATAATCGTACTCTGGTCATTTTCAAATAAGGAATTTTTATACCAGGTAAGGCCTAAATATAGTATGAGCTATAAGTGGCATATGAGCAGATATTGTTGTTTTTAGTTTTTCGGAAAAGAAATTATGTTTTTTGTGTGAAAGTTAAAAAATGATTTACCATAATTTATTTCATGTTTAAAATAACTATTAAATATTAAACACTATAAAAAAATATTCTCTTTGCTTATCTAATTAACAATTAAGTATCAACAGTGTAAATTAATACAACAATTCACCAGCATCATTAATGTTAAGTTTAATAGTAAAGTTCAGCTCAAGTAATTTAACAACAAAAAAGTTAAAAAAATTGAACAGGATATTTACAGTGAATAGAAATGCATTCATCTATTCCGTTTCGCTTACATCGGCGCGGGAAAGTGATGCAATATTGTGACATTAAATTTGAAAGAAAAAATTAATATTAAACAGAAAAAATGATTACGAGCAGGATTTCGTTAATAATATGTTTGCTTACAAACTATATAGCTATACCTAGTATACTCCAAACATTTTCGATGGCTGTCGATAGTTTATATCCTTACTCGGAAATAACTACTTACTGGAAAAAATAAAAAATAAATTACTTGTGTAATGTACCGTTGAGACTTAATTACTGATATTTAAATTATATTATTCTAAAATATACTTTATAAACTAATGTGTTATGAAACTTTTAAGTAGGTAGTACGTCTTGTTTTATCCAAAATATTTTTTTCTGTTTACAGACACTTTTCATGAGCTAAAATGTACTTCGGAGGAATTTACTTATGATTTTTTTTTTTACAATAATTTATTCAACAATGATATTATTATATATTTTTTCTATTTGTATGAGTAATGTTCAGCAAGGCCTATAGCAAGAACATACGTTTCGCGAGTGTTCTTTGTAACATTTTTTTTTAATTGATTGAACTTCTTCGCATAAATCGAAGCGCAACGATAATAGTTAATACTTACTTTAAATCAAAATAGATTGATTTGGTGTTTTTCTCTTAGTGTTATGCTATTGCGCTGTATTCGTCCTATTTAAATATCTATAAAAACGATTTTAAGGGTTTAGATTTTATATTCGGACTTCGAAGTAGGTACTCTACAGATAAGAGGTAATACTTAAGTAATGTTTCCTCGGTGGTGAATAGTAAACAAGTTTATCTGTGCAACGACATTATACTTTTTTTATTATTCCAACCTTATAAAAATACTCGGCACTTGCGTTTGTTCTTAAATAAGTTCGTGTGTATACATATATAAAGTGCGAACGTATACCCGTTAAATGTATATTGAACGGAATACAATGGTCCATTGAAAACGGTCGTTCAAAATTTAAGACACTGAATCGTGACTCTTGCATCTAGTCTAACAAACAAGAAATGCGGGTGAAATTAGAATACGATAAAAACAATGGGTATAACGATTATATCCGAAAACCATTAAATTCGATTATGCATTTCATTAAACACACGATATTCGTCAGCTAACAATGGCTTCGCGACGGACCAATAAAATGATTTTGATAGCTGTTCCTCGTAATAATTGCAATAAAAAATATATTCTATGAGCCGAAAGATAATTGAGGAATATTTATAATACCATATTTCTGTCTTTTGTGCTAAACGAGGTGAGTGAACTAACTGCATACAGATGAACGTACCTATTATAATTATAAGTTGTAACAATATGCTTTTTGTATATTATTGAATATGTATAATATTATAATATCGAGTATTTCACGTTTTTTTTGTTTATTAATTTTTTTATTGGATTAGTACAAATAGCCTACATGTCGTTGTTAGGTTACTATGTGTGTGCTTGCGTGTTTAATTTTAGGTTTTTGTATAATACATTTTTTACACAACTTTAATAAATAATACGTCTTTGTGCGTCATTAAAATAATAATAAAAAAAAGGATAACGAATTATTATGATTTATATTAAAATAAAAGCTGGTTATAAAATATTGATTTTATTTCCATCAATGCCTTTAGATAGATATTTATGTTTTTCTATTTCGCTCTGATGAAAATTAATGGATTAGTTTATTTAATGAACATGGTTTTGTATTGAATGTGATAAAAATCGTATTCATAAGTGTCATCGGTTATTCTGCCAAAAATATAAATGTGTCAAAATACGATAAATTGCCTTTCGGTATGTCTTTTAAAATTAACTTGGATGATTTATCACCTTTCTACCACTGTTTGTATGTTAATAATTGCTAATTAACCACCAAAAACAGAGTAAAATAATCTTCTATTTAACTTTCACTTGTAATTTTAGTAAATATTTGATGAATTAGTTAGTATACTTTTATGTGTATTTGCTAATAATTTACAAGACTAAAAGTTTTGCCGTAATCATACGTGTGCTGTTAAATTTAATCACAAGACACAAGTATGCATAATATATTGTGTTCATCAGCCTTTGGCAATAAATATGGAAAGTTATTTGGAAATATTGTACACATTTTGACTGAATGCGAAAACAATTAAAACTATACGCTTGAAAACCGTGAGCGCGTTTTAGAAAGTTCAACAATTTTACATAATATTGCATTTTGTTTTTTGTAAAATACTTCTGATAATATCAGAAGTATAATATGTTCAAAGTCGGTTTCGATCTTCGGTGACGTGTATGAATCTTGAGGTCGCCTCGGGCTGAATGTGTATTGACGACTGTTGTTGTCCCTTTCTCAAAACAAAAAAAATATTTTCACCTTTTACAACATAAATAATATTTGAATATACATGGAGAGAATTACTGGTACCTATGTAATATTATACTTTCGTGACGTAAAATATAAACATTTAACTAAATTTATCAACAACAAAAGGTTAGATTAGGTTAACAGCTCTGGGCTATCACTTGTCCGAGTGCAATACATAAATAGGTACCTCCTTAGCTAACTTTAGTGTATAGTGCCACGGTAACAAAATACTATAAATATATTACGTATATGACGCGTACAAACCTCTGATTTACTGAAGCGTCATTGGTTTATTGCTATTTTACTTTTAAAGTATTTAAACTTTCATTTTTAGGTACCCGCAATGCAAATCAATTGTGGTAATAACAATAATACATTGCTATATGCGGGCCCTTAAAAACTTAATGAATCTGTTTTGGAAAAAAAATACTTCCACCCAAAAATACTTTTTCTGATATTTTACGTATGTTTAAAATGTTTTTATAATTTAAAAGAATATAGGAATAATTCTACAGCTAAATGAAATCTATTAATATTAAATACAAATACTACAACATACATGAGTCAATCTTAAAGTTAATTTAAAAACATTCACTGTTCACCCTCAGCTCATAAAATATGAATACGGAAATTTAGAAATATGTAACGGGGAAGAACAATTATAAAAAAAAAAACATAAATAATTAAAACGGCAAAATTCGTTTTAAACCTCGAAACAATTCTACACATTTATATTGACATAAAATAAAAATGTTTTTTGGCTGGATACGTGGTATTTGTTTCTGACCGATTTTTTGTAAGATTTTCGTCGTTATAGTTACTTATTATGGGCATTGCATGCGGTGATTGTCTGTCTTTGTCTAATACACTGTGGAACATAGGAATAACGACCTAAACGCCTGACAAAAATTAAGGCACTTCTAGTTATTCGATTTAAAATATGTAAAGATTTTTGAATTGGTATACAAGTTTACTTTGCATAGGTCGAAGCATATTTTTAATATATTTAATAACAAAAATTAACAAATTTATAAAAAGTAAAATATTTATTCTCATCAAAATATTGCTACAATCGAAAAAGTGCTTCGACCGATGCAAAGTAAACTTGTATACCAATTCAAAAATCTTTACATATTTTAAATCGAATAACTAGAAGTACCTTAATTTTTGTCAGGTGTTTAGGTCGTTATTCCTATGTTTCACGTGTGCTAGACAGAGACAGACAATCACGGCATGCAATGTCATTAACAAAAACATATTTGTGATTTAAAGATTTTCATTGTAGAGGAAAAATATCGAGAAGCACACTATGGTATAATATAGAGTATAGACCAAAACCCGATAAAATAGGCAAAATAAATGAGTGAGGTCGGCAAAAGCATATGAATATGTATAAGACTCTGTGCTAATGGTAAGTTTATACCAGCAATTCTTAGGTATATACCTTTTTTTATATACCTTTTAGAGATTCGTCGTCGTAGCGTCTCTTCCATCATGTAAAGTACCTATGCTTAAGTGTAGAACACAATACAATGTTATATGTAATAATATTATATCAATATCATATACCACGGTTAATTCATTTAACTTAGTTAGCTCATTCAAAAAGTGTTAATTTTTTTTTGGAAATATTTTTTTTTACATGGTAACAATTTTTAAATCGTTACAAAATTATGTTTTTATTAAAAAATTATCTTTTTTAAATATTTTTTATCCGTATGATTTTTTAAGATTTTTACTTTTTTGAATTATAACACGCAGTTTTAATTTCATCCTTGAAAGCAGCATATTTTTCTGAGTATTTCGATACATAAAAATCGATTTTAAGATGAGTACCATATGAGTTACAACTTATAATTTTGTTAGTTTTAATGCATATTTGTAAATCGACTTCAGTAGTGGCTAAGATTCGTCTTATAGGGGTGGATATATATGTATAATTACTATATTATCCTTTTGATCTCAAAATCCTACATTTAAATTTTAAATTTATTGTACATTTTAAATTAGGTAGGTGTATTTAATATAACATTGCATTAAAAAAATAATATGTCAATTTTAAAGGGCATTATTGTGGTAAGATTCATTTCTTGTGGACATTGTTAGCCATTTTTTAGAGCATATTTCGACGGTTTTTAGAGCATTAAAATCTGGGCCATAGTTATAACTTATAAGTATTAAAAGTTTAGATGAGCAGATTAGCAGATCAATATTTTGCAAGGTAACCACGCTTACCACTCCATTACTCTCACCTAAACATTAAATACTTATAGCTCAAAACTACTAGAGTAACGTCCTAAGTTCGATCTAGAATATGAAATTAAAACTGTATGTTGTTATTTGAAAAAGTAAAAACGTACACAATGTTAAAGATAACAAAATGTTAAATGTTAAATGTTGTTTTTTAACGACTAGAAATCATTTAAAATTTTTTTTTTTCAAAAACATTCCTACTTTTTGAAATAATGCGTGTTTAATGATAAAAGCGAATGACCTGCAGGTATATGCATCTACATATTATAATATATAAACATATTTTGGACGATAAGACAGAAGATAATATTACTACATAATACAGACGGATGGAGAACGTAACTATACGTATAGCCCGTATAGGTATATATCATATTAAAATATGTTGAACGCATATTATTGCATATATTATTATTATTAAATGAAAATTTTTATTCCCCGTCATTGTTACGAGGAAGCGATGAGTGTGCAGGATATTATCATATTATTAAAATCATAACATAATAATATACACACGACTGAGTATGGGATTTTATATTTATTATACGTTTCCCTGTTCGTGCACATCGACTGCAGGGGACTACCCCGCGCGCCCGTCAGTCGGCGGAGATATCATTAGTACGGCGGCGGCCGCGTTTCGGTCGGTCTTGACCCCGTCCGCTTCCGTCGCCGATGTCGTTTTTTGACACTGAATGATATTGACATTGGACCCGCCAACTATGGACCGATCCGTATCGGACGACGGTGGAAGAGGCTGCAGTCGCTCGGTGACTTTTTGTACAATTACCACTTGCTACCACGACTGCTACCACTAATAATAATAATAATAATAATAATAATAATAATAATGATAATGATATATATATACGAACATAATATAGGCATTACACAATAATTACACGTATAATAATTACTATGCGTAGTACCTATACGCTGTACAGGAGGCAATTCGACTGGTTCCCAAAAGCGGACCGGCTCAATTATGCCTTATACGATTCGGCCGCCTCACGTGCAGTGCCGGCGAGGGGTCCCACTCGAAATAGTATGGTACGAGATGTGTACACTCGTAATATATATCTAATACGATGTCCGTGGTTTCCTCTAGCTCTTCGTTTATTATACAGAGCGATGCTCATCCAACCTTTATTTCATGCAACAATGCGCAGTTACTGTAAATCTGTCTTTTGGAATTTTTAAACACAATATTAATTATAAATTAAAGTTCAAAACACCATGTTTTAAAATTCTAGAGATTTTTCATGCTAGGTGTCTCCTGTGGAGATACAGACTTAAAATAAAAACCCCAATTTTCAACTGTAAATTATTCAGCGGATAATTTTTCAGAAAACGTTGACGTATCAAAATCAAAATTCAAACGAGTTATTTTTGAGTTGTTAACCGTGTTTTGTGTACTAAGGATAAAATGTCCACGATGATGGATTCGGTAAATATGTGGGCTATGATGCTCTGGTGTATTAACCTATCAATATAATATTTTATTATTTTCAAAAGTAGGATAAATACAGGTAGTAAGTAGTCTAAATCCAATGCTACATCTAATTTATATTTTTGTAAAACCATTTTTAAGGATTATAAATATAATCCTTATTAAAATATAGATTTTATTAAATGAGAAACTGCTCGTTTAAATTTCGAATTAGGTGAATCAACATTTTCAGAAAAATTATCCTCCAAATATATATGTTACAGTAATAAAGGGCAGAGTGGAGTTCTTATTTTAAAAACACGAGTTGTAGGTATCTCCACAGGATCATTCTCTTTAAGTAGTAGACACAATCTCAATCATTTGTTTAATTCGGTCTTTAAGTAATGGTACCTACCTATATGTGTTTGAAAATTCCAAAAGTCAGAAATCGGATAAAATGAGATATAATTTATATTGTTAAAGGAAAAAACGGCGATGGATCACTCTGTATGTGTTTATGCGCTTTTATAAACAAACGCACGCGCACGTGTTTTCTTCACCAGCTCTCGTCCACTGCACGGTGGCTGTGCGTATTTTCAATGTCACGAGCGAACGCATAATACCGATCTCTGTCGCATGATGCACCGTGCGTATTATACCTGTGTAACCTCCGCCAATGACACGCGAGTTCTCCCGTTATGGTTTTGAAGTTCACCTGGGAGCCTGCTGTTCTCGAAAATCTTCGAATTAATCGATTACGTTTCCGGTCCGAGCACACCCACGCCCGATCGTAAAAGTCGAAAACACTATATTATAAACCGCCTCGTCTTGCAGGTGGAGCGTATAATAATATTGATATGCGCACGGGCGGCGAAGGAAAATCGTAAAAAAAAATGCGCAGCAGTTGCCTTATAACCATACTCGTATACACAATCATTGAGTAAATAACACTGTATACTCAATGATACTATATACGGTTCCGACGACGTCGAATGTCGAACAATATTATTGTGTAATACGATTTATTCCGTGGTCTAAAAGAATTTTCGGTCACGGTCTTCCGAACGTAAAATAGGTACCTATAAGGCATATCGAGCGTACTGTGACGCATATACATATAAGTCCCTAATTTTATAGAATTTCAAATTTGTCTTCGGGATATGTAGTATATAATATTTTTAAAGTTCGACATTTTGACCGACGGGGTTCAAATTTTTAATTTTAATTTTCAAAGAATTCCATATACACGCTTTTTGTTTTGAATACTTTCATAACGTACAGAAACAGGCAAGAAATCAAGTGACGACTCTCGAAGCTTATTTCGATTTTCTAGCTCTAAACTTTAAGATCATTATTTGTAGTTTAAAACCCTAGAGCTTGGCTGTCTTGTTATTATAACAATTTATATCGCACTTAATAATATTAATAGACAATAATAACAATTATATAACACCTATAATATGTATATTATTATAAATTATAATCCATTATATTTATGCTAAATACAGGTACTATATTATTGTACGCCTCAGACTTCTTTCCCGACGGCCGTTCAAACTTCAAATTAATGGAAACAACACTAATAAAATATTTCTATTAGTCTTACCGATACATCATTATTATATTATGTTGTTGTTGATCGTTTTTCACAACGAGTACTACCCAACGGTGATTAGGAGGAAAGGATAATATGAAAAATGTTACGCCTACGCGTGACGACGATTATTCTTTCGGAGTTTCATTATCGTTGCGCGGCCGACGACGACGATTCGCTCCGCGACCGCTTCCGTTTTAGCACTTCCTCTTTACGAATGCAATATAATAAAGTTTAATAATTTTTATTATTATATTCTGTTGTATTATATTCCTACTCTTTTCGGAAAACAATATTATAAGTCGACCGCCAAAGCGGAATGCCCGCTGATATGAGTATTTTTTTTAACACGTACAGTAAAATATGTAAATCGTGTTCACGCGCTGACATAAGAGATAAATATTTTGTGTTGGAAAAATGTTTGATGGACAGAAAATCTCACAAGTCTAAATTAATGTTATTTGTATTCCTTCTAGTCTAGGGCCAAATTCTACGTTTCATATTGACAAATGCAAATACAGCGCGAGTGTAATGCACGAAAAGTATCTATGACGTAACAACATAGTTATTATTTAAAATCGTGTTCGGAATTCTGATGCAGCATCAACTAATAAGTTAGGTTTATATCGCTTCACATTTCTGTCACTTGCATTATTTACCTACCACCTACCACTCTTGATATAACGTGGGCTTAAGATGAAAAGTGCTAAATTGATTTTTTTTTAAATCAACTTACTTTTTCATAATTAGGTTTAATTATCAATGCTCTTTAATTAAGTCCACGGACACCTTTATAGGTGCATTACAGAGTTAACGAGAAAAAAAGGGTTCTAAATCAACATATAATATACAAGTTGTTATTTAATAGTGATCTAAATACTAAATAAAACCTTTTGGTACTTAACTATAGTTTATAGTTTTAAGTAATAACCAAATTAGTGGTAACCAAAAAGGAAAAAAGTATTATCTCGTATTTAATCATATTCATTGTTTTAAACATACAATAGGAATATGATAGTATACAAAATCAGTCATTAATCATTATTGTACATTGATCAACAATATTAAAAATTCAATGATGTAAGACTATCATATTATTTTAGTTTTAATACCACGTCACTTCCTTATTTGTTTTTAACTAATTTTTTTATTTTGTATAGGAATTAAGAAACATACATTTAATTCACAACAAACATTTCAAAGAAATTTTTTTCTATAAAAATATGTTTACAACCAAAAGGTTCTATCTGTACAATTTTTTGGTCTCAATTAGAACTTTTAATATTAATTTTTTTCCCCGTTAAGTTTTGCTAAAATAAACGCAAATTACAAGACTAACGCTGAAAATCTTAGTTAATCTTTAGATATGATAATCATTAAGAATCATCCATTATGATAGAAGATTTAACAGTTTAAAGTTTGGAATAATTTGATATTTTGTGGCCATCACAAACCTTTTAGTTTTGAGCCTCAGAGGCCACGATATGTTATTATTTATTACAGAGAAATTGAATAAAGTAATTTAATGAATAGTTTCAATCAGAGTAAAGTTACAAAAAAAAGAAACGAGTCAATTTTTAAATTAGTATATTAAAAACTTCACTATTTAGTGACGAATTTACGATTGCAGGTGCTTAATAATTAAGTTCCTATTAATAAACTTTATCAGGAGTTAATTAGAAATAAACTCAGAACGAGTTTCAGTTAGAACATATTAAGATTTAAGTTAGATTATAATATTAAATTAGGTTAGTATGTATAAACTAAACTTTTATTTAACCTTGACTTATTAACTCGTTAATTGCTCAGTCTTGCATATAGGTAGTGAGGTTAATTATAATGACTGGTTACATCGCAAGTCACAGGTAGGGTACGGTATGGCTACAATAAATTATAACTCAATGCGTTTTAAGCTTATTTAATGTAAATATACGAATATGTGTATATTTTCCTTATATGCGCCGCCACTTTAATTTACTGAATTTATATTCTAATATAACTAGAGCGTTTATTGTTGGAACTTAAATGTCGTGTCAGCGAAATTGATGTGCGCTTGACCTAAAAGCTCGACGACAACACTATGCACTTAGAATATTCCAATCGTTAATGCAAATATAAATTAATAATCAAGGTTCGATTAATTAATTATAATATTATAATAAGGGAGTTCACGATTCTTGCATTTTTATTCGCTGACCGCTGTAGAGAACGGAATATTTCAGATAATTTATGTATATTGTATATAATTAATTGAAATGCTTTTATACATTTATGTCACTTTTTTCACCACTTCTAATATTAAACTACCCAGCTCATAAAATATTATCATACTATTAATAAATTTGTATTTATTTGTAATATGTCATTTACTAATATATTCTCGAGTACACTTATTAGTTATTAAAAATAAATAAATTTAACTAAAATAAAATATTAATCAATGTGATTTGCGTAATCGACTAAGCGTTCAAGTTAGTTAGTTGGTTCAATTTTTTTTTATTATATTCTGTAAGTGTAAAACAACTATTAAATTTGTTCAAATAAGAGCATTCTAATTATAATTCATTTAATTACGTATGAATATTAGGATAAAAGTATTAATAAAATGTTTCTATATTGAAAAAAATGAAGACCATTAAATTATTTCATAAACTTTTAACACGTTAGAGAGCGACTAAACAAGTCATTAATCATGTGACCTTTCTCAATAAAGTATTTTTGGCAGTATTGCATTCATACATAAGTTCATTTTTTAAACATTTTATAAGATATCACCCTTTAGAATTTCTATAAAAACAAAATTGATTAATTGTGTTTATATTCATGAAACTAATTCAATTCTCCTCAAAATGCAAAATCAGTATAATTTAATATTAAACTATAAAAAAATGTGTTTTAAATTTTGTGCTATAAATATTATGACTTTAAATATAGTTTAATTATTTACTAATTACTATTGCGGGCATAATAATATGATCATAACATTTTCTGAAATAAACTTTGACTACATCATTTTAGATCACGTTTAGAGAAATATAAATGAAATGGTTTTTGCATATTTTTCTGTGAATTACTTTTTAAGTGCTCAAAAAGTTTCATACGTCATCATCTTTTTTAAAGACTGGAAATGTAATGGATAATAATATGGTACTTTGAATTGCTTATATAGAAATTGATTCAGTTGTTTCACTGAGCGTAATAAGGAGATAGGTACCGGCTTTCGAAATTCGTCGAAAAATATTGGAGACATGTCAGCTGGTGTGGTTTTAAGTAAGTTTTAACCCGGGCTTTTCATAGGATTGCAACGTTCTATTATTGCTTTAAAATATTTTAGTCACCAACCATACGTGTTACCTACGTGGTTAGGTAATACTTTTTGTATAGAGGTACAATACGTGTCCAACCCTAGGTTTCTATATAATATGTCCGATACTTTTATTTTTAGAATGGATCAACACACCACAGTAATGTATGAAAATATTATTTAACCGTTTAGGTAATATACGTGAATTTAATGTAACAGTTTTTGTAATAAGTTATTTGTTAGTTAGCTGTTATGTAATAAATACTAGATATTGTTGTTATTACACAACGAATACTTGTTAATACAACAATATTTATTATAAACCACTGTAGTTCAATACAAATTCTAACTACGGTGAACATAATAAGTTACTATTTAGTATTTACTAGTATTAAAGATATTATGACCGGGCAGAGGTATCTGGTGGTGAATGTAGCTTATAAAGTACAATGAATATTATCGTCACGAATTATATAGATGGCGTTCGACCAAACTACTATATAATATTATATATTATTATTATTTAATTATTATACTATTTTATAGTTGTAACAATATTATTATTATAAGTTAAAATAATATTAAACTTTTATACGATTTTACCATAATATGAATATAATAGTATAGTATTATTGAATGGAAGGGGAATTTGTACAACGACAGATATCAGAAGTCCATTTAACTTTATTAATGTTTGAATAATGAATGTAATATTATAATATTATTGCAAGGCGATATTGAATATTATGCGTTTACGTTTATGAAAGAACCGTACTTTTTTATTCTCTCGGCATTAATATGAAAGGGGATGAGATTAGGTACACAATTAGAGTTAATAAATAAATTTAGTGAATTTGTATTATTGATTATTTTTTGATTGTGCATAATTATTAATAATTTGTGAATATTTTTTTTTTAATTCTGTAATAAATAATAATTATAGAACTATATAAAAGACATAATATTATTATGTTATACGAATTATTATTTATTATATATTTTATTACAATACATTACAGCTGGATGCAAAATTATTATCAGTGAAAATTCCAATTAAATATTTTACATTTATATTAATAAAATTCACAATTTTGAACCACTATAAATTATAACCAACAATTAATAACATACCTAAGTATAAATAACTATGTATTTCTTTTTTTTTTAAAAATTACTATTCATAAATGTAGAAGGAATAATACTAATGTCTAATTTAGATACTCAAAGTAAGGATTAAGGAGTACAATATCACTACAATATCACACACCACACATTATCATACAATTAATATCTAAAATATATTTATAAATAATAATCTGAAAAATGAAATGTATATATAATTATTATCAAATACATTTAATAACTATTTGTTTTAAACAATGTCTAGCTACTGCCTTACTGGTACAACGTATATAAATCAGCTTACTTAAAAAATATTTTTTCTTACAGTAGAAAATTAAACATTTTTTTTACCACTTTAATATCAATTTATTTATTTATATCTTTAATATCATTATAAAACCAAACATACGTCTTTTCATAATTCCCATTAAATTATATTAGTATAATTTCATAACATGGAAATATTATAAAACTATAGTATCAATGATTTCTTTTAGTGTGGTGGACGGGGCGGGGGGCTAAAAATTAATTTTTTTAAAAATATTAATAGTATTTAATAAACAATAAACAACAAATAAATAAATAATCTAGCAAAAAACCAATTATGTTGGCTTGAACAATTGTATGATAATTTATATTAGTTAGTTAACTATATTAAATAAGTAATAAGATATAATATCGAATTTGTAAGCGCATTGATACCTGCGGTCTGCGTTATACCGAATTATATTGATTAATATGTAATCTAAGACGTTTACGGTTTAGTCTGTAATATTTTATGCCTACACAGTTTCGATGAGCGACGTCGTCTCTGTCAATTGCGTCCCCCGAAATAGGTCATAGTCATATACTATGTAAATATGTCGACGTTGCGAAACAGAGTTCTCCCCCGGACAGTCCCAGTTCCGGAATGTTTCAATTTCGATAGTTGATGAATTTTTTATATTATAATTTAAAGTCTACACCTAATAAAATTATCAAAGATGCCAACTATTTGAGGGAAGGGGAAAGGAGGTAGCCTGGAGTTTTTGGATGTTGTTTGTTTTTGTAAAATAATAGTTTTTTATTCTTTAATAGCAATACATTTCCTAATACAACAACATTTTTCATGAATATAACTAAACTCATTGACCTATAATATGGAAAAAAAATATGTAAAAACAAGTTTGTTATTAAAAGGAATAAATTGTGTTGGCTAAAAATAAAAAGTTCGACATGCACTTAATTTGGCTAATAAAATATATTTAGATTGAATACCTAGCAAATATATATTTATATAGAGAAATAAAAACGAACTACTTTCAAAGTTTATTTATCCGAAAGAATAGTAAATAATATTACATAATATAAAGAGAAAAATATGACGGCTTGATGTTTTTTCATTGTCGTTTTCTTCGTCTAATTTTCTTAAGATTTTTTCATAAAGTTTTTACATGTAAATGCACTTTTGTTGGTGAGATAATCTCGAAATCTCTATGATAAATGTCGTTAAACACAATGCCATTTTTCAACAATACTTACAGTTTATGTATAAAATGAAAAATTGATCTAAAAGTAGTAAATAATCTTTACATGAAATGCAATACTTACAGTTTATTTTGTGTTCAATTATTACATTTTCTCATACATATTTGAATATTAGTTTATTTTTAAAATTTCAGGAAATTCACGAAAGAGTATAAAATATATACATTTTTAAACTTTATTTCGTCCACCATGACCATACAAATCATATATTTCCGGGGTATACAACATTTAAACTGGGAGCAAATTTTAAAATTGCCTTTTACCTTTATAATAAGATAAAAACTTCGTAATCAACTTATCTACATTAATATTCAAAATCGATTAAGTTTTATTTTAGCAGTAAAATCTAAATTAACGAAACCTATGAAATAATAAACTTAGTATTGAAACTAATATAATATACCTAATGGAAAGGATACCCTTTTAGTGTTTCGTGAAATGACAATTAAAAATAATAAATAGTCTGTAGTCTTATCGATTAAAGCATAATGTTTTAATACAATTTTATTCTAATAAAATATATAAATTGCGTATCCATGAAACTAGTGATAGAATCGATAATAATTTGTGTTTCAAATGATTAACGCGTTGGATGATTTGAATATTGTTACATACTTATGTCAATTATTGTCCCATTTTCTCCATATTTAGTATAACCTAACCTAACCTAAAAAAAGTATAAACGTTTTCATTTTCAAAGTATAATTTATAACGGCGATAGTGATTTATTATAAAATCACATCCAATAGTATCTATCCAGAAAATCTCTGCCCCGAGCCCAACTCTAAAAGAAAAAAAAAAAAAGGTATAGCCACGAAAGAAAATAAAGACAAGAAAACATTCGTGTTCCAATAGTATTTATACATTCAGTGCACACTTTAGTATAGCATAGTATCTTTCTCACACGCTCCAAACTCTGAATAAGCCTAAGAAATAAAGACGATACAAATAAATATAAACTGCAGTAGTGTGTAGCTTCGTAATGGATGTGTGCCGAATTAAGGATTCTAGTCCCACGTTTCGCATCAGCTCGGTGAATACAGATTCACCTTTCGATGCCACACCCGAACAATAATAAAGCTCTTAAGACCTCTGTCAATTTAATGTACCGTCTGCTATATTTTCTCAAAGAATGTTATTATAAAAATTTTGTTTTATTAAATTTGTTTTGACGATACTTGAACAGAATGTCACGTACGATGCATTTCTGCATTTTTATTGCAAAACAGTACTTGGACAATGGACAGTGTTGCATAAGCATAACTATATAGTTTATGGATCAAAAGTTTGACGATTATTTTCATGATTCTGCTCTGAGTTTTAACCTGCTTAAAAATGGAACAAATTTATAACTCTTAAGTTCTAACAGTATAAATATTTAATACAATTTATGATTACAATACTTTTTTTAGTTTTACTATAGGTTTTAAAATTTAATTATGAACCCTTGTGAATGAAAAACTAACCACGTGAAAAGTAACAAATCAAGTTTTGTTCTTGAATTAACACAGTATAATGTACTATATTATATTGATAAATTTAAACCAAGTAGGCAAGCACTTAGACAATTAAGTCAATCTGAAGAATTTATATACACAATAACCAAAATTTAGTATAAAATATTATACTATGTAAAATACTTTGTCAATAGAAGAGTATAGGACTCATTTTCATATTTCATTTTATGCCTTTAGAATTTGGTTTAGATTGTATTACTTGTTTTCAAAGAAAAGTTATTAAATGTTGAGGAGAGTAAATTCTTTAGGATTAAATTCACAATTCATTCAAACAGCTGCTGCTATTCACACGAAAAATAGATTATATTTTATTTAAGACATTATTCATAGTCGTTTTATTATTTATTATGTGCCCAACATCATGTGTTTATGTATAACGTATATATTTAAAAAATAATATTCATCCTTTCTTTCTGTAACCATTAAAATTGACTTTCGTGTTTGAAAACTTTTTTTTCTTGTTCAATTATTTTAAATTTATATTAAGTTATTATTTATTGAAAATATAATAACAGTGTTGGTATTTTGACTAAAACATTCGAATAGCTGACATTTTGGTGTGGCTTGTAATATTATTAGAGACATCTAAAAAATTTCTTTTAAATCAATCTATTATATTGTCCATCGCGGGAATATAACTATTACTTACGCTATATAATATATACTATTAAGTTTAAAATCTACGTCATTATACCATTTTTTGTGTATAGTTTTTTTATTTGATCCTTAGAATGACATCTTGAGCTTGACCGTTGCATAATGTTTGAAATCTTCGTAAGCCCTTCATATTGTTATAAACTCTGTGACCGGAATGATTTCCACAAAAACAATAAATACAAATTATTAACTGATACTGTAAAATATACAGGGTTAATGGATGTAAAGGATTAGTGAAGTAGTTTGTTATAGTTGGGCGTTATTTCTATTTATGGTTTTTTTTTCTCACAATTTATTGGTTTTTAATATTGCTTTCAAAACTAAACTTTCTGTGTTAACTTTACTTTACTTTATAACCCATTATGACCCTGTTGAGAGTAGCGTATCAACTCGTCGTCTTACAACGTTGATTCGTCAACTGCAACGACAAATTGACAACGGGTTATACGTGATGGCTATAATAGTGGTCTATAGCTATAATAATAATAATAATAAACATATACGCAGTGATTGGATGATGAATAATTCAAAATGTTATCCGAACAAACGTTTGGGATGACAAATAATTATTATTTGCCATGGGCTAATAAATTGATTAAGGTTCACGAAATTGAATATACAAAATAGGCGAGCGAACGTCAAAATGATATGAAGCTGTTAATATAATAATATATGCCTGTATTTGGCTCGATCTCGTTTTGTCGATGCGCGTTGATACCTGTTGTTACTTTGACAATTTATTAACGATTGCGTGTTCTACAATAATACGATGAGGTTTTTATTAAAATATGATTTTATAATTTGAGTAGTTATCATAAAAGTAAGTATTCGAACATTGTTTTGTAATAAGTTGTATTTTTGATTTAACGTTCCTGCATCGATAATATTGTAAAGTTGAGACAATAATTCTTATACCTAGTCTGCACAGTCGAAAACTCGTGAGTATTTTATCAATATATTATACAATTATACATAAATGCAATTTATTGTAAACTGTTTTGATGTGTTTCAGTTAAAACGTAGATATATAATAATTATTGAATATATTATTATTTTTTTTTTTTCATAAAGACCCTCGGTAACATCGGCCATTGGGTTTACAAATGATTTAATTACATGTATATGTTGTCTCTTATTCTAATTATTATAAGTGTATTTTTAATTTTAGTTTGAAGTTTGACGGCTGTAATGGATTTGATGATGTTGGACATTGACTGATGACGATTGTGAAGTATTTCAACTAATGATTAAGGCAGGTTAACTTTTTCTGATGTTGTGGTGTATCGTCATTCAGTGAGCCAGCACCGCCCATTCAAAAATTAAAATTTTTATTTCATCAATAATTAACACGCAATCAGAATTCAATTTTACAATTTGTTAGACATCAGTATCTCCGGAATCTCAAAAATCAACGGGTGGTGCTGGAGAAATATTTCGATAGCACGCCACTCAACCAAAATAATTTTTTTATATTTTTACATATAAAAGCATTTAAAGTTCGATTTTTATCAACATTTATTCTACAAACATATAACCTACTTACGAACCTTGTTTTACATTTTTAATCCTTAACTATAAAAGTTGAACATTTTATAAATTTTAAACTACAATCTCATTATTAAATTTGATAAATGTAGTAAAAAATTGAACTTTAAATGCTTATAAAAATAAATTGTATCGATGTATTTTTGATATTATGGAACTACTATTGTAACAATATATCAGGAGCTTTATATTAATTTTTTATGCTACCCAACAAATAAAATGTAATTGAAATTTATTGAAAAAAAAACCAAAAATTTGAAAATTCAAAAATTTCCATAAACAGCTCGAAACGAGTCAAAATGTCTCGAAGATTATTCGTTTTTGAATTACAACAAAATAAGATAATCGCTAAATGACGAATCGACTTAATATACAATGTTGTAAAAATTTAACTGGATTTGCTTATAGCCATTTTTTTTTTGATCAAAGTAGAATAATATATAAGGAATCTTGTATTATATTTATAAATCTAAGATTTAAAAAAAAAATGTTATGAATTTCTAACTCAAAATAATTTGCAGTTTTCGTGACTTATACGTATTTCGCAAAATTTAAACTTTAAATGCTTATAAACAAATTTGTTCAAAATATTTTGAAAATGTTATCGTATTTAGAAAATGCTAATATAAATATTCAGTTAACATTTCATGACATTAAATACATTGTATCATACATTGTATCGATGGTAATTTTTTTTAGAGTTACGTCAAAAACCAAAATTGATTTTATCGAAAACCGATTTTGCGATAAAATTCCTTAATGTTTGTCTATTTTTTTCGGGCTTTTGAAAATTTTTGGGAATCTTAAATTTTGCTCGAAAGCTTTAACCGTCATCGAAATCTAAACATTTATTGCAGGCGTGACAAAAAAATTATTATTGTCGAACTTGGTTTACTCGAATTTTTTTAACTCGAAATCTTCGGTACCTTGAACTTTTTCCGGTACCTAGAATTTCCTATTTTGTATAATATCCTTAGATAAATCGAAAACTTAAAGTTAACCAAGTCTGACTGTATATTAAATTAACATTTTGCGATTTGATACTGTTGCTAATTATTTCATTCAGGCCTACATATAAAATTTTGGGCCTCTGTACTAACTGTTTTTTCTTGCCCTTTATAAAATTTTCAATAAAATGCAACCCATTACGGGTGTCCCATACATGATTTATAGGCAATCAATGGTTAACCCACTGCTTACAATAACAAAATAACTTAAATGTATTATAATATACATATTTTATATTATTTAATATAAAATAAATATTCCTTTTAAAATTTCAAAAGTTATAAATTCATTTTAAAGGACCCCTAAAATATCCAGGACCTGTACTCTAGGTTCAACCCCTCCCCTTTTGTTCGGGGCTAGAATTCATTCTCAATAGTCAATGAATATTATAAAATATTATTAATAATATTAAAATACTTACAAAATATTAGTCCTAGACAGTGGTGTAGCTAAAATGCCTATTAAAGACGCCGTGTGATCGTTTCGTTTTTACTATATCCTGCAATACATATTTTAATGTATTTCATACCTACTAATTACTATAGTATCATATTGTGTTGATACAGGAGAATTAAACATTTCCATCTTTTGACGGGTTGTGTGACAGTTTATTATCAGTTTATAATATATTATAATCCGTAAAAAAAAATAAAAAAGAAGATTGAATGAATTTAACAAAAATAATGAAAGTTTGTGGTACAATTGGCATTTAGTATATTGATATTAAATTTGTTTTTAAGTTATCGTTAACAACAAATTACAAAGTTCGAAATATTGACTATTTATTTTCTTAAATTTAAACAGCAGAGTAGGCGAATATTCGAATACATTTTTTCTAAATATTTGAATAAACATTTTATTCAAACTATTTTAGATTCTACGAGAAGGGAGGAATGTATTGATTTTACAATGATGTGTGTCTTTTATACTACTTTTGTGTCTAAAGATACTTTTACTAGCAGAAAAAATGCCTTGGTCACTAACTTTGAGGGCAGTTATATGTACCAAATTTTTTCTAAGTGGTACTTTTGGGAGCTTAAAATTAAAAATTCTTTATATGTACTTTTTAAAGAAAAAAAAATATTTTTGGAAAAAAAATAAAAAAAATACGAACATATTTTGTTAAAATTGTAATATTATGATTAAAGTAATTGTTTGTTGATTACCTTGGTTAGAAAATCTTCACTCAAATTTATTTTTAAATGTAAGCAATGATTTATTATTTAAATTTAATTGAACACATGTATTACGGTGACCTTATCAGTGACGAAGTACTCTTGACACCTGGTTTGATTGTACAGCAGAGCGGTTACTTACTATACCTAATGTATTTAAATATTTTTTTTTAAAAAATATTCAAATAATTGTAAAAAAATCAATCACATAATTATTTAGATAAAAATGTTGCCAACTTTTGTAAATTTATATTTTAAATATAAGCCAAATTGGAAGAACATTGGTTTACTTGTATAATATCTGATATCAGGGCCGTAGCTAGGAATTTTTTATACCTATTTCTTAATATTTTCTCATTTATTTTTCGAAGTTATTGACATAATATATTAGAATATATTAGAATTCAGCCATAACCGTCATTAATTAGTAAACTTAATGATTTTGCATACTAAAAAATGTATGTAGACTTCTGTAGTACAAAATGTATAGGTACAGCTAAGTTGTGTGTTCACGCCACGCGAATTATCTTCTGGTAACATTATCACAATCTTTTTTAATGCAATATAGTAATCAATTAAAATATATATATTATGTGTGTTTTTACCATGGGGCAGTTGACCAAAATACTCTGCATAATAGCATGAGATTCGGAATACGGTCGGTCGGCACTCCGGCTGGTCGATCGTCGTGAATAAAACGCTGCAAGACGGTCACGTTTGACGTCGGGAGGAGTACAGGTGAGCTACTTATAATCTCCCGCCGACTGCACTGGCCGGATTTATGTATTATGTCGTGCACGGGTCAGACCGCGGGTCACGAGGAGCACCGGTTGCAATAAGGTACACGATAGTTACAAACTTGCTCAATCGAACCATTCTTGATGACCAGTGTATATTCTGCGATAAGAAATACGTATTATGACGTCATAATGTCCGTTACACCTGTAATGGCCATGAGGGCTCAGGCCCTCATGGTGAGCAAAGGCCCGACCGGCGCAGAACACGGGACCGGCCGCATCGCAAACGGCGGCTCGCGGACCTATGACGATACAGAGCACTGTGGTTTATAAAATCTGAAGCTTGTTTTAAAGCAAGTGGATTAAAGGCAGGTTTATGTAGGTACGAAACAATGTAAACAGCACAAATGTACCTTAGAGTATTTGAAAACACTACGCTACTTTCTAAATATCTACAAGACAAAGGCAAAGGGATTAACATAATGACAGCGCATCAAATGGTACCTAACACAAATTTTACAAGACTCATATGAAAGTGGACACGTGAGTTTCTTAGCACTTAAGATGCAGCTGATAAGTTTATACAAAATACTAACAGAATTTTTTAAAAATATAAAACAATGTATGTAATAGAAGTTTCAAATAGTCCATCCCAATATAAAAAAAAAAACTAAGTAATTTTACGATTATGAGGTAGATGATCACCCTATAACAGACCCATTGCATTCATATGAAATTAATGTTTACAAACAAGCAGGTACTAGACACTGTTATTGAGAGAATTTCTTTAAGATTACAAAATCGTGACAGTTATGTGCAGATTTTGTATGTCTTGTTAGTAATAATTTCAAACCAGATATAACACTTAAAAAATCGTAAAAACAAAAATAACTAATATTTATAAACTTATTAATGGATATCTTTTATAATTCATATTATAATTTTTATTTTATTTTCTTAGACTGTTCAAGGGATGATGAACCTTTTAATATCATGCAGTCATCATCTAAATGCGATTGAAAATATTTTTAGTTTCTGTTCTCGATGTGCTTGTGCAGTATAACTTATACACAAATGCATATCCCACTCTTTTCATTGCGTATAAACTAATGCTGACATAGGTATACGTGACACATGAGGGATATGAAAGGAATTTTTCTAAATTGAAATATATAAAAAAACTACTTGAGAAATTCATTGGGCCAAGATATTTTAGAAGGTTTAATGTTGATGAATTTTGAAAAAGATTTACTAAATACAATTGATTCAAATGACGTTAGTTATAATAATAAAATATATTAATTTAAAATAAATTATATTTTTTGTCTATCAAAAGCTCATACTATTAAATTGTTAAATTTCCAACTTGGCAGCTCAATATCAAATGTGCACACTGACCAACGTGAGGGCTGACAACCCCCCGCTATGGAAGGCCTTGTGTTTATTAATTATACTCTACTTAATTACTGTCTATAGTCTATATATTAGTAATAAAATTGACATTGATAATGGTGCCTAATATAATAATATATTATATTATAATTTATAATATTTAATATATATTGTATAGCTGCAGTAGTCGTCGTCTGCGGGCAGTGTCTAAAAAACACCCGTATATTATGTTTTTATGGGTAATTTCAAGGGATATACAAAATATTATACGTAACGTAACTACCTACCTATAGTATTAAATGCATATTATATATATAGTACATACAATTAATATATAATATATTATGTATGTAGATTAATTCTCTACAACAGCATACGCAGAAATATGCTATAATATAATAATTTGTAAAACAATAATACTATTATAATATAAAACGTCGTGTTTTCCTGCCGCCACAGCCGATCAGAAATAACCATGTACCTAAATTAAATTAACGCAACAGCCAACAATAAATTATGACTAACAAGATTACATATATTTTATGAGTTTATGACTACTTGGAATTTGTTCATACTATTTAAAAGTACTTAAACCTTCTCAGGGCCGTATTAAGGGACAATGTATGGGGGAGCAAATATAAATATGCCGCCCCTAATCTAGTATACGCCTTTTTTTACAAGCAAATAACCAAAAAAAAATTTTATCGCTACGCTCGAACAAACGTTAGGTATACAATATACTACCAAAAAAACTATATGCTTACTTACTCATTAGTAATCTACTTATCTACTCTTGCTATTGTCTTATAGAATATATTTAAACACATGAAATAGATACAATTTATACAAATTAATAAATTATTACGTATAGTACATGTCTACATATCATTATTAATTTCAAACAGATGTCTCGTGGTATCTGGTATATTCTATACCTAGCTAATAGCTATGAATTATTTTAATGATAAATGACTAGGTATACTATGTTTAAAATTTTAAATATAATATAACAATAACATTACCTATCCTAAAAATTGAACAAGTTCATAACTTTTGTTATTTCTTGTATAAATAAATAGTATAGATACAAATGATAGGAAATTAATACACATAAATAAATACATCATGTCTTTTAATTTTTATTATTATTATTTGTTTTATTTAAAGTCTTTCTTGCGAATTTTTACAGATAAAAATTTTTGAATTGTATCATACCAGTCTATATTTCTAAGAATATAATTTTCTATGCATAATAGTGTCAAAGAAGAAGTTTTGTCCTGAGAAAGTGTTGATCGTAGGTAATTTTTTATTCTTCTAAGGACAGAGAATGATCGCTCACCACTTGCGTTGGAACATGGCATACATGCATATAGCCTTAAAACAACTAAAACATTTGGAAAAGTTAATGCCAAAGGGGAGTTGGATAGTTTTTGGAATAAACCGTTTATTGTTAAATCTTCTTTTCCAAATGAAATAGCAATTTTTTTAAATTGTACTATTTCTTCAATAAATGATGTGTCTATATCTTCGTTGTATTTATTTACAATATGCAATGCCTTCTTGCGTAGTGTCAAAGAATCTAAATTAGTTAAGCTACTTAAGAATCCAAAATTTGAATGGACATTTATATATGCTTTTTTCCTTTCACATAAATTTGAAGCTAAAGTGTCAATTATAACATAAAAAGTATCATTCTTCATTTTATCATCTCCATGATGTATAGTATCTATAGAATTTGAATCATCAAAATGTCTTTTCTTCTTTATAACCCTTGATTTTTCCCATGAAAATGTTAATTTCCCACATAGTTCTTTAGATTTGTTCAAAATGTCATCAAATAATTTTCTATAATCTTGTACATAATACTAAAAATAGTACGATTAGTACGTAGCCACGTAGGTACTAGGTATTACAAAAATAAGGTCCATAAACAGAGTTCTCTCCCAATTAATAAGTACTATTGTTCTAATATTAGATTCCATTACGATATTAAATATTCCGACAATTGACATCGTAAATTCTTAAACTAAAATAATTAATATTTATTCTACTAAATGTTTTATTTTTATTATATTACAAATAACATTATCGACTTTTTTTTGCCGCCCCTGCCGCAGTGCCGCCTGGAGCAACTGCTCCTTTTGCCCCCCCCCTTGATGCGCCCCTGAACCTTCTATTAAATTATTACATTAGTATGGTTTTTGAACACAAAATGTAAAATTTATATTAAACTATAATTTTGAATAAATGTCTGTACATAAAAATGTATATGGTTAAATTTATATAGATAACTGAAGTTTTCTCCTGAGATAAATACAAATATAACCAATAGACTAATATAATAGATAATGATATTTTTACTAAGATAATACAATTATTGAGATAAGTCGTGACACCGCTAATCATCACTGGTAAAGAATAAGTAGTCTCAAAAATGACAATAAACAATTTATTATTTTTAACCATAGGTATGAAGCGCCAACAAAATTAGAAACAATGTAAACAAACTCTAATAATTATTAGTGTTAAACTAACCTAACCGATTTTCCACTACCTAATAATATGTTCACCGGAATTCTTGGAGCAGATTCTTACGCTTCGATCAGTTTTACCGTCACCTCCAAAAGTTCCTACTGGCACCGTCTTCGGTTCTGACACACTCGGCACGCACCTCGATCTTTAGCCAAGCTTTCTAGTGCGAACGGGTGGTTCGCCCCACGTGCCGGTTACACAGATGTAGCCAGCATTTCCGTATAATTGTGCAGGTAATTCGGTAAAGGCCGATTTCTCCAACTCGTCCTCTTATTGCTGCTCATGATTTAAAATGCATTGATTTACAATAAAATTTCGATTTCTTTTAAAAGCCAGAAAATTTAATACACGGGCTCTAGTAAGTTGTTGTTAGTGGAAATCAAAAAAAGTTGAGTTTTTTTTCATAGATATTTTTTGTTCAAATTTTGACGAAATTAGATATAAAGAATAATGTTTTTAGTTACCTATTTTGTTGTAATTTAAAAATATGATTATTATATAGACTGACCGACACACCGCACACAGTCCTCGCTCAGAATAGTTTTTCGTATACAATGATATTATATCATTGAATTCAAGGTTAGCATCATCCATTACGTGTGTTTACATTAACAAAAAAGTTTATTCTTTGTACCTATAATACCGAAGTGTATTCAATAATAATATTATCAAACGTTTTATTAATATAATTCGAAGTAAGAATAGGTTATATACCGTATTAGACGTGTTTTATGTAGATTTTGTTTATGCTGATTGCTGATATATTATAAAGACTGATAATATACGGAGTAGTAAATGCCAAAAAATTGCAAAAATTAAAATTGCTAATAATATAATATTATTCTTGAAATAGTTATAATATTTGTGTGAAATTATTACATGATGTAATTCAGGGCGTGAATGATTTAGTATATTCATGCAGTTTTTTTGGTAACTATTCGGGACTCTATAATGCTACATTCTATTTAAAAAAAATAATTCTTTTATGCCAACGGTTTATTTTTTAATGACGATTTAACAATAGACTATTTAATTTGTGAAAGGTTTAATGTGTTATGCATAATAAAAGTTTGTCATTTTTATCATTCTAAATATTAATTAATTTCTCTCACTCAATTTCTATAACACGTGTAAACTATTTATAACACGCATTTGGTATTTTCAAATGTTGACGAAGTAGTCGATCAAAGGTCATAACTTGGTCGAAATTATAAAATGTTATGGTTCAAATTGAAATAAACATTTTTAATTCTGTTTTTGTTTTTTTATATTATATACCTACAGTACAAAATATAAATGATACTTATTTTCAAGAGGTTAGGTTAAATTTAACCTAATCATGCTCTTTTTAGTAAGCTGTTTAAATATTCCGATTTCTAGTAATTATAACTAATAAAAAATCGAAATGTTTTATAAAAAATTAAAACTTTTATTGGAATATTACCAATAACTAATTATTGTTTTTTTTTTGTTATTTGAATATAAATACTTGGGTACGTGTATCATTTTATAAAACAAATGTTTTGATGTTGATGTATTTCGTCTTGTGTCCTTAACTCTTCAATGTATATTGTTAAAATGATTATAAGCAATTATAATTTTTTTCCATTATATTTTTCTTAAAACAACGATAAATTATTCCACGGTCGATATTTAAATTTTCAATACGTTTTAAATTAACGTCAGTCTTTCATTTTAGTTTTTTTATCACTTATTTTATTAATGTATATATGTACATTTCTTAAAAATAATTGTTCCAATAAGTGAACGTAATGTATTACGTGATATAGTACATATAACAATAGAGTCATAATTGACAGATAAAAAATCATGCTGTGATGGCATTTTATTCTTTAGCTTGCTTTTTAGTTGATATTTATGATTTCAGGTGTTTGCACTAATGACGCTTAGCTGTTTAAGGCGTCTTGGAGGATTTCCAAGGATGGTACCCTAGTGTAATAAATTGGAAGATTTTGATAAAAACACTGTTTCGATTATGTATTTATTTGGAGAATAAGTATTATATTTTAATATTAATACACATAAAATAATAAAACGTATTATAATAATTTGAAATTGACGTTTTTTGAAGAGTGATGGAAGTCTAAAATTTTGGAATGTTTGATCATATATAAATATACGTAACTTTATGTCATAAGTGAATACGAATATCGAATGTATTAACTGTATGTAACTATTGTTAAAACCCAGAGCTCATTACTTTTTTTGTTACAATAATTAGTTATTTTACAATAGTTTTAGAACAAAAAGTAATTTCGTTGAACATAATTTACAATAGCAGAACGAAATATGGGTAAGGCGGGTAAGCACTCGGTAGTTTCACCCAACACATTGTGGAGGACTAGTGTTAGACGTTTCAAGAAAATCTTAAAGGACTATTTTCTGGAGTTATTGGACTTTGAGATAGCGTGAACCCACTGCATATATTTGTCTGACAATGCATTGTATAGAATATAGATAATCATGTTGGATCATCAATGTTAGAATTGGTCATTATAAAAATATATATACAATATACATCTATTATTGTTATTAAAATGTAAAAATAGAATATAAAACAGTTTTTCAGTCTAAATGTATATTTATTTTTACTTATATAAATAAGGTATAATGGTACTGTTGCATAGGCGCAAATAGCATTTGAGATTGGGTAGGGCTGAAACTTTACTATAATAATATTGAATAAGCTAAAAAAAAAATTAAGAAATGTTTACTATTGACATTTTTTTGGCGCGGAGGGGTCTTAAGTCATAAAGGCTCTCCCCTATTTGAACCTATGAATTGTAGTATATCAAATATCTAATATAATTAAAATAGTCAACAATATGATTCAGATGTGTTTTTATCTTATCTCGCGTTAGATCGGTAGTCAGTTCCTATGCTGCTTTCTACACACAATTTATCTGAAAACGTATTAAAAACTTCAGTATGAGGTCCTTTTTAACTTGGATAATTTTTCATAAAATTTATACTTATTAAAGTTGTTTCACACAAACAACTATCGCGTACTTAGAGGACATGACTTAAATGTATGTAATGTAATTAATAATTTTCACAATATAAAAAAAAGGAAAAATACATTCAATTATTCACGAAATCATAATTGTAAAATAGGAAATGTAAGTTATATTAATTATAAATATATTTATTAAGTTTTAGGTTTCAACGAAACATTTATGTTCTTTGCCACAAAACTATAATATCTAATATGTTGTAAGACTCCACTATAGTATGGATCGAGTCTACTCTTTGTATCTACTCAATGATAATAATACTTATTCATATTGTTTCTCACAATATACAAATTTATCTCCTCTGATCAAACCCAAGTCGTCTTACTGAGTTGTATAAATACTATGGTTACAACGTCAATTTTTAGTTAAAATTTAAAGTAATAAAGAGAGCTTGTCTATATTGTATGATATGCTTTATTATTGTCATCAATTGAGAGTACGCGGGGCTGACGATAAGCTCACAAACTCATAAGTCATAAGCTTATAAGTCCAACAAACTTTTTTTAAATGTTAAAAGCCCGGGAAGCAGAGATATGATTATATAAGGGTGAGAAAACCCGGGTGAAATTGGTTCATGTAAAAAATACATATACAGATAGAATGCTGCTGGACCTTGAAGGGTTCTTAATTTTATAATGAAATGTGTGACAAACAATGTAAAATATATAATAATACAGTAATCATATTATCTATGAATTAAAGTATATTTTTTTGTCATTTATTGTGAATTGTAATTTTTCTCTAATTTGAAAGTACATACAAGTATAATATTTTTTTAAATATAATTGTTGCTACTTGCTATATATTGTGTCACAACTTGCTGCAACCAAATTATATAATATAGATTAGAAGACAAGTTAAGCTAATGGAAAACACTAATTTCAAACCTCTACTATCCACTCCTTTTTTTCCGTATCCATAAACACTATAAAATAATATATTTTATTCTTTATTTTAATATTTCTTTATATATTGTTTGAATTGTATATGCAAAATTTAACAAAAAAAAAAAATTATATGTATATATATATATGCACATACCTTACACTAGTGTATCCATGATATTAAAGTAAAATAACCGATCTAACTTCATCTTACGAACAACGCTAAATAACTGAAACAATTTAGCTTTTCATTTAAACCCTTATTTCAGACTATAAATTAGTATATATTTAGTATATTCTAATAATAGAACTGCATGAAATAAGGGCACAGGTTCAAAAACCTAGTTAAATTACTGATTATGAAAATTCTAATTTAGCCCACCTAAATTAACTTTCCGGAACACTGTGCCGCGCCGAGATGACCAAGTCCTACCCATCCATGTTCTACACCAGTGCAGGCAATGTCCAGACCACTTAACAGCGGTCATCGAGACCGACCCTGCCGCGGTCTACACCAGGTCGGTCATCACCAAGACCGCGTTACCACAGTCACCAACACTAAACATGACCCCTGCCTGAACAAACATCATTACCGGCAGCAGATGCCGAACAGTACGCCGTCACAGGCGTTCTGGACGGATGACATTTCGCCCGATGAATTTGCTACCTTTTGTTTTTATCGTACAACAGACCATTTCAAAATGAGCTACCGATCATTTTTCTGGCGATGTTTGTGTCATTGTATCCGAGTCTTTAATTTTATAAGTAATAATCTTTGGAAGAAAAAAAACTGGTTTTATGAGCAACCCAAAAATTGAATGTCTACAGAAAAATATATTCATTGTTTTAAATATAATAATTATTATCATACAATCGTGTATATTTAGAACAGCGAATATATTTTGCTAAACAAACGCAGCTATTTGTTTGAAAATAAAACCTGTTTGTTTTCTCCCTCAGATGACTATAAAAATAAAAACTTGGAAACAAGAACACAAAACATCACCAACAAAATAATCGGTACGATACTGTATAACGGGTACCTAGAAGTAGTCGTAAGGATGTGACTTTAATCACTTCATGATGTAAAAATTGTATTTGTTTGATTATTTTTATTTTACAATACTGCAGGGAAAAAATTAAAACGACTTGTTATCGGGTGATATAAAGATTACGAGTGTTCAGCCAGGTAAACACTCACAGTCTTCGCAGCCCGCAGGGGTACTTAATCGTTTCAGGTCACAACGACGTCCGTAAATGAATAATTATTTTTTCGTTTGTTGAATTACCTTTTACTAAAAGTTCTCGTGGTATCAATACAAGATCTGTAGCAAAGAGCTGCGTACGCCGCACAGCTGATGCACACTATCGGGTCAATAATTCAGACGAATAACATTTGGCGATTATGAGGCGAAAAGTATCGGACCACCGGAGTGAATGGTTATCACGGGTTTGCCGGAAACTTACAACGACAATGTTGACTTATATCGTTATCGGATGGTCTTTCGAACGACATAGAATCCAAAACTCGCCTGTTACTGCAGTCGTGCGACGATGACGAGGAATGGAGCACCTCTGGGCGGTTTTAAGTAATTCATCGGCTGCTCCGCGCGTGTATAATATTATAGTCATCCTGCTAGTACTCGTCGTTGAGCGTTCAGGCGTAATGAAACTCTGGCGCGCAAAACTATTTAACAACTAATTAAAAGTCAAAAATAAATTTGGTTCCCTATATACATAATATATACATATATTATAGAATTTTCAGACGGCGGCGGTGGCGGTGGTAGACGAAGGACCGTATAATATATATACTGTATAGCGGTTTTAATTTAGTTCCTCTGAGAAATAATATACCGTCGCCGCTTTCGGCGTTCGCGGTCGGCCGAATCTGAAAATCTTTTCTTCCCGCTGGTCTCGCGTATTCTAATAATAATAATAATAATAATAATCATAATTATGACGATAACCATAATAAGAATATCTCCGGTGTGTTTTGCCGTGGGAAAATATAAAACAAAATATGATGACTCGTTCGACGCTGCCCGTCCCTCCGGCGCCTGTTGTAGCCCTCGATAATAAATTACCGCTTACATACTGTGTAGCATACAATAAAAGTGGTTACTTTATTCTATGATTTCCCCGTAATTATGCTTAAATAATGCATTTATTCAAACTAAAATTTTTGGAATTTGTAAGCTTATTTAATAACCATATTTTTTTCGAGTAGGTACTTAAAGTCTTAATTGGTAATTATAAAGACTGCGATTCTGCAGTTGAAATGAATAGTTTTTTCTTTTAAACAAGAACATTCTTTTTTTGATGCAAATTGCCAAGTCGACGAGTGATTTATAAATTTAATATTATTAATATAATGATATGTAAGGGTTTAAAACTTATGGCTGATGAAAATGGATGAAATCATTTTAAAAAAGCTGGAGAAATTACTCTGCTGTATAGTAGGGTTTCAGAGTACCGGGTCGTCGAGTAGGTCACTCAAATTTATGCGTTCAATAAACCGTTATTAGCAAAGGTAGCGTACCAGCCTCTATTTTTAAGGATATTTCATTATTTATTCCAATTTATATTAGTATAGTATACAGGGCCGTAGACACGGGGGGGGGGTTTAGGGGGTTCAAACCCCCCCTTGGAAAGTTTATAAATTTATTTCAAATATTTAAAACTACTAATATATCTTATATATTTAAAAAAATTTTTTTATCAATAATAGTAATTAAATATATTTTTTTTTTTGGATGTTTGTGTTGTTATCGGTTATAAGTAAGGTATTTTGTGTATCGTTTAATGGTCGCACTGACAAATCACCATTACCATAACCGTTTTGTTACTGTGATAATTATTGATAATCTTATTATATGTTCATGTTGATAATACTGCAATTTAAGATAACATATTAATTAGGTATTATCAGTATTATAGTTAAAACTTTAAAAGTTAAAACCGTGTTGAATTTTTCTAACTCAATTCAAAACGAGATAATTAACATTTGTGGAGATATTTTAACAAAAAAACTGGTTGATAAAGTTAATAAGTCTCAATGCTTTTCGGTGATGGCTGATGAAACCACAGATGTGTCGGTATCAGAACAATTGACAATATGTGTACGCTACTTAAGTGGCACTGGTTCTAATATTGAAATAAATGAGGATTTTTTAAAATTTTATGAAATTAGTAGCTTAACTGGAAATGATTTGGCATCAGCAATTCTCAATGGTAAGTTCTACCTATATATTATATATTTATATGAATAGTTCTATATTTATAATTAAAATAAATAAATAAAATAATATAGTATGATTTAACTTTTAGGGCTAAATTCATGTGGGGTAGATTGTGATTTTTTATTTGGCCAAGGGTACGATGGTGCAGCAAATATGGCTGGTCGTTTTAAAGGAGCTCAAACAGTTATACGCTCTAAGCATCCTAAAGCTTTATACGTCCATTGTGCTGCACACTCGCTCAACTTAGCAGTGTCATCTGCATGTAATATTCCATCGATTAGGAATTGCCTCGGAATTGTTGAAAAATATTATTGTTTTTTTAATTTCCCCAAACGAAATCACGAACTTTTAGAAGTTATCAATAATGGTGATTGGCAACCTAATGTAAAATCTTTAAAACGTCTGTGTATGACAAGGTGGGTACAAAGATATGACGCCATCAATGATTTTATTGAGTTATTCCCTTGTGTTGTTACTGCACTAAATAACATATCTGAATGGAATGATGGTAGTGGTACAAGTACTGATGCAAGCATGTTATTAAATGCAATTGATTCGGAATTTCTTGTGGCTCTTCAAGTTATAAAAGTATTAATTTTTTTCCTTACCTATATATTAAATTCTACTTAATAATCACAATTAAATTATATTAGTTTGAATTTTATTTTTGTTGAATAGAGGTTTTATTTTCATTTGGTTTGCCACTATGTAAACAGCTGCAAAAAAAAAACATAGATTTGAGAGAAATGATCAGTTTGGCCAATATCAGTATCAAGGTTCTTGACAATTTAAGGGAAAATGTAGATCATGAATTTAAAAAAATTTTCAAAGAAGCTCAAGTAATGAATGCCTTAAATTCAATTTTAATGTTCATTTTTTTAACTATAATTATATTTTTAAATAGAGATTGGCTGAGATGTTAGACTTTGAAATATCAGTCAAACGGTTAGCAAACCGTCAAAAACACCGTTCTAACTATATAATATCAAGTGATGATCCTTAAGATTATTATCGGGTCTCTATATGTATCCCTTTCATCGAATCTTTTATATATCAATTAAATGAAAGATTCTTGGCTCACCAAAATATTTTCAAAGGTATAAGTATCGAAAACTATATCAATGATTAATTTCTTATATATTTTAATTCTAAACAATCAAAACAATATTTCAGGTTTTCAGTGTTTGTTTGATGACACTAATTCGGATCATACAGATTTTGAGGCTCTGGTTTCTTTTTATCTACCACAAATTGATTTGACTACAGCAATCTGTGAGCTACAAATTTGGAAACAAAAGGGCAAGTGTGTAGCAGTTGGTAGTGATGAAGTGATTACATCAAATGCATTAGATGCTATTAAGCATTGTGATCCTATCATTTTCCCAAATATATTTACACTGTTAAAAATTTTGTGCACACTGCCAGTGTCTACTGCCACGCCTGAAAGAACTTTTTCCAGTTTGAAAAGAGTAAAGACCTATCTTAGAAATAGCATGAAAGAAGTATGTTATAATAATATATATTTATTTTCATTTTATTAATTAAACACTACTCTAAATAGGATCGTTTAAATGGATTGGTGCTCTTAAGCTACTATCGAAATATCGAAATAACGCCAGAAGAAGTACTGGACGAACTAGCAAAAAAAAAAAGAAAAATAGATCTGATATTATAACTTATAACTTATAAGACACTAAAATAAAGATATAAAAATATAAATAATGTGTTAATTTTTCTTAATTTACTATAACATGTTATTATTATAATAAACCCCCCCCATATAAAATTCCTGTCTACGGCACTGATAGTATACGGTATGTTTAACTAATTTGTGATAAATCCATTGCATACATCCTACTAATATTATTAGAATATTATACTACATACATATTATTATTGTTAAGACACAGAATAACATATCCTAAAATAGGATAAGACTATAGATAGCTTAAAATTAGTCTAGATGTTTTTAAAATGTCATTGTGTATAATATAATATTATAACAGTTTATAATAGACGTAATAACTAATAGGTAGTGATCAGTTTCAAGTCTTATCTATACAATTAATATTTATTATATCACTGCAAAATAGTAACAACTTGATCCAATTTCCTACCAGAAAGCACAGTGTAGTTTGAAGCATTTTGTCTGGTTATAATAATTGACTTCCGAAGTTCAGTCTCCCCCCCCCCCAAAAAAAAAAAAACCACATCATTATTTAACTAATAAATTCTTCGATCCGCTCAGAATCTAGTATGCAACTCGGCATCGTGATTATTGATGACCATCTATTTTATGTATGACTATATTATATAAGTGACTAAGTACATAGTGTATAGATTCTGAAAAGACACCAACTCATTCAAAATATTCAATATTATAGTCCATATTATTATCATTATGGTGTTTAGTCGTTTAGTGAATAAAACGTTATAACTCTGTATATCGTCACCAGAAAGTCCGTAGATACCGTTGAAATCAGCTGAGCATGAAAATATCAAATATTTATCTAATAACCCAAACCCGATAATCGCATAGTTACCAGGGTTAAGACTGCGCGTGAAGGTGAAGTGCGCCAATAACGATTTTCGCGTACACATCTTACGTGTACAAAGGTTTTCTGATCCTGAGATTTTCGCGACATCGTCATCGTCAGCGCACTCGGTCGCCCTCCGAATCGGGCTAGCTCTGTGGGTGCGAATCGTACATTATTATATTAATTGTGTGTTGTGCGACGAGTGCTAACTAGGTATAAACCTCCAACTCCCCAATAAGTCTTTTGTACGACGGATTACCTCCATACGACCTCACACAAACGACCACACCTTCGTGTACCACGCGATTCTGCAGCTTCTGTGCGCACTGGAGATCCAATCATCGGGTAATCCTTTATTGTTTCCGTCTTCCGGTCTCCCGTCGTCGTCGTCAATATTATTATATTTTATATAATATACACACATAAGGCGTACACCCCGATGAAAAGCCGATCGCGGGCGACACGACGCGAACCACGTGTCTCGTAATTATAACACGCGCGTGCGGCGTACCAGAGTCGTCGTCGCGCTAGAGAGGATTATCATTTGCCGTTTTGTATATATGTGCTCGTTCCCTGTGTACACACACATATATATATATATATACACTTAAGGCCGCCGACGTCATAATACGCACACAAGTCGTCGCCGTCGTCGTTGCGTTGACGTCTCTACAACGAAGATCTTTTGTCGCATTTCTGAAATCCTAGATTAATCCTTATTCGCGACGGGCCTCTTCCTACACACGTCATGCGTCTCTCACCGTCGGGTCCTACGCACTAATATACACTTTATATTATATAGTACACGTCTTGAACTCGCCGTGTGAACACATAGTTGGGGCTTATAGATACCTGCGGTGCGAGAAAAGCGCTCAGGGTTTTTTCTTTTCTCATCGCTTTCTTTTTTTTTCTCGACGGAAGACGACGATGAACTCGTCGTCGTAGCGAAAAATCGATCGAATTCGATTCGCTCGTCATCGACATCATATACGCCACCGTAGCTATATAATATAATATTATTATAATGTGGTGTACAAATTATCCAAATGTGGTGGAACTGCAAAGATGGCGTGGATCTTACAAGAATCCCGGAATAATCCTCACCATAAGTATCGTATAAAATAGGTACATTACTCGTATTGTATTATTAAATATATATATACAATATAGTATGGCGGTGTTACCAAATGCCCCAATATGTACCTAAAATATGACGAATATGGTTAAAAAAACAGATATATTCTAGGTTTAATTACACCGTGTTCTAGTAACTGCGTAATTTGTACGAATTTCTAAGATGATTTTAAACATTTTTACGATCATAGTTCGGCGGCAATCACCTATTATATATTGTATTGTTCCTAAACCGGAAACGTTGCTTTTTTTTCTTGAGATTTAGTGTTTTATTTATGTATTTTTATACCAAAGCACTGATGTGTAGTTATACTTTGGTTGTGTGGGCGCACGTCAAGAGTTCAGTATGGTTTGTGGTCTGGCCATGGTAAAACAGCGCTATAGCATTTGTAAAAAAATGTCATCATTTGATCAATTCTGCACCGAATTTAGTTTCGTAATGATGGTAATAATTGTAATAATAAATTATCCTAATAACTATTGCACAACGTGCACTCTACACTATTGTAGTAAGCTTAAAATAAAAGCGTTTGTCATGTATAAAACACATTTAACCATTTAGATTGGTTAATGTTAATTGGAAAAGTTTCGGGCAAAAATAAAAAAATAAAGCTCGCGTACTCGTTTTCATTAGCGTTTTTATTGATGTTTTACTATTTTTTATATAGATATATCCGCGTTGATGCGATAATTGAACCGATGAACTCTTTTGATTATTTTAACCAATGTTATTTATAGTGTTCACTGACATACTATGGTATAATGGTATATGTACCTATACTTACTTTAATCATACATATTTTGAGAGATATAGAATTATATTTTGCTTTTATAAACGCATACTCATTACGCTGTATACTTAATATTATAAATAAGTACGTCTGTTTGACTAAAAAGAACATCACTATAATTTATTTATAAGAATATTGAGGGAGATTTATAAAAGAATGGCTCATTATAAAATATTTTACGTATGGTATTGATTAAGAAGATCAAAAAGTTTATTTTATTAATTGGGTAGGTACCTGTTTACGGTTTGTACAGAAAAGGTGTCAAAACTCACTAACTAGTATAAACTACACGATCATACACATTCACGTGTATATATAATAATATGCACTATGTATATAACGTCTTCGAGATAAATCTTATGCGATAAAGTTTCGCAACTGAACTTTGAAATTAAAATCTATGTTTTGAATGTAAGTGTTAGAGTGTAGACTACCAGGCGCAATAATGTACGTGTGTGGAAAGGAGGATTATGAGAAGTCACCGTTAAGACTAAAACGAGTTATAAAGAAATTTATGTTTTGAAAACTCGTAGTAATTATAATAGTAGTTGAATATACGATGACAATGCGATAAAGACCTGTATTCACGAGCAACACGATTACGTAATTTGCTTACCTATATATTTTAATAAATGTCGAGTATTACACAAGTACGTCGAATTAAACGTGAATGCACAGAAAATGCTATAACTTAACATAACTTAAAATTATTTATTTATCGAAAAACACTTGATTAACCAGGGAAAAGTTTTCGATTAAAATTTAAAACGTATGATGTAATAGTATGATATAGGTAGGTAGTGTAATATCCGTATGTTTATAAATGTGTTGTCGATCGAATAGTATAATTTTTTTTTCCGCAAGCAATCAAATAACCCAAATATCCGAAACCAATATAACGATTATATTCCGAAACCAAATTGAACCTCGTTTCAGAATAAATAAATAAAAAAATAATAATAACGATAAACGTCGGGGTCGGGTATATGAGGCCAAAATTAATCGAAAATGTATTCGAGCGTATAGTCACCGTCGTAATTTGATCAACGTAAAATATGTTAGTTGCCCGGGATGTTCACATACTTTTTGTTCTGTATATGATGGTGGCGTGAAAGGCATCCGCCATGAGAAAAAAAAATCTTTTTGCGTCTTTGCCCTTGTCGGGTCACATCTTTACGATTTCATTTGAATAGCACACTGCTAAATCGTATATATTATATGCGTGTGTGTTTCGCGTATGCTCTATGAACGCTGCACAGCCAACACACACACACACACACACACACACACATATATTCACATATACACGCCCTAAACGTAACCGTGTGTAAAATACGCGGTGAAATCCTCTGCGCGAGCCCCTCAAACTACATGTAAGTTAAATGGCGCGGCGCGAATGTCGACAGTTTTCTACACCGGGTCATGCATAATTCAGATAACTGCTGCAGAAGGCCTCCTCCGAATTCGGAGCCCGTCAAAACTCTAGGTATCATCATGATTAATAACATGGTGATAAATAACCAATATGAACTTTGGAGAGGGAAAGAAGTGAAAAGAAAATGCGGAACACAGGGTAGAGGAAAGACAACGACGATGTACAAAGGTTTCGAAGGACTGTTTTTTTTTCCATCTCTACTCGAACTAGAAATTTGTTTACTTGCTTGATTTCTTTTTTTTTTTTTGGTCGGAATAACAAATTACAAAGTCATGATTCAAAGTTCAAACAAATTAATTATTATTATTTTTTTTTTTTAACAATATAATATTTAGATTAGGTTAAACTTAATTACAGATTCACTTAATTATGCCACAATGACGTAGTTACATTATTGACAAATAATATTAATAGTGTTTTGTAAAATGGTCTTAAAAGCATCTTATAGCAGTAAGGTTGATCATTTACTTTAAAAATAATTATATTGTTAGCTAACAATATTATTTAATTGTTTGAATGTATTCGGAAATAATCGAAAATATCTCAGTATATTTTTAATTTTTGATTTTTTTTTAATATTTATTGTTTATTTATTTATTTCATTCAAATCAATTATAATGAAATAATTACAATAAATTACATTAATAATAGTTGATACGTATACCAACTAAAAACAATTTTTCCAACATCCCTTGATTATCAATAAATAGAATAATAAAACCACAGAAATGTTTAAAAAGATCTTAAAACTTAATATTATCAATAACTACTACTTAGGTAAAAATAATAGCTATGTGATACTCTATACTAATATATAATTTAATCACATGTGTGTACTTACGTCAATGCATTAAATTAACTCTAAGGTACCCTAACAATAAGGTTAGGTTTTAGTTAGATTATTAGTACAATTTATTATCAGTAGGTATATGAAGTTGTATTTTCATCCTACATGATCTTTTGAAGACTTTTGAAAACTAAATAATGTGTAAACTATCAAACAATAAACCAATTTTATTGTTAAACGTATTATAAAAAATGTTTTATTTCTTAAGTCCCCGCTATTATTGTTTATGTAAAATAATATCATAACTAATTTAATCGTTTGTTAAATTAAATTAAAATATATTTTATTAGTTTATTTGTAAAAAGTAAAATGTTATATATATATAATATATATATAGGTATGTACTATATACATAACAGTTGACTTAAATATAAGACATAAGATCACCTAAAAGTATAAATCGAGTCACAGAATAATACAAACCGTACAACATACCAGAAAATATCCTCGTTAAAATATTATAGGTATAATATTATATCAATAATAATATAACGGTCTTAAGAAAAATTAACGCGCTCGAAATTCTAATGCGGCGGGTCGATGAGAACGATGAACGTACCAGCTGGCTAATAATACACGTCGTCGTCTGGGAGATTTTCGAATTGATCGGTCTCTGTGTTGGAAGATTTGTATTTAGCTCATTAGCAATTCCTAATTCATACCGAACGGTACACTTATTATATCTGCGCTAAAACAAATCATGTCAGAACAATATAACATCGATGCGATCAATGTCACACTACTAGAAATATTATAAGAGATTGTCCCGCAAGAAGAAGATGACTCTGAAATGTCAGATGTGGTGGAAGAAGAGTCCGTTTTGATGGACATGGACTGCAGTCATATGCCATCGGGCGGCGACGCACCGTTTTCGGGGCCGGAGCCTGTCGAACCCACTCGGACTCCCGAGGGCGGACCGCTCGGTGACGCCGTGGTGCAGCATGTAGCAGATGTGTTGGTTGAGAACATTGAGCCGGTTGAGGAGAAAGCTGTAAAGGAAAGATGTGATGAGTTGATCGGTAAGGAGGGCCCGGCAGGAGCAGCGCCGGAAAAGTGCGACCCACCCCGTAGAAACCGGTTTTCCAGGGGGTGGAAACGGATCAAGCGCACTTTCCGCGCATTGTGCTGCGGCTGCCACGGATGAGGATCCGGCCGAAGCTCATCACCATTACAGCCCCTCGGGCCGGAGATGACGGACAGGATGACGGCGACGTGAAGGATGGGAGGATACGGGAAAGAGAACGGAAGGTGTGCGGCGGTAAGTCACCGGCGCCCGTTTTCCGACCACCCGCGGCTCGGCGAGTACCCGGCCGCAGTTACTGTCGCGTGCAGCGACGGAAGACGGACGACGACACGGTGGCTAGTAGATGTACCGGCGGGGGCAACGATTCCACCTCGACGGTATCAACGACGACGGCGGCGATGGCGACTCGTTATGACGGTAGCGGCGGAGACTTTACAGACACGCGGGGTGGGAGTGAGATATGCGTGCTAGGAACACGGACGTCAGCGGCGCTGGACCAGCGGGAACTCGACAGTTCGCGGCTGAAGGGACGACGCCAGGGCGAAAATTACCGAGAGTCGAGGATTGCAGCGTGGTCCCGCTGGCTCTCGCCTTTTCCCACGTCGGTCGCTTCACTTGCTCCACTTGTCTCACCATCCGTTGTTAAGTCGTCACCGTCGACCGTCCATCAAGCGCACGACATCGCGCACTAGCAGACATTCGTCGAAGTCGACCGTTGTCGGTCCCGCGATCGTCTCTGTCTGGCCTCGCGGGTTGGGCAAACGCACCCGCGGCACTCGTCAACCCGCGGGACCGGTCGTGAGAACGTGCAAAGATGACCAGTGGCCAGAAACACTGCATATCCGCACCAATTTGCCATCTTGTATCCTCCCCTCCTGGTCTAATGTGTCTCCTGTCCGTCGTTATTCTTTTTTTCTTCAATCGTATCATATTGACTTTGTAAATTCCGGTTTTTTTTTCGGCTTTGTTCTCCTTTTTTTACGAAGATAACAATACAAAATTTTAATGATAGCTACTAAGGCGCTAATTTTTCAAACGAAAAACTGTTTACATTTTTGAAAATTATTTTTCACTTTTTCATATATATTTTTGTTTTTGTTCAATAAATAAAAATATATTTGTAAACACAAAAAATGATAGTTTTTTTTTTTTTTTGTATTATTCTGTGTGTTAATCAAATGTTACAGATAATGTTAACGACTAAAAAATCATTAAAATATATATATTTTACACAAAAAACTTCTTAGGCGATCATACAGAGTAGCTGGCAAACGCTACATGGATATTATGTTCCAACAAATATTTAAACCATCAAACACTAAAGGCGATGAAAACTGCTGAATAAGTCATAAAATAACGCATAACACCAGCGGATACGGCATGAATATAGTAATATAATGTATTGTGCAAACGTCAATATAGTCAAATAGTTTATACATAATAATGTTAAAAAAAAATCAAAACTTTATTTTACATAGCTATAGAGGTGCATGTCAAAAAATTATATTGTTTGAAAACATTTTGGTTGAGGTTTGAACACTTAAGTCCCTGCTATTATTGTTAATGTAAAATAATGTCATAATTAATTTAATCGTTTGTTAAATTATGATTACTCAGCTAATAGATTATGAAAATAACATATTTTTCAATTTATTGCACATTAAAATACGTATAAGTACCAATAGCTATATAAGATAATATACAACTTAGGTTCATACTGTATACAGTTGTTCATTGTACGATTAATGGTTAACATACTACTATTGGTAGTTTATTCAAATAATGCTATCATTAGTATTTAATGTAGATTTTAAACTGAACCAGCGTTTATATTATTTTTTTATAAATACAACATGAACCTATAGTATTATACACAAAGTAATATATTATTTTAGCTTATCGACTAAACATTTTAAAATGTATAAAATATAACTGACATCATAAAAATATAGAATATAGTATAAATCAAATATGGTAAGAAAATAATAATATTATCTTGGTATTACGATGCTGTATCATTTGGGCTTATATATAACTGCAGCTTGCAGCTTAAGCATAAATTACGGTTCCTTCAAGAATAATGTCCCGCGTGACTTAGTAGGACATTAACGCGATTTAGTGCAATTAATAATGTGACAATTTTCGAACTAAATGAACTAAATTGTATGTGGACGATAAGACTAAAATTATTATTTTACGGAACTTTAACATGTTTAATTTCCAGCAATATATTAAACCTATTAGCTGTAGGCCAAGTATAATATGTATTATTATATAGACTTAAGTTATAAATCGTATAGAAAAATACCATCATAAGAATTTGTATTTTATTTTTTAGTAATATAAATGCGTTGTCGAGTATTAACTCTCTAAGTTCCAGTAAACCCAACAAGAATCCTTTGGACTGCCGTCGTTTAATAATAGTATTCGCAACTTTTGAATGATGAAGTTATTAGATTATTCTGAACCCTGGTCTTGGCTCACCGACTACTTCACAACCAGCTTTATATACATAAAACGATGGTAAATTAATTTTATTTATTGACAATGAGATCGTTTTGAACATTTTTATTTACTGGAGAAATGTAATTCTTTATGCAATTTGAACAAATTACACGAATTGTTTATGGAAAAAGTATTTCTTAAAAACAAATGGCGGAAATAATTCACTCAAATTACAGCGTTTGGAACAGACTATTAAGTTGAATACTTTAAAAATGTATTCAAATACGTATTTAATTAATTTCACTTAAATATATTCGTGATAACTACCTATTCTAATACTTCTACATAAATGTTTTAAATTAAATTTACTCAATATTGGCTGGTGTTTTTATTTTAAATGACTGCTTATATTTCTTCATGGTTATCGCAGAATACTTTGAATTCTAGAAAAGACATATTATTATCCAAAGTACAATACCTTTGTATTCAATTTTTTTTATTTTTGTTTATCTATATTGTAAATAATTTATAGTTTTGTATGAAACTTTTTGAGCTTTTCCACTTCTCTTGAAGTGTTTTCCGCAAAGCAGCAGATGTCATTATAAAACCAACAACTTCTAGAATCTGACAGTCGTAGAATCCTGAATAATTTATTATAATATGTAATATGTAGGTAAGTATATTGAAGTTGATAAAATATGTATTATTTCAAGTTACATATTTGTAGATGTTAATGATTTGTATATTTTATTTGATATTAAAAACAAAAAAGTATTAGAATAATTACAATTGAAACACATTGATGCTTAGAATCAACAACTCTTGGCCAATCACTCACAAGTATTCGGAAGTTCGTTACTTATAGTACTCTGTTCAAGTTAAGAAACATAGTCAATGGCCGACTAGTGCGCAGGGGCGTAGCCATACTACACGGCCGGTATACAGATAATTTACTTGATGTGGGGGGGGGGGAACAAACGGATGTTGCCTGACTGTGGCCCAACAGAAATAGGTTGCCGCTGAAAATACGTTTCTTAACTTGAACAGAGTATAGTATCATAACGTATTATTAGATTATGTTAATTTATTTAGGTTAAACTAAGTTTGGGCTAAGAGCTAAAATTTTAAATAATTTGAATTTTGGAGTCTCGAAATTCCGAACTAAACTATACTTAGAATCGTTAAAATCCACAAATTCATGTTCTTGCTCCAAAACTATTCCGCCAACTCTCCGGTTACGTAAATAGGTTTAAAAAAAAAAATTCGAGCCAAGAGGCGTTTTCAACATAACTCACTCTAACTACGTACAACACATAAATCTGAGAGGTCACTTAATAAAGTGATACCTCCATCAAGTCTATAATTTATATACGTCTAGCAAGTTGTATTATAGGTATGTGTGAGTTACAACAATGTTCAGTGAACGCGTCTGAATATCGTTATGTGTATTATGTAGGTACTTTAACTACGTTTAATAAATCGTGCATTTACATTTCGAAATAAAATTTAAATGATTAATGTATTAAAAAAAACAAAGTTTACTTAATATTTCTCGCATTAATCTTGCTTTTTATGAGACCAGTCGTTTTATATTTTTTGCTCATTTATTCAGCATGCGGATAATTAAAAATAATGTTCATATTGTTAAAACCTTGCGATACACTTTTTATTCAGTTTAGTTGTTGTTGTTGTTGTAGTTGGCTTAATACACTTAAAACCTTTAATTGGTCGAAACAAACTTTTATTTATTTTTTTTTTTTTAATTAATTCCCATAGTTATGACCATAATGTTTTGCTAACAGTGCAATATACATTCTGAAACCCTTGAACTTGTGGTCAAACAATCACTTTAAGAATTCTCTCTTCTGATTTATTCGACTGAATGTCTAATGCAATTGGAAATTTACCTTGTACTGATTTAATGATGAGCGTTTTGACCTTATTTTGCAGTTAAATACCTACCCGTTTACCGCTATAAGTTTTAGATGGAAACTATAGGAGTAATAATATAGACAAGATGATTAGGAGATATTTCGTATTATAGTTATAGCGTAGTTGGACTTTAATCACGAATAATGAACGCTTTATTTAAATGACTATAAATTATTATTTTTATTTAACCATAAATATCATAATCAGCGATAATATATATTTATATAGTACATACATATACAATGTCATAATATTATTATGGTTCTCTGGTAAAAAAACACTAAAATTCCTTTGATGATAATAAAACTATAATGGGAACCTATAATATTATGGAGTAATACAATATAACAATACGCCAAATCGAATCGGCATGGCAACATATTTCTACAATAATTAACATACACGTAAATATACAACAATGATATAGGTATAGCTTAACAGTATATATATATTATATTATTAACATAAAATAAGAGCATTGATATACATTTACTATTATATTATTATGTATATCAGTTTTGTTGTTTTTTTTTTGATTACAAACAATGATTTACAATAATTATAGGTTTCCCAGACGCGTTAAGACGGGTTCACATTCCACCGTATATCGCGTGTTTCGTATTAATATTAAATAATATGCAGGTATAAAAATGTTGGTAACACGTTACCTACAAGTCAAATACCTATATTATATATATTCAACCACGCACGGTGTGGTGACGAACCGGCTACACTCTCGCTGCAGTTAGTGTCGTTTGATGTCTTGCGATATTTCTATACGGCGGCCATCGAAAACAATATTATCTGTGTTTGGGAAATTAAAAACAACAAGATTACGCAGGTATCGACGTTTTTTAATTTTCTTAAAGCACAACGCGTCTCGTTTGATCATTAAGAGGGGACACGATTACGATTATTATTATTATTCGCTCTCGTGCACTCTCATATTATTATTATGCGGATACGGTTTCGGGAAAAGTGAATTTTACGAAGAGTGTTGTAAACAGTATTGAATCGAATGGTAGGGTTATTTACAATCGGCACCGTTTCGGACTCGTCGAAATTAAATTCCCCTCCTCGGAATGCGCAACTCGAGAGTAAAACCGTTCGCGGTGGAATGCGCCGGGCACGTCTATTCACTGTGCACATCATAGGCTGCCCGGCATAGTTTCGGACAACTAAGCGTTTTATTGTTACATCAATCCTACGGCCGTGCCGGGGCCTAATGGCGCGGAAAATTATTATAAATCATCGGTTCACTGAAAAAGCACGGGGAGGTTCGTGGAAGAGCAGTCCCGCACGCGTCCGAGACTTTAAAATAAATCCACTAAACATTTCTGAACGTAAATTTTCACAGCAGATTTATTTTTTATTTTTTTTTCCACCACTGTTTCCCGCTTTCCCGTACAATGCTACAGCTAAGTTCCATTTAAGCCGCTCGTAGTGATTTATGCGGTGAGTATTCTTTCTTTTCTTTTAATATCAACGAGTTACATAATATTCATTTTTTTTTTCATTTATATACACATTATTGTTACGATAGTTAACTACACATTTTTTTTTAATTACTCATCGAATCTCGTCCGATAAATATAATATTATAGTCACGACCGATTTATTATTTTGATTCACTAGAAAAATCGGTCGTAATTTAAAATCGAATCAGGTCGACCGTCCGATCGGCACTTTAAAATATTAATATGTTCACCGAAAGCGAACGGAACACACTGAAATAACATGTTTCACTACGTGTAATCTCTAACACGGTTATCTGTGAATAAATTGTTAAGATATAATTTTATTATTTCGTCAGACCCACCGTGTTAAGGGAAATTATAGGTGTGTAAATTTGAGCCAAGTAGAATTAAATATTTAAAAAAGTTTCGTTTTACTACTTTGCTGTTTTTTTTCCTTCGTAATGATTATGGGTTGTCATATTATTATAGTTAATATTCTTTTAAATTTGTGATAGTCATTTTAATATTATATTTATTTTCTTGAGAGAAGGGAAATACATTTTTAAGTACTTTTGGAGCGGGTACGCTGTGGACATGTATTTATAAATATAAATGTTTTATGTATATAAAAAAGTAACTATAAGTATGATAATTCAACTTGAATTAAATTTAATCTGATAATAATGATATGAATTGAAAATCTCAATCTTCTTATACGGAAAAAGTTTTCATGAAAAGGGAAAAAATAAATATAAACTTGCTTTAAGATTCTGTATAGCATTGTTGTTAAAAGAAGATTGCAGTGTCGTTACAACGACTTAATACTAATATATTCCATTCGTAAATTAATAATAATAGTTGCGCTGAAAAATTATTGTATCATGTAATATTTATTGTTTTTGACGATATCAGAATTCAATGTAAACATACTGTACCTACCTATTGCTGTTAAAAAAACTTAGCTTTAAAAAATAACAATAATAGTTACATTTATTAGGCATACCCACTATTAGGTAATTGAGTCAACTTTACAAATACGTACAATTAAGCAGTGGCGTACACAGAATTTTTCAATTGGGGGGGGTTTAAGTTTGAATAATTAAGTGCTTTCTTATTTCTTAATTAAATTAAGCATAAAATAGACAAGAAAAAATTTATGAAAAAATAACTAACAAAAAATATTATAACGAAAATAGCTATAGTATCTTTAATCGTGACTATGGCAATGTATAATAATATTATCTATGAACCTTAGGAGTTTGGGACTATAATGGTTTGCAAAAAATAGGAAACACGATTTAAAAAACTATATTAAATCGAGGTAAATATAAAAACAAAAATTAATAATACGAGCAATGGGGGGGGGGGGGCTTCAGCCCGTTAGCCCCCCTCCCCTTGCGGACGCCACTGCAATTAAGCATGCAGATTACATTTTCAGCAGCGTTGGATTCGAACGGAACTAAATATGACTAGATCGCTTATTATCTAGAGCAATATTATAAGTTTTACAGTTTAATGACGTCGTTTAACTTTAACGGTCCACGACGCACAATATTGGGCACTACGATTACCGAACTATAACGACAGGAGAAAGCAGTCGAATGACGGTCGACAATTTCCCAAAAGGTCCATTACGGTGTGTGTGTGTGTAATTATCTATAAATATGAAATTATATTTTTACAACGCTATTTCTACGGTGTGGACCTGCCAACGAGTATGCACGAAAAAAAAGTATTACATATTTCACAGCTTTTATAACGATAATATTATAATATTAATATTATTATCGAACTATGTACAAGTAAGAAGAGTGACGATAGCCCGTCATAAAGTATCCTTCGGTACGACCTCCAGGCGTCTACGTCTTAACCGGCCTACGAGTCAGGTCCTTCACCCACGTATCCTTCGTCCGGGCTCTCCGTGGTGGCGGGTTGCTTTTGCACGGCGGTGACGGCCTTGTGCTGGCTCGCGTGTTCGGCGGACAAGTGTTGCGGTTGTCTGCCCGCTGCGGGTAACGCTGCGGCGCCGGACACGAGTGGCGGCGGCGGCGCAGGCGGCATCATCATCATCATGACCATTGTTTCGTCGTCAAGTGTCTGCGCGGACGCGTTCGACAACGACGGCTGTTCGTAAAAAGTGGCCGCGGCAGACGCGTAGTACGCCGCGTCTGCGGCAACTGCGGACGCCGGATACGGGTACCCCTGCTGGTTATACCGGATGTTTTGTGGTTCGTACCGGTTCAAGTGGTGCTGGTGCTGGTGCTGTTGCTGGTGGTGGTGATGGTGGTGATGGTGATGCTGCTGTAACAGCACGAACTCAGCTTCCTGGCACGACCGGCCTTGCGGCTTGGCCGCGTTCCGGCGGTGCGGAAGCGTCCGGTACAACGACGACGGCGCCGCCGGCATCGGATACTGGCCGGACGATAACTTGGGCAGTCCATAGTCGGCCGGATACGGTTCGCCTGCGGCCAGCTTGCCGGGCGACAGTTGCAATTCGTACGAACCACAGCCACCGCTGGACGGGTATACGATGGCCGCACCGCCCGCACCGGAAGTCGACCAAAAGTCTCGGCCGCACGATGGGGGCGGCGGCACGGCTATCTTGTACACCTCGTCACCGGCGTCGCGGTAGTCGCCACCACCGTTGTCCCTGATCACGGTGGACGCGTCGCTGATGAGATCCGGATTGGCCTCCAGTGTGGGGGTCGCGGTCGCCGTTGTCGGATGTCCCGGGGCTAAGTGCACCTGCTGGTACGCGTCGTAACCCCCCACGTGCATCACCTCGTGCACTTCGTAACCGGCGGACGACCCCGGGCCGGTGGTCGCGTCATACTCGCCGTACACGCTAACGTCCTCGGCCGACGACAACTTGCCGTCGACGGTGGACGAAACGGTCAGGTTCACTGAGTCCGATTGTCTGATGTCCGACGTCGTCTTAGCCCCCTGCCCACTGTTGGACGGGTCGTCAGCCCCCGCGTCACCACCTCCGGCGCCACCGGACTTTCCGCCCGGTCGCCCGCCGTGGTCGCGACGCCGACGGCGTTTCGCCACCAACAACCGGCAGCTGATCGCGCAAACCACCGCCACGGCCACGAAGCACACCGAACCTGCCAGCACGACGACCAGCAGGGCCGGCGGGGGCGCGTCCGGCGGATACGAACCAGCCGCCACCTCGGACGGTTCCTGTACCACGCGCACCGTGAAGTTGCACGCGGCCAAGCCAGCCCGGTTTTCGGCCACGCACGCGTACGTGCCGTTGTCCGCGGGTCCGGCGTCCTCGATGGTCAGCTCCAAGCCGGCTGCCGTAGTGCTGTTGGCCACCTGCCGGCCCTCGAACCACCACGACACTCGCGTCTGCCCGGCCGGCATCACCCTGCACGCGAGCGTCACGTTCTTGCCGGCGTCCGTTTCCACGTACTCGGGGGACGTGGCTGCGGCCACCGGCGCGCACGCCAACTCCTCGGCGTCCAGCTTGCGGATGACCATGCCGCGCAACCTGTCCGGCCCATGGCAAGTCGGCTCGACTGTGTGCGGTGCGCTGTTGTTGTTCAGCCACCGGTGCACGTCGCGCAGCCGGCAGTCGCACGTCCACGGGTTGTGGTGCATCTCGATGCCGTGCAGCGACAGTGGCAGAACGACGGCTCCCGCGCTCTCGATCCGGACGATCTGGTTGTGGTCGAGCCGCAGCCACTCGATGCTGTGCAGGCCGTCGAACGCGCCCGGCTCGATCGTCGACACCCGGCACCGGCTCAGGTCGAGCACCGTCAAGTAGGCGAGCCGCTTGAACGCGGCCGTCCGTACCACCGTCACCGCGTTGCCGCTCAGCACGAGCTTCATCAGCTGCGGATAGTCGTCGAACGACTTGGTCGGTATGTCCGTAATCCCGTTGTCGGACAGGTCAAGCTCGACCAGGTTGGACAGCCCCTGGAACGCGGCGTCGTCCACGTAAGTGATCCGGCACCGAGCCATGAAGATCTTCTGCAGGTTGGACAAGCCGGCCGACATAAACCGGCCGCTGGACAGTACATCCATCGAATTTCCCGACATGTCCAGCACCTGAGTGCCGACGTCCATGCCCGCCGGTATGGATGACAGGCTCCGATTGACGCACTCGACCGTCTGCTTGCCACCTTTCCACTTACACATACATCCAATTGGACAGCCCGTGGCCGCGGCCAGCACGGTGGCCATCACAGCTGCCACGAAAATCATCGTCGTCATCGAGGTCGTCTGGGCCACGCGTCGACGTGGCACTGTGTCTGTGGCGTACATCACGCTGGGCGGTGGTGAATCTTCGGCCCTGTCGCTGACTCTGCCAGCCTGAAAGTCATGGCGATCTCTGTGCTCCCGATAGGATGCGACTCTATCTCTTGACTGTGTCCTCATGCACCCCTCCTGCAGGTTATCGATACAACGGCGTCTGAAAAACGAAAGGGACATAATATTATTTTCTTTAATCGATTTTCCTCATCCGAAATAATTTAATATAATATTACGGATAGTTAATAATCAAGAAACTATAGTAAGTTGGTGTTGTTATCGCATTCAATTCAAAACGGAAATATGAAAAAAAACAAGACTTTGTAATGCGTGAGCTGGTAAATTTTCATTCATAATGATTGGTATGGCTGTTACATATTTTGTACAAGGATTGTAGTTTAGTCCGTAAAAATAATTCTAATTATTTATTTGTCTGAGAATTGAATCATTTGGTTGCTGCTGACAGTTTATATGAGCAGGAAATTGTCATAACTGTAACTATTTGTTAATAATTACTATTCAGTTTATTCATACTGAAATAGTCAATGTACCTTATACTAACAAAATTAAATATTTTATTGATTTGCCTGACAATATTGCTATTTTACTCTTTCAAAACTAACTGATCTACAATGAGTAAAACTGGTTGCCCCAAAAATTAGTATGGTTTATTGTATACAGAATTCGTTTCAATATGTTTTACTCTCTTTTGTTTTTTTTTTAAATATTTTACAGGCATACGCATTTTTCCTAATTTATGAAAAATTGGCTCCATTCAACTGTATTTTTGAAATCTATAATACCATAGCTATATACGGGCCTATTTCAATGCTGGGACACATGTCACATATCATTTTATTTTAAAGTACTCGATGCTATTTAACATTCTGCCGACATAGTTTTAGCTGAAGCCTAACGAACAAGCAGTTTCCGCTCGGGTGGATCTACCATTACTTGTATCCACACATTTGTCATTACATAAATTATGTCCATTAAACGGACCTTGGCATTTTGGCTTTTGATTTAGTTAATGACAAGGTTTTAATTTCAGTTAGCATTCAATTATTTTTATTTATGTAACAGTTTGCAGTGGGTGAGTCTGTTTTCTATCAAATCAGAGATATTTTTCTATCAACATAAGAATCTTTCAATAGTGACATTTATCTCTTCTACCTACTATTATCTTTGTTTGTAAATAGACAATTTTCCTCCCTACACATGGTTATATTTTTGACTTCTGGATGATATGCATTTTTTTTAAGGCAAATTTCTATTAGGGCTGTGTTAAGATTCAGGATGATTGTAATACTTTTGACAATGGGGATGAAACTTTTAGTCTTATATTGAATATTTACAAATATCGGTCAAAGATATTTAATAGAGGTCGCTACCAATAACTTTTCCTTATATATTAAAGGTTCTAACTCTCTGTAAAAACAGAATTAATATACCTACTATGTGATCTTGGGTTCACTTTCACGTCGCTTCTTTGTCACTATGATTCCATTAGAAACGCTATTTACAGGGCTCAAAACTTATTGGGTTTCATCAGATGAGTTTTTGGTTAGTTCAAACTCTCAATCTCTCTGAAATTTATTTGGTTTTACTTGTTACACAAACTGTTGTGAGTGGCTAAGTTGTATGGGATCCAAAGAGAGCAATTGCTAGTCAACAAATTTAACGGGTTAAATGAAAATTGTTATACTTAATTGAATATACGTTAAATATACATTTTCATCCTCATGACAATTCTAACACAATATATACAGAATTCCTTCTCTATCCAATAATGGTATGCCATTATTTTAGCTATATACTCTTATTATATATAATTGTTTACATTTATTTTTTCTCATTTTTATTGTGTTGTAGATATTTTGCCTTATACCACTTTGTGTGTTCTGGGTGCCTGATAGTTTTTCTCTTATAAGTAAATAAGTCTCAAAAAAACTGGAAAAGCAAAATAAAAAGTATGAAATTTGTTGTTAGGTATATGGTTTATTATTATTATTTTTATTTAACAACTTTTTCAGCAGACATTTATTCATAGATATATTATACTACATGAGATGACTAATACATCAAAAGAAAAAGTAAATGGGTTTTATGATGCAAAGGTTAAGGTTACACATATAGATCTCTTTATGTATCTACAAGTAGCATGGTAAAATAAAATATATTATATAAAATAAATATAAGTTTAAACTGTATTATTATTAAGCATAGAATTGTGTACTTGAGAGTAAGTACAAGTACATTCATTCTTGCAGTATATAAAGTGACAATAAAATATACCTGAAAATATAATTTCAAAACTAACGAGACACATAATGAAATAATGACTCGTTTATGTATCATTGTATCATATACATATAACTATAACTTTTTTATGATTGTTATTATTCAAAACGAAATACACCTGGTATTATAATGTCTTGGATAAAATAGAAGAAAAATAACTTAGATACATTATTTATTTATTGATATTAGTAAAGTGAACGTCTAAAAGGAAATATCTTTTTCAGATCCAATAAATTAAATGAAATAGTCATAAAGATAAAAAATAGTTTTACCACAGGTAAACAGAAATAGAAGTTGATAAAAAAGGCTTAGTAAAGTCATTGTTGAAAATACCAGATACTATAAAAGTTCAGAAATGGTTTACAATAAATCGAATCCGATTTTTCAAAGCTATTCACACATGAAAATATACAATGTTCTTAAACGCACTTGTTATCGCACTAGAGTTTCGACCTAGAATCTAGACAGTAAATAGAAAAAAATCAAAAACATCGGAAGTAAATTGAATATTATTATCACTATGTGATATTAGTACCTATACATTTTTATATTTCATAAAAATAATATGTTAAAGTTAGATCTCAATTAAAAAAAAATAAACCATGGGATACAAAAGAAAATTATTGGAAAAAAATAATTCACAAAACAAATCTCAACCACGAATGCCTTGAAGTAAACATTTATGGTAAATTAATTATTTTAATAACAACTGAGACGCTGGGCAAATGATTACAGTGTGTGCGACACGTACATGTACACCATGTATTATACTAATTATTCTTCCTACCGTATTTAATTATATTAATATTGTATAATACAATTTGTATTATATCATGTATTTGTGTATGAGTGTATGACTACTCTCGCAGCGTATATTCTTTGATCCGTATAATATAATACCACATCACATACTACAATATGGTCAATTTCACGGGACACTGATTTTTAAACAATTTTAATAGTAATAATATTATTAACTAGATGTTTTACTCTCGTGGATATCATCAGCGTGGTCTGCGGCAAACGTGTTAATTGTTTTCGTATAACGTAACGTACAACGTACACGCAAAAAAAAAAATCGTTATAAAATAGAAAACATTATAACGTAATACATTTTACTACCTAACGAAATGAAAATCCAAAAGTGTGTGTCCGTATACAAATAATTCAACGGTTATTAGTCAGTTTCTGTTGTGCCCACGATGTAAGATTAGTATATGTTTGCCCAACGGTCCATTATAAAAATATTATCACATACGGCAGACGATATGAATCCAAATATCACGTGATCCGGGGTTATTTTTGATCTACTGCGCTACGCTACAGGTGGTATAGTAAAATCTGTTAAAATGTTAGTTAGTTAATTAGCATTAATTAATTATAACTGTTTATTATGTTATAATATTTGATAATTAGTGTGCAGACTACAGACATCACGGATTAAGATAATATTATAATGGAGTGGCATAGAGTGCAATATCTGTGAGCCGAAAATGTTACACAATCGAGAAATGCAAGGGGTTTTGAATCGACTGATTTTAACGCCATAATATATGTATACATGGCCGATGAGGCGATAAAAAAATAGTAAAGTATCAAATTTAATTTTAGTATTTACATTTTTAAAATAACAAGCAATAACAATTAGGTAATATTAGATAAAATTATGTATCATTAATTCATTAATAATTTAAAAATTATAATATTTCCAAAGTAATGATACTAGATGGCGTCGAAATCACTGGGTTTTTATTTTATAGGCGGAGTGAAAGAAGGGGCATAACTTTTGACACTTATCCCCCCCCCCACACCACCATCAATAGTTCGATGCCAGTACATTATATTTTAATGTCCGTGACAGACATTAATAAGATAAGTATATAGAAAAAATAGTCCACTAGTACCGGTATCTGGTTTCATATCCTATATGCCGTCTTATCATAGCTCGTTGGGCAACCATATACTCATTTTAAATCATGAATGTGCCAGGATCCCGATGATACGATATCAATTTGAATACGACGACCGTGCACTTGTCGAGTTTTCGGAGAAAAATTGCGTTTGGTGGACAGATTTCGTTTGCACAAAAAAGTCGATAGTTTTTTCTTTTCATATTATCGAAACTACCAAAACTATATATTATATTATGTCTGCGGATTGTCGTGCAATGTGTATATGTAGAATTAGATAAACGTTCGTCTTCGTGGTACGCAGCAAAAAAGAAAAGCGATTTACTCAGAATTATTCCCACACTAGGAGATAATAATATTTCCCTTCGGATTTGTAGCCCCCAAAAGTCTTCTCCGTCATTTCTTTCACTGCAAAACTATAGGAGGATTCTTGTCGTCGCACGTCGGTTAGACATATCGTTTTGTTTTATACACGAATACGCGAACGACACACGAGATTTCTGTGTCTACCCCTCCTCCACCTATTATACGGAATGTCATTCGTATAAAATATAAACGGTTTTCAGTAAGATTTCAAAAGAAAAAAAAAATCATTTCGGCCAACATTACTGAGTGTGCACACAAAGAATGTGTTAACCTGTGGGTAATAACAATTCGTCGCTGCACGTGTTTATGTTTTTTTTTTTTGTTTTTATTGTGCAGAGCTGCAGGCGGAACGTTTTGAACGGGAAATTCAATTATTATAACAATAATCATGACGATAATATATTGTATTCTGGTTCAGTTGTTTCTTATCACATAATATAATATAATATATTTTGTCCGCCTTTCGTGTTACCTTTGTTTAATTATTCGCGATTGACGAGCCTAGTTAGGATCTACCTACTGCTGGGTATCCTTGATTCAGGATAACGACCTACTCGCAGACTTACTGTCGTCATCAATTTATAAACAAAACATAATAGTAGGTATGACAAATTACGATTTACGACCATTGACTAAGCCAAGCCACATGGACCAGAGCCATATGGCCTAAAACAAAATATGTATTATAGGATCAGTGTACCGATTATTGCTCTCGTTTACGGTCAGTAAACCAACTGTGCATATTATGTTCATACATTTCAGTTTTATCTTAAAGTATGAAAAATATGTTTTTGTCTAAATTGATTTAATGGAATTATCTATTATTCATCATACATAAAGTATGTACCAACTATGCATATAAAAAAAAATTTTAAATCAAAGACTTATAATATATTGGTCACCGGGTGACTGGTTTATATATTTGTTGTTTCGAAAAAAAAAAATAGTCATGTTATTTTAAAAAATAAAAGTTGATTTTGAGCTAATATTCTATATCAAATTCATGACTATTATGAAACGTCACCATATTACCAAAGCCAACATATACAAGTATATGAATAATACCTATATACTCACGAAATCAAGTTTTCATTTTCGCAAGCAATTTATCATCCTAATTGGTTCGTTGCATTTTTAGATACCTAATTTAATATGTAGATAAAATTGTCATTTTTTTTTTTTATAATACATAATTAGTGTTCACTATTTTGTATGTATTTATTTAATTTAAGTAAAGTAACTAAAGTTTTACTGAATATTATAAATATTATTTTTACATATTTTAAATTTAAATGACCAACGGTTGTTATCAAGTAAAATTTGTATAACAATGTGTTGATACATGATCGAAAATATCGTTTCAAGCAAAATTGGTAAACTATCGTACAAGTCATACAAGTCAAATAAAAAGAAAATGAAAAAACTGATTATTGTAGAAATAAATAAAATAAAAATTAATAGCACGTATAACAAAACAAATAATAAAGAAGTGTAGGTAAGTTATATTATTATCTTCATTTCGCTTCTTAAAAGTTCATCGACATTTTTTTTAAAAATTAATGTTATTACATTATGAGATATTAAAAACAGAATGTTAATTACTGTTCATAACGAGCATAGTTAATAAGAACAAGGACAAATAAATTTTGATATAACTAAGCAATACATTCTGTTACCATTGTTCTAAAAACCGCACTATTCATTTAGTTTCTTAGGTACTAATTAGACCCGCACGGTTGAAAACTATTTAAAGATTTGGAGTTCTTCAAAAAATATAGCGCGTATTAAAGTTTAGCATAAAAATGTATGTTGTACGATTGTCGATTAGTAATATTTTTTATCGGATATTCAAACGTACAGTATCGATTTAGTCGCCATGTTTTTTTCGAAAAACTAGTTGAACCTACCAATTATACTATAAAAGTAATATGAATAAAATATGACACGCCGTCTTCGCTTAGAATCATTTTAGCCAAAAAAAATTAGGTACATTTAAAAGCTACTATACAGCAGACGGACTTCCTCAGTTTTTCTTTATTATTATTATTATTATTATTATTATTCATGGTCGATTTTGAATTTATTGATTATAATAATTTATAACTGAGTTTAATTTTTCTATGTAAAAACGTCGCTTGTAACTGCAACGTTATGTATAATACATGTATAAATAGAGTGTATCGAATGTTACATAACGTTCAGACAAAGCTCAATTAAGTTTGATTATTAAAATGCAATGGGTAACAAAATAAAACAAATAATACATTTATACTACATTTTCTTACATTTGAAACATTTAGCAATTTAGGCGGATCTGTGTAGTATTTGATGATAGGAAATAACTGTTAACGTATAAATATCTGAGTATATATATATATTTAAAAAAAAGAATAAATATTAATAGTACAAGTTGATGAAACCCGTAGTAGACAACCTCGATCGTATATTAGGCTAATAAATCTCTCTTTTCGTCTTTTACTCCATAGAGAGATATATGATGGCCGTCTATAGCTGAACAATATAAATCTTAAAATTACAATACAATCCAAGTATAATGTGCTAAAATATTTAAGAATATCACTTAACTAATTGATGACTGTTATTTATTGTCCATTATATTATTTATACAATTTATTGTAATAAACTAAAAGATATCTAGGAAAACTGTAATGTGGACCTAGAACAAATTTGCATATGATTATCATGCGAAACATACAAAGTAGTAGAGTAATGAGTATTTCATCCTTTTTAAAAATATTGAAGTCCAAATCCTCAGTACATTATTGCATACCTTTTTTTCAATAAACTTTATATAAAGTATCGTATATCATGCATATTGTATATATTATACATAATGATTCCCCACGTATTCTCAACACCATTTTTTTCTTTAATAATGAATTTATTCAAATTCTGATTTTTGGAAATTTTAAATAAACTATACTCACTTGAAATTTCAAAATGTTCAGAAAATTGTCCGCTAAATATTTTAGAGGGTTTTACTAAAAAAAAATAGAAATTTGTATCTTTACAGAAAACTACTTTAGTAGTTTACTATATATCTCAAGAATAAGATAATATTATAGTCTTAGGTATATGATATATTTAAAAACTGCAAAAATCAGATTTTGAATAACCGCATCGTTGAAAAAAAAGGGAGTGTTTGGTGATTCACACTCTGCATATAAAATATAATTCAATTTAATATATGGTCCACGATTTAGTATATTTAAACCGCTTTTGACGTGCGATTGATTTTTGTGGGTATCGACCTACTGTAACTAATAATTTTTATCATTTCAGATGACAAGTAAAATAAAATGTATAGTTGATATATTACACTATTTACATAGTATTTGGTTTGTACTAGTGCCAAACGTTTCTATATTTGTGCAATATATCGTAGCGTAGTTTTATTTTTTAGCAAGGTACTGCAAAATTGAGTGGATCTGGGTAAGTTGAAGTTGTATTTTGTGAGACGTTACTACGTAGAAGCAAATATTAATCGCTGTGTGTGAGCACATGCCATAAAATACATTTAGCACTATCAGAAAGTTTTCCGGGTTCGTGATGAAATTCTGTTTTGTTTTTTCAGTCGGGCAAAAACAAATATCTTCATGGTCGTAAATTATGAAAAAAGCAATCAAAGTTAATCAGTAGTATATACGAATATTAATAATATTTCGTTAAAGTTTTCAATGGTGTTGTTGCGTTGCGTTTTACCTGGCTTCGGATACTCAACTTTATTTAATATATTTTTACATTAAATTACATAGTCTTTGTTTTATTTCATAAGACATTTAAAATTATGATAATTATTCTATATCCCTTCTACGTTGATGCTCAAGCGCCGTAAACATCGTGGACACGCATTGGTAACATGAACAAGATTTGTAAAAACGTAATTGTATATATTATAGTCATGTGTGCTATATGCACGGGCTCCTGACGTTGGCAATTTGGTAATGTCGACATTAACGGAATGACGTTATAATGTTATAGCCGAGCATCTTGGAGAAAACTCATATTTATGTGACGTTAAGACGCAGCGAAACAAGTCAAACCTTAATGTACTAATGTGCATTTTAAGAGCTTTGAAAAAGAAAAAAATAATAAGGAAAATGCATTGTTTATTTTATAATATATTAAAAAATGTCGTGAAAGCTGAGATTTGTTTAAGAATCTGTACTGAGCTTAAATTATATTACTTTCGCATGCCGTCGAGACATAATAATGATAATACTTATAAGTTATAGTAATAATAATAATGATAATAATTATAACAATAATAATACAGTAGAGGGATGCGAATGGCGCTTTGCTAGCAGTCATAGGCAGACTCGTGTCATGTGCCGTAATTGATATATTATGCGGGTACGATTGATTAAAACTTCGGCCCAGTTACGACCACATAGATGTGACCAGTATGGTTTGTAACCATCGCAGGGACATACGGTGGTCGTGTGTATGACAACGACAAACAATAATAATAAATAATAGACCCGTCCAGAAATTTTGCGTTTGAGTGTTTGACGACGACGAAACACGATTATTATTTACGTGACGTATCCAAGACGACCGTGCATAGTGTAACGATTGTCTCGTTTTATCTGATAGGGTAGGTCATACAGCTGCATGGGTGATTTGAGGCAGTGATCCTTGGAAAAACGAAGACTACGATAGAGACCCTTTCTCTCTTTATTTCGCAGGTCGTGATTACGTGGTATCACTAGGTCTGGACGAAATTCATATACATTATAAAATAAAAAATAAAAAAAAAAAACTGAATAATATATTACATTTTGTAATAGGTTTTTCCTTTCCTCGTTTAGGAGCTGATGTATCTCGCCGAGTGCGACACTAAACACCGCCGTTTTCTGCGTTTTATACGAAACGTGATACCAGCGAGCACACAAAAAAAAGAGTATTATATTATGTTGTATAAAAAAACACACTGTAGTATTTTTTTGTTCGCTTATTTGATTATTTGTTTGTTTGTTTGTTTGTTGTTATTTTTTTTTACACATTTTTCAACAAAGAGATTTCTTAACGATTTCCCAGTGCTTGATAAAGAATAAATGTTACGAAATAATTAAAACGAAATTCCGAGTTAGCGAAATAATCATATAACATGATATAATAGAGCAGTAAACCGTAGTTCAGGACGATCGTCCCTTATTTTTGTACACTGTACAATAGAGAACGAACATTCGTAATTATATATACGTAAGTACTAAATAATATGGTATAATATAATATATATTATAATAATTTTATTGTCGCCGGCTGTTGGATTACGTTTACATAACTTAGCTTACCTAGAATTTGATATGATTTGTTTTTGCAGCCCGTTGAATCTTTGCGAAATTAATTTTTCAGACCACTCGCATTAGTTCGTCAGCGGTCAAAAATACGTATACGCGTGTGGAGCTTTCGAAAATTACATTTTCGCGTTATGCAATTTAAATTTCAATGAATAACTGAAGGAATATTACCACGTATGAAATTAACACATGAAATTAACGAAAACACACTGATAGGGTGAGAAAGAGAGAGAGAGAGAGAGAAAGAGATGTATAGGAGAGAACGCTTGTGCATAATATTCGTATACACACATAACGCACATAATAACAATAATTATAATAACTCTACACGGAACTTCAGAACTGGGAATGTTGTTTAATATTATGTATATACGAGCACATTATTATTATATTATTACACGTTTGGAAATGAAAATCGATAAATCGTGTGGCACCGCGAGTAAAAGAAAATACTACTTATTGATAAATTGGAGACCGTCCAACAGCCGTTCTTTCGTTTAACGGCTTTTAAAATGGATCTCTGCGAATAATAATAATATGTGCGTTCGATTCGATTGCATTTGTACATAACTCTGGAGAAAGTTTCAACTTTCAGCCGACCGCGAACAAAATATATAATATACACGATATCCCGTTGGTATATTTCGTTTCTTAATATTTTATTTTATTTCTCTCTCACAGTCTCACGCTTTTTTTTTGCCTCGTAATTCAGTAACTTTTAGTAAACGCACGTAATATAATATAGTGTCTGAAACGAATTTTTGAGCAAAGACATATATATAGATATAGGTTAACATCGCCCGTTTGTGTGTGTATGAGTATATTCTAACGGCAGACGTTTTAACAATCTATGCGTAGGTAGGTACTATCATATTTCGTTAAAGCATTTTTAAGCAAAAATATATTATGTGAATCAAATTTATTTAAACATTTATTTTGTGTAATATTACTTATAATTACACGTGTTTTAATTGTTTTTGAAAATATTATCGCACCGTATGTGGCGGTAGTGTCTTGTCGGAACAAATACGTTTTGTAAATGCGCCCCATGCTGTGAAGGTATTATAATTTATAATATTATATAATACAATATAATATAATATAATATAGATACACAATCGTATATTATAATATACTATACAAGAACATAATAGATTTTTCATTTTAAACTTTGAGCACCGTTGTTGGTAAAAATAATATAATGGTTTTAATACAATAAATATTTATTTTTTTTAACGAGAGTGAGTTGTTCTTAAATTATACGTAAATATTTGTTCTGTATGAAAACACATAATTTGTTATACTACCTACAGCCGTTATTTCTTTTTTCTTTTTTTTTTTGTTGCTCAAAATAAAAACTACCTATTTGCGCAAACTAAATTCGAAGCCAACTAGTTATTGTTTGAAATATTTATTGTTTACACTACTGATTATTACTTATTCCACATTAACTCATTAACATGTACAAATGTTGACCCTGTGTCCGCTGTATACACTGGAATATATTTACTGATTGACCTAACGGCGAGTATTTAATATTTACACCTTAAACAACAAAATACAATACAGTGTAATATATAATGGAGTTTTCTAGGTGAATATACAGAACGAAAATATATAGATTTTTTACTCAAACTATGTGAGTATTGTGTAATTGTTAAAATAATGTAAAATTATAATAATAATTGTGTACCTATAATATTATTTAAATAATAAAATAGTAACACGGCGCAGTGGATAGGCATTTTCAGTACATCCGTGTTAAGGGTACGATCATAGAAAAGAGATTGAAGGGTACGATTTTGTGTAATCTCAAGAATACGAAATAATTTTTCTATGAATTATGATTGGTTGTACATTTTTTGGTTTGCTTCGGGTTTCAAAAAAACATTAATTCAAGTATGCACGAGCACCAAATTTATTCCAGCTCAACAATTCTGTATAGGTACTATATTAGAACTAATAAAATATACACAAAATAGTTAATAAGAGTCCATTAATCTAAATTTTTATTTAAATTGTCGTATACTCGTATAGTAGTGTAGTATACTAGTTTATGAACACTATAGTACAATATTGGCTTAATACTTTTAAAAATACTTTGCCTTGTCGCTTCTACGATATAGCTAACTAACTTTACAGTAGTTGCTGGTAACTATAGACTCTTAGAATTAACATTTAACCATATACCTAGTATATACGTACTATATAGTACCTATAGTACCTTGTTCGTATAATATTCAGAACCAGGTACTTTTCAGGATGTTCAGTTTTCTGAAGTTATGATAACAAACATTACTTATTATCTTATACACAATAAACATGTAATTTGATATAAGTACCTATTCAAGTTTACTATACAATTTTTCAAATTTTGTTATGCACACACGGGGGACCCACATTGGTCTCTACTACAATTCTGGCTGTGCTTATGATATAAATCTATTGGCGTAGAACAATGATAACACTGCTCCAAAATATATTGTTATTTTGGAGCAGTGATTCTATATTATGTCGATACGTCATGTTAATTTTTAATGACCATTAAAATCTAAAATTATTAAAATATACCGGCAACAGCAACGAACCCATTTCAACTCCAATAGTTTGTATAGGTCGTTTCGAAGTTTAGAAAATTACAATGAAGATAGGTTGACCCAAAGTCCTAAACTTTGCTGCTTGTTTGGTTATGCAAAGTTGGCCCGGTGGAAGCTCATAAAGGACGACATTGCGGAAATGAGAGAACTCGCGCTAAATTGAAATGGAAGAGTGGTCGTGTGCGTGTATACTGTGTAGTATATATATAGTTTAAGTAAAAGTCGCTTGAAAAGTTTAAAGGGCAGACGTTTTGAAGTGGTCCCGATAAGGGTGAAAGTAACGACGAATAGTTGTGTAAGGCCGTTGATTATTTCTGCGCACAGAATATTATTATATAGACATTTCACGCTTTTGCGAACGCAATGATAATTTGACCTCCAAGCAAATTACACTCTGCGCACGCACTTGTTAAAGTCGTATGCAACGCGTTAATATTATTTTCCAAGTACACTTTTACGGTGAATAAGGTTTTTTTTAAAAATTGTTTTTTTATTTTATGGTGGAGCCGTCGTTCGTTAGTTCGTTAAATGCCCGGTTCGTCATTCGAACGTGAACTAAATTTTCGTTTTATTTTTATTTTAAAAACCTCTCTCGTATATTATTATTATTATATACATACGTGACTGTCCATTTATATTAATAGCAACTATACTGCGGTGTCTGCAGTCTGCGTACAGCCACAGCACATACATAATATAATACAATTATAATTTATAATAGAAGTTTAATTGGATTATATTTTCAAAACGTAAATCGTTTAATAATGACACTGAAGCGGAGGCACGTCGAATTTTGTCAGTTTTGGTGTGATCTCGGACGATGCAAATTTAGCGTCACGTGACCGACGATCATTAATACACCTACCTATTCATATTTTCCTCGAGATCCTTTGCATACTGTAGCTGCAAAATACAATAGATGATGTATCATGATATAGGGATCCTCGGTAGAAACCATCCTCACCACGAGTGCGCAAACACCGCAGTTTGAACTTTGAAGTCAATACGAGCTCGCCGAGGTCGAATAAAAATGAACTAAAAAACAACAATATACGAGTATTATAATAATACGTTGTTGTGCACGCGTACGAAAAACGGGTATGTCGGTAAAACAGTATAATTTCGGCAAAAACAGCGGACGGTCGGACGGTCGGCTAAACACGCGTCGGCGGATACGCGTCCTATTTGTTTACGAAAACCCGCACGAGACTTTTAGTAAATTAGTAATTATCGACTTAATTGTTTCGGACCCGGTATGAATAATTCACCGTCCGGTTTAGTTCTGGGACACCTGTATTGTGAAGTTTATTCCAGCCGAGATTAATATTATATTAACGGTACGAATCTCGCGTAGGTATATAGTCGTATAACATTATTATAACAATATAATATAACATGTGTGTGAGGGTGTGTCTGCATAGTGCAAGTGGGTGTTGGGTAGTTTGCCGACTGGTATAGGTAGACAGCGTGGTAAGATCCTTTCGATCGATTTCGATTGTAGGCGAGCATTGCATATATAGTTATTTATTATAATATATTATATAGGTAATCGATTAATATTAGTCGTGCGTATAGGCGAATGTATATCGTGAAATCGGATTGGCTGCAGTATCGCGGTCGTCTGATTATGATACCTGTGTACAACACTGCCGCGATAGAGTGGACAAATAGCTCCCCATCTAAATGTTTAATCTATAATATGAATACGGTGGTCATATCTATTGTATTATATTATTTTGTACCATCCGTCGTCCGAGAACGTTTAGGTTATATTATATTTTCCGTGGGTTTCATTCTGACGTCAGAATTTCCGTTCTGATCGGTGAAGAGTGTCTTAGAGTTAAAAAAAAAAAAAAAATATTCCACGACCACAGACTAAAAATTTCCGAAAATCGAGAATTGCTCGAAAAACCCACACGGCTGTACAAATAGCATATTAGGACGTGATGTCCATCGCGACAAGACTATTCGAATCGTGGAATTTTTTTCCACCCACAATCGGCGGAAAATATAGTAACGCCGACCGGAGTCGATCAGCCGCAATCGATCGAAATGCCCGCGTATCACGTTAAACGCATGCTACGGCGTCGGGCGGCGCGATGATTGATCGGCGGTAACGCCCGTTACCGGTTTTCTCGCCCCTATAATTCAGTGGCGTCGGCCAATAACGGGCTCGCACAGGTGACCCGTCGATTGCGTCGGAGCGGGCTCGGAGGAGGCGTTAATTTTATTTATTCGTCCCGCCGCTCATCGCGCCCCGGTGTCAACGTCACACGCGATTTATCGATCTCTCCCCCCCCCCACGGACGTCACGGCCGCACGCCCGGCACGGCGTCTATCTATCTATTTATCCATCTACGAGCGTTAGTCACTCGAGTGCCACGCCGCCGCTTATATATGATATATATGTATATGGCACACACGATCCGAATGATTTATATCTCACTCTCTCTCTTATTCTCTCTCTCTCTCATTTACTATATCACCCTCTCTCTCTCTCGCCCAATCACTAACGCTCTTTTCGAATCGTTTCAGGTGCACCAGCGCGCCGCCCCGCAGGTTATCGCAGGATTTTCGGTTTTTTTTTTTTTTTTTTCAACGCTCGAACTTACACATATTATATTATATGAAAATCACGTTCCCGCGCGTGCCATTTTTAACGATTCGGAAATTTATCGTTTTCGAACGCGTTCGTTTTCCATCCCTCTAAACCCACACCGACCAGTCTCGTATTCTCGTTTTATATACATATACATATATATGTATTGTGTATGCCTACATACATACACGATACACCGTTTTAGTGTTGTATTTTTGTCGTAAATACTTGAAACCCAATATATTGGTGTACGCGCACTTACAACACCTTATAATTTCACGAACACGTATAATGCGTCTATACATAATTGTTATTGATGTAATGAAGTTAACGAAAATCTGTAGGATGATTTATTAAGCACGCTCAACCCAATTTTTTTCTTTAACTATGAATATTTTATAAAATTCTGAAACATATTTTCAATTATTTAGATTTTTATACCATTTAAGGAGTGTCCTATGAGATGAAAACTTTTTTTTTCAAATCAGAAACAACCTTTTTAATTTTTATTGAAATTATTAAGAAAATTTTAATTTTTTTTGAAAATGTTAATGTATCTAATTCAACATTTTAACGAGTAGTTTTGGAGTTATTAAAATAACTTAACTTAATATTCTTACTTCTAAGGATAACATAATCTTTAAAAATGGTCTTACAAAAATATAAAATATTTGTAATATTTGATATAGTACATCTTATAATAAACATTTGTAGAAATTATAAAATGCTGATAAATTTATATTAATTATCAAGACTTTTAGATTATCATAGCTTGTCCATATCTTCATAAACCATATTTACGGATCTATTATATTAAATATTCAATGTTAAATCATTTTAAAACCACTCGTTTGAATTATGCAGATTTAGACTCATAAATATTTCCAAAGAGTCATTCAGTTAATAATTTATAGGATAAAAGGGTGATTCTCATTTGACACGAGATGTCACTCCTTAAATGGTATAAATAATTGAAAATATTGTTCATATTTTTGCAAATATACTCAAAACTTCCAAACATCTGAATTTGAATAAATGTTTTACTAACAAAAAAAAAGGGGGTAGAATTCTTGATAATCTTTCGGTATAAAATGGGTGCAATAGAAAGAACTTTCAAATTAAGTTAACTAACAATATACTTCATAACTTTTTTTTATTTTACACTTTTAAATAGGTTTTATACAATATTATTTTTGTAACTATACCAAATAAAAATAAAAAATACTATTGAGTTTGATAAAGTAATTACATATTTAGTTAGTTACATTTGTCAACTATTTTTATTATACTTCGTATATTGCGGTATTAATTATGCGACCGAGTTAATTTATGTTTCCACGAAATTCGCCGATAAACGAACTCACATTTCAAACAGTGTATGTTTTATGGTAATTATTATTACGATGTTGACAACTTATTATTAAATTGAATTATTTTATAATGCTGATCAGTTTTCAGCGTAAAATTTCAAAATATTTTTGCATGCTTTATGAAAAACAAATATAATAATATTTTGTATTTTATTTAGAGGTTGGCCGAACACAAAAATATGGTCTTGAACTGAACCTCTTAATATGAAGTCGAACCAAACTTTAAATCGTATGCTGATCCGTACCCGAAGAAACAATAACTCAGTGTGATTTCCAACTCAAACCGAACGATGCTCAACATTGGACCGAAACCGGACCTAAACATTTTATGGAATACCAAGCTTTTGAATTATGTTACGAATCAAACTTATTGGTTTTATGTCAAACCAAAATATGTAAAACATTTTTTGTTCGAAACGTATGACGTGTTCCAACTTTGTTGTTTGGAGTTCAAACTGTATAGAGTTTGGATTAATTAAAGAATTTCGAACTTTTTGTTCAAGTTTGTTTTGGTTTGGTGTTTTTAGAACTAGGTTCGACTTTGAACTTAAACCAAATATCTAAAGTTCCGTATGATTTTTAGAAATATTTTCTTAATTAATTTTTTAAATTATATAATATCAAATTACGTATGTAAACCTAGATGTTTCGTTATGACTACCACGTTGTAGTTAAGGTCGCAGTTTTTTTAAATCAGTTTTTTTAATTTGAAAATTAAATTTTATATTTTAGTTACCACCTTAATTATAATACTTTTCCACTAATCTACAGCCCAATACCTAGTTAGGGGGGCGGAGTTGACGGGGTGTTTTAGATCGAAAAAAAAATACTTCACGAAAATAATTTTCAGGCTTTGTAGAATTGTTGGATTTTAATTTTCTTATCTCAAAGAAGAATACTTCTTACAGGCAAAATCGAACTCCGATTTTTAATTTATTTCAAAATGGTATATCTAATAAAATTTGTAAAAAAATGCATAAAATTATTTTTAAAGACATATTATAAAGTTTGAGATGAAAATATTAAAAAACGGAGTTTGATGTAACCTGTAGAATATTATCCTCTATAACTTAAAAAAAAAAATTATCAAAGTTGGTTAATTTTATAGAACAGGATTATTATACCCATAGATCGTATTTTTATGTGAAAAATTACATCGGCACCGAGCTCCTTAATCGACCCGAAATATTACCCTTGCTTCTCGAATTCTCATTTTTGTGCTCTAATTATTGTACACCCCATTTAGTGATAGGCAGTAAATCATTCGATTGTAACAATATATCCTATATTATGTAATTCCGTTAAATTTGGAATAATTATCAACGTTGTTCGTTGTAGGTGTATGTATTATATTTTATATTTTATTATTAATTTCACATGGTTTTCAAAACGCTGTCCATTACGTAACATGGGTGAACTTAAAATGTATAATAATTACTTCAGGCGCCATGTTAATTGTGATCGAATATTATACACTGCAATCGAAAAGCGAATACTATTGTGATAAGTATGACCTACAATAATAATATATATTGTGCAGTAACTAAGTCAACACGAGTATTCATCACTTTTTGTTTTCTACACCGTGGTACGTGCATTTTGACGACCTTTTTGGCCAATTAAAAACGAGATTTCTTTTGACGGGGTGCTCGTTACTTCACTCGGACATGTTTTTAAAGCGAAATTAGTGCAAAAGGGCATAATAATACCGTTCCATCCCCCCATGCAATTATCTGTATATATATATTTCACGATGTATAAATGGTTTGTAATTAGAAAGGGATGATCTTTCAGTAGACTAAATTTACTTAGGGTTGGGTTTCTAGGGACGGTTTTGTTGGAAATCGAGAAGTGACGTTAAACCAGCCACTGTAGAGCAACACCGAAAGAAAATTTGTTTTTATTTATTTTAGCTAAATAATATGCCACCGATGTCGCCTTTTCACTCAATCGCGGTGGTTGTTATAGGGTTAGCCCGATCGATTAGTTTTTCCATGTCCTAATATATTATTCAACAGGAATCGGTTTGATAAAAAATATAGAGTAAGGGGGAGAGAGAGAGATATACAAAGATACATTATAGACGGCTAATACTGTAAGTTGTTTGGTATCTTATTCTTATAACTCCCAAAGGACATAAATTGAGTTGGCTGTCGGATTTTTTTTCGCCTCGAGAAGAAAAAAAACGGCATGCAAATTAAACTGTGACCGTAACGATTGTAATTCTTTTCTTATTTACAACTACTCTCGCACACACACGTACACGCTCACACATATTTATATATTATCTTCTCTCGCCCTATGTTCACCCCTCGCCCGGGCAATGAAGTCTCAATAAACCTAAGGTTTTATTTTTTTCCCCACCAGCGATTTATACGTGAAATGTGTACGGACGTCAATGGGTGTGCAATCCGTTTATCTGCAGGCAATGGGGTTTTCGTGTTCTACTGGATAAGAAGTAAATAAAAAAATAAAAATAAAAATGTCCCGAACGGTTTCGAAGACGGTTTCGGATAGATAACATTAATTTTCACGGCACCGCGCGATTTAACGTGAGGCATAAAATCAAACTTTGCGTACACAGGCTCGGTGGAAATAAAGCTCAACGTGTTGGTGTGAAGAATTGTATGGCAATATTATATAAATAATGTATTTAAATTGGCAGTGGTGAATCATCGGCTATAATTATAACTACCTACAGAGCACTGTACTAAACCTAATGACTGTTGTCTCGTGTATGATTAAATATTTTGCGATGGCCGTCGGGCGTGGATTGAAAACGTTTATGTAATGATTGTACACGACGCGTAGACGACTGCACGCGCGGTTGTGCATCCGAAAACGATGACGGTATATTTCGTTTTCACCGTGATATTATACTTTAATCCGAAAAAAAAAAAACACCGTGAATAATATCGATATAATGTGATAACAATCTACACACACAAGGCGATAGTGACATTAAGAGAAAATTAAATATTATTAATTTGTATCTGCCGGCAAACTCTATCGCACGTATTTTGAACGCGTCTAGAACGAATTATAATATACTATTCTATAGGGTGTCTCTAGATTTTCAAGAATCAACCACGGCCATGTGTCGAGGATAAACAATAATAATATAGGTAACTAAACCGCGATCGTATTATTATTATTATTATAAAGCCGCCGGTGGTTTTCCAAACGAATACGGAATCGGTGTCGTGCGACGACCCCCCCCCCCCCTATCCAACCCTATTTCGGGGTTCAGTCGCCGAAATGCGTCGTCGTGTTATAATATTATTCTGCAGTGGATATATTTCGCAGATTTACACGCCATTGTATATGTAATACACACACACACGGTGTGACGACGTTTGTTCAGCGTGTGTGAAAACAGACTGATAACACAAAGAACCCTTACCGTGCATAATACATATTATAACGAATATACCTACACACGTACACTCAATCGTTATTGCGGTAAACGACATCCACGTATCATAGTACAGCCAGCTACCAGTACTGGTACGCTGGAAACACCGTATTTTGTCGGTTGGTGTGGGTGGTGGGTGTGGGTGGTGGGTTTGGGTCGGGATGAATATGACTCGAATTCGTAACGGACGGACTCGCGTTGTATACATACAAATAACACTATATACCTGGTATATAGTATTTTGATAATACGGGTTATGTTAACGCGACCCTTCCTTTTTCATATTTTCGCGATTAATAAAACTTTTCGGCATTCGGGTCAGTTGTGTTTGAGTCTCCGTCCACTTCTCTGCCCTGTTGCGGTGCCGTCGGCGCAGCATCTCTGCACCCCGTCGGCCTCGTAGAAACGTATATTATTTTATTTGCTATAATGCTAAGCGAACGTTTTTGAATTTAAATTTGTGAAGATTTATCGGATGACTATATTACTATTATACGTCAATAAAGTCGGTACTCGGCTGCCTGTCATCCCTCGACGGTTTTTTTTATTTTTTTACCTCCCCTTTCTCCACTCGTGTCCGCCACCGACGTATTTAGAGCGTCCGAGTGTTACGCTCCTCTTATCGCAAACAAAGGGTCGGAATGCCCTTTCCGATATCGTAATGTGCATTAACCGTTACGTTCAGGTTTTCTGATATTACAGTTTTTCACGATCGACCGTCCCAGATTCTTGATTTTTCACTAGCTCACTGACAGACACGTTGACCTCCAATCGCAATGTATTTTATCGCATTAAAATAGTGACTGAAATTTCATGACATTTTTGAAATATAGTTATATAATGTACCTTTCGGGTTCTTTGGTTGTGATTAACTGTAAGTTTTATTCTTTAATAAACTCTAAAATGACTCAGCGTCAATTATATTTATATATTTATCGTTTATATACATGGTCATAAACAATATACAGCGGTATCAGTAATGGACCAACACGCGTCTTATCGATAGTTAAACGATGGCCTTTGAATATTTTCTCGTATATAGATTTGTAAAAAGCTTATACATAATATATTATAATATGAATATATTGTTGAACGTACACATGTTAATATTTTGCCTATAATATCCAACATGACATTTTCATTTCATAAACATTTCTGAATTATGAAAAATTTGTTTATTTTCATTTTATGAACGTTTTTGTATGGTATGTTGTGTAATATACATTTTATGTACAAAAAAAAATGTAAAGCATATTATTACATATAGCCCATATAGGTACTACACAAATCACAACAGTTACAAATCGGTGTACACGATTACACTAGTGATACACTCGGTATATCATGTACTGAGTTTTTTTTTATTCATTGCAATTTAAACTTATTGCAATATCAACTTTATTTGGCTAATAACTTATGACAATGAAAAAATAAAATAAACCTCATAGTAAATTTTTTTTAATTACACCCTATAACCTTCTTGGCAATACACTCATTTAATTATGTCCATAGCGCGTATAAAATACTTCTAATAAAGTTAAGTGTAATACTGCTTCAAAGGTCCAATGAAAAAAAGTATTATCCTTATTTTTAATTATTAAAATGGAATTTCCTTCTTTTTTTTTATTGAAATTTATAACTCCAATTATTATTAATCGAAGGATAAATAGACATAAAATATTTATAATATGTTTTCTGCAATGAAGTTGGTTCATACTATGGCTTTAATTTATTTAAATGGAATGGTATAAAAATAATGAATGTCTATGCAAAAAAAAATTAAATAAAATAAGCCTCGCAGTTGACATATTTTTTCATGTATTTCGTTGGATTATTTTTTTCTCTTATTTATATATTTCTCTAAAGTTATTCGTTCGTAAGAATATAAAAATATTAAACAAGTTTTCTTCAATCATCAAAAATCAATGAATGGTGGTTTAAAGCTTACGAATAGGAAAGTATTTTTTTTGGTTTTGAAATAATTGTTATGATTTATTTTGTCACTAAACTACTAAAGAACAGTAGTAGACGTAATAATGATAAAAATACTTTTTACTAATAGGAACAGTGCAGTATTGAATCAGTTCAATTGTATTAAAGCTAGTGTAACTATATAATATCAATTTTTCATTTGAACAGGAAAAGTTAAATTAGGTTAATTTTATTGAATTTATTTACACAATCAATAAAACCATGATTACATTTCTTTTAAAGCAATTATTATTTATTATTAATAAATATAGTGTTGTAACCTACTGCACCTATGTCTTAGCAAAAAAGGAATTTCGTAATAATGAACATAAACCCATTCTATTCTCTGCATTTTTTTTTTATTATTATTTAAAAAAATAACAGTATAAATCTTAATATATTTTATATTGACATAATCATAATATTATATTTTATTTAGTTGCTATATTAAAAAAATAAAATGATAATATTTTCACCATTTGGAGTACCTATAATAAATTATAATATTTATATATTTTTTATGTGCATCTCTGGAAATATTTTTTTCTCGACCAATAATTTTGTAATTGCAAACAAATTATAAATATTTGTATTTATTTATAAACTCAATTATAACGTAAATGTCGTTATAAACTTATAATTAGACGTGTTTTATTCAGTGGTTCTTAAAGAAAAAGTAGCATTATTAATTATTATTGATTTGGGGTCGAAGAAAATAAAATAAATAAATAATGGTATGTAAAAAATGAAATAATCTAAATTATTTATTATCATTTTGTGAAAATATTGATGAACATGATATCAGTGTACAATTAAAATATAAAAATAAATTTTTAAATCGAACATTATAATCGAAAGATAGAGGACTATGTATTTTATTTAATAATCTTCATTAGGTATTATTATGAACAATTATTGAAATAGTCCATACTAAAAATAATATATAAATTATTATATTTAATTCATAGTTTATCTACCCATAGTAATAAGGATCAACTTAAAGATATATTTTGTATTAGATTATCTGAGTGGAATTCCGAATGAGAAATGTATATTTGGTTAACGATCATACAATTATGTGTATTTTTGTGTCAGTCATAGATTTTTGAAGAGCAGAACAAATTTGACTATGGGTTGTGATTTCTGGTAGAAAATTGGATCTATTTTATACTTTTTGGGTACAAAAGTAGGTTGTAATCAAGAAAAGTTGTTTGAATTCAATACATTTATCACTGTGAATTACGTCATAATAAGGTTCGCTTGAAACTTCCTATACAGCAGAGATACTCGCTCTGGTTTTTTTTTATCAAATTTTAAACCAAGCCAAAAATATATTTAGCATATGTATCTATTAAACTATTACGTGTAGTAAACTAATGTATAGGAATAAATTAGTTAATTATTTCATATTTAATTTTTGTGCTTAAAAAATATTGAAAAAGTAACTTGTTGTCTTTGAAATGCATATAAATTTATGTTTTTTCTGTATTAGGTATTAATGTAAATTGTTTGATTTTCCTAAAAAGTCTTTGTTTACTTTTTATTCTGGGGGTTCGTATTTAATCCCATTAAAATGTTAGCTCTGAAAAATGTTTTTCATACATATTTTTTGAGTTTTCGAAAGTTGCATCATTATAATTGAATTACTGTTTGTTCATTTAGCTCGACGTGACGGTTTGGTAATTTTTTTATTATTACGTGCACGTTCAAATCTTATTAAAGTTTCCCTTAGAGAGAAGTCAATCAAAGAGAGAGTGTTCCTAAAATATTCAACAGCTTCGATTTTGCTCTTAGGTACCTAATTTTTTTGTATATTTTATTATTTAAAAATTACACTCAGAAAAAAAGTTTCACCTTCAATACAAAATAACGGTTATCATTGAAATATATAGATTTTGTACTATTTATATTTTAGTATTTTATGCTTTGTATCGCTCAATTTAAACGTATATTATTATAGTTTTTGTATATAAACCAATTTTTAGACTACATCTAGTCTATCATAATAATATTAAATATAAGATATGTCTAATGGTTGACACATTTTCTCAAACACAGAAATCTAGTTTGACCAACTATCAACTTTTTTCATGTTTTTAGTTTCAGAATAATATAAAATAGTGTTTAATTTTCCAAAAATGCATAGAATTAATAACAGGATGAATTAAATTATTATTATTATTAAAAAAACATTAAAACTGTTACAAAACAAATTCACTAGGCACAATCCTAGAATAAAAGTGAAAGCTCAATAATAATAATTAGTTATTTTAACGACTGTTTCAATTTTAAAAGATTATGTAATGAAACGTAATGTTTCAAGCTTTATCATCGAGTTCTTTACAGTAAGACAATAAAAGTAGATATTATACCCTTTTTCATTTATTAGTTGAAAGAATATAATCTTTGGCTATAGACTAAATAATAAAACTTATTTTTTTCAAGTTAATTAAATTATATACTACATACTTACTACTGTAAGTCCCTTTTTTTAATACTCGACTTTCATCAAGTAATTGACATTTTTTTAATACTAGACATTTTTTGATTACTCGAATTTTGAACTCGACTCGACTCGAAATAATTGAAACTCGACTCGACTCGAAATTAAAAATTCCTCCAACACTACCTAGTGATTAATATAAAATGTTCAGTCATTTGTTATGGACCACCACAATGATTGAAAATAAAATAGCGTAACATCATTAGTGTATTTTCTTTGAAGTTTCGAAAAGGGCCTTATTCTGACATAATAACTTCCAAATTATTTAAAACTGTATCTTAGTTAATATTGATAATTTTACTTCAATTATCGAATAAAAATTATGAAAAACTTTTTTTCAAAGTTTTAAAACTTTCTTTAGAAGAATAATTTTGGTTTTAAATTAAAACTTTTTTAATTTGGTTAATATTATTGTCTAACTGGAATTATTAAAGAGTAAATTGTAATATCAGGAATTTTAAAATAATTTAAATACATAAGCATTGAGAAATAATAGCATAACTTATCAAGTATTTTAGTATATAGGTAATATTTGGCAGGGACTATTTAACCAATAAGTCAATTCAATGAAGTCAATTTTCATATGTTATTAGTTATTAAAGCAGTAATGATTTACCAGTTGAGGAAATTTCCGTTTAAAAAATAGATATATAATATTATATATTTCAAACAACAATTCTTTATTTATTCACAATTTAACAATGCATAAAAATAGAAAGACAATATTAATAATATAATAGGAGTACCTACACAAACAAACGGATTGAAGAGATCTCCCAGTGGATTGACTTGGATTTTAATTAACTATGAGTGTTAAATATAATTATTTACTCATTTTTAATATAAAATAACATTTGATTCGTTTTTATAATTTTTTTTAAGTAAACATTATTAATATATGTTTTAACTCATTCGCCTTATTAAATGGACATCAATATCCATTATTTAAATCATATAAATGTATTGTTAACTGCTATTTAGTGTTTTTTTACCTTTTATTGTTTATAGCATCGATTACAATGGTTATTAGTTTAATGAAAATATTTCAATGTGTTATCATCTAGTTAAACATTTCTTTAAGATATGAAATTATTTTTTTATGGTAATGGGCTAATTGCTTTGCATCGATTCCGTTCGAGATGTTGAATTCATTTCGGTCTCGGCTTCGATGAAATTTGGACAATCGTGGACGAAGATATGCTTGGATTTATTTGTATTACATGTTAGGGATAAGGTTGATCCCGTATTCTCCTTAACGTGTCCATGTGATAACTTAGAGTTACCAATTCTTAGTTTGTTGAGGAAATACCTCTTGTTTTCGATTTGAATGAATGTATTTGGGCCAGAGTCGAACAATGAGTTTTATTTCCCTTAATTTGTTTTTCACGGTCTTGTGCCATTTTGTGTACCATACAACCCATGCAGTATTTATTAATATTTTTTGTATGTATTGTAAAGTGATGGAAAGGAAAGTATTTCACTGTGAAGGCCGTTCATTGCGTTTCTGGCAGCTAAATCTGCCTCCTTGTTTCCCTTTATATTGCAAAAACCATGAGTATATATAGTTCGTATATTTTTATTAGATTTGGAATTGATGTTGCTGATTTTTAGGGCCAATACGGGATAGTTCCATTAGTTTTTTAGATTGAGGGATCTAAGTGAGTCAGGGGGTCTGTCTATTTTCCTTTCATTAAACTTAAGAGCCTTAATTGGGTTCCTTTAAGAAGTGTTAGGTAGTCGGCTGGATAAATGTCACTATGACTATTTAAATGGAACTGTCATAAAACATTTAAAAATACGCGCAGGTATACACGAGACAAAAACGATGTCGTACAATTATTGTAATATTGTATTCAAAATTACAATGATATTAAATATACCTACTATAGAAGAGCCAACGAATATACCATATCAGTTACACGCCCACTCACGAACTATAACTACATTAATAATATGATATCTCATTAAATTTATTTTTAATCTCGGAGCAGAAGTCGAACGTAATTTTGTACTCTTATTATTTTTATTAATAATATCGAGAACACGTGTGCCAATATAGGTACTAATAATATGAACCCTAATGTGGGTGAATCGTGAGAGAGTGTATGAGAGAGGGAGAGAGAGGGGGCCAGCAAGCAAGTAACCTTATTTTTGGCGATCCGACACAAATGGTCTGAGCTAAATCGACGGCTAACCGGTGCGGCGTGACAGGTGCTGCAGGACTCTTGAGTAATGGTGGTTACTAATTTGGACATCTAGCCGGCTGTAGATCAAAAAGAATTACCGATGTATAAAGGATCTCACGTCCAAGATAGGTATCGTCCGTGATGGGCTATTACGTGATAAGTAGTCCGAATAATTCAGACAGGCGTTAGACTCTGTTACTTAAAACCGTACAGGATTTCGGTGCAGTCGTTTATCGATAATGCGATCGTGAGTGTTCAGATCAATCCCATTATTTCGGCAAAGACAAATGATCAAGTTCAATTTCATCGTCTTCATTTGAAATCGATATATATATATATATATTATGAATATAGGGTGTAAAAGGAAGACCTGACAGATGATATACATTTTGTTCTAATCAATATTTAAAATTGTTTTTAAATATATGATTTATAGTCACTTGTGTTACACGTTTAATTTAAAAAATATTTAAATTTTTTAATAATAAAAATAAAAACTTAAAATTTGTAAATCGAATTAAAAAAACAATTTTGATGGCAAATCATTAATCTAAGTCAAGTAATTTATTTTTATTTTTTAAGGAAATTAATATAGAACGTAAAAGGTAACTTTTTTAAAAATATTATTTTAGGGAATTTTATGACATGAGTTTATTTCTTGAATTATTTAGTAACCATATAATTTTCATAATTTTTGTCATACGTTTAAGTATCATATTATTTTTCTTGTTTTCAGTTCTTCCTGTTACATCCTGTATAAATTACTAGTGCCGTGTGTATAACATACTACACCGAGTGATTTATTTAACGTAAGACACCCATTATTCAAAAAGTATTAATATTTTTGAAAGTAAATTTTTTACATGATTTCATGTCGTTACAAAATGACGTGTAGGTAATTATTAAACAATTATATTTTTAGATATATTTTTCTCTTATTATTTTTTTTAAGTTTTTACTTTTCAAAATATTTTTCTGAATATTTTTTTACTTAAAAATCGAATTCAAGATGAGTAGCTTATGAGTTATAAGTATGTAAAGTATAGATGAGCAGATTAATGGACCAACATTTTGTGGGGTACCCGAGTACCACTCTACTCCACTCATATAAACTTTAAATATACTTATAACTCATTAACAGACTACTCGTCCTAAATTTGATTATTATGTATCGAAATACTTAGAAAAATATTCTTCTTTTTAAAACTGTATATTGTCATTCAAAAAAGTAAAAAATTTTAACGATAAAAAAATATTTTGAAAACTATTTATTTTTTAAAAATGTTTTTTTTAAAGACTAGTAATAAAGTAAATTTTATTTATTAAACATTTATACTTTTTGAAATGATGAATGTTCAATGATATGAGAATCGTCTGGTGTATATAATATTATATACCTACGAAATATATAATGATATTATGTAGTATAATCGCAATCCAATTGGTGCCAAGTGCGAACACTTGAGTTCACCTGACTTATGGTTTTGAAAGAGAAAATCCACTTCAAGAGTCGAATAATGTTTGCTTTAAACATTATTTTATTTGTTCACAATATTATAAGTTATAACATATTATTATTATTATTATTATCTCTGTGTCTGTCGATTTAATATAGAGTTGTATCTGAACGGTCGGTCTTTTGATTATACGATACACAGTGTGTGCATACGCACAGTGTTTCACCACCTCGTCCGTCCCTTTAAATAATATATGCCTTTACCAGACCACTTATATCATACTCTTCTCTTGTGTAATCTTACATTGCTATTTGAAGACATGCTTTGGAAATTAATAATTCAGATCTTTCAGTACAGTCATATTTCAGAAAACATTAAATAAGGAAAATAATATTCACGAGTGAATATACAGTCCTCATATTTTACATTTATCCCAAGTCTTTGGTCACCTATAGGTAGGTATATAATATTATAATACTTGTCGATGGTAAAATTTGAAACAATTATGCAATCCCGGAGGCTTTGAAACTTTTATTATGGAGCGATGAAAAAAAGACCATAACCAATTCTTCGGTAGGTATATGATACGTGCAAATTTAACGAACGTTTGTTTTGGGAAATAATAATAATGTTTGAAATAAAAATAATTTTATTATAAATAAACGAACGTAGGTATCTACTTGACTACAACTTCTATTGAATTGTATGATAAAAATAATATTACCGTTCATTTTATACACATATATATATAAAAATGTAATTAGATATGTTGTTGAAAGAAAAATGTACACCCTTCGGCCCCCGCCTACTGGTTTGAAGCAATAATGATCGTAGAGCAGTGTAATAGATTAGGAACGATATATATATATATATATATCACTGTATTATTACGGGTAACGTGGTAATAGATATAGTAACTAATATAACACTACAGATGGTGTATTATATTATATATGACATGCATTTTCAGTATTTGTGTACTTTTACTCCGACGAAAAGATAGTTGTGGCGGGGAGTGCGGAGACGAGATGACGACGATTGTGATGATGGTGGTGATGATGATGAAGATGACGATGATTATCATTGTTACTTTTTTTTTTTATCCTGTTGACATTGGTTAGAAAAGTATTACAACAACAAGGAAGGAGAAGTGTCATAAATAACGTTGATAGTATTAAAATTACTTTACGCAACATCTTTTGTTGAAGTGTCAAATGGAGTGGGAGAGGAATGCGCGTGCATCATTGTAACAAGCACACACACACACACACACACACACATGTAGACATCTCGGTGCGAGAACGTCGTGTTCCGGAATATGAGCATGCTCCGGGGGATGAAAAAGGGATGTGGCGCTCCGGGGGCGAAGGAGCATATTTGACATGATGTTTGTTGTGGTTTATATTCCTAGCTAATACACGCCACAATGCGTACAACAATGACTACGGTGCGTACACGCTGTTAAAGAGCTTTTTACCCTCCCGTAGGCACCCCGAAAACCCTTCTTTTCAGGGTTATTTTTTTTTTTTGTCCGTATTTTCGGGAAAAGTTGTACAACGACGTGTGTTCGTACATGTGCGTGTGTTCGTGCATGTGTGGGTGTGTGTGTTGGTGTGCGGGGGCGAAGGAGGAATCGGTATGGGTCGGGTCGCGGATCGTGTATACTGGTCGCGCGGGGTCTCCGTCGCTACGGGATCGATGGTAAAACTGAGGTCCGTATTCTTCTTTTATCATTATTATTATTTTTTTTTTTTTTCGTTTTTGTTGTTTACCCCGTATATTGAAATACGGATGAGTGCCGCACATGGATTTCAAAGGAAGAGATTTCACTTAACGCGCGGGACCGAGAGGGGGTGTGTATACATAATACGACCTACCCACCTACTGTATATATTATATTATATTTATATACGAATATCGTACTCGATGACAACGTTGAAACAAAAATAACTACACCTGTCTATATACCTACTATACGCGCAGATGCGGTATCTCATAATATGATGCGCCTCTATTCACATAGCATTATAATATAGTACATAACATAATGTTATATAAGCACGCCGAGAACAACGTCTGAGGCGCTCCGAGTAGTCACATAATCTCCGTGATGAGCAGAACGAGATATTGTGTTTCGAAAGCCGTTTGATTCGAACAATAACTACACAACATTAAAAATAAAAAAAAATCACTTTGTGTGATTCACTCTGTATACGATTTTTTAACCGAATTCTTAGATATTTGTCGGATAATATATTATATTGTTTTTTTTTTTTTTATTCTTAGCGCAAGTACGATACTCCGAAAAATATAACGCGTACATCATAATGCATACATTTGTTGTATGTATTTTTTTTTCTATTATTTAACTTTTTGTTGTACCCAACTACATGTTTTAATTTTAGTTTTTTAAATAGTCCTATTTTTGGTCAATACACTCAAATCCGACAGTTATGAAATTGTAATTCAATTAGTTATACTCTTTTCCGCAATCCGATTTTATAATTGTGATTTTCTTTGATAAGTTATTGAAATATTTGATTAATTTATACGTATTTATTATATAATAATAATTACATTTATACTTTTAAATTATCTCTTTCATATGATTTACACTTGGCACATAATTATAGTTGGCACTCTTGATAGATTAAGAGAGAGGTATATTATAATAAAAGAGCAGACAATATTATTCATTTAAGTTTAAGTTAAAGTTTTCTTTTTTCTGCTGGCTATTGAAGAATTTGTAGACCTTTATGCCAAAAGACCGTATTATTATCCAATAATTATTATACCCTCGTTAATCTCTGGCATATTTAAGTAATTACAAAATTGTAAAAAAAAAATGATAATGAAAAATTTATGACAAAAAATAAATCTAATGTTAAAAAAAAACGACGTCCATTCTGTACGTAAAAATGACGGACATCAAAAACGTTTAAAAAATGAATGGGTATTAGTACTATTAAGTATTATTTTTTTTCTCAACTCGGACGCTGTAAGTCGAGATCGTAATTAATTAATTATGTATGTGTATATATTAAACACGTTTCGTGTCTTGTGAAAATGAAATATCTATAACATTTTAATGCGCATTAATCCAAGTTTTTTCATTATATTACACTGGTAAACTTCTACAAAGCTAAATTTAAGTAAATTAAACTATTCTGTTTACACGTGTTGGTAGTTCGTCAAAAACAGTTGGTTTAGCATGACGTCATAACGTGGCACGTGTTCGGTTTAAATTTAATTATTATAACACTGCTAATATTATAATATTATTAGGATTCTAAAATATTATTATCATGATAAATGTTAAACGATAAGACGTGATCTGATAAACAATGTCAGTGTTATATAGGTTAAGTTAGTGTATAATCATGTAATATTTTAACCAGTTACTGGTACTTATTACAATACAATATAATATTGACCTACATAATATTATAATCACTATAATATTATAATCTTACAGTAAATACTGCAATAATTGTTGTTAAAAAACAAAATGATTAATATTGTTGGTTTCTCGTATGACGTTGGTTTTAGATATACACTGCACTAGGAACTTTCGCAGTTTCGTCAATGAAGAGTAAGCTACAACGTTTGGTTGTATAATATGTACTCTGTTGAGAATGAGATCAGTACCGGACGGCCAAGTTGTGATGCTCATGGGCTTGGCTTCGTCACACGACACAACTCTACGCGACACCGTACTACAGAGGACGGTGTCTGACCGTCATGGCACAAAAATTGGTCGCCGTTCGGTACTGATCTCATTTTGAACAGAGTACAGTGTCTGAGGTCGATCGACGGATCAAATGCGGACATAAGCGCAACTAGGGTTAAAATTCTGTGGAGCTTCGGCCCACCTAACAAAAATATCAATATAAAATAACCAATAGAAGGATAATATATAAATCAATAAGGGATGGTTTTTTTGGGGGGGGGGGAGTGCTAAATCAAAGTCAGGGTCTAAGATTTACCCCTCCCCCCTTAGTTGCGCCACTAAATACGGATCAGTCGTAAACCGTCTTGCTATCGATGCTCACAGGATACTGAAATTTCTTGTTATTATTATCGTGTTTGCTGGTTCGAATAACGAACGGAATGATTATTATTGTCTACGGCTTAAGACCGGACATCCCTAATGGCCGACACAGATCTTAACAAAACGCACTGTTTTTCAGTACAACGGATTTCTAACACGGGAGTGCGACTTCAACTATACTTCGTTATTTTAGTTGAGGGTTTTTTATATCCTTATACATATTATATGCATATAATATATATATTTATGTATATACATACTTATTTTGAATCGTTAGAACTTAGAATTTGAAACCGCTTAAAAAAACCGTCAAGATTTACATGTTGATATCTGCAGCAGTTGTAGCGCAAGAGGAAAGGATCTACTCTCGTAGAATAATATTTTATTGTATACGTAGGTATACATAACACAGCGAGGACCCCAAAAAGCTGGTATAGTATGAACCACTTTTGTTTAAACAGTGTGCAAATGCATCATGACCAAACGGCACACTTGGTTTTTATGATATTTTCGATCCTAGAACAAATATTCCAGATATGGGTTTTCTGCTCGAGTTTTTCAGTTATACGCCCGTCAGCGCCGTCTTATCGTCTTTGGTTTTATGGCCCTTAACCTGATTATGGCATTTTTATACAACCAACTTCACGATGATGACGTTATCGTATTATTAAAGACATTTTGTAACTGGTTTTTTTTTATTTTTTCCAAAAAATACCCTGCTTTTTTAAACTCTGTTTTGTAATATTATTACAAGCTAAATAATAAAAGTGGTAGTGGAATGTCCATCCACGAAATATTCATTTATCTACGTCCAATTAATGTATTTCGTTATATCATAAGTCTTTCACGTACAAAGGTATACAGGTAGGTTCTTATATATTTTAGTTTATTTTACTTTATAGTAATAAAGGACAAGGCCAAAATCATTAAGTGCCTATATTATGGTTATTATATTAATTAAAACGAGGAATTTTGGAGGATGAAAACGATATTTACGTCGTTGACTAATTAATGAGGGATTGGAATATCAAAAGATTATAGACGTTGCTATGGATATAAGTGCAGTGTTTTTAAAGACAGAGATGTAGAAATAAAATTAATAAGGTTTTTTTTTAATATCATATTTACTTTTGATGTTTATAATTATTGGTTTCATCTTTACAGTTCATAATTTATTGTAATATTTTTGATAACCTACGAATACAAAGACAGTATGAGACATATTTGAACTGGCATTTGATAACATTTAGAATAGTGCAATATCTATAGGGTACAGTGTTTGTCATACAATTTATGTTTAAGGTTTTTTTGTTCAAACCATAATTTAAAAACTCTTTGAATTTAGCTTCCACACAAGAGATATAATATTTAATTATATATTCCTTTTAGATTTTGATAAATACACATAACGAGATAGTAACTTGACCGGTTTCTGGGATTTAAATATTTGGAGATAAATGATGTCCTTATTCTTATTTTTATGATTTTATTGTTCCTAAGTGTATATAGTATTTTATCTAACTATAATATAATTTCAATATGCATAGGTATAATTTTAAACAATACTTAGTAGAGTTGTGAAACATGTCATTGTATAGTTCATACGTCTTTATAGTTATAATTCCAATAAAATATTGGCTGAGTAACTTTGTATAAGATTTTTAACGTTTTCATATGATTTAAGTAGGTAAGTAATATTCTATTTTACAATATTTTAGTGTGATTAAAACTTTTTCTATATGAATTTAAAACTAAAAAATAAAATACAATCACAATAAATCTCTACATTCACATAATGCTATTATAACGTACAGTGCTTTGTATATTGATGAATAATACCATTTTCTGATTTCGTGAATGTCGAACCAAGCAAATTTAAAACAGACATAATATGTACCCTTATTTACATCGTTTAATTCAAGTAGTTTTAATCATCATCAGCATCTTGCTAGTACTGAGGTAGGTTATAGGTTAGGTAATAGTAATATACATATGTGTGTATTTATATCGATTATAACTATGACGAGATGGATAAATCAGTATCATCTTCGGCAAATTTACAATTCAAACGAATAATTTCTATAGTTGTAAGCATTAGCGTCACCGTCGTAACGAAATACAAAATATTCTGGTTCGTTTTAGATTGTTTTTGACGATAATCAGGTATAAATCGACAACAAATGTATTGGATTCGAAGTGACGATTCCGAACAGACATATTGTATTACTTTATTTGTACGCTAATGTCTGAATATCGAATAACAGAACCAAAAACGATTTAAGTTTAAACGGGTGATATTACACACAGTAATACTAAATACACCACACCAGTCATGTCAAACTCAAAGCATTAATTTGGGCCTGTTGTATCATGCATAATATAATATTAAAGATATTAAAATTAAAACTATATTAACTAGGTTAAAAAATAATCAGATGTAACAGGTACAATAGCAAAATAAATCATACAATATTCAATAAGCTATAATTAACAACGTAGAAACATGCATTCCGTATCAAATTAGGTTAAGATAACAATAATTATGCAATAAAATAACAATTATTATAATTTTAAGTATAGTGAATAAGTATAATATAACTAGGTTAAACTTAACATCGATATTACCGATAGTGCTTCGATAGTACTGAATATACAGTCAGATACTGAATAGTTTAAAATGTATCTAATGTACGGATCATTCAATCTTCACAAAAATGTATCGAAAAAAAATAATTGTATTCATTACTTACAATGCTATACAACACTTATGCAATTACAGTTTATTAGAAGATAATACAGAAAAGAATCGCAATGTATACCTCTCACTAACATAGTTGTGACACGAATGGAATTTTTTTTTCAATTAGTATTGTTAATTTATCGATAAAAATATGAACCGCATGTTTGACATGCCTGCACTGTACTTATTATTATTATTTAAATGCATTAGTTTAACATAATTATACTATTATTTTACCATTACTGTTTTTAAGTCACTCGGGCAAAATTGTACGATTGTATAAAACAGTTGTACTTCGATCACAACCAATATTATAAAAATCAGGTAAATTATCAAGTAAAGCAGCCTAGTATGGATTATTATAACCATGTTTTGTATATTATTTCATATTAAATAATCATTAAATCTTAAGGCAAGTCAATCCAATGCGCCGATTTCGGCGATGTTGGGTAGATACTTGGGTTATGTACTATGTAGTCCTAAGAAATTACTAATAAGCATCATAACTATTCGTAACTCGAGCTACAATAAAATATTTTACCTTATCACTGTAAATATGATAAAGAATGGCGATATCCCATCGCCACCGTCGGTCAATGGACAACCAATATATAATAACATAATATTATCTGCAGTACAGTCTCACCGCATTAGGTGACGTGCATTGAATTGCAATAGAATTGCACTGTGTAGGTATTATATTCGATACGATCGGGGAATGTTTACTCCAATAGAGTAGGTATGTGTATACTCGAGTATGTGTAATGTCAAAAATGCATAACCCATTAAAAAAAGAAATACTTCAATACCAATTATATCAGCCACGTGTGCTCATCACTCGGTAAATGAAAAAAATAAAAACAAAACTCGATCCGCCAATGCTAAATACTACGCGCTGGAGTGCCGTCGTTATTGGATTTTATATAATATGTTTTAGTGTTGCCGTGTCGTGCTCTAACCGATTTCGGAAAAAGTGACGATATCGTATTACAATAAAATGTGGGTATAATGTCGAACAGTCATCGAATCTTGACATTTCAATTGCTTAACTTACACTCGAGTTTCCGTCAGGAGTTTACTGCATTATTTTGTTTAAACAATACGTGTTACTTTACTAGATTATGTTGTATAAGAGTAAGTTGTAAATGGCCAAGCGAAGGGTAAATGCGTCGGGAACTTCGTGTTTGTGTTGTCGAAATTAAAGTAAAATGAAAAAGATAGGTATAAAAGGAACTAAAAATAACACGTTTAAATGGTTTGATTTGTAAAATTTGTCACGTACTAGGAATAATATATAGCTTTAAATGTGGCAATCGTAAATAGTAGGTATGACTTGTATAGTGGATGATGATAAATATTATATTGATAGTGCGGTTAAATGTGATTACTCCAGTTCTATTTCAGTACATAAAAACAAAATAAATAAAATATGTGGTATAATATATTTAGGCATCCATGATTGGTATAATATTATATTGTTTTGAAGACTTTAGGGACGGCCAAGTTTAACGTTACTTTTTTTCACTATTAAATATAATTATAATATTTTACAGTGTTATGTGCATACCAAACAATCTTCAAACGTCGATTGTCTGCAACGATGCCATCGACAATGTCCCGAAAATCACACCGACGACCGTATGCGTAATTATCGTAATTATCGTATGCATAATGACTAAAGAATATGACTCCAAGTTGTCCTGCTCGAATTTTTTCGCAATGGCAAGACATCCCTGTGCGCACGCACACCTCCCGATAGAAGATTTACCCGCTACAATCCACAATAAAGAGACACCACAGTACAACAACACTGTATACTATATATATAGTTACTATAACTAACAATCACTGCGAGAGTCGCGGGCGGTTGAACATTTCATCAGAACACAATAAGCCCCCGAAGTACGGTTAGTAGTGGTATGTATATATATATAGTTGTATATAGTTGTGGTGGGTAGCAGTCTAACTAGTATCTAGACATAGTAGCAGTGGTAGTAGTGGTAGTAGCACGAGCATCAGCAGCAGTGGAATTCGAGGGATGTAGTTTGTAAACTGCCGCAATAAAAAGCGCACCGAGCAGATCGTTAGCGGAAACAATAATTTGTTTCCACGAGAGAATTTAATATTCAACCGCTTCTCTTCCGCTCCGCGCCTACATCTTTCACCTCCCGGCACCAGCGGCATGGCCACCGCTATCGTAAATGGCCGCCTCCACCACGACCTCCACCGTCGCCGTGCATTTTTCGTCGTCGTCTCCCGTTTCGGCGCCGCCGTATTTCACCACGGAAACTCGGTGTTTTATGACGACGGTCGTTACTGGTTCATTAGTTTTTCTAAGATCTCCAGGGCCTCACCGTCACGGGGAATCAGCAAATCGCATAAGAATCCACTTATTTAAATTCCGGAACAACGTTTTTACGACCTCGAACACGTAAACCCCACGGTATACGTGTATTAATATATCGCTTAGAACAACACGGCTTCTGCGGGTGGGGGGGGGGGATGATAGTCGGCTCCGAGCGCCGAGGGGACGTTTCCATCTCTCGTGAACAGCACCGCTGCAGCCTGCAGTACTTTATGGGTGTTCCGGATTAAAACTGGGCGGATTCCACACAATCTCGGAAAATACTTATGTGGTTTTTATCGCCTCCAAATGCGAAATCCAAAAGTTTTCCACTATTTGCTACGCGTATTTACGACGAACCCGGATTATCGGAGATTTGTTGTACAAGAAGACTCCGCGCGTGTAGTTAGTGCTTTTTTCTTCTTTTTTTTAGTCTCTTTGTGTCCGAGATATACATACAATTTATGTTATCTTTTTCTAGTTACAATTGCAGCTGTGAGAAATACTACACAAATCGTAGCGAAGTGGAATAAAAAAACCGTCTAAACATTTTATATCGTTGAACCACAAATATTTTTCGAAAACTTTTAATACATTTGAGTTTTACATCACACTGAAAAAAGAAACATAATATATTTAGATGTTAAGATCACATTGATCTCTAATGATTTTCACTTTACGGTGAGATCTCACTATTGTGTTATCTATGTTTTGTTTAATTGGGTGCTTATCTTTTTTCTCTGTATAGTGCATCGCTATCCCGTTGATGCCCTCCAGGTCATGGATTATAATAATATTTTATTCCTTTATCTTATATTATTTCTTCTCATTATCTTACTCAGTTTCAGATAATTACAATTAAAATTATTTACTACATTAATACAGTTATATTCAGGAATAATATGTATACGTTTCCCTAAAAGCTATATATAATATATATTATGTTGTGGTGCATGGTTTAATTTGTAATTAAATAAAATGTTTCATGTTTGGAATAAGTAATGTTAATAAGAAATAAAACATGGTTTAAAAAAATATGATATAGGTACTGAATAAAAAAGTATATAAAATAGTGAACAAAATGACATTAAAAGTAATGTTTGCACTTTCAGTTTGTGTTCTTTTCTTAAAAAACTTATATTGTTTTAACTATCATTAATTTCCTATATGTTTTCAGATGCAAATTTATGAATGCGACGGAGAAGTATTGCACGGTCTAATCTCTAAAATATGACCATACGTTGCTCAGCCATCCCATGTGCAGCCCACTCAAGTTGTTGATGTCTGAGGAATCACATGATAATATGATCGTTTACATATTATCAAGAAACGACTAATATAAAGAATTAAATTAATCGTACACATTTCTATTACAACAAAAATTTAACTTAAACCTTTATTAAATTTACTTATAATTATAATTTATAACTTCCTCATAACATAGGTTAAATAATGAATTAATAAATCAGATCACCTACCACGCATGTTATATTCAATTGTCCTACCCTCTCCCACCAATAAACTAAATTTATTTAACTTACTAAGGGTTGATTTTTTTTTTTACATATTATAATATGATAATAATACATAATACTCTGCCTAGAGATCATAATATAAACTATTATAAACAAAAAGTACTCCATATTTAATAACATATATTTCTGAATAATATTTTGTAATTGAGTGTTGATGATTTAATGTACTTATATCATAATAATAATAAAGATATGATATTTATAATTTGATCCGAGAAAGATGAACATGTAAAAAGGTTGTGACGGTTCATTCGTTTAAAGTTTAAAACTCATCAAGAAAATAAGCGTGTCGGGGTAATCAATTTTTAATAATTTAATAATGTACCTGTATTCTATATATAATATGAAAAATACGTACAACACGTTCATCTCGACATATCGATTCACAAAAGTCTCTGATGAGCTCTTCATCACATATCTTTAACTTCGTACTCAGCAATGAAAACTGATCCAAATAAAATCATCAAATTTCAACGATTGAATGCGTAGGTACAATAAAATATTTTATAATAATATTAAATGCGATTTGTATGAACCACAAACAGACTGTATACCTAATACAATGTAATATTCACAGTAAATTATTTGTAAGAAATAGAACACTATGGAAGATCGGAGTTATTTAATTCTCATATAACATAATGACATAATAGACGCATTGAAACACCTAAATACCGGACACTCTCGGTTGTTTTATTCTGAGGGCTCAGATTGTAGAAAGACTTAACACCGTATAAAAATTTAATATTTAGTATTTCGCACTGATCAAACTAATAAAGTGATACCATTTCGGAAAATATATTTGAATTACTCATGAGGTCTACTCGAGATCGATGTTTTTGAAAAATCCCCACGAACTTAATAACAAACAAAATCAAAACGACGTTAACAAACAACCGCGGTACACACAAATACCTTCAACATATAACAAAACACCAGTCACACCATATTGGTACACTGCAGCCCCAACACATTACAATCAATCACATTCCCCGATAAGTAAGGTGGCTGATGAACGATATGCCGCAAACAAATTATTTACCATATAACTACAGAAACTCATTTACTCAAAGAAAACAATACCTACCTACTCAATTTGCTCAAAAACTATAAGCTATATTTTTATAATCATTCAGAGGATATTTTTTTTCTCAAAAATAAACCACGGCGCTTAGTGTGTCAAAATTGTAATAAATTTGGGCAGACTGCTAATAATATTACAATTTATATCATGTGAACAAGTAAAAAATACTGTATGCAAGGTTAAACGTAGTTGATGGCCGTTCACCTTTAATTACAGCATCTTATAATCAAATAAAATACATGCCTGATGCTCTTTATATGAAAACTCAATTTATTAACCTTTTAACCACAGTATTTCAACAGCCAGAATAAATCAATGCTCAGTTTACATAAAAACCGATCATTCATATGATAAATAGACAACAGATTTTTTTAAAAGATAAACCACGCTTATAGCTAGTACATCAAATTTGTAATAAATCTGGACAATTAAAAACTATTGGCTAATAACTGTAATATTTATACATAAATTAATCAAAACAAGATTATGAAATATATTGAATTTAGCTATTAATAGTTGGCGTAGACAACATAAACAAGTTGAGAAAAGTGGGTTTCACTGTATAGAAGTTTATAAGTGGGTCACTGTAGTGTTCAATTTAAATGCAATGATATAATATCATAGTACCTATTCTAAAAACGATTTTGAGTGAAGACAGCCCAATATTAATAAGTATATTTAATCATATAAGTCAGCATAGGATATAATAATATAATATTATATGTATATAGTTATTTTTAATTTTAATTTACTATAAGAATAAACTATAGTAAATTGATTTAATGATTTCAAAAATATTGCATACTTATACATATTGTAATATTAATATTAATATTTTTTAAATTCCTGTTTTTCCCAATATTATTAAGAAAAGTATTTTGAATTTTAATCTCTTAAAAGTACCAACTAGATCTAAATTTTTATCCGAAATCACAGCAAAAGTTGAAAATCGAAGCATTTTTTCTAGTATTTATCATGTCGAATTCAGACACACGAAAAACAAAACACACATCATTGTAAAATCAATACATTCATCGCTCCACACATAATCTAAAATATACAAGCCCTGTACATTATGTGAAAAACAAAGGATGACCTACTAAACATTTGTCAATAACTTAAAAAAATACCTTTGCTAACTCACATCGTGGTATTGCATCGTATATGTTATAATATATAGAATTTTTTATTTATTAAAGAGTCATCTAAGTGAAACATTTGTAAATGTCGAAATACTTTGAATCATTGATTTAAACTACATCTTGTCAATTAATTCTTGAATACATAAATGTAACAATCAATTTAACTTAACTTGAAATATGTAAGTATAAACTACACACATTTTTTTTAAAAAACTTTTATTACTCATAATAAATGTATACTTTATTTTTTCATTGTTTTATTTAAGTGCTTATCATATTATATTGTATAAATAAAAATTAATTTTCCTTTTTTTTTATTGTTTCGTTGTCGTATCAAATATTTTTAAGATGGGTAAGAAAAAAAAACATCAAAAGTATTTTCCATTTATATATTTTTTGCCAAATTGTCGTTTTTTTTTTATGTATATGTATAACATAACCACAGTGGAAAATATTATATCGTCTGTATAAGAGTACACATTAGATATAAAAGTTCGAGATGTTCAATTTTTAAACGAAAAAATTATCATTTTTATATCTCAAAGTAAAATGAAAAAAAAAACACAATTACCATCTGAGACACACGTTTTACACAAGTTTTTGTGAACCCTTAAAAATAACTACACATAAGTTAGTCGGTTTACGTGTTTGTAATGTATATTGCAATCTTGCAGATGGTTTAATATTATATTATAATAATATGTATTATTGCATGATCGCATGTACAGTACCTATTCGATTTTGATGTCTTGTTTCTTTTCATCTTTGATTGTTTTTGACCATTTATTGGTATACACCAACTGGCAACTATAACCATCATCATTGCAATCCTATTATAGAGAGTCATGCTTGAACAAAATATTTACCTGTCCATTTTAACACGTTGATGTGCATATGCGGATAAGTAAAAACGTCTTTGATCTTACAAGTATCATATATAAGACCTTTCATAACATTACGAATTCACGAGTATACTTATACATTATACTGAATTTTTTCGATACAAATAATATCGAAGAATAATACGAGAAACGTTTGTACAAGATACGGTTTCTGCGATGTTGACATTTCAATCAATGCGCCTATAGTTCCTAACAACGCAAATACGAATAGTAGGTATACATAGTAATAAAATCGAAACTATATTATATACCTAGTCGTAATAATACTCCTAAAACGGACGAGCTGAGGAGCGAATCAACCGTAGTTGTCTCCGAAACGTCCATCACACGTTTAACGTTACATCCTCGTGATAGCTTATAATGTGCACTTTAACATATACGTCGTCATTAAACCATATATATTACAGAGTGGAATTTGTGATTATCATACGGGGAGGAACAAGAAAATATTTTGTAGTTATAGAGAGGTCTCATCACTACTTGATTTAAGTATGATTGTATGGATAGGATGATTTTCTAAGCATGCTAGTGTGATAATTTATTGATAGTTGCAATATTTGTTGCGTAGCGTTTGATTCCATTATAGAATTATGGGTGTTACTGATCTAATAATATCTGGTAGTAACGACATTATTCCCATACGAACACTACGTAATGGCGAGAAAAATCTTAGGGTCAGGTCCCGGATCCTTTTCAAAAATCATTACTAGAGCAATAAACTTATGTCCTCAAAAATACTGTAGTAATATATTGGAGGGAGATTTTCAATAACACTTTTCGGTCGAGATATAACAGTTTGGATTTGCTGCTATTTCCGCCGAAAAAGGAAAACAACAATGCGTACAATATAATATTTTAATGGAAACACACGTGCAAGCACTTGTTCATAATCCATAAACGTGTCATAAATATACCATAAAAAATGTACAACTAATACACAATCTGTGTGTATGCTTTCATGATATATGTTTTATTGAATAATTTTTTTTCCAAGTTTATTGGAATATACATTTTAGTTCAACTAGAAATTCCAAAATGTATTTATTTACTAAACTAATTAATTTAGAGTGGTCAGGATGCAATTATGTTTGATTTTATAGCCAAAAACAGTACCGATTTTCAATGCGCAAATTGAATTGATACATATTATTCGTATATATTATACACTCCAAATGTACACTGTAGTTTGGTTCTGATTACAATTAACGAAAATGTCAAAATTAATATACGTTTATCGCCGTAAGCATTATTGTTATATTATTTTTACTTTCATCAATCCGTGCTTGTTTACATTATGCACGCAAATCAAATAATCCATCCGTTAAAAGTTTATTCTAATTTGCGTAAATCAACCACCGTGCAAAACCACACAGATATACCGTGAGTTTGTTAACTAGATTACACATTATTTTAAGCGCGTAAAGCATAAATTACTTGTTCAAACTACGACTGTAACGTCATTTTTGAAAGCTCTAATTTCTAATTTTAATATTTTACATAACTATGGTTGGCATCAATAGGTTTTTACAAGTTTTCGTTGCTTAAAATATAGGTCACCACTTCGAAATGCGCATGGCGGCGGCGGCGGCGCATATTATAAAATATATACACCGTGCCGTAATCGTAATCGGATTAAACGTGATAAAACACCGACGAGAAGATGAACAATATAATAACGTGACGTGTAAACGAATCCGTCGGAACGCGTACTGACGTTTATCGGAGAGATATCAGAATGGTGAACTATTATAATATGATACACGGCGGTCCGGGTCGGAGACATTAATTAAACTGCTCGTGATCTATACAGTGCTATAATGGAGTTTCGACTGGTGAACTCCAAAGCTCACACTAAAAATGGGAAATCCATTCTCTTCAGTCCTCAGAGACCTGCGGCGGCAGTCTCAGCTGGAGTACCCCCCTGCGTGGTGGTGGGGTGAGGCGTGGGACACGGTGTCTTCTGTGAACCGTATATAATAATATAATACATTATATTATATATAATGCATTTATATACCTATATGCATTTATATAGGTAGAGTATATATGTAATTCGGCCTTGTCCATAACATAATATAGGTAGCGCGATAGAGCGGTTTAAGTCACCACGAAAAACATAACAGGTACCTACTACGTTCCGTGCACGTGCGATGTACTCATCCGTCAATTATTATGGCGCCTCGTAACTACATCATAAAAATTGACAACGTCCTGTTAATAATATCAAATATTTGTCTCGTTCACGACCGTCGTGGTTGTACATTGGATATAATACACTAATATCACAACAAGCAGTGGTGGATTTAAGGAAGACAGTAAAGCCTCCCCCCCCTAAAAATATGTACATTTAGCTGTGTTAACTTATGTTAGTAACAAAATCAAAAAATAGAATAAAAATATCTTAGAAACGAATTTGTATAGGTTTATTATTTGGTGACTGAATCATATTCGATTTGATACCTACTTAATAAATACTTACATTTTACTTTGTATCCATAAGTCAACCGAAAGCGTGTAATGAACATCATATTTTATAAACAATTTGACTGACGTTACGTGGTGACAGTATAAAGTTATCTTATATTAATCACTAATAAGAGCCAAGAGGGATTTTTTTTTTATAAATATTTACTTACTCATTACGTTTTTTGTTTTGAAAACGTTTGCTCCCCCCTAAAGAAGTGTCTAGGTTCAACATAAACCTCGTCTCGGCGTGGCTCACGAAACCGTGCACTTGACAGAACGAATGATCGTTGAATCGAATCCCCGAACCATATTAAACGACGACACCCCGTGACTTTGCTAAACAATAATTACTATAATAATAATAACCGTGTATAGCTGTACATTATTCGTCGACTGCTGCTGTATGCGTTTAAACACATGTACATAATATTTTTATATACACACGTACTATGCGAACCGATTCGAACCGTCGCCACCGTCTCCGACCTACCCACCGTATGATAAATCTACGAGATCTCGTGAAGTCTGTCAGGCGTGTTCAAATATTATAATAATATGCAGTGTGACTGCAAAGTCAGTGCCATTGTGCGGAGGGTGTGGTGGTAGGGGGGGGGGGTGTAGCCGAGCAATGAGTGCGTATAATAATAATATAGACCCACTGTTGGATGGGCGGACCTCCCCTCCGGCGAGACGGACGTTTTTAATAGACTCGCATAAATATCCCCTCCCCGCAGATATAGTATATTATATCACATCGGTGGCAGAATTCGCGGTCCACAGTTTTCCGGGATAAAATATGTGCTCATATTACGCGGTAGATACTTTTATCTCGTCCGACGGCGTTGCAAGTTTCGTCGTTTCCGGTTCGGCACACGTGAAATTAATAGATTTTTATCGTACTGTGATGTATTATAATGTACTGCAGCGGCAGTGTGACCAAACAGTGGCAGAAGATATTATCTTCGTAAAACATTTGTTTTCAGCGATAAACTCGTTTTTGAATTGAGATTTTTATTTTTTATTGTTCTCGCGTGTTACTAAAAAAATACACAATATTTACAACGTTGATTGCACACCGTGTGCGTGTGTTCCAAAGCAATTATTTTTCTTAAAACAATGACATTTCCCTCGGTTCATTCAAAAGAGTGTATTTTTTAACTCACGGTATTTTGAACAATAATAATATAACACAATAAAATAATGTCATTATACGATTACCTATAGTATTTTACATATTATTTGCATTATTTTATAAAAATGTGGAGTTGAAATATTAAAAAACACTTTTCAAATGAGGCTTGGGTAAAACCGTAGAAGTTGGTTGAATGTGCCAGAAAAAAAGAAACCAAAGAAACTGAACTTCATTAGTGACAAATGCAATAGTTTAATATGATTTAACTTATTATTATAATATAAGAACGTATAAATTAAAAACTAAATATTTATGTTTTAATAAAATTGCCTGATATTTTTAGATACCGATACATAGGTTTTTAAAATATCGCCTGATTAATTCAATAATAATAAAATAATATACATCTAGTCCGTCTCGGAGATCTCTAAACTTTTATATTTTAGGGTAGTCTAAACAAATTTAAAACTCTTAATCAGTCAAAATTGTATAAACTCATATCATTTTTCACTATAAAATGTATATTACATTTCAGATAAGAAACATTGTGGTTCAGGTGATAATATCTGACGGCTGGCACATGCAACACGCGTCACAATATGATATGGGAGTGCGTGCGATAACAATTTAGAATAAAGTAAAATATATTTTTAAATCATTCAGGAAGCCCGGATAAAAATTGTTTGTGGGCCGGATGCGACTCGAGGGCTGTAATCTGGAGACCCCCTAGTAGGTACGTCTGATAGCCATCATAATATTTATGCATTTTTTGAAAAATTATATTAAATAGTAAGTCATTATGAATGATTTATCGATACATTATAAGTGTATCAATCTGAAAAAAAGCATTATGTTCTTTTACTAAGAAATCGATGAAATATGTAAAAATATGTAAAATTGTATTTCGTTTTTAAGTCTCATCATTATAATATATACGAAACACTTGTAATAAGACGTTTATTATGAATAGGAATTTCATAAAAGATCATTTAACCCCTAATGCTCCCGAGCACTGTACCCACGGCTACAAGGTATAATATTATTATCTTATCTATCATATTATAGACTTATTAGCTATATTTAAACTTAAGTTAAAGTTTATAATATATCGTAACGTGGTTTAAATTTCCAAACTTTAAGGCACAATTATTATTATGTTATCATTATAATTTATAGGTACATAATATTATATTAGCCGCAAACATATTTTAAATCTACATAATATGTAGGTACTCAAATAAATGGTTAGTAATTCGGTACATTATCGCAAACGTAAAACTGATAATTTATTAATATTATGTTTGAACTGTGTGACATTAATCATCATCAACGGGAAAACCAAAAATATATCATGCAACAGGTATAAAACATACACCGTCATTGGAATAATCAATTACAACCAGCAATATTATGTTTTATGACTGAACCATCCGGGAAAGTCTCTCAGCGCTTTCTACAAATGTACCAGCTCGTTACCAGAACAGTCCCCTTGCCTACGTATATTATACTTAACGCTAACCGAACGAACCGTTGTTTTTTTTAATAACTTATACCTACGCACACGACGCATTACACTTATTAAATATTATATTTTCCAACAACGTCAGCGTTTTTAACCGTATTTTTTCCCCTACACCGGGAACGTTTCAAAAAGCGAACAGACTCGCCGAATCTCGTTATTTGTGACGACCCGTCATATTTTTTCTTATTTTTTTATTTTTATTTTTACCTCGAAACTAATAACAACTATGTATATATATATATAATGGTTTGGAATTGAAACGAGTTGTATAAACATTTTAGTATTGATTATTCCTGGTGCCTCGCAGAACGCGTTCGAAAGTATATTATATCCACTTATATATACATACACACATACTAGCGTGTAGTATCTCTCACTCTCGCCATCTCCTACCTCTCCCCTCTCTCACCCTATCTTCCTCACTTTCTGTCTCTGTCACTCTCATGGTTTCTCTCTCTTCCCTCGTACTCGGTATACTTATACGAAAACCTATAGGTATGACGAACGTGTGTCGTGATGTGAAGAATGTCCATAAATTACCGAGAGACGCACGCGATACTTATACACCGTGTTTCTAAGATGTATGCTGGGAAATATATGCTCGCGAACGTTGAAAACACAATACACATACGAATATTATATACGCACGTAGCTATTATACGAGTTGTTTTTTTATTTTCCAACATTCGTTCGGTCCCTCGGGTGGTTGTGTACGTCTGGTTTATATGTGGGTACGTATATTATATGGTGTTTTAACGAAACGTTTTGATGGTTTCCACGAGTAGAAGGATGAAAAAACTCAATATAATATTATTTCTCCTCTTGTTTGTATAGCTATCTGCACGGCCCGAGACACGCGGGAATGGAATAATAAAAATGAAATGAAACAATGCGAAGAAAAAATCGTGATAAGAACCTACATCTGCACGACCAGTGACCACCGCGGTAGTTATTCATCGTCACAGTAACGGCGGGGAGACGGAACCAAAAACCGTGACTTCATCGTCGGTGTACTCGACGAGGTTTTTGTGTCACCGTGTATCATCGACGTCTATATTATTATTACTATAACTATTAGTATTATTATAATAATTTAAATGTACAGAATATTTTATGAAACGCCGTAGAACATGTGCGACGACATAGGAATACAAAAAGTTTGATTCGGTATATATAATATATGGGCTATAACCTGTTTGGTATAGTAGTTGTTGTCAACTGCACGTTTATCACTCAATTTATAGTACAACGAGATCATCGAATACAGTTTATAAAATATATTTTATGAAATGATCTTTTCCTAACCATTATTCTTGTTATATTTCACAATTCAAAACATTTTTAAGAGCCAATTATTAATCATTTTACATTACAATTTACATTCCCTTTTGGTAGGTATTTATGTACATATTTATCAATATGGAGTCTGGTATTGCAATGGGTTTTTTTTAGTTATGAACCATTTAGTCCTTTTGCCACCAATAACATACTCTCCCACTCTGCCCTATAATTCAATGTTTAGGTCCCCAAGCCTGCCTGATCTCAGATTCACCATGTAAATCACCATCGTTTCCTTGGACTAATGCGTGGAATTTTATTTTAATGTTACTCTTGAGAACTGTTTTTGTATTTTCAGACGTGGCCTACCCACTTTTGTACCTTTTATAAATTGAAATATACTTTATTTTCCATATTATTGTTTCAGTTTCTAATTTGACCTTCTCACCACCCTTTACTCATAGATCTGCACATTTTCTCTAATACTTTTATCTAAAATATTTTTAGTTTATTCTCAACTCCTGATTATGTTGCCCAGTACGTCTAACATAGCAATACAGGTTTAAGACAAGTGGTACAAAGATTGACTTAGTTTATTATAATTATTTAAGGTTTAAATACATTTCACAAAACTTAAGAAAGATTAGACAATTTAAAATCATCCTCTTAAAAATATAATATACGAGTAAAATCAAACATTATTTTGCTATTTCACAATATTATATTTTTATTAGAGTGTTAATTATTCATTAATTTTATAACATTGTTTAGATGTTAAACTAAAATATCTTAAGAATTTAATTTTTTTGTTATGTGACGTGCATAAATGGTATACAATATGTTTAGAATAATGTTAAAAAAACACATTTAAATATATTGATTTGCCAAGGGTAATCATGGTATACGAGATTTTCCGAACATTGTAGTAGTTATTTATTTTATAAATACGATTTAATGTTAAAATTCAATACAATAAATTGGTAAAGAGATACTGAATACGTTACAATAGAACTGTATAAAACATAATAATAAATAAATTATATTAATTATTTACTACAGTTTGATTTTGATTTTAATTTTGACATTAAAATAAAAACTATTTCTATAGTTACTTGATTTTCAATTGGGTTTTATCATAATTCGATGAAAAATGAACGCTCAACCGAAATGTACCTAAATTGTCTATCCATAACGCCGTGTTACCTAGTTTGATTATAAATAGTATATGTAGAAACAATATCATATAAATTATGAGTAAGATATTATAATTAGTTAAAATTTAAAACTGATCAAAACACAAAAATATAAAGTGCGCATTGATAGTGGACAGAATTAAGTATGTGTATATGTGTTTTTTATCATCCTATTTAAATTGTAAAACCATGCTTAAACAATCAATATTTAAAAATTTAATCATAAATTATAACTTGGAAAATTTATTACTGCTATTTTTTGGCTTCTCATGTTGGTGTGGTTGACAAATGTATGAGGTTAGAAATCGTAGAACTTAATTGCATTCATTATTGAAAAACAATACAATTTCAAACATTTCAATATGTTTTATGAAAAAAAAAATTATTTTGTAAATAAGTAATATAATAATATTTATAAATTATAAATTATAATAAATGAAAACATTTCAAATGCATATTTTATATTCATTCTTAGTATTTATATTTTTTTTTGTACATGTTAACGAACACATGTTTAAATGTAGTATCTTACGAGGAATTTATTTGATTTTTTCAAAAATTATTCTTGACAATCTTGCAGACTCGTTTAAAATGTATATAACAACTATTAATGTTAACTCTGAATGGCTAACTGTACAAAACAAACCAACAAACGTTGACTATAAAGACGTTAAGACTGCATATTTTTCAATTGAATTGTTTCGAGGGGGGACTGAAGACGCAGTGCCAGAGCCGTAGATACAGTGAGGGGAGATGTTTAACTCCCACCTCCTTTACAACGTGAAAAGTATATAAATGTATTAATTACGTCTATTTATTTGTTATATTAAAAGTAATTATTATGATGAACCTACCTCCTCTCATATTAAATTCCTGTCTACTGGGCAGTGTTGTTATACTCAGCGGATTTGGCAGTGAATATATTATGCCAGGATGGTGTATGACCGCTAAGCATCAAGATTTACATTTTGTTTTATAAGCACGTGTACGATATATATATATATAATTGAGGCCATAAAAAACGGAAAAGGTCGATTTAAAATACGGTTGGGTAACCCCAAACGTATGTTGTGTATATTATTATAAGTACGAGTAGTATATATACTAAAAAACAGATAAATTGGGTGTGCACGCCGTGGGTTTTCACTTTTTGTTTTATATGCATGTTCAAAAGCTTGCTCGAATCATATTGTTCCGTATTACGTTTTACTGCACCCACACACACCCACACCCACACGCTGGTACTGTCGGGAGGTTTCTTTTCACGGGAGAAAATCGAGTTTGACACTCCGACGCGTCGCCACCGGCCGTGTCCCTTACACCTTTAATATAAAAGGCTCTCGCACACGTATACACAACGATGGCCACGCGTATCCTACACCACCGCGGCACCTTCACCTTGCAGCCATAGGATGTGGACGTGTGTCCGCGTTGACCTTTGCACGCGACCGTCCGTTAGAGCACCACCGCACCGCATCTCTTCCACCTGATCCACAACCGCTATTTTGGTGGTGGGGGGAGGGGGTTGGTGGTCCTCTGCACCGAGAAATTCGATCTTGCCCAGGCGCTGCACGCGGCATCGGGTCGACGGGGCGCGGTGTCTAGTGTAGACGTAAATATTATAATGTCCTAGTCGTGGGGCGTACGAGCCGCCCACTCGGGGAGGACCGGTCACCGACTCAAAGACCATTGCGGGTCGTCGACGAGCGCAAAGCAATAACTCTCGGAGTCAATATTATGTCATATATTCGTATACTATTGACAGACATAATATTGTGTCGTACGTTAGTGTGTATAAATAATACGCGTGTGTAAGATAATATGGCGAGCAAGCAAACTGTTCCCGCTGAAAACGTCGGTAATAACAATAATAATAATATAGGTGGGTATACGAATATGTACGGTGAACGAGCGCAAGACGATCCGCTGGCAAATCGAATGAGACCCGATGAAGTTAAACGGTTATTCAAACAAAAGTAGTCGCGCGCGCGTAACGATATCAACAATATATATTAAATAATATGGGTAGTCGGTGCGCGGCGGCAGTAAATGAGTCCGATTCACCGGGGAATCCGCCGCCCCACTGCAGCTTCCAATTAGGAACCGGCGTCGGACGAATTCTTTATCTCTCCGCCACTCTCTCCGCCATCATTAGAATGTGTGTGCTGTGTGTGTATGTGCGTGTTGTGCGCGTGTGTGTGTGTGTGTGTGTGTGTGTGTGTGTGTGTGTGTGTGTGTGTGTGTGTGTGTGTGTGTGTGTGTGTGTGTGTGCGCGCGCGCCTATAATCTCACTCTCCCTCTCTATATTATAATACATACCTATGTGAATTCGAGAGTGGTTTGTGCCCTCTATGCCCTTGTGCACACGCACACTGTACTGTATAATATTGTTGTACTTATAATATATATATATATATTTATTATGCATTTGTGTGTATTTATATAGTCGCATTGAAACGCTGCCGCTGCCGTAATGAATTCCATTTCAACTGTGACGTTTCCAAATAATAATAATTATTATTATTATTTTATATTATTTTCATCCTCTTTTCCGCCTCTATTTTTTTTTTTTTACGATTTTTCGTTTATTTATTTTCGTTTTTTTTTGCCGCCGGATTTTATTTGCTCGCCCTGATTTCCACATAGTGCCGTCGCTCGTTATTCAAAGGAACTCACGACCGCCGTAACCACTGCCACCGCACTTCGTGCCCTCGTTGTCCTACGCCATCATCCATTGAGTGAATAAAAGCAAAAATTTCAACTCTGAAACCTAGGGGAAATGTGTTCGTACCACACTTACCTATCTGACAAGAAGTACATATATTATATAATATATAAAAAAATATAATACATATTTCTTGTTTAAAAAAATAAATGAATGCAATGCTCATATCCCGAGTATACACATTATTTGTACATATATATATATAATATATATAAAATACAAAGCGAATGAATTTTTCCGACAACATAAAATGCTAAATATTCTTGAAACTCCTGAAATTGTCAAGTACACGATAAATAGAAAATTCTGTATTACTCCAAAACACTACTTATATACTTTATATACTTATATAAACTGCAATAGGTACTATTATGCGGAATGAAAATTTAAAAGTGACACATTACGCGCGTACTGTAATTTTAGTATTTTACGGTTATCCAATTCTGTTTCTTATATTTTTAATTTCTATATTCCATGCGCAAATTATAAAATATTTACTGTGTTCAACAAGACAAATACATCGGAAAAAAATGAATAGTAAAAAATTAAAAAGTGAGTTTATTTTTTTCAACATAACGGGAATTTTTTTTTTATATAAAATAGGGGTATACAATGTACATAATACCGTAATACCACTGCTTTACCCTTTTATTACTGTCCGAAGATTTTTCATATAATTCGTAAAATATTCCTGAAAAGTAAACCTAGCTAATATTGATAATCATAATATCAGTCGTCAATAAAAGGGAATCTTTCCGAATATCATGTTCGTTTTTAATATAAACCACGGGTATGAATTTTAAATATTATTCACATCTCGTTCGGTATATTGTCATATTGATATCGAAACGATACGATATTATTTAATTTCTTTGATTATTTGCATTTACGTATGCATGTATAATATTACAATGTCCATATACACAGTATGTGTGTCACTTTTCATTAACTCGTTGAATGATATGAGTAATGAGTATAGATAGGTACCGATCGTCATCGTAATCGAACAACAAAGAATATTGCCAGTGAAAATTAATATAAAAAATGATAATATTATAAATGTATACAAATATAACTATTCGAATAAAGAAAAATTAATACCTTCTTTAGCTAAACAAAGTTATCAATACATCATGATAGGTAAATTGATATCTAGGTATTCAATAATCAGTAAATTAACAACTGTACATGTTTAAATTTAATAAAGAGTCGTAAAGAAACGTGGTATAGTTTGTCCTACTTGTTATTAGCAAATGGTTTCGCAAATGTTCGCATCCAGGGCGTTGTTTGTGCGTGGGGAGAGGGGGTGAAGGCAGGGGATTAGCCCCCCTGTCATTAGCGGGCCGTTGTCGAGCCGGGTACTGGCTTTTCAGCCTTCATATAATAGCTAATATATTATATTAATTATTTAGTAATTATTGTAATCTTTCAAAAAAAACGAGTTTTTTACTTATTTATGCCTATGATAGTAACGAGTTAGCATAAAATTATGTAAGAAGGCAACCTATTTGTATTGAGATTAAAATGCAATTGTAATGCAATGTAATTGTTAGCTAACATACTTTTTTTTTTCAGTTTTATTATGGATCAAAACTTTTGCCCACCTCTCAAAAACTGTTCACTTCTATATTGGTTTTTAATTCTAGTTTCTTTACAATTATTTAATTACATACAATTAATCATTTATAAGATATGTGATAGGTATGTTTAAATGAATCAATTTCATACAATTGGTTTGCATTAAAATTTAAAATGTGTTTTGATTGGATAAAAAAATAATACTTGGAGTGTTATAACTAACCAATAAATATTACCAATATTTATAATAATAATTATTATAAATCTAACTATACAAAATAGTAATAATAAAAATGGATTATACTACTTAGGAAAGTTATGATCTACATAAAAAAGATAAAGCATATAACTAACAAGTAAACTTAAACAACAGAAATGTTATTTTTTCCACTTGAACTATTTTTAGAATACACAAGGAATCAAAAGAACATCATTAAGATAGCTGAAATGTTACCTAGCTTTGAAGTAAATCTAATTACCCTAACAGTAATCCTTATAAATTAAGTTTGTTTTAATAGTTTTATATTTAAGCTCGTCTTATCCTTATTTTATTGATATCAATTTGAAAATGTTGGAAACTTTCTAGTTCGTTATAATATAAGTCTATCGTATGATATTAGCTTTACAGTTAATAATATTACAATTAATAATGTAAACGACGATTGGTAAAAAAATTATGATTAAAAAATCATTATACGTGCACTGAAAATAGGTATTGATAATAGAATAATATCCATCAAATAATTTTCTTATCAAAAATAATGTTGGTTTTCATTAATTACTGTTTAGCCTTGTATTATCATCTATCTTTTTTGTTGCATTCTTAAAAACAATTAATCTTTGTTCACTATTTTATTATTTTCTATAATTTCTTTTATATTATAACTGATGTCAAATTTTCAATAATTTAAACACTAACACTTCTCATTTATTCTTTTCTTTTTTTGTTCGTATTTTTGTTGTTGTTTAATTCAATTTATTTTGATCATCATCGTTGCATGTTGAAACATCATATCAGTACATAAATTTAGCATCAATTTAATTTAGCAAGTGAACGTCCGTGGTTTCTTATTCAATATACTTACCCTGAGCTTTTTAAATGTTTTCTCTAATATTGATCCACTTTTATCTTACCGTAATCTTATTTCATTTATTTGGCTGAGTGCCTATTTCTTGTGCTGTCAAAAAAAGTGTAATATACGCTATACTAAGTGATTTTTTAACAGTATAAACACTCATTATCTCAAACATTATGAATATTTTCGAAAATAATTTGTACTAGGTACTTTTAATCATGTTATAACTTTTGTGTGTTTTACTTTTTTGAATAAAATCATGCACTCTTAATATGTTCATGTTATTAGGTATTATAGAATATTGTTCTGTAGATTTGTATTTGTAATATCTAATTCCATATCAGTTTTTAACAATTTATAAGTTTATACAATTTAGAAGTGCGGAATTTAGTGGCACTGGAGTAACTCACAAAATCGTGGTCCAATACCACGCTAACATTAACTTAAAACATTTAAAAGTTATAACTAATTAACATTTTGTTCCAGTTAGTAATGATTTCGTTTTGAATATTGTTTAAAACTTTAAACAGATATAACACAGGTAATTCAATTATTAAAAATATAAGTACAATATTAAGATTTAACGGGACAAAATATATAGCTAAAAAAAAATCTTATATAAGTAAAAATAACAAATGTGCATCTTAAATAAACAGGGAGATTCATTTAATCGGCACTTCATCATCGATTTCTACCAATTTTTATAAATAAAAAATAATACTTCTATGTTATTTGAAATACTTTAATTTTTACTATTTTTTTTGCAATATTAATCCTATGTTTTGAAGCTGAATATTAAAAAAAAACTAAAGTAAACATTGAATGAATATTATTTTTATTTATATACATATAAAATTAAAATGTACTATTTAATTTTGACTTCACTATCTATAATTCTCTATAATAATACACTTTCCTCATAATATTTTTTTCTTATACACAACAACTGGCTGAGAAAATTAATGAAGCAGGTGTAATTTGGATTATATGCTCTGTATACCAAATTAACACGATTAAATTAAAATTATTCAATTATATGATTTTAGATGGATTGGGGATAAGCAATGTGAAAACAGTACGTCCCCCATGTAGTGATGCAACATGGAAAAAAAAAAAAGGTGGATATTCAAAGATGTACCTAAATATTATAATAATATATAATTAATCATAACGCTAATAATATTATTGAAATATTATACCACTATACGCGTTGTCTTTTGGACCGCATAAGTATTGCTTTCAAATCTTTAATACTTATAAGACCACCGCGAAACGACCACGGAGTGGCGGCCATTCGTCGAACGTTTAAAAGTCGATAACTTATATCGTGGGCAAGTAACACTAGCGGTGAGAGCGGGAGGAATGCAATCGGGACAATTCAAGCGTTTTTATTTGTATACACTTTTACACCACCGGAATGACGCGCCGATCGGTTTTTTTTTCCTTTTTCACCCCGAGGAACGGTGCGGAACATATGCGGGAGGTAACACCATGTGCTAGGAATTTACCCACCACCATCGCCACCGTTAGATCGCAACCCTTTTCATACGAGAATACAATACCATACGGATGGAATTCAATGTCCACGAGTGACGGTTACAGAAGACTATTATTACATAAAAAAAAAAAAAACACGGTACCGGAGGACTGGAAACGCCCTCCCTCCCTCTCCCTACCTCTCCCTCTCTTTCACCATCTCTTCTATCTCTCCATATAATATATTATATGCATTAATATTATAATATTGTGATATTATGTAATCGAGTTATCCCAAAATCCGAGGCAATAGTGATAAATGATGATACATTTTTTTTTTCTCAAAACTCACCGCTGAAAAAACTCCTCCTGGGCAATTGTTGATGTGCCTCGATTTACCGCGCAAATCCAGTTAGCAATAACCGAACAATGTTCTGCAATATATTTATTTATATATATATTATATATATATAAATATAAATATAATATTTTCCGTTTTTTTATGAAAATAGTATTAAGTTACACGACAGCTGCCCTCGGGGTAACGAGTGAACGGTGTTCACGATGTCAAAAATATATTTGTAGTAAAAAAATTATCCCGGATTTTGGACTTCAGGAACGTCATGAGGAACATTTCCTGGCATCATATTACACTAAAGTTTATCGAGACAAAAGTTTTATATTTTTCATCGTCAACAATATTATATTATCGAATACACCTATGACCGTTCCAAATGTATACCTACAACAAACTTTATTGGTGTGTTGTATTCCAATGTCATTTGTGCTAAGTTTGAATGATTGGTGGGTAGGAGAAAGGTGGTGAAAATATCTTGCATTTTATGGAAGTCACATCACAGCAGGTATTTATCTAATTAAATATTTTAATATAAATGAATAATTAACACGATTGGAACTTCGTATTTTTGGTTTATAAATCGTAATCATAGGTAGGTATTTATGATACAGTTTCAAATAGTCTGAATATTTTTGGTTTTCGTTTTGAAGTTGATAAGCGTATGACATTGACACATTGGTTTTTAGACTTTTTTTTTTATATATATATTTTTTTTAGACTATGGTAAAAGTAATTGATAAGAGGGGTAGGTAAAGGTATAATATAAGTAAGTGTACTATTTTAACATATTGTGGGGAGTTTAAACGAATTAAATATTGAGAGGTGAAAATGATCGATTATAATTTTTTTCTGATTTACTTTGAAATATTTGTTTGCATTATAAATCTACTTGATTCATTTTATCATCAAACATATTTAATATTATAATAATATGTCTCTTCGGCCTAAATTGTTTTTCCTAAATAGCCTATTTTGAATGGCCTAAATATTGTCAATCAAATCTAATTAAAGAACTCTTCATTTATATTAATAATAATTTCCTATGCAAGAATGCAAAATTAAAATATTGCACACAAATTTAAGAATAAAAAAAAACAAAATTATATAATGACGTGCAGTTCCAGAATAGGACATTATTCTCGTGTTGTATTGTAGCTAAGTAGATCGTTGTCTTAATGAGGAGCTAGACGTAGGTACTTATCAATTACATTCACAAGCTATATATTTTTAAAATATTATTGTTGATTACAAGCAATTGTTATAGTATGAACACTCTGTGGTATTATGTACATTAATATCCGTGAGTGTTGTTTAGTATGTGTACTGAAATACCGATTGACAAAATTATATTTTTCGTTTTTATAGCATTTAGTAAAATTAGAAACGACATTTACATTGTTTAGAAACGTTTCACCTATATGTACTTATAATCTCTATTTACAAACATTTTAAACGTCAATAGAAAGAACTATACGTGATTATCCGAAAATCTGTTCCAACCCGCGGTGCAATGATAAAGACTATTTTTGGATGTTTAGCAACAGTAAGTTAATTTTAAGCCAACGGTACGTGTTCGGAGTGTCGAAAATATCATTAGTATAATATTTTAAGTTTTTAATCTATGCATATTGTGTACCTTCAGTGATATGTCGTGTATAGACACGCTCATAAAATAATACTATTTTCATTAAATGACAGCGATAAAATTGTAGAACAAAAACATTTTGTAATTAAATATATTTTTTAATGGACTATGATTTTTAATTTTATTTAAGTTGAAATTGTATATAATCGTAAAGCAACTTGAGAAACTGATTGGTATAATAGAAGGTTGGTATTTTATGATGTAGTGATAATATTGATATTCTTTTGAAAAAGGCATATTTAATCACTTGCATACAATTAAAAATTAAAACTAATAACTAATAATTTATGATCATCACTGTAACATGTTATTATTAAAAATATAAACTATTTCATTATACTGTCTTGTTTTCTCATTTTTATTTTCCAAGTGTATAAAATCAGATTAATATTTTAAACATAAGTTTTCATTTCATATATATCTATACAATATCATATATAATATTGTAAATTCAATTTGTTTTTATGTTGTGAAAAAATTGTTTATTTATGATTTTTTTATTACGAATACAGTTTTATATGTAGATTTAAAGTGATTTAGTGTTTTAATAAGATTTCTGCAACAATAAAAAATTAAGTGCATATCAAACAAAAATAATAAAATAAAGTTACGCTTAGTTAATTAATCAAAATATGATCATAATTTTGAATTTAGTTTTAAATGATTTCAATAACTATATAATATTGTATCGTCACTACAAGTAAAATATTAAACGAAACAGAAAATGAACAAATAAATAAATATCTGCAAAAAAACTAATGAGTATTGAAATAAGAAAGTCATCTGCGATGTTAATAGAGGAAGTTATTGTTCATGAGGCTATTTAGTTATATTTAATGACTTAAAAAACAACAAATAATGTTTCTCAAAAAAAAAAAAGAATTGTGCTCAAGGTTTAAATGTATATTCGTATACATTTTTAATAACAAATCTTAGAACGAGGTTTTAATAAAACATTATTTTGAATTTTAACTTTTAAGTGTATAATACAGTGTGTACACTGTAAATAAAACGTCATAAATCTAGTAATATATGGTATACTTAAGTATAAAATTGTTGTTGCAGTATTCCAGAAAATGAATTATTGAAAGTACCTATTATAGACACAGAAAAAAAATGAAATAACGCGTGTACAGGGGAAGAAAAACCCATAATATAATGATAGTATACCACATAGGTGCATGTACAAATCTGAACAAATAAAAATGAAAAATCGTTAACTCATTCGAAATTAGATAAGCTCAAATAGTTAAATGTTTTGAAACCCTTGTAAAACACTCGGCTTACCGTCCTCATAATGAATTATACGTCTACCGTTTCAATGACTTAATTATAATAATAATATAATTCACATTGCATCTCAGATAGGGTTGCTATTCATTTAAGTTTTAATCGTATTGTTTCAGTACAAAGTAAACGGTGTGACGAGCCATTTATCGTTAACCCTTAAAATCGTGAATGAATTTGTACAAAAACGTTGTCTGTGCACTACGGGCAATGTAGTAGGTAAGTACCTATTATGTTATTATAATGTTGTCAGTTGTCACCACCAGCCACCAGGTGCACTTCAGCCCACAGCAATATTGTATTAATTTAGAGAGCCGATTTTTTACTATGTTAGTACATAATTTTACTTAAAGAAATCTTTCTTAATTCTGTTTAAAAAAATACCTCTTTCTACATTGAATCCGAAATAATTTAAAAATTAATATATATATATTTTTTTACATACTTTCGAATAGGTCAACACTTTATTGTTGTATATTTTCTCAACAAATAACTTTCCTACCTATTAGGAATTTTTGTATTATACATCACTGATTTACAGGCACATAATATATTGACATTAAACGTTATTTTCTCGTAATTATGTTCAATCTTTGTAATTATTAATGGTCAACACCTCACCTATAAGATAAGATAATATGCAGATAATTGTTTTTGATTTCGGTTATACTTAAGTGAATAGTTGTGCAGACTAGTTGTAGTGTTCACGCTCTTTTGTTCATACTTTTCGTTCAGTGCATTTTTCTTTTTTTTCGTAGTACTTAATTATTAATAATAATTTCTTATGAAATATATATATATATATATTCTAAACATATTATGACTTTTTATCTACTAAAAATCCTCAATTTATATATTATTGTCTCAAATTTAGTCTCATTTAATTTTAAACATAATATTACTGTCTCTTTTTCCAAGTTATGCGCATATAATATAATATTATGTGTGTTTAAGTATACATATTATTTAAAATAAAATAGTCATCTTCGCTGTGGTTCTCGATTCACTGAACTCCATTACCAAAAAACATTCCTGGTGAATTTGATCATCACAACAATAATATGTGATATTCTTTTACGATATAGCGTACATTCGAGTCGCTCTTGTTTAACAAACGCTTTTAATGCGTTCCCGCGAAACTTAATAATATTACTGAAATTTACAATTCAAAATATATGTATACATATTATATAATACTATAAACATAACGAGTTTACGCAAATATTCTTCAAAATTAAAACGAGGATTTTATCACACTATCGTCGTTCCACCTACCCACCTTCTGGTTGTAATACCAGCTTCAATTGGGACGGTTATTATAAAACTCGGCACATAAAAGTATTTCGCACCCAAAATGTAATATACACGAATTGCTCGTAAAATTCTACCATAATTTATTTCATTTCATTTCCTTAACGGAAACGAAAACAATTTTCTCTCTTGATGCATTTTCCTTATGTTCATTACTCTTTAAGATATTTATGACACAAATGGTTTTTCTCGTAAACGTTATGATTTTATATAAAAATAATGTACTAGAATTTTATCAAAAATAAAAGATACGTCTTACCCATCGTATAACAACATCTCAAAACTATTCAAGCATTATACGCATGAAAAAACACTTGAGATGGGATCAAAATCAGCTGTCAACAATTATTTCCATTATCCAATTATGGAAACAAAGTTATCTTATACGATTGTTTCATATAAATCATACACGTATCAACATATGAACGGCTTTGACGATTATTAGTGTTCAGTCTGTATACTCGATGTAAAATACATGATGATTTATCTACCATGCGCTCACTCCTATTTTTCCGTTTATAAAAGATGTATTTTAATTCTGATTTTTTTGAATTCTTTATGTAATCTTAAGGACCAGAGCATAATTCTTAATTATTTAAATTGTTATGACATTTAATGATTGTGTCATGTGACAGTACAAACTTTTTTTTTTTAGTGAAAACCAACCTTTTTTATTGTAAATTGTTAAGCAGATAATGTTTTTTAAACTATTATGTAGTTATCTAAATCAAAATCAACCGAGCATTTATTATTTCTGAGTTATTAAAATATGTACACTAGTTGTTACGATTTGCTTTATAAAAATGTAAATAATATACCTAAAATATTATACTGGGTCTAGTATCTCCTATACCTATTCAGACAATTTTTACTAAACATAAAAAGTTTATAGATAATATTAATACCTAACTAAAGTTTTCAAATTACTATAGACCCAATCTTTCATACCCTTCATTATGGACCTATTAAACATTAAGCAGAAAGTTAAATTACTAAAAAAACGTCTCGTTTGAATTATTATTTAGATACTTCAAAATTTTCATAAAAGTTATTTAGTTGACAATTTATAGACATAAGACGATTCTGCTTTCAAAAAGAAGTTATAAGGTATCGACATTGGAAACTCCCTGAATTATAAAGAAAATCGAAGGTTAGAAATATTGTCATTAAGTACCTACTTAAAAGTATCAAATTAATTAAATAAATTCAAATTAAATTGTAAAAAAAGGATATTTATCATGCTTGGTTGATGATTTTCCATATTATAATGTAAATTAACAAAACAATTACATTTTATCATCAAACAATATATTAAATTTTCGACGTCAATACAACCAGATAGGTTCGATGTTATTCAGTTATTAATTCACATAATAATTCGTTTGCATCTCATACTTATATATAAGAAAATCCGTTATATTTGTAAGTCAATGGACGAGGGCATCAATTGTGAAATATTTTCCTAAAGATATCGGGTATAGTTTTCGTCCTCGACCACTTAAAATATAGTTACACTCACAGTGGTGTCTCTTCGAAAACTTTTGTCAACAACATATATGATTTATGTATTTATTCAAACATTTGTGACTAAATAAACTGTTTAAAAATTGTCCAGTAGTAAAGTGTTGATAAATAAATATAGATTTAAAAACAGAAGTACTATGTATATTATGATTTATAAAACGAGGAAGTTTAACGAAACCAGCTATAGCTGGTTATTAATTCAAAAAAATGGAGGTGGTTTTCACCTCTGTCACGCCAAAAACGTAAATCAAAATATAAACCGAGCAATAAAATACTGATTAAAAAAAAAATTATAAATAGAAGTAAAAATTATTTTACCATTTGCAGTTTGGGGCGGCAAAGGTCTGTCGTAATGAGTCATATAAATACATTTTAACACGCATTACCAAACTAGTGTTTCTTGTGTGTGTGTGTGTGTGTTTTGGTGCTTTTGTGTAACATAGGGAAATGTTATTTATTTTTTTTTTTTGAGAATTTATTGACACGTTTGGCAGAACTTTTACTTATACAATTATTATTATCAAATACTTATGACCCGTGGCAGTGTAGCTGTAATGGTGCAGGGAGGACGGAAAGAAACATTTTCCTCGCGGAATCCTTAATATTATATAAATTCTAACATAATTAGTAGAACGCAGAAACGTAACTTCTATTCGTATTGGTATCGCAACGAGATGAATGAAAAAAAAAATACCTAAAAAAACAGAAAAAAAAAAATAATAACAACACCGCATAAGCAACATCAGATAATAATACACCGGTGGCGGCAGTGGAGCAGTGGCGTAGTTACGTCACCGCCGCCGGCTACGTAATACAATAACGTGATATTATTATTATTATTATTTTACGGTTTTGCAGGACCCGCGTCGTCCTTGCCTCGGCCATATCACACTGCACCCGTTTAACGCGTGATGTAGTGCACGACCGACCTACGCACCTGACCCGAGGCTCGCCAGTATAATTTATACGTCCAATAAATAATGCGTCACCCCTTACACCAAGCGCCCGCCCACCCCAAACTTCTACAACCCCACTTCCCATATTATATCCATGCTGGATGCCGGTCGACGTTTTCCGTTTCATTTTGCACCGTGGCGGACACCTGACCGGAAGCTCGTTATCGGCCGTTGTAGTCGTCGTTGTCGTCGTCTTCGCTGCCGCTTGCAGTTCGAAAGTGATAACGCCACCCCCCCGTGAGACACAAATGTGAGGTTTTATCGCCCCCGATGGGTTGTTATAAGCACACGCACACACACATACACACAAGCTCGCGACGTGCATGCGCCGCAAAACTCGTATTTATACAAGCCACGTGGTTCTCTGAAAATTATAAAATTATTATAATAATATGACCACCGAAGATCGCGTATGACTTGTCTTCGCAGCTGATTGACAAAAAACATCCTCTCTGTTCTCACCATGGTCCGTGTATTATAGTCTTATAGAGTACCTATCACGGGCAGCCAGGGGACATTACCTCGTCGTAACCTATTATTATTTTTATAATTCCTTGTTCTCTTACGTCGTTTTCTTGCCGTCTACCGTACACATATGTATTACGTCCTAAGGTGACATACACACACGCACACGCACGCACGCAAACACACACACACACACAAATTTATATTGTCTGATAATGTGAATTTTTCATTTGACTATACTGTTACCTTGGATGATATTTCTCATATTTCTATTCAATGATTATTAACTCAGTGTGAAGACACTGATTTGATCAAAACTAAATCTCCCGATCACCTATACAAGTTGCATATACTACACAAATTAACATATTTATACAAATATCTCTCGAGTATTAATTTATATGGTTATACACATAATATAATTTATAGTCAATATATTATTATACATAGTTAGATTACAAAATATGTATAATGTGTAAGTTGTGATAACGTTTTCGTTGACATACACCGAGGGACGTCCATGTATACATTGTATATTATTATGATTATTTGTTTTTCGACTACATATTCTGTTTTTTTTCTATGTTTCAGACGTTTATCTGTTTGGTGAGGTTTATACGTGAGAAAGCTTTTTTTACCGTAAAATAAATATCTTTGACGATAAAATATACATTTAATATTTTAATATTATATTTATGCCAATTCTCCCACCAATCACTAGCGTTTACATTTTTATTAATTTTTCTTCTGACCTAAAACTATTCGATATTCTATGACTTTTCTATGTATTTACCTATATAATAATATTGATTGAATAGAATATTATACTATATATTGATCAGAACAAAAAAATTCGATTGTGGCGGAATCCTTAGGTCTTAAGGCTCTAGCTATAGATTGGCGAGCCTTGTTGTACATCAAACGAAACTTTAAGCAGAATCTGGTTACCCAGGCGCATGTGCAAGATGTCACATATTATTTCTATATTTTATTATAATATACAATGTGCAATAAAACAATTGAATGGTGAATTTTTTCCATATGAAAAAATTTGCTTACCTCAATCGACGTTATCCAAAAATGTGTATTGGACATTACTTTTTCAGAGTAAAATATATGCTGACGTCTATCTGAAACAAACATTAAAAAAACCCGTTAAATGCATATTATATTATATTCCACCCGGAATATCTCCATGGCAAACGATACGAGTTCAACACTGGAGATAGATTTATGGCGGTTGTGTCATGGAAGGAATACGTGTCAAAAGTGTTAGGCGTTCGACGAGTTAGCTACGTCGGTGATCGAATGGTGTGAGGTGGAGAGAAAACTAATATGCACACGAAAAACTCTACAGACGAAGGGTCGGCCCTGTAGACTCGACAAGAATTCGCGATCAGACGTCTAAAGAAGATAAAACCAAAGTTCGTAAGCTCTGAAGGTTAGGACGTCTTTGCAGCACGGTTAAATTGGCTGATAGGCCGACTAACCTAACCTTCGTGGGTGGTGAGAGGGAGGGGTGGGTAAAAGTATATAATACTTCCTGGAATAGACCTCCAACACTTGCCGACATTATAATATTATTATTACACTGTAGTTCGTGGCTGACTGCCGTAAAATACAACAGCAGCACGAGGTAAAATTATAATAATAATAATAATAACAATCATAAAGATATTGCACAGTCATAAAGTCATAACGATGCATCCGAAACGCGTGTTTAAACCGACGTCGGATTAACAATAATAATTTATAGGTATACAGGAACTCACGCTGAAGCACAGGCATTAAACACGTGAAAACATCGCGGTGAAATTTCAAAACGTATTAATGATAAGTAGGTAATAACCACTAATAACGTTAGGTATGAAATATTCATGATAAACGGAAGTGTGTACCATAGTGTAAAATATAATATAACCAGCATATATCTGCGGGATGAAAACCGCGAGCGCACAAGTGCCTAACCTATCCTATAACTATGAGCCACGCGATAGCCGATTTATCGTCATTGTCACTAAATGAGTATAATAGCAATAGTTAATGTTTGAATAGTTCGGGATTTTGATTAAATAATAACGGTTATAAAAGTTATAGTGCGCATCATAATAGTATTATTATCTTACTACTATTACAACCTTGCCGCTTGAACAATACATTTTAATATGTAACACATAACTACTTAAAAAATCATGTTATGTAAATTTAATTTTAACAACGCCCATAATTGCACCGGTTTAAAGGCTACAGGTACCTACAATGATGTTAGGTATAGGTATAAAAAGAGCCGGTGAAAATATTTTTATTTTTTCAAAGAATAGAAGTTTGATAAGCTTAGGTTGATCAAAAAATGAGTTTTGATGTATATACCTTTTAGTATATACATGAAAGAAAATGTTTTACCAATAAACTTTAAAATGTGAGCACTTAACACAAAAAAATAAATTTTTTTAAAACCATCCACTGTTGAACCTCTCTACTCTTTTACACCGGGCTCAATTATCCGAGGAGCTCTACCTTGAATATTTTTTTTAAATACCTAATAAAGAAAAGTGTTAAAAGGGAAAATTACTTTTCAACCATGTTAAAAGCGCAGTAACCTTTAAGTATCGTTTAAATAACTTTTATTTTAAGATAAAGGTATAACCACTGTGAAGCTATAAAAATACAATTTCAACTGAACATATTTTATGTGAAACCATAATAATATACTTTATGTACATAGACTAAATGGTTTGTTTTTTTTTAATTGGAAAAACTTATTACAGCAAAACTACGAATGTCTAGTAAGTGAACATCTAAAATTATAATTAATATCCAGCATCTAAAGTGATACTTCCCGAACCAAATTAAATTATTTTGTATACTTGTTCAGTTCGGTGCACCGTACAAGCAAACACAATAAATATCGGATATAATAGTTCGTGAGTGCGAAGGTTGTACAAACATTGTTCTTCAGATGTTATCGTACAAGAAAATAAAAACAAACATACTTAGATATACACACATAAATATATAATGATTATGTTCTACACGTCTACATGCGTTTTCCAGACGGAAAAATTTATAGCAAAACATAAGACGGACATGATTAGATGAGCCTTATATTACAACATTATGTACAACGTTCAGACAGTGGACGAAACCAGTGTATTTCAATGGAGGGGGGAGGGCTAAACGTAGCAAGTACAAATTAGTCATCGTAACTAGTTATTTTTTATTATAACTACTATATACTTTTACTAACTGGTCCAATCTTTTAATTACATTCTATTGGTGCCTATTTGGAAATTAATTTGATTATAATAAATATATCAGATGATTTTTTTAATGTAAGGCACACATCATTAGATAAATTTTTGATTTGGAATATGATGACAAGCAGAATATTTTTTCAGAGAATTTTGATGTACAAAAGTCAAAGTTCAAACTGGTAGATAATGATCAAGTTTTACAGTCACAATTATTTAAAGTATAGCCGAGCGGGTACTTCATTCATATAACTTTAAATACGTATAAGTTATAAGTAATAACTATTATAAATTATCATTCAAACATTTAATTTCTGTACATTAATATTCAAAAAACTCATAAAAATGTTCTGCTTTTAAATATGAAATTAAAATATATGTCATCATTCAAAAAACTAAACTATTTGAAAAGAAAACAATACATGGTTGTAAAAATCAAATTTTTCAAAAATGTTCTTTTGTTATCAAATGTTGTGAACTTTGAAAAACGTTAGTTATTTTTGAAATGGCGAGTGTTTTATGGCAAATATATTATCACTGTTTGTTCAAAAAAGACATCTGAATTATTTTCTTTTGTTTATATAATATCCCCAAAGAACTATGCAAAAACGTATTGCAATATTAGACTTGTAAGGATATCTTTATTTTTCTTTGATTGCAAATAGTAATATTATGAAATATCACGTATCACTGTCTACTGATCGCATATCTTAGTGTTTTACCTCATATTCTATTAGAAAGTATGATAATTGAGTATAATATGCCTAAAACGTATATAATGTGGTAATATTATTATGATGATTTTAAGTTTCAACTTTTCAATGCTGAATAATATTTGTATTATCATATTATTTTAACACGGTCAATAAATGTGTGTGACTTGAGCGGCGAGCAAAAAAATAATTAATGAATCTCCGATGGAAATAATTTCTAGTAATTTAGAGCATATTACCTACACTTCGCTACTATATACAAATACTAGATAATACACGAGTTAAAATCTAGTTAACGACAATGCAGTAAATTAAGTTTAGAGTAAACAATTTGATAGCCTGGTACGTGCCTAACTCGCAAGTATATCTGTATAATGTGCATATTATTATATATTATTTATACTAATATATATGTAACTGGTGCAAGGGTAACGACGATCAATCGTTTTAATTGCGCATTTCGTACAAGTGTTAAGTCAAAGATGGATTTTCGTTGATTTAAACTGAACACAAACTTCTGCTTATATAGATGAACAATATTAGTTCGTGTTCATTTAACCTTGCGTATGCGCCGGGTAAGAAGATTTGCGTTAATTAACAGTTATAAGTGCATTCGTCCATATTTTAAGTAGAACATTTTAACGAAATTAAATTTGTTTGGATACATAAGCAATAAGCATTTATAGTTCCGTATACCATATGCACCTACAGGGTGTCATAGGAATACCTGGGCAAAAAATAAAAATGATGCTATTTAAATTTATGACAAAAACTGAAAATGATATGATTAGTAAATAGTTTAAGAAATAGTCATGTCAGGAAAATCCCAAAAATAATATTTTTAAAAAAAGTTATTACGTTCTAAATTATTATCTCAAAAAAATATTGATATTTTAAATAATTATAAAAAATCAACTAGGTACTTGACTTAGATAAATGTTTTTACCATAAAAACTGTTTTTATAATCAGATTTACAAATTGGATTTTTTGAATTTTTTTTTTCAGTGTTAAACGTGTAACCCAAATGATTATAAATTATGAACAACAAAAAAAAAAAAAAAAAATGAAAATATTGATTAGAACAAAAGTTGTTTCATCTGCCAGGTATTTCTGCTACACTCTGTATATATTTTTATCAGTATTTAAAGACATTATTGTTAAAAACAACTAAGCGAGTTATTTGAATCGACATAGATAAAAAATTAATATAAGTAATCAATTATTATCGCTCTGTAAAGAATTTTAAAATGTTTAAAAAAAAATTATTTTATTATATTTTTCCTATTTCATCTATTTCATGTATTTATCTATTAGATTTGTTTAATATAGGTAGGTGTATGGTTTATCTGCGCAGTATCAATTAAAAACTCTTTAAACGGACGTAAAAAAATATAATAGAAATGTTCATCAACTGGATCATGAGTGTATAATTATTATTGTTGTGACTCGTAGTCGCGTGCAATTGTTGTAATTATTACGTACAATTGTTCGGAAACGACGTGTGCTAACCAACACAAATCGATACGCAAGTCATTGAGCAGTGAGTCTATGCTTCAAACTTCAAAAAAAAAAAACCTCACCAGTTCGGATTCCATGCGTATCCGTAAACTTTATATATATATATGTGTGTGTACATATATGTATGTGTATGTCTGTGCATTTAACTCTGGATATAAACTGGAAACAAAAAGAAACCCAAACTTATAACATGTATTTGGTCTATGTGTTATATGTCTTTAATATTACTATGGAAGCAACCTAGAAAAACAGTGACTTCGAAACTTCCATACTGACAATATAATAATATACTTTTATACTGTTCCCGACACATTTCTATATTATATACGGTGTATTTTTGCAACATTATTTTACGTCCCGGAAATGTTGTGGTCTCAGTGCTATGATTTAAAAAAAAAAAGAAATAAAAAATTATTTACTCTTTTTAGAGCTTTGAGATTTTTTACATTATTAATTTCAATTTTATATTTAAATAAATTCTTATTCAAAATAACCTGTTCTACATGAATGCGTTGTATTATATTATATTATATAAATGTAATGTTTAAAAATATAAATACGTGATGTATAATCATTACTATCATTACAGTATCGAGCAGACGATTTTTGAAGTTTTGAAACTTACTAATCGCCTTCTATAGTATTCTACTTTTATTTTATAATCGCTTGGGTTGTATTCATTTTTTGGTTAAATTAATATAATCAGCTATCAGTATTAAAAAAACTAATTTTGAAATGTTCAGAATTTTTTCCTTTGCACGGGAAATTTACATTTATCTAAATCTAAACTAACGGTTTAATAGTTATTTATTATGTTAAATTATAGTTTAATGTTTGTATCGAGAGATGCGGAGGAGTGTAAATTTCATATCTACTTTAAGATTATTTTAACCTCATTACTCGTATACAGTTTAAACTTTTGAAAATGTATTATACTTTAATAAACTAAGAGTACCTAATTTATTGCAGGGATTAAAATATGAACTTAACATCTTTTTTCTATTTTAGAGAGTTAAAAATATTAGTACGTATTTAAAACCAAAATATGATGTAACTATCATAGATGACGGTCAAGGAATATATCTGTATAAACATATTTCATTTTTATTAATATATTTGTATCGCTCAATGCTTTTAAAAACTTAACTAACCTAGTTATATTTCCAATATTAATAGTGTGTTTATAATGTGTATATTAGTGTGTTTCGTGCATAATAGACCATTAGAATTTATTATAATCTCTTTAAGTTTAATTATAATTTGTAAATTTAAAAACGATGTTCGTTTTGTATTATGTATTATTGAATTAATGAATATTTACCGCACACGAGAAGCCTATCGCTAACATAAATATACAACCGCACAAAATCGTAATTTTTAACTCCAAGCAACCTTAGTGGAAAAATTTTTAAAACGCTAATTAAAGATAAATAATTGTGGCCAGTGTCTGCACACTCTCAGCAGCGTTGTTATATTATGGGCATCATAATTATTAATTATTGTTATTTAAAATATTACACAAAAAAAAAAGGTAGTACATTATCAAGGGGCGTTGAATACTGGCGTTTAAAGGGTTAAACTTTGCCAATTTAAAAACACGCCTCCAAAATATGTAAAAATAAAAATAAAAAAGGTTAGGAATCAGTTTTATATCACACCTTCAACTTCCTATATAGGTACTTTAAAATATTTCACAAATTCAAAAAATAGAACTATTAATAATAATTACATTTTAACTGAATTTAGGTAACTCCATCAGTAGCTGGTAAAAAATAACAACTACATATTATAACTTTAATACGAAAATTAAAGCATGAATTGTATAAAATAATTGCCTTACTAAATTGCTACCTACAAACAATTTAAAAATAAAATAAATATATATATTATACTAATATTATGATATAAAAATGGTATCTACGTATAAGAATGGTACGTTTGTAATTTTAAATATCATAATAAATATTTAGGTTATGAATTCGGAAAACACAGAAATGGTTTTTTCATTATGGTTATGCATTTCTTTTATTATATAGCCTCCTAATATAAGTACAAGAAAACACTTTTATTGTTAATACAAACATGACTAGTCTTTGACTGTGTTTTCGGTTTATTTTTCCTCTACTTACTACGGACGTTTATTCTGCGAGTTTTAACCTTTTCTTGAAGTCTGACGTCTAACGTCTTTATCATTTATTTACGACATCATAATATAATGATAGCAGATGATACCTACCAGGTATCCCGCGCGCGTCAGTAATTCACACCATGCGTTCAAAACCCTAAATTATTTAAGAATGTCGGGTACATATATACCTACAATTTCCCGCTTGTATACCTACGCGTGTAAGCGCTGCGGACGAAGGAACGCCGTTTAATAATACACAATAGCCGTAAAATATTATTATAATCTTTCGGTTTCCCCTAAGTAAACTTATATAAGTATGTTAGCGCGTTCGGAGTCATTAACGGGGCTATAACGTATAATAATACCGTTTCACTTATAATATAACTACTATTATTATTATTACTATTATTATTATTACTTTAGGTGACTGGTGCAGTATCCGTTCAAATATGTAATTTTAACGTTGGCAAATGTACTGCGTTCCGTAGCCAAAACCCCATCGGTTTCCACCGCAAACATTTCAACGGTTCTCGCACACACCCACACTCCCCACCCACACATATACACACACACACACACACACACACACACACACAAACCCACACATAATATATTAGTATTTAGTATACATACAACATAACGGTCAACTGTGTATTTGCGTCGCAGTTGAACGTACACGATACACATTACACACTTTTTCGAACATCGATCATTATATACTCAAATTAGAAGATCGCTACACCGCGTCACGAAACGCGAACTAATCGGTTTTTATTTCGCACACCCCCCAAATCCCTCGGGTAACGGTGTTTATTGAGCTTTATTCGGCTGCTATAGACATATCGATATGGAAAAAAATACGATACAGAATATAATATTATACTATACTTGTTATTAAACACGAATGACGACGAGTTTCGGCATGAAGTATTTCTGTACGAACCGATATATTACTAGCCACTAGTACTAGTCCACTATTGAGATTATAAAAGTTTATATTATACTGAACTTCTGACGCCGTGTCTGCTCGAGGTGACGTATACCTAGTTATAAATATTATTATTATTATTATTATTATTATAGAGTAGATGCAGTTCAATCGGCGCTAGACGCAAGACATCACATCGGTTACGTCTACGGTATAATAATAACATAATGCATACTCTTGTAGAATAGAAAGAAAAACACAGACAGATCACTCGATTCATAATTGCAATATTATATTGTTTCAATTTTAATGGATTCCAGTTACAGCGATTGTTTTATCGGTTGATTTAATAAAGTGTTCAGTCTGTGTTGCTTATTATGTAACTTATAAGTGGCCGGGTAAACTATATAATAATGTTAAGTCGTATTCGAATGTGCTTTGTGTGTGTGTGTGTGTGTAAGTACGAGTGAATGGCTTTGAACTCCGTGTGGTCCCATTGACCAGAGAGTAATATAGTACCAACGTATCCGAACAATGACAAAATGTTTGTTGGCATAAAATATATTTCGACTAGTCACTCTACATACATAATAATGTAATGGAACCGTTGCCAATTAAAACATCATAATATAATATAATATATCTTGCAGTGTTTGTATACGAGACAACAATGCAGCGATGTAACCGAGTCCACGACACTCGACGACTGGAGAGTTATATATATATAATTTATATTTAAAAAAAACTTTAGCTAAAAACATAAAAATACAATCCAAATAGTGTAATAAATTCAATTAGTTCAGATTGTGGTCATTCATCTTCCGCGGTAACATGTGCGGTGGCGGGGTGTGCTTAAATACATTATAGTTGGTATCAGACAAAGCCATGACTTAGGTTTAAAGGTCGGGCGATACGATGAGATATTATATTAGTTTCCTAGTATGGAAATATTGAATCGTTTACAATCTACGTTTAGTTATTATAATATCGAAACTTCCCGGAAATTGCTTATATTAATCGTCGAACGATAAAATTTTGATATGTCCGCGTTGTTTTGTCTTGCGATCGTTTATTTAACGCAATACTTAAAATCGAATGACTGGTCATCATCGCTTATTATTATTATGTGAGTTTGATTACCACCGTTGACACTATACCAATATTATATTGTAGAATATATTGACGGACGATAATAATATTATTATTAAAATACCATAGTCGAGTACTCGAGTGAAAAAACTGAAATATTTTATACGAGGGTCGTATGCTATTTCCGGCAACCGGAAACCGTCTTTGGACAATGTGATCCATAAATATTTATACGTTGTCACTGTATGTCAAGTGTTTTGCACGAGCTACTATATTCTGACGAGGTGGATTGGGGTCAGTGGCTTTGGCATGTCAAGCGGGTCGTAGTGGACGGTTAATATTATAATATATTATTATTTAGATCTACCCTCGCTGGGATTGTCGGGTGGTAGCGATTTAATTAATCCTCCAAGACGCCGAAAAGCCCGGATTTATTATGTATGCCGCAGACACGTTGTGCAAACGCTCGCGGGAGATACAGTGGACCAAAGTGTTTGCACTTCAATTGAGCATGAATCTATAGTGTGCCGTGAAATATTTAAATAAACGAAGAGGAATAGTGAGCAAAGTGTAGAGTATTTTTTCATTTTTTGATTTAAATAGGTTTATATAGGCACGCGATTGACAAAAAATTAATATTAACAAAACATTTAAAATATAAGTATTTAAAAATTTTTAGATATTTATTATTATTTTTGTATTGTTAGAAGAAAATATTTATATTATATTTGGGAGAGTATAATATAATTACAATATATTATACCTACACGGCTACACGTCCTATTTGAAATACTCCAACGCCCTGCGCGCGGGTGGACTTCGGTCCGGCTAACCTACCGTCACAACTAAATTATTATATAAATATATAATATTATATCATATTTAAGTAGGCACGCGTACCTTTATGTAGACATAAACTTGCCTACTTCTTGATGGATGAGGTTTCACCCGAGTGTGAAATATTGTTTGTTGTTGTTTTTTCCCGCGCGTCCGCACCCGCGCGCACGAAAATGTAATATATATTATATCAAATTATAATATATCATTATCATAATATTAGGTATATCACATGCGTATTATACCTGTATATATGATATACATACGCGTGACAACGGTATACATATTTTAAGGTGCATATTGTTTACCAACTGCGTATGCATTCACACACACATTGTATTTTATATATGTACCGTTGTGAAAAGTTTAGTGCTCGGCTGTTGTATGTATGACGTATCATATTACACACACTCACGTATATATTACAATAATATTATGTACCTGCTGCGGCGGTGGTCCGTCGGGGGACAGTGCTTTGAGACTCCGGGAGCGTCTTCTACCGACGGAAAACAAAAGTTGTTTTTATAGTGTTAAAATATAACATTTGACAATGAAAAATCGTATGAATGATGAGTGTATTATAATATATTATAAATATATTATGTCAGTAACACCGTGGAACGCTTCAAATGGCAAATATAGATGCAATGAAATCCGGCCGTTCGAAATAGGGACAATTTATCTATATAATATTATATTACACTGTATTTCAGGGATTCCCAAACTACGGGTCGCAATTATAATATGTTTGGTGGGTCATGGAAAGTTTTAAAATATAACATAGGTTAATATTGGGTTACTATAAAATATGATATACCTATCTACATATATAAAAAGGGTGTCAAGTGGATGTCACTCCGCTGTACAGTAGGTTACAAGTAGATCACTGTATAATGGATGGTATTAAATTTTAATTCAAAGATAATATCTAGATTCTAATATCATTGTATACGAAAAACGATTCTGAGCGGAGACGGTATGTCAGTCTAGGATATTTTAAATTATATTGATATTGTTATTATACGGTAGCTGGTAAGTTGAATTAATATAATTCATATTATTTAATTATTAACCTAAAATTATCAGTGATGATGGAAAAATAGTATAATATATACTTTTACTCGTTAAAATTGATTTTAATGTGTAATTTCATCCAAATTTGAACTTAAAATGTCTGTAAAAAATAATTGTCTTTATATATTTTTTAGATTTTTTGATTACAGTATGTACTATTTATTAGAATCTTTGCTTTACATTTTTAATCCTTAATTATAAAAACTGATCATTTTATAATTGTTTAATTACAATGATTGATAATTTTCGAGATTTTGATGAATTTTAACAAAATTCGAACTTTAAATGCTTATAAAAAAAATGTGTAGGTACCTATGTATTTGTAACATTTTTCAATTGGTATTGTAACAATATATCAGGAGTCTTATATTACATTTTCATTATTTTTTGCCCAACAAATAAAAATTTATTGGTATTTATAAAAAATAATTAAAAAATTGAAAATTGAAATGGTCCATAAAAAGCTCAAAAACAGTCACAATATATTCAAAATTAGATGGTGTATAGAAAATGCTAATATACACATTCAGAGAAATTTTGAATTGCAACACATTAAAAAAATCGCTACATGAGAAATCGAGTGAATATCAAATCTTGTAAAAATTTGAACTTAAAATGCTCATAAAAATTTATTTTGACTTGCTTATAAACATTTTTTTATTGATAAAATTAGGGAAACTTATGAGGAATCTTATATTACATTTTCAAACCTTAAATATGAAAAGAAAAATTTTTATGAATTTTTAACTCAAAATAAATTGCACATTTTCGTCATTTTTACGTATTTTGTCAAAATTTTACCTTAAAATGCTTATAAAAAAAATTTGTGAGTACGGATTTTAAATATTTTTCATATTTTATTTAACAATATACTAGAAGCCTACTATTAATTTTCAAGATTTTTCACCCAAAAAATTAAATTTTATTGACATTTATAGAAAAAAAACTAAAAAAATTGGAGACTGAAAATGTCCGTTAATAGCTCAAAATAAGTCAGAATATTATGAAAATGCTATGGTGTGTAGAAAATGCTTATACAAACATTCAGTCAAAATTGCATTTATCTACAGTCATTTCTTTTGGAGTTATACCAAAAACCAAAATCGATTTTGTCAAAAATTGGTTTTCCGTAAAAATTCCCGTTTTTTCCTTAATTTTTCATTTATTTTTCACGGCACTTTTGAAAACTACTGGGAAATTTTAACTTTTGACCCCCTCAAAGTACCAACTAGATTCACTTTCCTATCAGAAAAGGTACTATTGAAGAAAATCGAAGCTTTTTTACTGTCTTAAAAGGCTGTCCTTACAGACACAAAAAAAAAAAAATAAAAAAAAAACACACATCATTGTAAAATCAATACATTCATCGCTCCGCTCAGAATCTAAAAACAAAAAAATATATTTTATGTATAACACATAATATTTTACATTTATTACTTTGGTATGATTACAGTTTAGTAAATGTTCCTATCTAAATATTGAATTGTTTTATCACTATCCACGAGGATAACGAGTGTACCAGTGACGGAGTGCTAACGTACTAAAAGTTATCTCAAAGATAGGAATCGTCAATGGATTTTCCAAAATAGGTCGTATATTTTGGACTAAACACGACGGTATATCACAAAGCCACCAACGCTATAGTACAGTAAGTCCGACCAGCGTTAATTATAATATACTGTGACTGCAGTCTTTAATTTAAAATACAGTATCATTCAAACGATTATAAATTGTGCATAATATCATAATATCTATGTGGAACGTACTGATAAGTTATCAGTGATAACGTTTATAATGTATAATAATATGTTGTACCTATAATGTAACCTATACGCGCGTATTATACATGTTACCAAACTTTTTGTACCAAACGGCAGACGCTACTTCCGAGTTCCGAGGGTCCTTTTTTTAAACAAATATAAAAAAGTATTTTTAATATTAATATACAGTTATACACTATACACGTATAATGCATACATCGTCTCTGTGAAGTTTGCGTCATCATCGTCATCGTCACCATGTCCTTATTGCAGAATCATTATATTAATATCTCTTGCGTTATACATGTTTCAAACAACTTTTTTTTCAAAAAGATTCTTGTCTATGTTATACACACGCGTACTGTATAGAAATGAATAAAATAAAAACGACCCGTCTGCGGCCACCGCTGCTGACCGACTGCAGATCGTAAGGGTGGTATTTGATTGCCTTCCCTCCACGGCCGAACCACAAAACTGCGACAACAACAATGTACGACAAGGCTAAGAGATGCATTTTATCGATTTCACTGATACAACATTTTGTACGGCTTGTAGACAAGAAAAAAAAGTAAAAACCGTTAATATTATACGTTTAAGTGTTGTAATTATATATCATCTTTGTTCATTGGTTTTCACCGAAGTCTGCAATTTTGATGGACCTCGAACAGTTTCACGATTCTTAATGTGGCCCTTCAAAAATATTAATTGGTGACCCCCTGGTATAAGTTATACGCATATACTCTGAAACTACTAGCGCTCAGATAAAAATAAAATCATTTACGGTACCCACGGCATTTATCTGTTTTTTTTCCACGAAAACAAAAAAATCTTTATCGATTTACAATCTGGGAAGGGTCGCACGATGAACTGTAATATATTGCACCACTCTTGTAGGTACAGCTCACGTGTGTAGAGTGCTAACAATATTCATGTACCTATTTTCTGATAATGCCTATAATACCCGTAGTGTACGGAAGGTACTGGGTACTATAAAGGTTTAAAGTGTCGGGCGAGGAAAATAAAGCCACAGCTTTATAATGTGTGACAGATTAACTAGGTAGGAGATCGATAAAAATAAATATCTAAAGAAAAAAATACTTATTTAACAGTGACTTTTTTGTCAAATGAAACACAAATTTTGTATTTAATAATTTTAACATATATTATCGTATGTTATATTTTAAAATATTAAATTACTATTATTTATAAAAGAAACAGTGCGTTTTTTTAGGTGTGTGCGTGTGATGTCAAGTGAATTATTGAAATTATATTTTCGAAACGAGGTCGACGGAATGACGGGACCGAATGCACATTACAGCAAAGGAATACACATTTTTTACACCCCACGACTATCGGAAAAAGAGATCTTCAGTGCGCTTACCACAGATTCACGTTTGTGGGCACACCTCGCTCGGCGGGGTTGACATATACTGTAATCAAAAATCCTTCTCTATATTATATTGTATTATGCGGCAAAGTGCAGGTGTTAGCTACACACATAGGTGTGCGCATATAATTTATAAATCATAGCAGCGTTATCGTCGTTGCGTGGCCCTGTATGATATTATATCCTATATGGATGTACCTGTTATGTATAATATTGCTGTCGGTGCGAGCCAGTGAGTATAATGCTTGTCTGTGGAACCCGCCGGCGGCTGGCGCTAGTCGTGGTGACCATATTCTTCGTACACCCACATTCACCCACACGTCATGTCGAGGTGACGGAGAAAAAAATACAATAATATTTTAGGATCCTAGCCTCCCACGATGACGTCACGTTAACGCTCTCCTTGTAGCAAACAATTATAGAATTACTCTCAGCCATAAGACATAATAATATCCATGTCAATTAATTGTTGTCACGGAATTTATAAAAACCATTAATAATAATAATAATAAAAACAATTATTATAATAAGTTATTTAGGTTGGCGCGAGAGCGTATAATTCAAAAATATATAATATTATAATGTCGCGTTTCTTATTATCGCTGAGATGTATAATACAACTATTATTATCATTTTATTGTAAGCTAAAACCAGTGATATTAAATAATCATGATATAATGGTATAGGCTATACCCAATATGCGCACTATAATCGGTACACACCTAATATTCTATTCTATTGGTTACTATTATATTATAAATCCGGGTTTCTACCAGAAATATATTACAATTGTGAACATTCATTTGTAAATAAATTAACTGATCAGAACCGTTTTAATAATCAAACGTCATTGAAAACAGCATTTCGTTACCACCTTTTGGTTTAGAGCTGGCCACGCGTTATGTCAACAACCAATGGCGAAAATGTCAGTATGTCACACCGAATATTCTATCTACTACCCAAAATTATGTGCTAACAAAACCAAATAATCAACTTCGTAATAGTAATTCAGTTTATTATTATAAGCTCGTCTTAATTGAACCGAGTCATTTCAAATATTATTATAACTAGTAAACGACAACTTGAACAAATATTTTTTTCCCCCATTTAACTACTAATTGGACCACTTAACATAGTTACATAATACTTCATATTATTATATTATATTATGCTGTAACCCGACATATGGTAAATGCAATTTATATTGAAAACTTTCATATTGTACAGCATAATTTTAGACAAAGGATAGGAAATCTGGTTTAGTGGTTCCTTTATGCATACTAAAACTTTCAAATTCAGTAACAGTATTTTCAAAAAAAATATATTATTTTAAACTGTCAAATAAGTAAATAAAATTATAATGCTTAGCTCCTTCTCTCTTGGTTCAAGAATAATTATAAATCGCTTATTATAGTGTATCGACGAAACGTCGGACTGTTGAGTGTTGAGTTTGACTCAGGGAGAAAAACAGAAAACAATTTGACGGTTTCGATTTTGGTTTTTAAAACCCGCTTTTTTATATAAACGGGTTTGCTCACTGGTTTTCATAACCAAAATAAAAGTCTTCGATTTTGGTTTCAGTTTTTAAAACTGGATTTCTACTACTAAGGTTTTGGACTTTGAAAAACCGCTCATTTACAGGTTTTTTAAAAAAAATTGAGTATTTTTAGAACAACACCTTTTCATCTGGGTTCATACTTGACTAACGATTGTAAATTTTTTATTTATTACAATCAAATGTTTCAGCATATTAAGCATGCTATTACAAGTTTCAGATTACAATTTAATTATGTTTAGTTAATGATGTTCGGTTTTTATACAAATATAATATAGTATGGGGATTGTATATGATTTTAATGAGGTTTGTGGATAAGAGATTTAATGTTAGAAATAATGACTGTTATGGGAATATTGTTGTGAGTTTGCTTAAAATTACGGTTATTAGAGAGATTAATGGATTTAATAATGTTTTGAGTTCGTTCAAAATGTTTGACATTGAATCTGTAGTACTGTATATTGGTTGGGTGGCTGTTAAACTGGCGTATGATGGACCGGACGGGGGTGAATACGATGCATGACAACGTGCGGTGCCGTGTTGTAATTGAATTTTTGCCTTTTTTGGTTTGTTTGTGGATTTTGTCAGTTTTTTGTAAATGATACATCCTTTATATGCTGTACGTGCACCAGAGCATAGTGCACATTTAGCCGGGAGGTTTATATCTTTGATGCACATATCAGTTGAGTGATCTTCGCCGCATTTAACGAATCTGGGCTGCTGTATACAGTCTGTAGTTGCGCGTATAACTGTAAGCTTGGCATGTGTAGCATTGGGGCGGGTTATTGCGTTTTGTACGTGGTTTTTCAATCAATACTGCGGAGTGAAGCAGTTTTGTAATCTTGAAGATTTCTTTATTGTTTTCTTTAAGAGCCAGTTCTACGTGGAACAGTGGTAAAGGAGGATGGTTCATTTTGATATCAACCACGAGCGTAGCCAAGTGTCTAAGTTTGGCCAGGGCTTTTGTAATATCGGTTATGATTGTGGAGTGATGCAGATTTCTGCTTACTTTTTTGTATTGCCGTTTATGATATTTAAATGTTCATAATATGGGTACTGTAATTTAATTATTTCAGTTGATAAGATGCAATATTCTCATATGAATACGCTTTAAGTATCATAATAAATATTGTGTACTTTGTTCAGCTAAATATTTTAAAGATTAAGGTCAGTAATTTTTTAATTAAAAAACTATTTTTTTTTATAAATTTTAATCTCTCGCTAAAAAAATGTGATTTTATAAGCAAAGAGAAAGTATAAGGATTAACAGAATGAAGTTCTTCGATTTCCTTTTTGCGTCTCCGGATAATTAACTTTGCATAATTAGCTTTACTAAAGACAAAATGTTTAAAGAAACTTGGTTCTTCATGATGTCATTTAGATTCTTGACAAATCCATCAAAAATATTTAAAACGTATTTTATTACGAATTTTTATGTATATTTTAAAATGTTTATAAATTATAATAACGATTTCTAATAAAAATTAATACTGATTGGAAAACCTATAAATATAGTTTTTAAGAAATCACTTTTATGAACCTTTGTAATGCTGATTTTAAATCCAAAGTATTGTGATATGGGTGAAGCTTAGCACTCTGCAGTCACAATCCTGGTGGTTAGGTTACATACCAAACGGTTCATATTATTATTAAATTAAAACTAGCCTAAATATTTAAAAAAAAAATGTAATTTTCTACAAAAATAATAATATAATATGGATTTACGAAAAATTTTAGGCTCCTAAAATTTATATTTTTGGAACATTAAAACAAAATTACTAAAATTTTTATTATCCGTTTACATATACATTTTCGTTTAGTTAAAACTATAAATATGTTATGTATTCTCGATATTTTTCTCGTGATGTAAGGCCCACCTTTGTTCAAATCTTATATTCATTTTTCAAGCTTTAGCTATGAATATTTTAGGCATTTTTAATACGAAATAGTTAGTAAATTTTGCTAAACCAAAATTCATCATCTCCAATCACCAGGATCTAAAATATAAATATTTTTACCCATGAAATATATTTAAATCTATACCTATAATCACGAATAATGGCGTAACATTAATCATTATATTATTTTTAGTAAAAAAAAAAAAAAAAGTCGATTGAATAAATCACGGAACAGCTATCAGCGTCGAGGTGACGACGTTTTTTCATTGCAGGCCACCTCGGAAAACAATTGAAGGTATATATGTAGTTGGCTGGGAAAAATATCGTGTGTGTGTGTGTGTGTGTATGCACAGCGCTCACGATTCTTCGTCGACGACGTCGCGTTCGTTAAAAACATCTAATGGGAAAACGGCGGTGGCGGGAGAGGCCTATAAAAATCTCACCGACGACGATGACGTTGACGGATGGACCTCCAGAGGGCTACGACGACCGTGAGGCGTTTAAATTGTATTACACGGAATACTTTTTCATTTTTTTTTTCCGTTTTTGTTTTTCACGCACACCTCGTTTTCCCCGGACGGTCTTCCGTCATCTCCGCCTCATTCCCATCCTGTCCGGTTCTCACACACGCACCGACACTCACCACCGGCCTCTCACTCAACGTCGTCGTCATCCGCGTCTGCCGGTCCTGGTTTTGTATAATATTCTATTTATTTGACTAGCTTGTATTTTCATTTTTAAAATATTATGTATGAATTTTTTAACTAGGCCTTGTAGGAAGTCAATTTTCGATCTTAAAAGACCTTAAAATTAAGACGGTTTTTTCAAAAATCCCAAAAAATAATTGCAGTAAGTACAATTGTATTTATTTCGGGCACATCTGATTTTAAATCAAAATAGTGATTTCCAAAGAGCATATTATTATAGAAGCTTATAAATTCATCGAACTTCAGGAAGTATATTTAATCTATAATTTACTACCGCTTTTAATAGTTTCTATAGTTGTGCAAACAAGATGTGCGTGGACTTGTGCAAGTTTCATCCGGTGGTGGTTGCCCGTCACAGCCTGACTGTGATTCTCAGTTATTCTCATTTACTACTCTTACGTCATAGGCATAGTCCAAATTTACATGTCATATGAATTGCCTGAATATTATTCCTTAAAACACGACACGCTCAAGGCTTCAATATATCACGATATTATATAATATTATATAAACTGAAAGTATATCGATGTAAAATTGCACTTATCACGATCAACACGAAATGTCAACCAGATTTTACCGCCAGACGAGTATTATAGGCATAAAACGATAGCACTGCGAAAAGGCCGTTAGGTCAGTGCGATAATAATATAATAATAATATGATATACGACATACTCATCACGTCAACGTTTATTGACACGGAATATGGTATGTATACGTAGGTATTATAATATTATGAAAAGTGAGTGTTCACATTGACCGAAAACAATAAACTAGCGAATAACTGTTAGCTACTGTTATTGACGCACACCGCAATTAATATAATAATAATAACAATAATGGTAATAATATGTTATGCCGTGCTTGTGGTAAAATAAAATCATTAAATAGGTAAACGTGTTGATGGATTCATTTTCAATATTTTTTTTTTACATAATATCACCATGTTATATACATGATTGTAACTTATATTAATTATTTTTGAATTGCGGTCCGACCAAATGCTTACATATTATAATATGAGTGCACAGATTGTATATAAAAAAAAAAATTAATTTCTGCATACAAAATACCCGTCCACTGGAGATATGAATTTGCATACTATAAACAAACTATATTTATTGTACACATCACGCTCGTATTAAAAAGTCGTATATTGTTATCCAACGAGAGTCAGATGAAAACCAATAATTCCAAGAAAAGCGGAAAATACAAAATAATCAATTATAGCCAATAGGTGACCATATTCGTATGCACACTTTACTATCGGCGCTGACCACTACCGCGATGTATATACATATAATATTATTGATGTTGCGGCGACCGTTGGCTATTATGACTCGACGGACCCGGGCAAAGGTATATGTATGCAATATATTATAAGGTACAGCATAGATATAAGGAACAAACTTGTAACGGCGAAACGAAGCCGCCGTGGAGATTTATTAGACCCGGGAATGTGCTGGGGTGCCCATACTGTTCCGTCGCCGAGGAAAGTCGTACACGTAAAAATACTATATTCACATAATATGTATATGCTTAAAACGTGTGGTAATAATTTCATATTATATTTATTACGATTTTTTAAGCATGTTGACAATAATAGTAATAATAATAATAATTAAAAACAAACGGAGACGGAGGCACTTGGACGCCGACAATGCAATACTATCATTTTGTTATGTTATTACGATATATATGTAATGGTTAGGGTTATATATTTTATTGTAACGGTTACGTGTACACGTTATTGTGTACGGTTCGTATAGTATTACAATCGGGGAATCGTAAGTTCCTACACGAGAGTATCAGGTAAAAAATTGCATACGTATTATAATTCCTACATTATAAATCCTACACGGTAAAAAATATATTATGTATAAATATTTATAAAAATATCATAATAGACATGCTTAATAGGTACATTTCATACATTTTATAATTCGAAAATTGTATTGTTAAAAAAATGTACTTTACTTTACATAATATTCAATAATTTATCAAACTAATACCAATTATGATATTCTTATTTTTCTAAGAATAGCACCAATCGCCAATTTGATAACTTATAATATTATATAAGACATATTATATTTTTTTAACAGTTGTTGAATAATAAAATGTATGTAATTGGATATTTTCATATATGCTAATGATGTTTAAGTGTTAGAGTTTTTTTTTTAATTCACCCTGTCATAAGTTCGATACACATACATAAGTCATATAAGCTACATGCAGTAGCTCGCCAGACGTAAAACGAATGTCAGCGGTGGGCGAATTGCAGTAATAAACGCTCGGATGAGATCCACAAACACAATATAATACTATAATATTATTAATAATGCTACATACGTATAATACGTATATCGTTAAATATAAATTTTTATATAGATTACCACCACGTCCGTTTCGTGTCGGAAGCGATATTAATACAATTTGGATGGAAAAAAAAAATACACGAGTTTAAACGATGTGTATGATATTAGATCGGATTTCTGTGGTACGTTACCTGGAGTGTATTATAAGGATGCAATACATATCTCGTAACAGGACCGGTGGAATGACCGGGGCTCTTTCCCGTTTATTCGCCTGACGTTTTCGTTTTTACCGAAAACCGCACCCCCTTCTCTACATTTAAAACCCTCGTGAAACACCCCAATCGACCTCCGAGGAATTAAAATCGTGTCGTAAAGATTATGCCATATAATACGCTTACATATTTCATTTTATATACACCAATAATATTTCAAACGAATTATTCATAACGTTTTGTATATATAGCGGTCCGATTCCATATTTTATAATATTATACAACCGGTCGAAAATTACCATTTTGTTATACCCGAAACGCATACACATAAAGTATTATGAGGATTTTATTATTTGTTTATTTTTATTTAAGTATATTATGCATAACGATATATTATTTGTATTATATAAGTACGACGGCGGCCGCCGGTTATACCTAGGTATAATAATTATTTATGCTGCGAATTGATGATTATCACATCAACAAATATAAATAAGAGTTTTTAGGTAAATTTTAATAATATTATGCAATAATTTTATTCTTATCACATTCACTGCGGCCGCGGTGGTAGAAGTTTTATACGATTTATACAAAATATATCCAAATCCCCAGGCTTTGGGCCGGACGGTGTTCGTGATGCGATCCCGTTTTTCGTGTGACACGCTTATTTGTATTACAATTCAGTCAGACTTAACTAGATCCCAGATGATCACCTGGCCGATTTTTAGAGCTACCCTCGAAGAATACATAATTTTTTTTTTTTTATTAAAATTTAATTCGCGTACACTATTTGCGCCGTCTACGTCAATGTATTATTTTACGCGCCTATCGCTATACTATATCACTTCAACCATGTCAATATCTGTCTTCAAGAACCGTGTTTCACAAAAATGTTATAAATGGCAGTACAGTACAAACACATTTACCAGTAACGTTATGCCAAATTTTTAAGACATCGACCGACGACTAATCTTCATAAATATTGGATAATTTGGATGTATAATAGGCACCGCTGCTATATATTGTTCAGATTCGATAACGGATATAAAAGATTTTCAGTTAGAAAGACGTATTTCGTGCGAATGAAACGTAAATATTGTAAATATGATGTGCGACTTATTATAAGTCGTCGAAAAATATTATTATTACTATCATCAGTATTATAATAATTGTTAAATTCACAAGAGTTTGAAAAATATGAAGAAATAAAAAGAATATTGTTTCCACGTCATATAATTTGCATGTACATCTCAGTAAGTCGTTCATTAGAACGATCAAATCATTTACTTAGTGCGACGCAGAATTTAGAAAAAAATTATTTTTGTTCCTCGATTCAAAAAACCAAAAAATAATGGTTTTTTTGTTTGCTTTTTATGAATTTCAGTAAGCGAACCACTAAACACCCAAAAACATAATCGTTTGATGTTGAACGAATTTCAGTTCCCGAGTGATATAATTTTTTTTTTTTTGTTAGTTATATTTAATTTGAAAATAAACGATTTTGATTAAATTCTTTTGAGTTCGGTGAAACGTCAACAAGGAAAATGACAATCTGCAATTTGTTCTTCATGCTTTTACTAGATATTATAATATACTATTAATTATTATATTATATTATATTATTATAGAACAAGATATTTGTACACCGACATCTTTTAAAATGTTTTTAATTTAATTTTTATGGGAAATGGTATTTCTAATTATATTATTATTTGTTTAAATTAATTAGAAACATAATATTGATTTTAATAAATTTAATAAATTAAATATGATTGTTTAATTTTAATATGATATTATGACTCTTAAGTTTTATATTATGTAGCATAATTATTATATCTATTAGAATTTAGTCAAATATTCATTATTTTATGATAAATAATAATAACTAATAAGTAAATATTTTATATTGCGTACAAAAATATAAAAAGAAAGAAAGAATAATTATTTCATAATTTTAGAACCATTGGACACTTAACAAAAAAATTCTGATCGAATTACTAAGAATATTGTACTCATGGCTTACGGGTACCTGTATATCTCGATCAACCATTATAATATTTGAAGCATTGATATATAGTATCTCACAATTTTTAATTACAATGGAATATTATAGAGTACCTATACAATAATCGTATTCAAAAATACATTACGTTTTGTTATCAACAAAGTTTTGTTAACAACTATAACTATATGCGTATAACACAATCATATGACATTGTACTATAATAGTTGTTGTTGTCAAAATGCGTTGGGTGAGAAAATCTGACGTTAAATGCTGTCATAACTGCAATTTGATTTTGGTTTTTGTAAAACGGTGTTCCGTATAATATAACAATTACTGCTGTTTGTATTCACAGTTCACTTATAACACGTTAAGCACAATATACATACGACACACTATACAATTTGTCGCGCATTAGTTAATGAATTTCATTACGGTGAGTGGATGGTTTCAGGTGAAAACGATTAAAACCACGCTATGTTATAATACGAACAGAGGTTAAGATTTAAAATTAAATAAAACTGTTTAGGTACCGTTCATAATATTTAATAAAGTTTGGCGCACATATCTAATATATTTTTAACTGCAAAATTGTATTTACACATTGATTGTGTTTTAGGGTTCGGAGTGAAGAGATTTTTTTTAAACATAAACTTATATATTATTATCTATTTCTGTTAACACATTTCAAACGAGAAGGAGCGCCCAAAAAGTTTTACGTGACCATTAGAAATGCAGTGAATAGTTTGTACAATGGAGAGGTCGTTTCCGACTGTTTTAGTTGTTTCTTCGCCATGAATCACTACCGAAAACCGTATCAAAAGGTCGAAAATTGTCGGCTATTGTGGTCTTAACTGAGTTTTGCTAAGAATCTTTTTTTTTTTTGTTATTATAATAATTATATTTTAATGACGTATTTTTGTCAAAATTGAATGTAGTCGTTTTAGAAAAAATCAACAGGGAATCGAATTATTTTATCAGTCAATTGGATGAAGTATTTCCATTTGCTAGTAATAAATAATAATATGTATTATTATACTATGCTTCGAACTTCGTACGCTCTATTATATTGTAATAGTACATAATATAGTGCGCTCTGATCAAAATATTAAATGATATTACTATAGGTTCAAGTTTATGTTACTTGCTCAATAATCAGCCTCGCTGCCCCAAGCATGTGAAATATTCGTGAAATATGATAGTCAATAATACATAATAGTATATCGTGACTATATTAATATTATTCGCAAAACTCGTATAGTTGCAGCTATTATTAAAATGAAAATTCTGCCAGCACTTGATATATAATATATAACAACGGCCGTGTGCCGTACAACTGACAAAAATATCTTCTCTTTTGCATATTAACGTCATTATTATAGTGAAACTATAGTTTGCCAATGCGTGTCGAAATAGAAGGAAAGACAATTTTTTGGTCGATGGTCATACAGATTATTTTTTAAAATCCATTACATGTATATTTAACTAAATATAATATAATATTATGTTTTGATTAAGTTTAATACACGTCGAGATCGCGTCTTGTCTGGTGTCGATATTTTTCTAACCTCTATATTAATATTAAGTATTTGAGTTGAATAATTTTTATATAACATAAAGTACTTACTTTATAATATATAAATACTTGAAGGTATTATGTTTATGTAGCGTGTATACAAGGAGAACGTAAAACCTAATACTGCGTTGAAGTCCTATTTTATTGCTATTTCATGACATAAAAATTTTAAAATCAAGCTTACACACATTGCTTACAAAGAATAAGTAGCCTAACCTATACCATAATACTACAGTACATGTTATTATATATGTTATTATAAACGTGTCTTATGAAAACTTGCAAAGTATACAGTATCTTGTAATTATTATCTTTTCGCACTTATTGTTTTGATATTATTTATCTGAGTCAAGTGAGTGCATTTTGCATAGTATAATAATACTACAGTGATCGCCAATGTCGTTTTTTCATTATAGTGTCTTTATAAAACGCGTTATATATAACTACTGCTACGACGACGACGTATCTATATCAACTAGGATATATACTATGATAATATTATAATATTTGCATTTATTGTACAGAGTTAAACCTCGGTAACTCGAACGTCTTTAAGTCAAAATTTCGATAACTCGGAGAAATGTCTTCGTCCCCGCATTTCAACATGTACCCACACACAATTTTTCTGCAACTCAAATGTTCGATACTCGAATTTTCTTTTAGTCCCTGAACGTTTCGATTTGTCAAGGTTTCACTGTAAATTCTCGTTCCTCTTAATTATTGTTGTTTACGAAAACCCGCCTGACCTTTGCTTTGACTTTACGTGGTGCACGTTAACGCTAGTTACCTATCTTAATTCAAATTGTCCGAAACAGTGTAGGATCATCGTTGCTTAAAATCGGCCGGTGGACCATACCGGCGTTAATAATACGCTGACCCTTTAATCATAGCAAAACCGGCGAGGACAGGCGAAGCACGCGTTTACCCAATACATATACATATATATTTATGTATACTATAATAGCCAATACCTAAACGTCTATGTTTATTATATATAATATATATGTATAACGTGTTCAGGTCAAGTTTTAGTTTTTGAATTATCGTATGCAAATTTACGTTAATATACATTATTAGTATTTGTGACTTTGAGAACTCGCGCTCTATCCCTAGAAGTTTGTAGGTCAAAAGCTTGCCAAGAATTATTCAAAATCGTTCGGAATTCGTCAGTCGGTAATCGCGAGCGGCGATGGGTTAGCGTAGCTCCACCGCCTCGCGCCTTTTACCATGACAGATATCAATGCCGTAATAAACGTCTCGTGGTAGGTGAGACAATGTCTTTTGCTCGACTAGGGTATATTTTGGTATGACGGCTAACAGTCAAACGTCACCTCGGTAACGCGGCAATAAACGAATTATACGAATTGTCTCGTAAAAACGACACGATAATAATGATAAAAATAATAATATAACGAAAAGTAATCTATATATTATTATGCATAGAACGTAGATACACGTTCCAACCCTGTGCGTTCGGTGGTCGACGAAAAATGCGGGCGAAGTGTTTTAGTCGAATATAATATAAAAATTGCATCGAACCGCCAGTCTCGTTTGACGATGACTCTGGTTGCGATGCCGCATAATATAGTAGGTACCAACAACTCTGTATCACCGACATCATGGTAAAGTCACAGAGCAGTTTTTATTGTTATCTTTTTTTTTATATCGAAGACAGATTTAGAACAATCATTGCTTATTTTGTCAGGAACGTTACACAATAATATATCATTGCTTTACTTAATAAACCGACACATCTTATAGCTCCTCGTAGAGATCAAAATTATTGTGACCTATACCTATATAATATTATCATGGTATATAATATGTGCAGATTACCCCGTGCGGATTACCACCACGACTCCAATCATATCCTTCCCAAACAGTATGTATTAAAAAATTATTGCAAAAAGACGTGTAAACCGCGTGTCTTCCTGTATACTGTTGCAGATGTACCGCGAATAATAAAAGACGAGACATTTTATTCTGATGAATTTTCAAACACATCGAAACACTTGTCACGACGTCTTACAGATACAATATTGTTGTACAACACGCGTATGACGTATATTAAGAATAGTTAACGCACACCGAAATAGTTTCCGTTTGGTAGCCGTATTACATAATGATAATAATATCTACCTAATAATGTGTTGTCAGACAATCGATATACGTATATAATATTATATATTACACACGTCGACGGCATTCGAAGCTATATCGTAATAAGTTATTATGATTATTATTATTGTTGAGGGTATACGTTGCCTATTATTATAGTCACACACCGGTGTGTATTATTTCACACCCCCTGCCGCCGACGCATTAGCACTCTCCGGCTACGTCGCAGCTGTAGCGTATATTATGTACAGCTCGCTCGAGCTCTGCCGAGATATTCCTGCGAATGTATAATAATAATAATAACGCAATAACGGTACGTAATAGGAAATTACGAGCTCTCCGGAGCTAATTTCTCACACTAGCTCTGTAATATACGCTCCCGTACATTATAATATTATATCAAGTCCCCGGGGCGGCGCCGACAGTCGAACGTTAACGTGCGATATAAACGTGTATACAGTACGTCATGATAATAATAATTATTTATTAAGAAACAACAAGTGTATCGTGTGTGCGATTTTTTTTTTTTTTTTGGTGTCGTCTCTTAGTTTTTTAATTATCATCGTTATTATAATATTATAGTTCCAAGGATCAGTTTCGTGAATATTATCTATTACATTGTATTAAGCGTATATCGTCTTCAAGTGGGCAGATATCTGAAAACATATGTGTATACGATGCAGTTAAATCCTATATAATAATATGATGTTCGAGAAGCAACCCCCCCCCCCCTCCCCCAACGTATTCAAAAAGTCGTCTATATTTTCAATAATAATAGTTTTAGGTATTTATTACTATTTTTCATGTGTAAATCATCTAGATAGGTATGATAAACGTCACATTGTTATTTGATTTTATTTAAAACACATGTTGCTTATTATGGTGTGAAAAATATCGCACATAGGTACAATATCCAACGCAGATGAGGGCGTAGGTACTTCTCGGATAGAATATCGTTGTGGATCGACGATTGTGGTTGTACACACGGCTACTCGAGGATAATATATAAGAGATAAGGAGGTCGAAAATGGACAGTTTTAAAGGAGTTCGATTTGGGAAATTTTCTAAAAATGTTCATGCGGGTCTCGTGCACGTAGTAACTGAGTGTAGCGTAAAAGAAATAGTGAAGTGCTCATGTACAAATCATAAGTCATGTCCACGTGAACGGTAAATAATGTATATAAATTAAGATTTTTAATTTTAATCGCGAATAATTGGCATTTAACATTTCATACGTATTCAAAGATTCAAACGAAAATTTAATGTATTGGTGCTGGAGAGTGGCATTTGAAAAAAAGTGCCAGGGTCGATCATAATTGTAGGCGCATAACAGGGAATTCAAACGACTTCTCAAAAGTATAATAATTTGCATTACCTACTGTCGTAATATGTCTATCTGTATGATTGTATACATATATCGTCATACGTCTTGCGCAGCGGGCAGGCGTAACCTGCAGCGGGTTTGGCCGGCCGGATAGAATTGTTGTGCAGCAGCTACACACGATACAGCGGCGGAGGCTGCGGTACATCGGTTGACAGATTCGTTAACGTCGTCGCCCCCCATCGCAGCTTCCCCCAACGCCCATGTCACCTCCACCGCCGCCACCACCGTCGAGTATAAATAATATTATACACTCGGAAAGCACGTCGGGCTTCGCATGCATTGTGTCGACGCAGCCCAGGCGACGACGATTGATTTCGCGCGCACGCTTTCTCGACAAAGACGAAGATAGATTAAAACGCTCGAACGCTTTCGATAATGGCATTGTGTCTTTTGCCGGCGTCGTTCGGAGGGGGGGGGGCAGGCGGAGGTATGACGGCGACGGCGAAGTACTTACCACGCCGCCACCGCATTTCCGCCGCAAAGAAAGAGAACGACGAGACGAAGACGACGATAATAATACACAAAACTCTTCTCGCGACCGGCAAAACAATATAAAACTATATATTATAAGACACGTATATTAATATACCTATGTGTATAATATTATTATATTATACGAATCGATTTTCTATTTTCTATAATAATAATAATAACAACAATATTATGCGGTGGGCCGCACGGGTCTCCGCCGTTCGTCTTTTCATTCACCGCCGTTTATATTGTAATAATATATAATGATGACGATGATAATAATAATGAGGTCATCTCGTCGCGAATGGTTGCGACGCGTCGTTCCGATAAAACCTATGTACGATCGGGGGGTGGAAAACCGATGGTTGTGGAGGGTGATAAGAATGATGGGGTGGAAGGACGCAGACGGAGAAGGAAACGTCGGCGGAAATATATTATATAAATACCCTGTATCGGCGGATAATGGATACGATATTTTTCGCTGGTTTCTTTGTCATAGTATCTCGCTCCTCCGGCCCCTCCGGTCCACGATTATTTTCCGCCCCGGGACTCAACGCTGCGTGCCGTTGTCACACGTTGAGCTCCGCGAAATAATAACATAATATATTATTTCGTGCCCAATTATTATTATAATAACCGTTTCGATTGGAACGATTCTGATCACCACCGCGACCAAAAAAAAGTGTTTATATTTTAAGACGTTCTAGGTTGAGTAAAAAAAAGTGCCAAATCCCAATTATCACATTTGCGATCACTGACAGATAGGTAAAATAAAACTATTGAAATGTAAACTATTAATTATTAAAATATTCCATTTAAAAATACGAAACCAAGAAGCAGGCATAACAGTTTATTTGCTATAACATTATATTATTATTTTTTATTTTTTTTTTGTACAGTTGTATTGTCTCATCATGACGTGATATCAGATAATAATATTAATATTATGTTATTTTTAACTTAATATATTACATAATGTACCTATTTTGCCTATACAATACGCCGTGTTACTCGTTCTGTTAAAAAGGTAATATTTTGTTAGATGAAATACACATTTCCTAAAAAATTAAGTTCTCAGACATGGTAAGGAGTACTGACAAAAAATTAACTAGACTGTAAAATGAATAAAAAAATTATGTACACATCAGCTTAAAATGTAAAGTTTCCATAGTAATATGATATTTTAAAATACCGATTTTTAAAATTTTTTTTATGTTTATTGATTACCAAAAAATAATGTTATTCAATTTATTTAATCAAATTTTCAATTATATGTACTTTTAAATTCTTATGACTTCTAGTGTACCCACTTGGTGATAGAAATAGTATTCAGTTATTTAATCATCAACAATAATAAAGTATGGTCTCCTTTAAATTGTAGTAAATCACAACATAGTTTTTTTTTTAATATTATATAATATTACTTCATATAAAATATAGAAAACTATGATTGTATTCTAATGTATGCATGGTTTTAATTTTAAAATTAAATTCCAAATAAATTGATTAATGTCCATATGCATACTCAATTTATGTGTCACATAATGCATTGTTTAACATGTCTTACGTAGCACATACTTGAGTATGCTTAAGGGTATTAGTCTAATTAAATGATTTAAAATCATTACCTAATATCATTCCCACGCAATTTGAGTGGTTGTGACGATACTGTCGCAGTAATGACAAGAACTCAACAAATAAATTGTACTACCATTGAAATAATTTGAAAAACAAATGCTATCTTCAGAATCCATTACAAAAATTGGATTTTTGAGAGCTTTAAAAACTAGAATTTTGTTTGAATGAAAAAATCGTCTATCCGAAATAAAGTTTTTTTTTACGTTATCAAAGCTCCCTTTTTTTTGTTCGACAAAATAATTAAAATAAACGTAGAATACGTACACGTATGATGCACCACATCAGTATTCAAATTTCAAAACGATATTTTATATTTTCATACTATTTTCGTCTGTTTTTCTCAACTATTTAAGCAAATGTATGCAAAGAAAAATCTGTCCGTGTCACGTGCATAATATAGAGTTGTGGTTCTGTTATAGAACAATGATTTTTTTAGTACCTGAATCAACACTACAATATAATGTTATCAGTAGAGCATTCATTGCCGTGTCTTCCGGATGGCATTGTTTTTTTTTGGAATATTAGATTTTTGAGCAGAACAATAACGAGTTCTGCTCAAAAAAATAGTATAATAAACAATTGGTTTAAGAATAGTCATATTTTGGAAAAAGCCGATCGCTGGAGGTTTGGCATTGATGTGATGATAACCTATAGACTATAGAGGTTTGAGTGTGTTGTTATAAACAAAGTCAAAATGCATGAATTGTGAATTAATTTAATTCTTATTTAGTATTTTCGTACGATTATGTACTAAAAACTCTTACATATATTATAATAATATAATTTATACTGATAATGTATCAATTACTGGACATTTTGATATGGACCGTCAGTTGATTTTGATTAATATTCACACAAATACACGAATTCAAAGTCATGTCCCCAATTCTTTAAATAGCATTCTAATTTGGGATAGTGTCGTACTATGCCCCCGACAGAACATAATATTATTGTGTTTTTATTATATTAGAGCTTAAACTTAACGAGACAACTACCTACTGCCACAGTTATTATACTCTCGTCTAGACTGGTAACAAGTAGAGAATAATATATAGTTCTGAGTGATAACCTGTGTTTCTGAGTCTGCACTCATCACGTTTCCGCATCGAGGATGAATGTATCGATGAATTATAACATGTCTACTGCCTTATATTTTAATGCAACGCTTATAGTATTAAGGTAAAAGCGTCATAATTTATTCAGTTTTAATAATTGATGGGACCTCCAAATATAGGGTACTATTGTAAACATTGTATTATTATTATACATGCAGATGTTTTGAGGAATCCACATAGAGCGTTTTTACAAAAAGTTTAAGTGTACTCGTATTTTATTTAAATGTATTATATTGATCGCGGTTAATTGAACTCGAGATAATATATTCGTATTATAATATCAAGCATAGGTACGGATGGAATCTGTTAACTTTCTTTTTTATAAGCCAAATATTACCTATATACTCGTATGTATTCAAAATAACAATCAAAACATCAGTAACAACATTGACACCCGACTATTGTCCATACTATATAATGTAAAATGATAAGAGATTGAACACTGCAGTGCACGTTAAACGAAATCATATACTGTACAATATACTATGCTTATGGTGGCTGTGCACCGGAATGACGTTATTCACCGCCCACACTGCAAGTCGATGTGATATTATTATTGTCGTCGTCATCACCGTCGTGAAATCTGAGCTCACGATATAATATACCTAGCAGTGGTGTGCATTCCCTCGTCGTATTCATTGTCGGGATAAATCTAACGACGTGATCGACGATATAAACTCCATGTATAGTTATTGCGAATTATGTACCGGTGTGCGATAGTGTATATTATAAAATGTAGGTATTATACGTTGCAAAACGAGTACCTATATAATATTACAAGTGTATACGTGCCTGAAGAGTTGTGAATTATTGTCATAAGATTTCAAGCACTGTTTGAACGCTGTGCACAACAGAAAAATATGCTTTTTAACGTAGTTTGAGGCGACGCGTTTTCGTGCATACCTACTGTTAATAGCTCGTATTATTATTTTTATATAATATTATGTTTGTTTGATGTTTAGTTGAAATAATAAAAAAAAGAGAAATAATTCACTCATATAACTCAAAATGTAATTTGGGTGGTCGATGAGATTTTCCGATTGTTATAATCATTTATCGTGCTCCAGATGTGCGTCAAAAAGATTTAGTAGCAAATATTTCGATATATTCTCTGTCGCTTCATCTATCACGATTTGTCTGCAATTTAAGAGGCGTAGAAAATATACCCAATATTGAATAGGGGTGTAAAATTGGGTATCGCAATATTCAAACAGAGGTGGTAGCAGCTGTTGGCTTACACATATTATATATACATATTTCCAGGGTAGTCCACTTTGTAAAATATATAGTACACAACAATAAAGTCGAAATGGTTAGTATTCAATAACAGATAGACCGTTTGTATAGCATATATATTATATACATACACTAGACAGTGATGATGAGGAGGATAAAGATATACATTTAAACATAGAGAGAGAGAGAGAGAGAGAGAGAGAGAGAGAGAGAGAGAGGTATGGAGATAGCCAGTCTGTGGGACAATCAGAGACACGAATATATTGCACCAGCTCGACCGTGTTTTCGTATATACTATAGTAATACATGAATAGTTCCATTGATTGCTTGTATTAACGTATCCTACCGGGTGCACACCAAAAAAAATTGATGGTGAATTTAATGCAGTACAACAAATCTAACCATATAGTCTATTCGTTTACACTCCCGCGCGTCGAGTTGAGTACACCCAATGGCGGTCAAATAATTTTGTCAAGCCGGCGATATGGCTGATTTTTACATACACTATTTTATTATTAAAAATATAATTTATAGTTAAACACAACTCTTAAACATTGAAATGTCAAGGGAATCTATTCCCTTCGTCCCCTCTTCTCGTTTGACCACCACCGAGTACGTCGACCGAATCAAACAGCTTTAGTTTTTTATATGATATATAAAAAGTATAAATGTTTAATAAAAAAAAAAATCCATACCCTTTAATCCCGTGAAAATTACTTTTAAAATTACTTTCATAACGTTAGAAGTTAGAACCAATGGACTATATAAAGTATTATCCGGGATTGTTTAGACATTGGCAATAACTTTATTGTTATCTATAATAGAAAAATAAATTATATTCAAGAGTAAAGTCGACCGATATGTGGATGACGCTTGGTTAAGAAACGTTTTTTCAAAAACCGAAGATAAGCCTATACCGAAACATGAAACCCATAACTCTGCGCATAACGTGGAAAGATTTTGGAAAATGTCTTAACACCGTTCGGAAGTATTAAATTATATTGGTATTATTTAACTACCAATGTTTAGGCCTGTTGTGAAACGCATTATCTACCGTATTAAGTATCGCAGGTATACACTTCCCATTTACAGAGACTGTTATTTCATAGTTGACCTTGACAAGACACCGAAAAATAGCATACCTGCAGCTGCTATTATAACCTACCGATAAAAAGTCCAAATTTTCTTCTACAAATACCCATACACCGAGCAATATATTATAAATTTATAAAGTGATACCAAATGAGCAGCACTTAGATCCTACACTACAAGCCACTGATATGACATCTTAAAATCTATTTCCCGAGACGCGGAGGAAACTAAAAAGCCCGACATTATATGTGTGAATGTTTTACCTACCTAATATTATTATTCAACATGAGAGATATTAGACGCGTATTTCAACGTCACGTGGGCTTACTGACGGTAGTTTCAGGGATTTATTTTTCACGGCCGATACGAAATAATTTCCGAGAAAAGCATACGTGTATGCGAGACTGGTGCAACGCTCAACGCTAAACGGAAACTGACACTATCCAGTCGACAATTGGAACCGATTTAGCATGAAAACGGTATTATAGCCGCGGCCCGGCGTATTTCACTGCGGAGCCAAGTTCAATAAAACAAGTCAAAACGATAGAGGGTCGCCCCCGACGTTTCGGGCACAGGTATGTATAGAGGTATACTGAACAGGCGAGATAAATGTCGGAAAATGCAATATCGGAAGAATGTATCAAGCTATTTGTGACTTTTAAACAAAACTTTTTTCAACGGTTTTTTCTCCCCCCCCCTCCATTCCTTATCGGTTAACATTGGAAATTTACGATCCGGAAAACTTCAAGGTAGGTACCAATAACTTTTGAAAGTTTTCCCCCTGAAACGTTAAGTTAATTCAAGAAAATACGCGAACAGTAGTGTATGGCATAGGTACCTGGCGAATTCGGTCATAACTGAGAACGGGGAACAAAAAAAAAAAAGAAATAACCAAATGAATAAAAAAATAAAAACCTCCGGTCTTGCTCAAAAAAAGTATATTATGCATTTTCGTTTTTATTCTTACCATTCAATACACAACGCGTATACGTAATTTAGTTTATTTTCTCGGGGAGTTGGTGCTTCCGGGCAAAAGTGATAAAAGTCGTACGACTCTGTGTACACACTTACGTATATGGCTCATAGATTAGATGTTTTATCAGAATGTAAACATGTCTGGCAACCCAGGCGAAATTGGCGCGATGCAAAACGCTCTGTAAACAGCAATCATTTATTCCGTTTAAATTGAGTTTTCAATTGTCGCGGTGACGACACAACAACGAAAACAGCAGCAGCAGCGGCGGCAACAACAATAACAATGACAACGACAGTAAAATTCATGATATTTTAAAGTGGCCCACGGTCGTGGTTTTCTTTTCTCAGGCAGTTAGACGTGTGTCAAAACTTAAACTTGTTGGTTCGGGCGGGGGATGGAGGAAGCGAGAAATAAAGTAAAATTAGGTAGGTACAAGTGAATGTTATTGTATACACGCGTGGTATAAATTATTATATTGGTAGGTAGAGGTAGGTACATAGGCGTATTTTTATATTATAATGTACCTATTGTTATATAGGTACGTGCACACTTACGGGGTGGCTGTAGTTTATTGTACATATAATATAAAGCACACATTTATATATATATATATAAGAAGCAAACGTAGTGTTTCCTCGGTAGACTGTGCGCAGTATACATACCTATAATGTAGTCGTCGTGTACTCGTGTATTCCTCCTCTACCACCGCTCGCCACGCCACAGCACGCCATGACAAGCCTTTGCACTCTCCACGTCGCCTCTGATCACATTATTCCGACTAAAGCGATGATAAAGTATATCTAAGTTCGGAGCGCGGTGCATTACTACACTACGCCTAAAATCGTATTTAAAAACAACATTATTCGAATACGTGGAGACGATCTTACGCATAAACATATAAATACCGTCAAAGAAAAGTATCTCAACATGTGGTACGCGTACCACTAGTGGTACTCGGAACGCTCATTGGTGGTGCCTGAAGAAAATCCCCCTTTAAGAAAATTGGTCAATATTTGGCCAAGTGGTACATGCACGTTTTAAAACTGTGTCGTAGGTGCGAGTACGCGGATATAAAAATGTTGAGAAGCACTGCCTTAAAGCACATACAAATGGTATACCAACTTTTTATAATTTTCGGTAAACGCAAAAAAGGTTTTGTTATTTGCCGTGTCATTACAGATTTGAGCGTTAACAGTTTTCAAAATGTGTGCAATCGATTCAGTTTTCGATGACATATTCATGGACACCAATTTCACGATACTAAAAAAAATTGAACATAGCACATGACGTAGTGTTCTTAAGAGTATCGATAAATTGTTTGGCTTCGTCATTGGACGTGGTTCGGAAACCTTCCCAGGCATCGCAAAACCACGACACGCGGTGGAATTTCTGTCAAACGTTATAATAATAATAACAATAATAATAATGTATGCGAGAAGAAACGAAAAACCGTTTCCGACATTAAATCAAACACGATTCGCGATGGTTCAGATTAGATTTGTCCGCAAACAGTCGAGTCGAGTAGATTTATGATCGTTGCCGTCGGGACGGCGTGGCGTGCTATATTATGGTCTCTCGATCGCGATTTTCGACCGGGCGCGCGCAATATATTTGTAGGTACACCCCGGGTGGTTCAGCTCGTAAACTGCACCCCTATCTCGCCGGTGGATCGGTATTGGATATATCTATCGGGCATAACGATATCGCATATTATAATATTATCACGTATAATATGCGATGTCCCACGCCGTACACAGGTCTCGCATAATATGTGTAACCGTGGTCATGTTATAGGTACAGCAATGTTATCATATCAATATTTTATTTTATATAATATACGCTGTGGTCGAGTTGTATAACCGGAAAACACCTATAACAACAATTGTTATGCATATTGATTTGTTGTAATATGTATCATCATATCACTTGATGTCGTATGACGTGTGATGTACTGCAGTGACGGCGAAAGTTTTTGCGGGGCGCTGGGCGAATGAAGTTTTTTTTGGCCCTAACTTAAACGCTCCTAAATTTGAAGTGGGGCCCTGGTGAAATGCCGACACACTGCATATCTATCATTTTTAACAGTGCCGCAGCGTGCAGGTGGTCCTGGGCGACGATTCCCGCAATAGTATTCCGGTGAGTTAGTGTCACTCGTTCAATTCGAGAGACGATTGTTCGACACTTCACGTGTAGCATTCTGTTGTCATACAATTTGTTTGTATTTTGTTTTTCGCGACTATGACCTGACATATGCTTTCCGTTTTATTATAACATGGTTTTGTTCGTTAAATAAGATTATAATCCACTAACAACAAATAAAACATGTGATCTTATACATAAATAAAGGGCGCCTCGGGGGCAGACGATTCAACGGCCGCCGTTATAATAGTTGAAATGCTCTCTACCGTCAAACCTCGGCTCGACGCTCGAACAGTTGTTCGTAGGCAAATTTGCACAACTAGATATTTAATAAGCGGTCGGAGACCATAATATTAAAATTACTAAACAAATACAACAATGATGTGTGCGCATTTATTTATATAAACTTATACAGGACTGAAGTCCCGAATGTGATTTTGACAAAAAAATAATAGAGTATATTTCAACTGAAGCGGGACGGAAATGATGTAATGATGGATTAAAATATATAGTTGGCCGCCAATGTACCGCCGATATTGTTAGTTGGGTACGTTATAGGTATCTAACAACAACGTACCTTATGTCTTAAATATCCACAGTTTTCGACAAATCGACCCAAAATTGTGTACACATATTATTTGGGAACCCAGGGTCGTAAAAGTATTAGAAAAGAAGCCTAGGATAACAGATATCGTATATTATGAAAGGCACTACACAGTGTATGTCTGAGGCTTATGGGGTCTAAAAATACTCGACTGATATATAATTGAAGGTTCAAGGAACGTTTAGATAATAGTTCGAACCCGTTATTATGGGCGGTGGCTTACCCTCTTTTAGTAATTGATTAAAATCATAACGGCCTATCCGTTTATTTCCGCTTGCAGTTGGTTCGTGTGAGAGAAAAAAGTTACTCGTTACTATCCACCCCAGGTGGATTACCAATCTTGGTTCCGTTTATCCCCGGGAAACGCAGAGTAATTCAACCAGATAGTGTTATATATTTTTTTATTATACTATAAGTTTTTACGGCCACATCTTTTTCGCCCAGCCCAAAATATTCCCGTACAAAATTTGTTTCACTTTTTCCATCCGCACGCGTTTGTAAGTTTCTATAGCCGGGGCGTTATTATTTATTGACGAAAGACTATGATGATTACATCGTTGTTACCGCTGCCTTTTTTTCGATGACATAAATAGCGGTGAGGGGTGTGGGGGTCGCTGATACTGTGTATTATTATGTAAATGTCTATAGCTAAAGGTAAACGGAGTAAAAAAAAAAACAACAAAAACCTACTCCGACGAAACGAGACCGATAATATAATATTTTTGAAAGACGGAAATCAATCGTTCTACACATATTATGTGGTGGCCGGTGGGCCATCTGGAATTTAATCGAATAAACACGTCCCGAAGTCAGCAGTGTTTTCTAAAGCCAATATTAGAGTGTACCTAGTGTAGGTTTTGTAGTATATGTATACTATATATAGCTCTACAGAGCTTTACAGTAATTTACGTTCGCAGTAAAAGTGCAGTGATTTATCGTTGCAATGACGAATCGGTGAAACGTATATGTACCACCTAATTCTAAAATATTGACGAAAGGCTATGCTATTGCTGTTCACGCTGCCATTTTTTCCGATGACATTGGTACACAGCTGGGAGGGGAATTTTTTTTTTTTTTTTGGGGGGGGGGAGGGGCAACGATACTGTGTATTATTATATGTAAATGTCTGTAACTAAGGGTAAACTGAGTAAAAAAAAAATCAATCGTTCTACACAATATGTGGTGGGACATCTGGAATTCTACCGAATAAACACGCCCCGAAGTCAGCAGCGTTTTCTAAAGCCAATATTATGGTGTTGTGTAGTTTTTGTAGTATGTATAGAGCTCTACAGTAATTGACGCTCGCAGTAAATGTGCAGTTAAAGTGTGTATGATGATCGGATCACGACATTATTGCGGGGGCTTCGATGATTTATCGCCATAAAGACGAATCGGTGATACGTATCACCCACCAGTTTAGTTCCTATACATTTCAAATCGATGTCCGCACACGGGTTACAGTTTTAAACCTGGTATAGCTGCAGGTAATGCAAATTATTATACATTTTACGTTATACACCTAATAACATGATGAATAACCGGACATGACAATTTTTTTCCAGTTAAATTTTTTTTTACCCCGGATTCTTTGATATATTTCCTCTCCTCCTAGACGCCTTATTCACACGTCATATCGTTAACACTTTGAAGTTTCAACGACAATTTAAGTCTATTGTTAGATTTTTCCGTGAGTAAAGAATAATATACCTACGGCGGCGTTTATGATGTTGTAGGCACGTATCGATTTTCGATACAGTTTATAACTATATAATATAATATATATTATATACACACACACATATATATATTATTGTAAATATATTATAGGGTTTTTGTATTGTAACTATATATATATATATATATATATTATATAGGTGCGTAGGTATATAATGGCGTGTTTTACATGTATAGGCTCTTGTTGACTATAATAACGATATACGAACGTATGAAAATAAAATCCTATTGTGAACTTAAATCCCTTACACATATTATACTGTGATTCCTATCTAAAAGTTTACTATTGTTAAACTCAAAGACTATATATTATGAGGATATAAAAAAATAAAAAGCATAATCTAATACGGGAAATAAAATCTAAGACTTCGATCTCCGACTCTTGCTCTCACGAGTGAAACTATTTCGGACTCACGCGGCTCGATCTAGGGAAAGATTTCGTATTTGTTCAATTTTATACATGACAAAAAATAATCATCATGTTTCGAAAATCACGCTTTTTTCGTTAACACTTATGTGATCAGGATTATAGTGTACCTTTGTACCTAGATATTATATTATAGTATAATACACAAACAAGATCGACGAGAGCAAATAATAATTTATCCGTAGCAGTGACGTATTTATTGGTGGGGGGCAGGAACATTCCCCCCCTCATATACGGTATTTATTCTATTGCTTAAAGTGCCCGCAGCCAATGTAGTTTTGTACACAAAAATAAGCTCAACGAGAATAATGATCCTGTTAAGTAGAATCAAACACATTTGATGTTTATTTTTTTTAACTAATAAAGAATAATATTCACATCGAACTCCGTTTTTCAATATTTTTATCTCAAACTTTAAGATGTGTTCAAAAATAATACAATTTTAAGCCTTTTTTTACAAATTATATTATACCATTATTTGAAGTAAAATAAAAGTTGGAGTTCGATACGGCCTGTAGGAAGTCTTTTTCTTTTAGATAAAAAATAGTTATCATAATCCGACAATTCTACAAGGCTTGAGAATTATTCCTGTGAAGTAATTTATTTTTATATAATACGAGTACATCTTAGCAACCCCCACCGCTAAATAGGTATCGGACAGTAGAATAGTGTAACAGTATTACAATTGAGATGACAACTATAATATAAAATTAAATTTTCAAATTTTATAGAAAATGGAAAACCCCACAAAAAAAATGATTCACAACTACGCTATTGATCTGTAGCGGTGAAAAATCACTCTACCACTATGGAATACCACTTCGAGATTGAAAAACAATATTGCCGAAAATCACATATTTTACTCGTATATTAATAATTTGCTCTGCACTGCTCACGTCATGGCGGTACAAGTGTAACACGTCTAAGGGGTGAAACGATCGGTTATGTAAATAAAAAATAAATATTTAATAATATGCAAACAAAAATCGAAAAAACTTCGTTGCACGGTTGGTCATAAGAAATATTTTATTTAGACCTCGTAAACCACTACCAAGCGTCGTGAGGCTCAGGGTACAATTGAGAGTAGTTTGTAAAATCTATACACCCAATTCATGTATATATTGCATGTATGATGGTGTGTGTGTGTATGTGTTTTCCAAATACCAATACACTTTATTATATTTTTATTCGTGTGTTTTACGGAGGAGGATCCTAGTATCAAATGTACCTAATATTTATAAAAATATAAATCTGTAATATAATATTATATTATTCATCTGTTCAAAATATGTGAGCTATAAACAGCAATATCCAAAATAAATCGGGAAAAAACTGTATTGACTACATATATTTGTTGTACCTGTATTTTATGTATGAAAAATCAATTTAATTCATTAAAATGTAATTCATGCAATGAAAAAAATATTAATTTAATTGGGTATACAATTGTACCTATTTCTACTATTTCTGAATTGGCAGCAGAAATGTCCAACAGAATTAATGGAAATTATTACAATTTGGGTAACATAATTATAAAATGGTCTAATAATTAATATACAAGTATATAATATATTACCTACTTTCTTTAAAATTATATTATAATTATTTGTTATAAATAAAAATTGTAACTTTTTTTATTGACCAACAATTATTATTAATTTTCTTTTTGATAACTGAAACATTTTATATTTAATATTTATATACTATTTTAGTCGGTAAACCTGAATTAATAAATTAAAAGACAAGCATACTAAAAAATTCTGATCGAATTTCACTTATATAAATGGAAGTTTTAAAATATATATTATTTTCTAAATACCTAGCCATTAAATAAAATAATTGCATGACAGATGGATTTATCAAGAAGATCCAATTTTTTTCTTAAATACATTTTTTTTTTAGATAAATCTCCACTATATGGGTAAAACGATTATCTAGTGATTTGGGATGTTGTGTAAAGTGTTTATTGTTATGGATTTAGTATTTAAATTTATGTTGGGTGGTGGCTAGGCAAACCATCCGTGAACGATAACGTTGAATATTAGAACCCCGTCATAAAAAAAAAAGTTTGAAAAGTTGTACTGAAATATCCTTTCCCAAATTCAGTTGCATAGAATTTCTTCATAATGTATCGTTATTAATTGCATTGGAAAAGTATATGAAAAAAATATGGTTTTTTAAATTATTATCTATTATCTTTATGGTTCATATTATTTTTTGTCCAGACTTATATCGTTATATAATTACTAAGGTATTAAATTATTTTAGCGAATGGGATGACATAATAAGTAAGTGGTATTAAAAGTCAAAACCGGGACAACATCACTGCACAGCTGAATGTGCCCGTCATCCGTGAAAACATTAGTGTTTTAATATTTCACTGAGTATTAATGAGTACGATGAGCGATAATTTGATTCCATAAAATCAAACACAAGGCTTATACATAATATATTATAGCCATGTACCAAAATGTACGCGAACACGCTGACAGAGATTTCGTTTTAAGTGTACTAACATAATCGTGTTCTGAGCATTTTGGTGTGCGTTGAAACAGTTATAAAGCGGAGACAAAAGACGATATACGAAATATTTCATAAAAAAAAAAAATTAATAATTTTTACAACCATTTTAATACCAGGCCAAAAGGGCAATCTTTTGTCTCTCTCCCTGAAGTATTCCACTGAAGTTAGAGCTGCCAAGTCTTGCGGAAGCTGTCATAAATAAAAATGGTCATTACTCCTCGGTTCAAGGAGAGATAATTATTGATCTCGACAAAATTCTTGAAACTTTTTTTCCGATCAACCCTTTGGTGCCCACGAACAATGGCATACAATATATTAGATAGTTATGGTTTTGAAAAATACATTACCTAGTTTAAACTAAAAATGTTAAAACAAAATGATCACGCCTTGAATTTAAATTTTAAACATGATACTATAATATAACAAACGTCATATTTATATTAAATAATATTTGAATACTATAAACATATTAAAATACTTCTGTATATATAATTTATGACATTGCTAAACACACATTAATAGTAGTATAAACTGTGTAATTTAATTTAATGTAGGTACTATACTGACAAGTATAAACCTGGTTAGACTTTATCATCGTGTCATCTTATGTCGATTTTTGGTGACAGTGCAGTAAAAGTATTTAATTATACATATCTTATGTTTAGTGTGATTATTAGGTATTTGATAATACTCTCGAGGTCAAACCGGAAGTAATTATAATCAGTATACGGAAATGCTTAATAATATTCGAAAATTTGTAGGACAGCATTTCGGTTGATGAAAACATTCTTCATTTCTTTGTCATATATTCGTTTGGAATGGTCAATATTTGTTTACGAGTACGGAAAGTTCATAATAATGGTGGACATTATTATGATAATCGACCGTTTAAATACTTCCATATATACTTGTATGGACTGTATACCATGATATTCACGAATACTAATATAGTAATATCACACCACGGCTACATTTTAGAGTGTATAATATAATAAATGCAATAAATATAATAATATAATATGTATATGGATAATATGATAATATGATAATATATTTAATATTTATGTATAAATATAAAAGTATATAGTATAATATGACCTGTATAGATTAGATATATATCTATATAATAAGTAGAGGGAGAATCAAAAGTGAATTGTACTCTTTCGGAAACTTCAGTCACATCATTAAATTATGTTGGCGGAATAATAAATTCGTCGAATGTTCATAATGTCTGAATATATTATACTGATACGCATATCCGCTTAAAGTGGAAAAAAATAAAATCATAGCGTTTAATTTACGATGAAAAATAAATAAAAACATATGCTGTAAACCGATCGTTTCCAAGAGTACGGTCTTCATCAACGATTACCTATTTATTTTATTTTATTAAATTAGTTTTTTTTAAATTTGTGTTTTTTTTTTTTTTGAAAACAAATGCACGAGTTCAACGAACGATAAAAACAGTAACATGACCAACGATTGCCACGTGCGAGATTATTTAGACGAAGACGTGCGGAATACGATTCCACCGGACCAGATCAATAGACTGAGCTACTGTTTGCATCCCGACGGTTACATTAACCCCTACGAAACGCCGGTCGCCTTAACCGAGTACCAGCTAAAGTAAATTTATTTGAAATATCATATTCGCAAAACCCGTTCGCTCGAATATTAACGCAACGTCGCAGTGTTATAAGTTGATTATTATCATCGGTATAGATAATTGTATCGAACTTGAAACGAATTAAAAATAAGATTGTTGTGTGTTTCATATATTGTTATTATGGTCGTCGTAAATGTTCACCGATTCAGTTTATACTTATCAACCTTATCTGAGAACACAGAAATCTATGATCAGTGGACCATGGTAATGGTTTGAGTGTATATATTTGACTAAACTGAGTGTATTTGTATATTTTATATGTGTGGAGGGGTAGATTGCGTGGAATCTGCGGAATTACGTTTTTAATTTTATTATTTAACTATTGTTCAGCAATATTAACATATCATAACATTATTATGTCATCGAATTGAAGTGCTCGGACGTATCTATATATTTTAGGGAGTACTAAAGTAATGTTATAAGTTAGGACGTTAGGTATCTCGTATCTACCAGTCAACCCTCAGCTGTAATACATTTTTAAATTTGAATTCTGTCTTAACTTCATCGCAACGATTTCGCGATACGGATAACAATATATAGGTAAGCCATTCGTATCAGCTCACTTAAAGTGTCACCTACAAATCCACGGTGACTTACCGAGTCATTCGTTATGACCTACGAGTAGGAAGTAAGTATTAAATACAAAACAATAATACATTTTAATTGTATTCTTTAAATTAATTATTACATATATTGACTTAAGTAACTATTGTATTTTTTTTATGCATTAAATTAATTAATAATTTATTTTTATTCTTTAATGTTATAATATTCTTAGAATTTATAATAAGTTTACCATCGATGTAAAATTAAAACAAACTGCACAAGTACAGTAGACATGTTTATATCATTAACATCATTTATTTTTTTATTAATTTTTGGTTCGTATCATACTTTAATTAAGTAATCCTGTAATGGTGTCATGCATTGAAAATTTAATTTTTGTTTTTAAGACTTACCAGACCACTTCAATCGTATGTATATTTTAGTTTGTGTTTGGGTGAACAAAATGTTCATAATGGTGTGCAATATTTTATAATATTGTATCCTACGGAGATGGGAGAGTTGCATTCGTTTTCTACTCATCTGATATATTAAGTTGTATTGGACACAATTTAATTTTGGATTATTAGTATAAGTGTCGTAACACGGTCACGTCTTTCAATCATTAAATATTTTTTTCCTAGAACATCATTGTTTCTCCAACTCATACCAACAACCCACTTCGATACCATAGTTTTTCATAGTTTTTATATTCGAGAACACTCTCACTTAAACCGTTGTAAATATGACGTCGTCATCGTCGTCACCGACGCAATACCTATGTCATTATATTGAAATTGAAAATAATATTTAGTATAAGGTACTTTGTGCGGTATTATAATTAATATAATATTGTGTTTCTACTTTCTAGTTTCGAGTTCCGTGATATCATTATGCGTTGGTAGGTATATAGCTATTAATTTTCGTTAAATAGTAACATACTCCATGTCGCAGTTCATTATTCGATATTCTCGTTATCAAACTGTCGCATAAAAAATATATTTCAAAGGCGTAATACTGACGAGTATATTATTATCGTCACGATACAGCACTCTGCCGCCACATTGACAGTATAATAACGAACTCGTCACCGTCATCATCGCCATCGCCGTCATCATCATCAACTTCGTCGTCGTACGTTGCCGTCGTATCTTGCGCACCTATCTTGCGGTGTTGCAATGCGCACATTGTTGTTTTACCGGTCGGCCCCCGTCGGCTGCTGCAGTCGGATCGTCTGTGATTTTAATTAATTTAATTAAAATCCTTTAGTGTTTTACACACTGCCGTGCGCAATCACTCGAACGCCACTGGGGTGGCGTGGCCGATGTCAGGTCTCGTATATATAATATTATAGATACTGCTACGAACCGACTGCGGCGGCACGATATCATAGTGTTTTATACAATAATAATAATATAATATACGCAGGTATGTTTGTAAATTGTAATCGTCACGTGCTCCGCAGTAAGAGGACGACGACGATGCCGTCCACGAGAAATGATTAAACTCGACGTCCTATATAAACAGCGGTAGTTGTAATAGTAACCAGTAGCAGTGCTAATGGTAATAATAATAATAATACGACGGTATAAATATCGCGATTAACTTTGACAACGTTTGTTAGGGCTGACCTCGGAATAAGGTGATATAATAAATGCTTATTAAATGAGACAGTGATTTATGTCATTCGCCGCCAACTCTTAATGGCAAACATTCGTTTGAAACACCTAAGTTTTCGTCCTCACGCGGTATTCCCGAGCGTCGCGTCGTCGTCGTCATTGTCGTCGTTTCGTCCGAAAAACCGTTGTCGTGTGGAACGCATAAAGTTTTTTTTTTTCCAATGTCACGGAGCCTTTAAACATTATTATAATATACGATAATAAGTCATTATTAGGTTTTATTATCGTTATCGTGCAGGCTGGCCAACTAGGTTCTCGGCTTCAGCACTATTGTCATACAGTTTCTCCGAGTGGTGTGCACTATAATCATCATCGTTGTAGGTATAGGTATAAAAAAAGCTGAATATATAATAAAACTTGTTATATTATATGGGTATATAATATTACGTCGTAAATGGCAATATAGGTAGGCACGCCTATCGCACAGAAGTGACCGAACTATTATTATTAGCCACGAAATCGTTTAGACCTGAGAACGTTTGAGTAAAATTATCTAGTGCAAAGTAAAAACAAATACACCCAAGCACATAATATTTTACTGGAAAACGTGGTTTGATTGTATAAAATATATTGTGTGAGACTGCAATTTAATGTGAGTCCCCTTCACCAGCACTCCACTTCGTTCGTTCAAGGTATCTATGACTACGTCCTCGCAATCGAGAAAAATTATATACGCGTCCAGGACGTTCAATTCTATGGTAAAAATAAAAAGTCTATATAAATAATAACGTAGTTATATAAATAACCTATAAAATAATATGTCAAATTATAAGTGCTGTATTTTTTTTTGTTACTAAAACTCCGAATATAATACTGTTAAAATCTTGAACATATTTTTTTGTTTTGGTTCTAGGTTTTAATATAATAATGTGTTCTGTATTTTTTATTATTTTATTTTCTTGTGTTTAAATCGAATATTTATCATTAGTTATCAACGTGACCCTCTACAAAAAGTGACCGTATAGAAACAAGTGCGTATTAAGAAGTTTCATAATATTTCACTTTTTTATCAGCCCTTTAACTTATATTATAAAGTAGCAGGGACTGCAGGGTATATGAATATTGTAGTGATCCTCGTACACGCGTGGCCGTGAACCGTCTTGGAAGCGGTGGTCTCGGTAGTAGGTATAGACGTAGGTGACACAATACTATCGATTAAACAAATGAAATACTAAGTCTCTCTCTGTTTAATTATTATTCTACACAAGTTAATCATTTGCATACTAAAACAGTAAACATGAAACAAATTAAAATCAATTAAAATGTATTTATTATTTATATATTATGTACACACGTAACAGAGTGTGTATATGTCATATCCATTCTTCGAGGAGACCGAATAACGTGAACAGAAAAGAAATATTATAACTATAACATACATAACTATTTATTTTATTATTTGTAATGATTCTTTACATATTAAAATATCATAGAACTTTAACAAATTTAAAATGGACATTTGATATTATTTTCCGCTTCTATACAGTGTATAGTTGATTATTTACTATAGTTTTATTTTACACGTAGCCACATAGGTGAGTATATCAAACCTGCAGGTCCGCGGTTTCAGCCGAAGGTTTTTACAAAGTGCCATCACTGTCTGATGATATCCATATGCTCAAATATTGTAACTGCGTATCACTCTGTATAACTGCACTGTACCGTGTATGTAGGTATTGCACGTTCAAGCTGGAAAACGCCAAGCAATTAGACGTTTCGCGTGCCGAACGAAACCGCGTGCTGGCCCTGATGGAAAACTTGTCGACAGTTCAGCAGCGGTCCTACACCAACCCTCACGATTCCCATTACCCGGTCATCGGTTCGACAGCGATAAAACCAGCGCTGGACCGGAGCAAGGAGGCTGAGATGAGACGCTTCAAGATGGACGGCTGGAGCGAATATCAGGCCGTCTACGACCGGTACGGATACAAGGCGATCGCGTGACGTCGAGACGTGCACTTAAAAATATTTCTTATATCACAATAATAATAATAATATCATAATCGTACGAGTTCCTACGGCGAGCACTGTGGTTGGAACTCATCATCTGAAATTCTGAACGCCAAATCACGCGCCTTCGATCTGCGTTTATTGTAATAATTATTATTAAATCGTTTTGTTGTATTGTCATATTTGGTTTTTAAATATATTACAACGAATTATAATAGGTACCATAGAATAATATTGCATTGAGATGTAATCATAAAATCGACCGTTCTTGACAGGTTTTTTTTAACACAGTGTGATAAGACAATTATCAAACACGCCGACAATAAAGACATAACACCACCTGCAGTGATGATCTGACCTACCACTACTACCTACTATAAATCATAGTCTTGTCACATTGTTAAAATATTATGTCGACTATAATGAATATTGACAGTAGACAATATTATTTTTATTAATAAAAACTTTTGAAAAATAGATACACTCATACCCGATGCATACCCAATGTATAATAACTAAAAAATTCGAAATCTGTACGCGCTGCGATATGATATCGGCACATGCATTTTCACAGCGTGTCTGTAAGACCTCCTTCGTCTAGCCTCTAGTGGTAATCGTCGTCGCTTATGATAATATACCTACCACGACCAGAGTTATAATGTATAATAAATGCTCTAGCGTATCTGCAGTTGCGTTCATTGTGATAAACGCGGTTTAGACGCTTTAATTTTTTCTTAAACACCAGACTATATCGCAATTAAGGAACACGCCCACAAGGTACCACACCACCAGTGCAAGGTTGAATTCAATGTGAAATATTATAATTAGATCTGGTCTACCTGCACATCGCACGCACGTCGATTTTATACAATATTGATATTGACTACCCTATGGTAATATTATTTTTATTAATTCAAAGTCTCGAAATGTAGGGCAGCGTACACTCGTATATACCAAGGGATCACGGATGTCCTTTTATATAGTATAGGTATATAATATAATATCGAAATACAGTTGAAATCTGTGTACGGAGCTGCGATACGTCTGCGCAGTCTCTCGTCATCGAGCGGTAATTGTCGGTCATGATAGTATACCACAACCAGTGTTATAATGAACGCTCGCGCATTTTTATCTATAACGTGCGAGCGTTGGTATATACCTGGTATACACTAGCTGTGGCGTTCGTGCGATTACGTACCTACCTAGGTGAACGTACACTTGACGCAACGACGTAAAAGATTAAAGGATTGTAATTTAATTAATTAAAACCTCCGGCAGACTGACGTTAGCAGAACAAAAATAATTGTGGCGAACCACAGATTAATATTACCGTTGTCAAAGGCGGCGGCGAATTCAGTTTTACAATACGCGCGCACACGAACGAGCGAGTGAACATTTCCAGACAACCGTTTACATAATAATATTATTATGATAATCTCTCTTTTATGGTTGCTGTTTTCTGTCAACGAGGCACACGCGTGCACGCCCAAAAAACTGGGCGAAACGCATGCATGCGTATTGAATATAATAATATGATTTAATTTTAATAATAATAATAATAAACTGCGATATACGAAAACGGAGATGTTATAACAAGAGGAAGACGTCATCGCACTGTTGATTTCTCCTCCCTCTGTCTGGTCCACGCGCAACACAGACAATTCGCACAAAATTATTTCATTTTTTTATGTTTCGAGTAATCTTAAAGAAAAATATCATCTATTACAATAATCATAGAAAGTAATATTTTTTACGGTACGTAGGGTATATGGCTATTTGTCTGAATAGTGTCTCAAAACAATTGAAAATATGTTCATTAAAATGTATAAATTGCTTTTCTGAGTCCAATTCATAGGAAAATAATAATAAACTATAAAAACGATACGTCAAACCCTCAGATATATTATACCGTTTAATTTTTGGAATATCTGGTAATGTTACTACAAGGTTACTCAAAAATCGTTAAAAACATTATAACACGAATGCGTGTTATCTATAGTGATTGTTTGAGAGAGAAAACAAATATTACACTAGGCTGACACAACGGTGTTTGTTTTTAGAAGGAAACAATTAGAAATACAATGTACCATACGTGTTATGTTCACAAACTAAACTAAATATTTTCAAAAAGAAACTATTCAATCGTTAGCCCCGACCGACCACAGTATAATAATACATTACACTCGCTCCAATGGTGAACTCAAAGTATACCAATGGCGTAGGCTCACCCAGAAATTTCCTGGGGAGGGGTGAGGTCTAATATTGCAGAAATTGATTTGTACGAATTTTAATATAACCATAATAATAATATATTTGAAGAAGTTATGTAAAAAGATTTATTTTTTATTTTCACTACCTATTTTAAATTAGTTTATTTGTTGTAACATTTCTATCACAGAAGAATTTCGTGACTTTTTTACATTCCGTCCCATCTCGTTCATGACCTACTCGGTGGCCAAGGGTATATCACGATATAATATTTACAACGTGCAAGTCTAATCCGTTCTATCAGCCCTGTGCGAGAAAATATATTTTTCAATTTATTCTAAACTCATTGTCGTTTATAAAAACAAAAATAGAATAAAAAATAATGAAATAACAATATTAAGTCATATCCGCGTGTGACAACTGACAAGGTCTCTGTTTTACAGAAAACATTGACATTTTTTTTTGTTTGTAATAATACATTTTACTTAATTATTTTTAATTTTAAAAATGAACTATATTCAAATATAAAGGCAAGAAATAATATTGTCTAGGGCTTCACGTAGACTTTAATTATTTTGAAGCGTGTAATATTACGATCATATTTTTAAAAGTATTTAGGTAGATACTAAAAATGTACAATATTGTTGACGATGTCTGTGCTTATAATCGTGTCGTTGGAAATTTACATCGTGGTCAATTGGATCGGGTCACAGCAAAAAAAAACTACTGACGATTTCTAATTTATAAAGACACCAAAAAACATATATAAATATTATTAACCACTATAAATAGTATAAAAGCATTTTTACATTTTTATTTTGTGAAAAAAAAAAGGAAGGAGGGGTTTCGCTTCTTGTGTGTAAGCCACGGTTCAAAAATGCGAGACTGTAATATATCAGTGTGTACCCTAAGTAAAATCGTGTGTCTGACTTAATAAGAATTATAACCATAAACTCATAGAAATAGACGGAACACTTAAGGTCACCACGGTCTGCAGCGGTAGTGGTTACGGCAAAATGAGTCTGTACACAATTTTACCACCATCACCAAGACAAAATAATTTTACTACCACCACCAAGACAAAATAATTTTACCACCACCACCAAGACAAAATAATTTTAACGCTACTACTGGCGACCTTAACGCGTATAATTGGGTGGAGTTTGTTACGAGGATCGGGTGCTGTAAAAGCTATGTATTGGCTGTCCTCGGACCAGTACCATTTATCTCAGTCTTAGACGTTTCCCAATCCTTGGGACAAATGTTTTGTCTATTTTTATAGATCTGCGTGGTACGAATACGTCAAAGAAATAATTTCTTGGGACACTGTCGTGTTACTACCACATGGTTTGTTATTTATTTAAAAGCACAATTGCAAATGGCTGTGAAGCTTAGATGAAGTCCTATCTAAAAAATCTATTATCCCGTGCGAGGTTCACAATATATTATTATTCCTGTGAAATTGAAATTGTATATAATATATTATATAATAAAATATACACATGATATGAAATAGTATATCATATCGTTTTTTATTTTTTTAATAACTATTATGCTGAAATATTACGTTCTGTTCGGCAATGTATTTTATGTATATTATTCATAAATATTGTTTTCTTTATTACCGTATAGTTCTTTTTTTTAATATTATTTCAAGTGAAATAAAACAATTCTATGAATGTGTTTGATAATAGAAATAAATTTCATGAACGTCTATTGAATAAATTCCGTAATTTAAACTGACGAAGCTCTCGAGATTTGCTAATTTACATTTACTTATTTTTAGAATCCCATTTAAACCAAAACTATATAACTTTTTATGATTAATTTTAATAAAGAATTCATTAAAAAACTTATTATTTACTTTTTTTAATGGTTTTGATGTGTTTTTGTTGAAAATAAAAAACAAGTTAAGAAATGTAATTTTCTGTTCATTAAACAAATTAAAAAAGAAAAAAAATCGTGTTTAAAATGCTTTAGTTTCTACCCGATTCGTAGTATCACAGCATCATTTTATTTTTACAAAATGTTCATCTGACATAATATCTGAAACGATTGTTCAAATTATTTTAAATAATAATAATATACAATTAATAATTTGTTATAAGAATTCTAAAACTTCGGAAAAGAAATTCTTATTGTTCATTGTTCGATTCGTACTTATTATTACAATTCATTATTAAACGGTATAGTTCGTATTAAAGTTTAACGCAAATATTTGCTATATAAATAAGCATATCAGGTGCTTATCAGTAATAAATAAAGTATAAATAAAATAAATTATTGTTTAATATTATTCTAGAAAAATATAATATTGTTCATCGATCGACGACGCCAAACAACTCGAACATAGAACACATTATGTCAAAAACAGAATAAATATTATAGCATCGTGATATAGCATCGTGGTTCTAAATTTTCGTCAATTGCTTAGTAAAGAGGGGTTCTTGAGCCACGCCCCCCCTTCCCCGAAATGTTAAGAAAATTTAAATAATATTCATATGGTCAATAAAAATTACTACAGTCTACAAATATAAATTTGTATAACCGTACAGGAACCGAACTTCAGAATCTATATTATTCTAAACTTGAACTCATGGGAGACCCTAGTTAAGCCAATAGTCAGCATGAAAACACACTATCAAAAATTAAATCGGAGTACCTACCCACCATAAAATATACGCATATTATAATATTATAATACAATAATAGTTATACACAATGTTTGCTGTGGGTATTTAATTGTATCACATTATTATATTATATCGTATAGGACCCTCGTATTATACGACGATGGACTAATGAATTCTGAAAACAATAAATATATTTTATATCCACCTTGTACGCAGAATATTGTACAGTACATTATTCCGTCATGCACGACATCCCCCTCCCAGCAACTCGCAACCCCTATTAAACTTAACTGTGCACATAGGTCGGGTTGTACATATAAAATATATACTTGTTTTAAGTATATAAACGCGATGTGACGCTACGGAATAACGTAACAATATGATATATATATATACTATGTATAAGTATTATATATAATTGCATTACTCAATGGTAGTCACCGTCACGCATCGGTATCGAGTTAAAGAGCCGAGGGATGCGTCGACTAAACTCGGTCGCGTTTTTATGTGGTGTTTTTTTACGTGATTGTGTTGCCAATGGACATTGTTGTCGGTCGTGAGAGTTTACGAATTTAGTTGCCGCGCCCCTCTCCACACCATTATTATATATACCGTTGGCGCGTTATACTTTTTTAAATTTACGAAATTAAGTTTACCGACGCAGTTCTCCACCGTCACTACATTGTGTGTACTGTGTATATTATACTGTACAGTGTATGTGTGTGTGTGTGTGTGTGTCGTTTTTTGCCACGTTTGTCTTCCATCGACCTCGGTAATTGCGTTTGGAAAATTAATCTTTACTATTTTCAACGTTTTACGGACGTGGAAGGGTAACGAATTTCTGTGAAAGACGTATGACGTACAATACGGCTATAATAATATCGTTCAATCGTGATTTGTATTTTAGTTAATTTTGTAGCCTGTCAGTGTTAATAATAATCGTATTGATATTAAGATTTTGTCGTAGAGTTTTGTAAATAAGAACAGTTAATGAAAAATAAAATGTTTGCCTATAATACAATATCTGATTTAATATCTAATTTACCCTATGCAAGAATATTACTTATCCGACCACTGTATACGACCACCGTTGATGCATATTCCAGTATAATTGTGAAACGTTAAGTATACTGTTGGGAATACTTTTTGGGTGATAGATTAACTCAGTGCTCATAATGTGAGAGTGATGCGATAGATAGCTGGTACAAGCGTACAATCTTGAACAGTCGATTGCGTTCACCCAAGCCCTATTCTTGAATCAAAATTCTTTATGCGTTTGATACGAAAAAACCATTATGCTCAACCCGTTAAGACCCAAAACTTTGGGTATAAGGTGTTTGCGTGCGAGCGTTTCGGGGTCATGTTGAACAATCCGAAATTTGTACCACTGAAGCTTTCCAATCAATTATTTCATCTTATGTTAGTCCTTATCATGCTTCAGTACGTACCTATATCCAGTAATACATTGCAGATCGATGTTTCGACAATCGAAAACATTAACCAAATATTATAATGAACTCTATGACAAACATCAATCTCGTACGAATTCTATCATTTCACTATTCAAATCACAAATCGAACAAAATAAAATATTTATAATAAAAAATAAATACCTATCATTAAATAATTGTATGTGTTTAATAAATTAATAAAATTAAAAATAACCCATAGGTTAAAACATTAATATAGAAAGCGTGTAGATATCATTGTAAGCTATCTTTAATTATATAGGTAGCTATAGTATGAGTAAAATAAACCTACTCTCAGGGATGCTGGGCAGAATGGAGTTAGTTATTACATTTTGAACATATTTAATGTACCCTAAACTTCAAGTGTGAATCACCCTGTATAGTAATTAGTAAGATACTTTGCGTTTATACTGCAGTGAGTAAGTAACACAAAAATGGTTACGCGAAACCGCCGTAAACCACATAATAATAAATAATTTCGAATTAATTCACCGTCGTCGTCATCGTAATGAAAATGATGAAAAAAAAAACACAAAACAAATGTGCGACTTGGTTTTCAGCGGTTAATTATATAAATTGCATTTACAGTTACGTGACGTGTTTGTAAAAAATAAAAAATATAAACCACGATGTTCTGTGCTGTACTTAAACTGTATTACCTAAATCTTTTTCTTTTTCTTTCTCCTTCACCCTCATAATATGATTAAACATTTCGAAAGTTATATTACGCACGGAGAAGCTGCAGAGTGGGGAAAAAAACAGATTTGTATCCTGCTATCCCACATTCCTTGTCGCGTATACCTGGATCTGCCACATAATATAAACTGTACCTTCATAATATAGGCAGGTATATACGTATTATTGTGTGCTCAACGATATTAAATTCAACAAAACCAAACCGATCCGGAGCAACCCATGCGGGGTTTGACTACGTTGCGAAATTCTTTAGTGTTTACATTCATCCCCGCATAAGCCGTTTAATATCCGTGAAAAAACACGAGGAGGTTCGACGAATTGATTTCTTCGGGTACGCGTTTACGCGAGGAAACTATGTAAATGTCTATAATATAATATATGCGTGTGTGTATATAGCACGCATTGTACACAAGCGTCTTCAAACGGACCGTTATTTCTCATCAATTTCCAATTAATTCGGAAACTTTAATACTATACCACGAAATCCGTCCGGGACAAGGCTCTCAAACGACTGTTTCTGCAGCTTTTATTCAGTGCCACCTTTGGGGATGGTGCGATGAGTGTTGTTCGCAAAGAACGACGAGTAGGTACAAGGGACAAAAGAAAAAAACCGACCGAACAACGAAAACACGTAGTCGGTTTATTACAATAAACTCGATCGCTCTCGCGGAGTGCATGTGAACTGGCAACAAATCACCACATGCTAACCAACTAACTATTTAATATTAAACAGTGCCACTGAGCTGTAATGCTATAATATTATATAATTGACACATTCTGCAATATCCATACCACACTGACTGTCCAAAGTGGCCGTTATGACGACTTTCGCGTCACTTAATATTTTCCATTCATGGAGCAATCGATCACAGCTCCTGTTATAACATTTAAAATCTCAATATTCATATGATACGTTCGATACTCGCTGCAGGTGACACCATTCTAGAGTTCCTATGATTTTCCATCGTGGGGGCTCTCGAATACGCACAACTCGCGATTGTTGATGTCTCGTGCTAACCAATACGAAGGTACGAGACCACGGACGACCTCATCCAGGATGGTGATTTTATGGCTGCATCCGAGTCGGGTCTTGAATTTAAAATTGCTATACTAGTTGGGTCCCGGATTTGCTCAGGTACTACACTATTTGGGTCTGGGATTGTTTTAAGTACTACACCATTTAGGTCATTTAGGACCTGACATTTTTTTGGTGAGTACTTCTCTGTTATAACATTTTCCTACCCGTTTCAACAGACTTTGGACTTTATATGAAGTATACATAACCTAAGGTATAATGGAATTATAATATAATGGGAAACCTTTTCTGCAGACCACCAGACAAACAACATTTCTCTGTACCTTGTGACTGCACTCCTGCTGCTATAGACGTGATTGTACGAACAAATTTTTTAATAATAGATACAGATTTACCCGACCAATATGAAATTAAGTCCTGGGACCTCAAATGGAGATAGAAAACAAAGTAATACCTACTTTAGCCGACTTAACCGATTCGTTCGAATTGCCTCGGATAGCTGGTATTCATAACGACCATTGTACCTACTGAAATGACAAACCAAAAAATGTAAATATAAAATAATAAAAGGGTATAACCTGAGATAATGAATTATGGCTAATAAGTAATAACCATACTACCTATAGTTGAAGCTATAAAGTGCAAAAAACTTCATCACGAACAATAATTGATTACATTAATAAATAATTATAAAGGTTGAATTTCGCTATATGAAATAAATCAAACCTGCGTGTATTATATTGCCGGCATAATATACGATTTACGCCTACATTATATAGCGGGACACCACGGACAGCCGGTGTTATATTTTAAGTATAGTAATTTATCGTTTCAAAATTCAAAAATATTGTACTACGCAGTGCTGCACTGTTTCGCGGTAAAAATCGTTAGCCAGGTTAGTGTTGTTATCAAACAATACCTATATTAGGTACGCTATATTCCAGGCGTGGCCAAACTGTTTTTGATCATGATCTACTGAGATTATATTTTTCCTCTGAGGATCGACTAATGTAAAAAAAAAATAGTACCTACTGCTAATATAAAATATAATACAATTAAAGTTTAAAAATATCTAAAAAAAAATGTTTTACATTAAATTTCAAATTATATGAACATTGTATGTACTGTTGACGTAGAAGTGTGTCATTGCAATATATTATTATTGTCGTTGGCCAGTTCGGTATTCAGACTTCCTATGTGACTGTATCTACTGAATGAATATTAATAATAAGTCATAATTGCAAGGGGAGATCAACTTTGAAATCGTCCAAGATCAACCGTTTGGCCCCTTTGTTATATTCGTTCCAAAACTCGTATATATTACTATCGAAAAACTATCGAATGCGATCTTCGTCGATACTGACATCATCCGATCATCGTTGCTGCTGAAATATTATTTAACGTTTCGCAGGTAGTTGTTTTTATATTATATACTACGTTTTAATTTTTACCGTACTAGCCGGTGAACTGTTTTTCCTCTTTAGTCGCCAAAAAAACGTTTTATCGTACACACAAACACACACAAAAACACACTCACATATTACATAGGTACCTAATATATTAATATTAAATATATATATATATAAACGTTCTTGGCCGACGTCTATAAAATATATCGCGTAGAGTGGCGGCGGGGCGTTAAAATAAATATGCATGTGCACGCGTGTTGTATTATTAAATTTAAACACCGTGTCTACCATGCTAAAATGAAAAACGTATATATTTTATAGGATAAAAAAAATTTAATAATAATAATAAAATATTTGAACCTGTGTGTACGTACCTATACACAGCGCGTCGCGTATATGCGCGTACATGTAGGTACCTATCTATATACGTGTATTTATAGTGTGACTAGCGCGAGTAGTTTTTTTAGGATTAGGTGTACCACTCTGAAAGTATCAAGATCGTATTCCATTTGTCGGCACTTACTGCTCGTGAATTATTTTTCTATTTCGTTCGCTCGCAAACCACGACGATGTGAGACGTCGCGCAAAAAATATGACAGCCACGCCATTGTACTCGGCTCGAGCTTATATAGGTACGTTCAGAGGTGTAGACGGATGGGGGGGGGGGGGGTAAAAGCTAATAATATGCTAATAATGAAGGCCACCCCTTGACCGTGTTTATTTTATCCTGTGTTATAATATTGTTTAAAAATAGATTTTACAAAAACCTATAGCCCCCACAAACAAAATTCCTGGAAACGCCTATGGGTGCGTTATATTATAATAACAATAACAACAATATTATTGTAATACGTCGAGTTGTATGTAGGTACCTACGGTACTACAGTACCTATAATAACATATATCTAATATTATGTACTCGATTTCAGCAACGCCATCGAGTCTCGTCATACACGTGTGACCGTGTAATTGACGCTATTGTAAATAATATTATTATAATAATATATGCATATAATATGATATTACATTATAGTAATAGATATATCGATGACGACGAGTATTATCATTCGGACGGAGTTTCGGTGGATTGCGAGCGATGTAATAATATAATATTACAACGCCACTAATCATACATTGTATCTGTATAATAACGCTATATCATAATATAGAGTATAATAATATAATACACGTACACCGATACACACACTCTGCATGGCACCTACACTCCCGTATTCCGTTGTCGTATTGAATACGCGACGTGATGCGTTGACTTGGGAGTGTAATAATAATAATAATAATAATAATAATAATAATAATTATAATAATATTTATTATTATAATTTTGAAAGCGTGGAAAATTCGGCGCCTGACGTGTCGGATGATCACCTGAGCCGCGTTCCTCCCCTCCCCCCGCGTGGTGTCGAGCAGGACAATTCACCTGGCATGCTGAACCCCACTCGCCCCCCCCCCATTTTTTCATTCAATAGCAATTTTTAAATATTGGTAATCAAAAACCGTATAACTACTATTATTAATTTTTTGAGATTTTTACTACTACTTAAAAGGTTAGTGATACGAACTTCCGTTTTTACCAAATGAGAACCCCGCTTTTCTACTGTGAATTATTTCTGAAAATTTTAATTTTCTTTTGTGCAAGACTTTTGTCCATTACCATGGACATTTTATCCTTAGTACACACAAAGTTAAATAGGTATATCTTAAACGACTCGTTTGAATATTAATTTTGATACGTCAACGTTTTCAGAAAAATTATCCATTAAATAACTAACCGTATACAAATAGAAGTTGTCATCTGTACCTAACCTAACCTAACCTAATTATATTGTGTTAGGCATACGTAAGGAAAAATAGAGTGAGCATCCTTGGTGAATCGCCCTGTATATTAATTCTTCGTCCCCAGACGATCTATACATAGGGTCGTGTTCAGAAACTATACCGAAAAACGACGACGTGACTGGACGTGTCAGTCCAAAACGACTCCGTGTGTCGAAAAACTGTTCAACAGCTATAATATAATAGGTGGTACCCTACTTCAGTAATACAGTAAATTTTATATTAGATTTTGGCAGCAACTGTGTCTATATTGTATACGAATTCCTGTTGAATTAAAACTCGGTGTAATATAATTATCGCGTACGCGCGCCGTTCGTTTTGTCGGCAGAAAATTGTAAGTAATTTAATAACGTCATCGAAAGCGACGCATTCACATAATAGGTACGACATAATATTATTTCCGAACGTTAAATTCGTTTGGAAAATATTTGTTCAAAAATTATTTTCCAGCAGACGCATACATACGCATGTGACGTGTATGGTTGCGTATACTATATAGTCATTAAATACATCGTAACAGTGTATCGACCCCTAAAACAGTCATGCAAACTGTTAATTGACGATACGAGCAAAATTTCCAGAATCGTCGCAACAATGAATTCACGGCGTGACAGTCTTTTGGAAATATAAAACATATTAATGTACGCTTAGAAATTATTATCGTTCCATTTCCAACACACACCACCACATCTACGCAGACAAACGAAATAATTATTGAAATAAGAATTTGTTATTTTTCGATAGTTTGTTTTGATCACACCGCCGACCGTGGCCCGTTATCGAGTTCTGGAGTAAAAACCGTTACCTAGAGAAAGATTGCTATGTTGTCGGTGACCAGCATATTCTGCAGTCCTAGTTCCAATTTATTACAATAATATGTACTTTTTTTAGACGTTGTAATCGCGAATACCGAGGTGGCTTTTTCGAGTCTAGTTATAACGCTGATTTAGGGACGAACTAGACCGGAATATCCCTATAGACTCGTTTGTCTGAAGATGTAATCGATACCGTGTACTGCAGACGGCATGTTTAATACTACCTATACGAGTTTGTCTGCTCGCGATTGTTAGACATATTCTCTCGAATGAGTTTTGGTTAATGATTGTGATGAGTGGCCATGACGAGACGGTTGATTAACGGTTTATGGTCAGATAATAAGTATTTAAAGATTATAGTACATCAATTACACAGGTATATATTGCTAATTGAATGACACTCGTGATTAGTGTACCTACCACTTGAATCGCTTATGTTACAACAATTAGTACATAGGTACCTAACCACCTATTCCGGAAACATTATCCAAGTAATTTCTTCTGTCTTAGCTTTCAGTAATTAATACATTACAGCTCAAAGATGGCAGAGTGTTAAGTATAATGTATGACAGTAAACATTGTTATAGTCACTGCATTAACAACTATTTAAATTAAAATGATCCTAGAAGTATTTAATCAACAGTTCGTCGTTTAAATTACAGATAAAACTGGATTCTGTTCACATGAACTTTGGAAATTATCACAATGATATTAAACTAGTCAACAAAAGACAATTATATATTTTATTATGTTTTAATGACATTAGTTATTATATATTTCGAAAAAGAAAAGTGTACATGGTTTTATAACCATATTGGGGTTTTAACGAAATATCACCTGATAATAAATTGATCTTGTTCTTTTTGACATTGAACAATGTATAATATAATGGTTGGAGAGGACGAGGACCCCTCCTCCTCAAACAACTGATCTTTTCGTTGAGCACATAATCACAGACTGCTAAAATGCACTCAATATCGGATAGACACAGAATACATTGGCACCGCATTCGTATCTAATTACAAACAAAATCTAGACTTTAATAGACTAGATTAGAGTAGACTTCCTTAAGTAAACTAATGTGAAACAAAAGAATTGTAATATTATAATTGTATGTAAATGTAAACGTATTGTTAAAAATATAATGTAACAAATGGTTTGTGCTACCAAAGTTTGTTTTTTGTATCAATACATAATAGATATTTATAGTAATAATTATGTGCTGCATATTCATATACTGTTGGTTTGTTTAATATACACTTTTGTGCATTTAAAATATATTTTTATTCATCTCAACACCACTCATTTTATATTTTTGTCATTACTTAAAATTTCCAAGAATAGCCCTCAAAACCCCTTGGCTAATGCGTAAAAAGCAATTGCACTAGAATATTGTACAGTTCAAAAAATTTAACACGAAACTCAACTCAACAGAAGGTGCTCGCTATTTCTTCTTATATAATAAATAGCTGATCCCGCGTACTTCGTTCCCAGTAAAAATTCCAATCTTATGATTGTTGAACTTCTTTTAGGATCCACTTAGCCTCCTCGGTAGGTAATCTGACTACGTCGGATCGCGGATAATGTATGGCAGCATATCAGGTAGGAAATGTGCGAAAATTCGATTTACCCGTTAATGATTTGCCCAATTAACCAAAGACAACCAATAAAATAATAAATACTGATTTGTACAAATTATTTTTCCTATAAGCAATAGCAACCATTTAGTAATAAACATTCCTACTGTAAATCTCAAAATCCCCGTTTGAGCACCTCCCCGGGTTGGACCTACTGGGTCTAATTGTGAATCTAAATCATCTTGGGAACCACTCAAACACGTACAAAAAAAGTCTTCAAAATAGACAGACAGAGAAACATTCATTTTTATATACATAGATATTATCATCTATCTATAGAACATTATACTTTCGAAAACTAGGTCAAGATTGTACTTTAGAGAGGTCATTTTTTAATAAACAAATACCATTAATTGATTAATCAATAATCAATTTCATAATACGTAAAACCGTTTACTAAAACCTTAACCGTCAAACTATCTAAGTGTTGGTGGTCGAGAGCCGGCTACCACACCACTGCCTTTTTTAATAAATCAATTTCTTATCAATCGACTATGGGATTAATCGGGATACCCGATCAACCAGGAAAATCGATTAGAACCTATGATTGATAATCGGTTGTGTCAAATAATAACCTCGCAGGCCTAAGAGTATTCCCACATGTGTCCTGTTTAACTATAACTACTATTATACACCCGTAATATTATCAAGAATAACTAAAAACACTATTTTAGTTTTTTAAATATAACATTATGATTTGAAATAATTATCAAACTAGGTATAATAAGTAACAAATAACGATTTTGTGACTATGATGTTATTTATGATGTTTAAATTAATTTATACGGATGTATATAAATCAAATTCTACATTGTTTGTACTGGATGAACAGTTTGTCTTTGTTTCATTAAATTAACATACTTTTAAAAACGTTCTCTCTCGTTCTATGTATTACTACTCAGATATTTAAACGACATTTTTATTTTTCACATATGAATAGAACAAAAAAAAAAAAAATAATACACTTCATGATGATATTATTATAAAATCTTGATAATAATAAATGTGCAGTAATTACTACATTCGACTACAACAGCACATAATACCGACATAAAAAAATCGATTTGATGAATGTTTTCAGCATTGGATTCAATTAAATCTGACCTTAATCCGGGAATGTTAATCATCGACTTTCCAAAGGTAGCAGTACGAAAGCTACTATGAATGTTCATCCAAGTATTCGTGTTAAAGTTTAATTTTGCAAAATTGTTTCGGCATCATATTCAACATTTATTTAGAATTCACTTTCATATTATTATAGCATTAAATTGAATATTATTATATATTTCTGAAAATACGATGATTTGTATGGTTTTGAATGGGTAGGTAACTCATAATATATCAATTTTACAAATAATGAAGATATGTAATTTAAAACTTCGTAACAGATCCCGTTAAAAATTTAATTGTTTTTATAAAAATATATAACATATTAAAATTAAAAACTACACCATTCGTTTCACACGTTTATTTATTCGTAATACAATTATTGAGGACAATCAAAATCGGGACGACTGTAATAATAATTATTATTGTAGCACAAAGACTTGATGATAATTTAAATTTTACATATAATTACTAAGCTGATACAAAAACAGTTTGAAATCGTACAAATACAGCAAGGTAGGTAAAGCGTATACTATGCAAATCGAGTGAATTTTTTCGCTAATAACGTCCAGCGATTATTATTTAACGTTTAACCGTGGTTATAGGTACCGTGGAAAAGTTATCACGACTACCCACAGCCGATTTGAAAAGCCCAATTATATTATTATTATTATTCTTATTATCATCATTATCATTGTTTTTATTAATATTATTATACGGAAAGTCCACCACCACTGAAGTGACTTGGGCCAGAATATAGTTTTGTAATTTCATTTTCGGATTGACTCATAATATATATATATAAATATATATATATTTTTTTTAATAGCTTCGAGTATACAACTATTACAGCTCAACGATTAGAATAAAGTGCTTAATATTAAATACATAATAGTAAAATTAAAATAAACAGACATAGTACATAGGCATAATATAATAGCATAATATTATATTACCTATATTCAATTAATTGGATCTCAATTAGAGTTTAAGTAATAATATGTGTTGCGCTAGGACGGTGATAATAATATTATTATGACGTATCCTCTGTCCCAACGATGATATACGTTTGAAATAATCTATTGGAATTAAATAAATGAACATTTATTTTTATTTTTCAAAATTCGATTTGCTTATTTTCTAGACCCGGTACTTATACGATTTTTTCCCTCGTAGTCGTAAGCGTTGAGCAAGAAAAAAAACGCACAGTTTGACGGGCTGTGCATATTATATTCTACGTATATATAGATATATTGGCGGGCAATCTATTCACACGTACTATGGGCGTCGGTCGGATCCCGGATAGGCGTAAGAGAAAAAAAAATTAAAAATCCATTTAATCTGAAAAGGGTGCAGTATTACACACTATAATCCTTGGACCCGACGCGGTTACACGGGATATATACCGCGGTCCTTGATAACGTTAACGACTACACCGACCCATTTGTAATTTTGTACCGAAATTCATTTTATCCGAACGCGTACCACAGGGTCGTTAAGATATTTCCAGTCCAAACGACGGACGTATCGAAATATAATATAATACAGGTATGATACGTTGCACGACGTAGCGTTTATGTTTGAATTTTTTTTTTTTTGTTGAGTTAAGTTTTTGACAACTGCGGTCATTTATTTTTTTAGTCGGTTTTTTTTGTGGTTTGGAACACGTTATTATGTGGTGAAGATTTGTCACTATAAACACGTTTGGTCACCCATCCGGGATCTAGCGACACCGGATGATACTTGACCTCAGAACACTTTAGTAATGGTAATTGAGGCCAACCACACTAGGTCATATAAATTATTTTTTAGATATTGTTTTAAGAATAAACCAGGAGTTCATTGATTTTGATTCGATTTTTTGATTTTGCCTCCTCTATGTTTGAATTAAAATGTAGGCACACTACATGTTGACGGCTCTCAAGACCAAAAAAATAAATTCCTATAAATCAGCCTTCAAATTTATTAATTGGTGAACCCTGGCGTATATAATAAATGTAGCAAGTACCTACTATTGTTTTTTTCAAATTTGTTTATTTAATAAAAATTTATAATCTATTAAAGTGAGTACATAAATTAGTGGAATACAATATCATGCGATGAAAATAGAGAACATTTAGTTGGCGTTTCATATTAGAAATGCTTGAATATGAGTGGTAATCTTAGGGAGAAATAATAATACACACGTTAAATGTGATATGCATTGAGAACATCTTTGGGCCATTCGCGTTTCAGGCGTCTGGCTGGCTTACGCGGGATTGAGCACTGGAATGATGTTGAGTGGTGAGGTACTATTATGTAACAAAGAATAGTATAATATTATTATAAGCACATATTTTTCGATTCGATGTATGAACAACATGTGAAAATTAAAAGTTTTGTATATTCGTAAGTAAATAAATGTCTGGTGTGGCAAGGTGGTTGGCTGCAGTCGTTAATAGGTGCTGCTGATACCGTCAAGCATCGTCTGGTGTCTCTAGCTCTCAGATGGGTGACCGCCTTGGTTTTAAGCAAAGAATCCTCTCCCCTTCAAACAAACGTATTACTTAAAACTAACCATAATCCCCCCAAATAACCGCCACGCAACACAAATAACCTTAAACAACCATTACCTACACAAAATCATAATGACCATAATATATAATATATTATTATTATTATTATTATTATATATTATATACCACTATATTATAGTTGCCGATGCTTCGAAAACTAATAATAAAAAAATTATGTTTTCGTGTAAAATATTAAAACAAATATTCTGTGCTTGTAGCGCAATTGCTTATACAATTAAACATAAAAAAAATTGTATTATTTATTAAAATAAATATAATTTCATTTGTTAGGTCATTCTGTTACACCTTGTACATTATAATATTATAATTTAAGGCTTTAACACCGCGGGTCATCCTCTAGTCGATATAGGCGCTCAAACAATACACATTCATGCAGAAATGTATACAATCTACTACCCCTGCCTACTGTATGTAAAAGTACGTCATAACATTATTACAAAATAAGGGTACATAAATGAAGGGTCGTTGAATTCGTAGAAGTCACTAGTCGCCACCGGTTAGTCATTGTCATACATTTATTATTGTACATACCTATACAATATACGTATACACATATTATAATATGTATTACAGTGCGGGCGAGTATAAAGCGCAAATCGTCTCTGGGTTTGACATTGATGTCGGCTGCTGCGTGGAAGGGAGGGGGTAAAGGCTTTCACGTGAATATGTTTACTTTGCTTGCTTATTGTTGACATTTCGTGAATGCTACAGGACCACGGGTTACACCGCCACGGGACGGGTAGTGTGACAACGAGACTATACTATATAGCGACTCCATGCGTGTGCGTATATTATACGCCCGGCGCCTCGCAATTATCCGGACGAAATATTTGACCTAGCTTTGGTGCTCGGTGGTTATGGAGTGACATCCTATTATGCGACTGATGTGACGTTCAACTAACTGTACCGTCCCGATGATAATATGAATTTACTGCCAAAACGACTTGTGAGAGTTTATAATACTATGACCGTTGTGATCGGAACAGCTGCAGTAAGTGCAATTCAGCCACCGTCTACGTCAGATCGCGGACAGTGTTCGAAAATCCAAAGCTTGTACCTGATCAGATAAACCAATGGCAACCAAATAACAAATACTAGTTTTTACTAATTATTTGTCCTATCACCAATAGCAACCATTTATAAAAAAAAATTCCCATCTTAAATCTGAAAATCCCTGTTTGAGCACATCTCCTGGTTGGGCCTATATGGTCACAATTTATATTTAAATCGTTTTTTATAATATAAATTATAATGGAGAGATTTTATTATATTTAATGTTTGATTTTTTCTAAATGTTTTTAAAAATATTACAAATCATAAAATATGACATCACTGTACATTTTTTACAATCTTTAAAATATTAATTTTTTAATTTCAAAACTAAATTTGCTAGGGAAATGTTTTATCTTATATTTAAAATTCTCCTATATTAATATTAATCTACCTTCAACATTTCAAATCTATAGCGATCTTTACGACTTATACCAAATATATAAAAATAATTTCATTAGAATCGATCAATTTCGAATAAATACATTATTTGAACATAATTACTTTCGTAACACGGTCGTCCGAGTTACCGACATGATTTTGCACCTGATCGCCCGATTAACCAATGGAAACCGATAGTAAATAAATACTAGTTTCTACTAATTATATCTCTTATACCAAATATAGCAACCATTTATAAACAAACATATTCACAGTAAATTTCAAAATCCCCGTTTGATTACCTCCCCGAGTTAGACCTAGGGTGAAAAATAATTTACAACCTATTCTCATACCTACCAAATATACAAAAAAAAAAAATAATAATTTTGATTGGTCGGGCTGTTTCGGAGGAATTTTGAAAACACCGTGACGCGAGAATTTTATATATTAGATAATATATTACATTTGTAATATACAACAATACGGTATGTTTGAATAAAAAAACGTGGTAGGACAATCAGGTTTGTTTACTGTCGGTTGGTACACTTAAAAACTCGGGTTTTAATATCATGGAGCTATATACGTATTTGAATTGACTTTCAAAGCGTTATATTAAACAATGTTTTATTTGTTTTTTGAATACCACTAAGAAACAATAAAGACAAATATTATAATCCGTGCCACAAGAGAACGCAACCGCTTGTCGACCAAACAGTGTTCAGTCCGCGCATCTGCCTCCAAAAACCAGTCTAAAGACCTCCACCGGTGGCACTCTATTGGTCGCTGGTAACCACCAGAGTTAGCCATGTTATACAGCGTGATTATAATTTCTCGCACTGTTTACATAACGCTTGACTACTCCAGTAAATCATTTGAATGAGCAAAGCGATAGAGTTGTCTCGTGGCACGTAGTATATAAAATAGTTTAAATGAAATCGTGAAGTAAATTATGTTATATTTGTCTGTAAAAGGCACTTTTGGTTTTTCCATTGATCTTCTCCTGTATAATGTCTATATATAAAGTATATTATTAACTATTGTATAACTCGAATATATATATAAAAAAAAATCACTAATTTTACTCAGAACAAAGTGACCACTTTGACAGAAAAAAATAAAATAATAATCGACAATGATTTGAAAATATTGTACTAACAAGAAATAAAATCTAAAATATTATAAGAGAAAAAAATAAAGTACAAAAAATTAACTACATATGTTTATTGAGGAAAAAAATGGGATGAGGTGTGGGGAAAAAAAGTATAACTTGTCAAGAATAGAATAATAATATATGAAAACGACTCTATAGAGATTTCAAGGAGAAAAATAACATCTAGACTTTATAATGTAATGTATGTGGTGGTGTGTGTTATGTTTTAGGTTTGGGTTTCCAAAGAGTTTTCCAAGAAATTATTCGATTGTGTTTAAAGTTATCGAAACTGAAACGATACTTGTTTCGTCCGGTATATCTGGTGTTGTGCATCAATATTTCTATTTTATTTTTCGTTCTTCCTGAAGGAAACGGGAAGGAAAAAGTCTCCCATGACGTTTTATAGTTTACCAAAGGGTACTTTCTTCGCCAGCACGTATCGAGAAGTTTAAAAACTTTCCGTGGTGGTAATAAACAACGGCAAGTTGATAGAATAAACATAAATAACGGAATTTACGACAACTGAGAGGTGTAGAGGGGAAAACCGAAAGTTCGAACAAGTTTTGGGAGGGGGAAAGAGAAACCCCGTAAAAAAATAAATAATGCCAACGGACAAATTACTGGAAGGGGAAAAAAAACCTAGAAAGCTCCTGTATATTATATAGTTCTTAACACCTCTATCGCAACAGAGAGGGTGAGCGTACACAGGTTATAAGATATAATATATAATATATTATATGCGTGTGAGTGTATCGATTTTCGTCGTTTTCTGTATATATATATAATATGGGTAAAAGGGACTTTTCTGAGAATACAAGCGAGGTATGCCGTCGAAAATTTCCTCAACGTTGGTCAACGCCCCTACACATGACCTTCCATAGTAGGTGTAGAATTTGATAATATTATGATAGTTATTATTATTATTATTAATATTTACCATCCCCGAAGTTTGCAAGAAAATAATTGTATGGAATCTGCCGGTTTGTAATTATATACACCTGGTCGGGTTTAGTTACTGCTGTAGTAGACGTGATAGAGAAAACGAGAAGCTTACACTTTTTAGGGTTTTTTGTAGGGTTTGTCAAATGCATGTCGATTTGTAGCTGATCGAATATTATATGATAATAATACTAATACGAGTATGTTGTACCATGCATGGTATAAATAAATATAAACGATATTCATATATTAAAACTATTTACTAGGTTAAAGTAAACATGTATCATGTATGTAAGAAAATGTATTATTATTAGTCTTAGGGAAATATAAATTAGGTTAAGGTATAATATTATTATATAAGTGATAGGGCTAGACAAATGTGATTCATTCAGGGGTGATCGCTTGATGCTGTTGGACAAAACAGCCGTAGTGAAGTGTTATATTTTAATTATGATCGTGTGTATTTAATAATGTATGTCAGAAGCGATCGGCGTTTACGCCAAGTATTATAAGCACCTACCTACCGCATTATGGCTGGTTTAATCGCAATGACATGTTATATTATTATTACTATTATTATTCGTCGAAGAACTGCCACCAGCTGCGTTATACTGTCTGATACTATTTTAATGGCATTTATAATATTATTACATCGACATATCGTATTATTGAACACGTTGCTACGACAAATCACCCGTCACTGCACAATATTACTATTTTGCCCTACTTTCGGGAACCATACGCCGTTCACATCTGCAGTAGTCGTCGATGTCAGCGATTCACTACACCTACCAATTACAGTACCTAATACACAAACGATCACCCATTAAATGTGTATAACATTATTATGGCCTAAAGGTAACTATAATAATATACCATGGTCTATAATACTGGTGTCTCGTAGTAGCTACAGGTCAGGTATAACGGTAAACTTCCGAGCGTTTATCGCGATAATAATAAATTATTATCTATGCTTGTGCTTACCTAATGTGAATCGCGATAGCACAATTTCGGCAGATCGATAACAATATTATAATAATTCGTCCATAGTAACACTGCGGCGTATTGTATTAGTCACCTGCATTGGTTGCACTCGAATAACAATAATAATTGCCTTATTTGCACAGTGCACATGTAACTGCAGCAGCTAGCTAGACGTATGGTGAAAACCGTGTTTCACACCGATCGCATAGTAATAAATAATTTTGAGAAATAAATCAAGATATTTAAATAGTTATGATCTAAGACAAATATTAATGGCATCTCTGTTATAAAACCGTTATATTTTCTGTATTATAATAAAGACGTCTAGTTTAACAAATTAATCGTTGAATTCATCAGAGTCCTACCTGATATCCGAAATTTGGTGATAACAAAAATTACAAGAATGTCTAAAAAATATTAAAAAAATAACATATACGTCACGTGTTTCATGTTCGTAACGAATTTGAATTAAACAATTTTATTTTCGTAATACCATAGAACACACAATCGACTATAATAATAATCATATGATAGTCATCGTATTATAATTATTTAAGATGAATTATGTATGTTTTTAAATTTAGTTTAAATCGTTTGTGTCCGTCTGTTTTTTTGTCGTCTCTGACGTAATTCGTTTAAATACGCTTATTTTATCAGGAATTAGCATACGAATATAGCGGTGTTATCTCCGCGTCACGTTGATTGCCTCGGAGCTTTTGCCGTTTTTTATGAATAAATTATCAAAACCATTATCACAATCGTGGTTATAATATCGTGATAAGAAAACTAGAATGGGGTGTGTTTTTTTTTTTATTGCGTAGTAACTATATGTAGGAGGTAGATACCTACCTATGTAATATTATACTATATCCCGTTCGTATACCTACCGATGTTATTAGCTAACAGTTATAATAACAATAATTATTTACGATCGAACCGCGACGCGTCGTCGTGTACTCGACGAAAATACCAAATTTGACTTGTGTGGTGGTCGGTTGCTATATACACAGCCACGCAGCAAACACACTGCAGCATACGTATCTATGCAGCACAGCGGTCTGTCATCCGATGAAACTATTTAACAATTATTTACTGTCGAACAATTTGTACAAATTCGAAGTATGTGACGTACAGTAAGTTGTTCCGAAACTTAGGTGAATATTTCAACTTTCGGGTGAATATCCTGCGCGTTTCGGCCTAACCCGCGATACCTCTCCTCGCCACCTTGCACCTATAACAACAGACCAGAGTGTCTTCGATCGAATAACCTATATAGGTACTTCCAAGCACCAACGAATTATTTTTCGATTGCCACCGAATCGGCTCCGGGCTTGTCCGCGTGTGCTGTTAGGAAATGTTCTAGAGTATTTTAGAGCTATACATTATTGTAAATCAATGATGAAAATCAATATTCTGAAATGTTTAACTTGGTAATTATAATTTATAATTTACAGCGAAATAAATACTCGGTAGATACTTATTAAAAATTAAAGAAACATGTTGATCCTACTATAAATTTATTTTTAAGCTATTATTTCCAACTACAGTATATTCGTTGCTTATTGGACTCACGGTTAAAGGACTCATTCGCCTATTGTACTTAAACGAACCGGTGCCAATTTACATATTGTATAGGTACATCTTGCACATAGGAAAAAATTCATATTATATTGGAATCACACACTGGTTATAGTGGTCAATGTATAGTCTTAAAAGCATATTATTTCCTCAATTTTAAGTCCATTTTCATGATTTTAATGCTTATATTTTGACGACTAGCACTATATTATCATCGATTTGTCCCATCAAAAAGTATTAAAGATTTGAAATTAGTTTTTACATCATTCGAAGTCATTATTTATGAAACAATAAAATATTTATCACCCACCCATTTTTCATGATTTTGCTCTATATGAATGACACCGTACATTTTTAATTCATAAATAAGTAAATAAAAATGAATATAATCTCTCATCAGAATATGGCCAAATTTAAGTTTTTTTTAATGCACATAACATAATTATGTTTATATATAAATTCTTGGAAATTTCCCCTTATTGACTCATTCGGTTAAAGGCGTTGGAGCCGGTACGTCTTTTTAGTACACAACCAAACATGTCTTACAAGGTAAACTCTCACGCCCAGAATAGTTTAATTTTATTAATTTTTTTTTCGTTGAAAATACTAGAATATTTTGCAGGTCAGATAAAAACTCAATTTTCAAAATTATAATTATAAAAGATAAAATATGCATTTGAATAATGTTTGTTCTTTTTTTGATGTATTATTTTACCTCTGTATTTTAAAGTTAAATGAGAATTCAGCCTACGATTCGATATGAAAAATGTTCTCTTCATTTAAATAAAAAAAAAAATTAACGAAATCTGACTATTCTACAGGACGTGAGAGTTTTACCTGTGAAGTCATTTTCGTTGATAAAATACACCGTATGGTAATTCCCTCCTAAATAGGTAACGGGCTGTAGATTAGTGGAAAAGTATTATGATAAAGGTAATAATTAAAATATAAAATATAATTTTCAAATTTAACAGAATTTTGGAATTTTGGAAAATTGGAAAAACCGGTATGACCACCCTTAATGTAATCATATTCTATGGTCATAAAGTGAATAAAATTAGCTACGATTTCTGTAAAAATATGTATACTTTTTACTAGTCAGGTTTCTGTGCGAGAAATTTTCCATTTTAAATATGTCAAATAATTATAATTCATGTTAATAATCATGAAAATAAGTCTAGATATTCGTGTAGAAAACAAAAAGGGAAAACTTTTTTTTGGGGATTATTTAGGTCTACTTTATTTTCAATTCAGTGTCATTGTATCTTACAAAATAATATATTCAGTGGTGTAAATAAAAATTATTTTAATAATAACCTTTAGGTTATAGTTATATTATATGTTACATAACATACCAACTTGAATTATAAATTGGTTGTTAAGTGAAATTTAATTTAATAATTTAATTTGTATAAAAATCATAATATAATAAATAAAAACTCTGTTGTAAATTATTTGATAAGTGAAATTAAACTTAATTTACTATGTATACAAATGAATAATAGATTAAGATTTTTAAATGTAAATTCTATTGAATATAATAAAACCTCATTAATATTATTCTACAACAATCATAATTTCAAGAGTTAAACATTTGTTAATGGGTACGTAACTTTAAATAATATTTAAAATACAATATGTACTAATTAGATGAAATAAAACAAATATAAATCGTAAAGGTTTACTACTTTACGAACAACGTCCAATTCATTTAACATGGTATTAAAATAGTACTGAAAAGAACACCTACTGGTACAGTTCAGTGGACCAACAGGGAGGGACTGATTAACATGTTTTATTTCATCTCTTGGTACCGAAGGCGAGCCGTCGTCATTGACATCACATTAATCAAGTTATTCGATTGTTTATTTATTTTGCTTTTTTAATCAGAAATGATACTTTAAATATTGTATCCTACGCTGATAATTTGATAATTTTAATCATAAATGCGTAAAAAAAAAATAAAACCGAAGCCTAACTCGCAATGGGGTCCATCCATCACCCCCTCACCAACCACCTACAAAATATACAACATTAATTATACTGTTAAAAAATAAAATAAGCCAGACTCTTCGCAATCAATGCATAATAACATTATGTTGAATAATAATTAAAGTCTCTACGTTAGGTACGTTACCTATTCGGCGGGCGTGCATGATCATAATATTGTTACACCGAACGGGCCACGACGAGATTCGTTTAGACGCGCAGTGAAGTCGCATCGCATCCCGTTCGCCACGATAGGTACACAAAATAATAATCACATTATTGATATCATACTTGGGTGTCATGGTTCATTACGAAATTTAACTAGTTACTACACAATATTATATTAAGTACGGCGGCTGCAGGAGACAGTGCCCAACGATATTATTATTATTTATTATTCATATAACAATTATAATATCGTGTTTTATAATATGGCCGACGCCATGTTGTGCGTGCGTGTCCTAATAACATTATGTTACATGATATATATATATTATAATATGTAATAAGCGCAAAACACAAGAGGATTGATAACTACCAAAACGATGTAGAAATAATAATTATACACAAACGACTCGATAACAGAAATTTCAAACCGCGCGTATACAACGTGGGCCCGTTGGCTTTAGATGCTTTAATGTATTCCGCTCGTAACACCCACTTTCTTAACCATGGTTGTGTGGAGGGTGGCTTTGCAATAAACAGAGAGTTTAAAAAAAATACTAAAAAACTGTATGGTACCTATCTAATATTATTTAAATCACAATAAAATAACCAAAATCATTTTTTCTAAATTGAGCCATAAGTTTAACAGTTTTCTTTCGGTAGTTTTTTATTTGTCAAGAATCTCCAGAAATGCATATTCTCTATAGTACGTATAGACTAGATACAATTTTTCAGTCGATTGGCCAGTTGAAAATTTTGAAGGAATCTCTTATAAAAAATGGCAACAGACCACAAGTTGACAAATAACAAACTTAATATTTTATTGTATAATCACGTGTTGGATTTATAAAAATATAGTTTATTTCGAAATCAACTACTTTGGTTTCTGGATTTTACGGTATAATACACCTCTTTATGTAGTAATACAGTATTGTTTATATGTAATAATGTACAATAATATGCTCATTGTTCATATTTTATCTCGTTTCCCGAAAGATCATCGTTTCTGGGACAACGAAACACTGTCAACGGTTAATACACGAGAACGAAAATTAATTAATGTAATATAATATGGGTTAGCTATGAAACGTGTTTTGTATCATTTTAGAAATAAATGTATGTAGTACCAAACATGCCAAAGGTATATTTATCTTCAAATACAACCACGTGAAATATGGTTGTGACTTTACCAAAAAAAGTAATATGTACCTTCTAGTGTTGTTTGTTTTCAATAATTCGTAAAAGTTTTTGACTTACCCTCCAATTTCTTATGCCAAAACTTGGGTAAAAACCAGAATCTAGTCCACACCGTAATACATCATCTGTGTATCTAGAAAAAAAAACATTTATTATAAATCACAGTTATTTTTATAAAATTATTGCAAAATAATCGTCAATAAATTCATTTATTTCTTAATCGTACTTTTAAATTATGAAATCCAATTTTATATTCAAATGTTTTAGAGCAATGCAACATCGAATAGTTTACACAGATGGAAAATATTATGTGTACATAGTTAGATATATAATATATATATATATATATGTATTTTTTATCAATACCTTATACAAATCGCTAGATGATAGACGGGTATGAAAAAAATATTAAATAGATCAGTGCGTCTATTATGCATATCGAGTGTGTTTGTCCATGTTACTATTTAGAAACGATTTTACTTAACAAATTTTAATACCTGCAATTTGTGTTGAACAAAATGACAATGATTTTCAAAATATTATTTATCCTTTTCAGTATAGTAAGTATATTGACTTAAACTTCAGTAATCTATTTTTATGTTAATGATATTATTTATGTTGTACTTAGATAGTTCTAAAAGCAGACGCGATCAAATATCCGAACGATTTCACTCCCACCTTGTTGTCAGGAGAGAGCAAAATAAAATTTGATTTTATCGTTGTCGGCGCTGGTAGTGCTGGTGCGATAATTGCTGCTCGTTTAAGTGAGGTAGCAGATTGGAATATTTTACTATTGGAAGCAGGTGGTGATCCTCCAGAATCATCAGAAATTCCACTCAAATGGAGTTTGGCATTGAATACAGAGTATGATTGGAAATTTTTAACTGAACAGGAAGATAATCTGTTCAAAGGTTTAGACGGAGAACAGTGCCACGTGCCGAGGGGATGTATGTTGGGTGGAAGTTCGTCCATGAACGTGATGTTGCAAATTCGTGGAACAAAGTTTGATTTTGACGAATGGGAAAAAATGGGGTGCACTGGTTGGGGTTTCAATTCCGTTTTGCCGTATTTCATAAAATCAGAAAATTTTACCGACGTGACTCGGTACGATCCAAAGATACATGGAAACTGCGGGCCTCTAACTGTGAGTCCCTTTGAATCTCCAGATCCTGCCATACAAACAATATCACAAGCAGCAGATTTGATGGGCTTGACCAACGTGAAAGACTTGAACAAAATAGAACGTTCAGTTGGATACGCGATGTCCGACAGCACGACTCAGGATGGGCTGCGGTGCAGTACGCTGAAAGCTTTTTTAATGCCCAATAGTGGACGACCAAATTTATTTGTAGCTAAATACATCCGAGTCACCCGAATTCTGATCGAGAACAAAAGTGCTGTTGGTGTAGAATTTGTAACACAGACAGGCGAGTTCAAGACCGTCAACTGTACGCTTGAAGTCATACTATCTGCGGGCGTGGTGATGAGTCCTCAATTACTTATGATATCCGGAATTGGACCAGCAGATCACTTAAAAGAGATGGGTGTTAACGTTGTCGCTGATCTTCCTGTCGGCAAGAACTACCAGGACCACGTCGCCTATTTTGGGCTAGTCCTTAGTGACCGTAAAAATAGACCAATCGAAGACATTGCGGCAGAAAGTCAGAAGCTTAGAAAGGAAACGTTTGATTTAATCCCAAAAGGTATAAGCACAATGGGACTGACAGGACTTCTTAGTTTCGTCGATACCAAACGCGCGTCTGGAAACCCCGATATCGAAATTATGAAAATCAGATACTCGTACAATACAACTCGACAGTTGAACACCTTCAAAAACATGTTTGGATTTTCTGACGATATGGCGAACGTGTACAACGAGTTGAATATGCACAGTGACATAATACTGATGATACCGATTAGTAACATCATAACCAAAACCGGGCATGTTTTACTGAGATCAAAGGATCCTCTGGCGAGCCCGAAAATAGTCGCAAACTATTTGTCGGACCAGGAAGAAATTGATACGATGGTGAGGGGTATCGAGTTTGTGGTTGAAATGTGCAAGACGAAACCAATGACTGACGCGGGATACGCTTTTGAGGAGATTGCGTTCCCGAATTGCGAGACAAATTGCAAGTGGGGCACCAAAGACTACTGGAAATGTGGTATTAAAAATCTGGCCACCTCAATTTTTCATTCAGTTGGTACCAACAAGATGGGTGCGATCAGTGACAAGACCTCTGTGGTCGATCCCTGCTTAAAAGTGATTGGCATTGACAGAATTAGAGTGATTGACTCTTCTGCGATGCCATTATTAGTGACTTGCAACACTAACGCCGCCACAATGATGATGGCTGAAAAGGGAGCGGATATAATCAAAACCCAGTATAAAAAATTAGGTTAAAACTGTTTATATTATTGTCACCTTATACTATGAGTGTTTTAGGTATATTTTATCTTTATCATTTTAAAAATGAATATAAAATAAAAAATAATACTCGTAATCCTATTCTTTAAAAAGAGATTTGTAATAGAAAAAGAAAACAGAAAACAGAAATATTTTCAATCGTATATTTTATAATATAAATATATCAGTATAAACTATATAGTGATCGAAAAACTAAATTAAATAATTCAAAATCAAACAATTATTCAACACATTTCAAAAGAAAACTAAATTTGCTATTAATATATAATATAATTTATTGTAAACCAATTCGTTCATATAAAACTATAAGCAATTATATTATATATTATGTCATATTTTGTGTTTTACGATTATTTCACCTTCAATTTACTGCCATTTTTATTTTTAAAAGAAAACATTGCACATTTCCATATGTTTAAATAAGTTATGAATTGTAGAATTGACTGTACATTCATTATTTCGCAATTTGTTTGCATAACAATGAAAACACAATGTCAATAATTTATTTACATATTAATAATCAACAACATTGGTCTCGTTTTGTACTTTTGCGATCTGTCGCAAAACTTGCATTCGACGTAGGTATAGGTGTTATTAGGTATGCCCTATTTTTATTTTTATTTCATATACAACAAACTTCTATCGTAATGACTAAACTAATTATGAATGGGGACAAATTGCTCAAATTGCTCGATGAGGGTTCAGTCGTCTCATGTAGACGTAAAAATTATAGGAACCTATAGTAATTATTAGTACAAACACAAATCGTTATTGAACGATTCGTTTGCCAATTCCACAGAGCTTGCACCCTTTGATCGCCGTTTGTAACATCGCGTGATTATGTGAGCTACCACCGATTCCTAATCGAATAATGATAGTGTGTCGCACCAGCATACGAGTGTTTGTTTGAAATAATGTATCAACTCCACATGAAAACACGACAGGATTATTAAACTAAAAATGGATTACGAAACGTGTATTGTACCACTTTTAATAAAAACGTAGGTAATAATATTAATCAAGAAAATAACAACACATAATTTGCGTAAATTATTAAAACAATTGTTCAACATTTTTACTTACTGTAGATTGTTTACGCCAAAACTTGATAAAAAAATTGATTCTCATAATTGATAAAACACATCATCAGCACATCTAAAAAAAAAATATGAATTAATTCAGAAGTTTATAAATCGTTAAATTGTACTAAAACTATTGCAAAAAAATATATAAGTGTTTTTATAAATTCACATTTTACATAATATTATTATATTATAAAAAAGATCTGTGTATTGGTTTCGAAATACATGAGTTTATAATAATTATAAACGTCGATCGTTACAGCGATTATTTGATGTGTAATATATGTTTGTTATTTATGCATTTATGCATTAATTGACTTGGTAAAACATGGAGTGGAAAATGTAGTATGAAAATCAAATATAAGTGAACACTTAAAATAAATATAGTTGCTGCTGTTTGTCTTAAAGTTATTAATTTTTTACCCGTTATTATATTTCACGTGATAGAAATCCAATAAATTTTTTTTATTTGGTGAGCAAAGAAGAAGCACATCTAGTTAGTATTTTTATTATTTATAAGTTATAATATTAATATTTCACCTCATTATACATAATTGTTTTTAACTTTATGTATTTATTTACATCTACTATTGCATTTATTTGGACTGGATTATTTGTTATTGGATTAATTCTACTTGATTATAATTACATAATTCTTCTCTATATAATATAAATTTTAGATAAATTTTAAGAGGGTTTTTAATATTACAATAATTTGGTATATGTATTTTTTGTGATTTCCATTAACAATTCATACCCGAAAATCAATCAAACGTATACATTTGCATAACGACAGCAATACGTAGTATCGCGTACAAAGCGGCAATGTACATAAAGAAACATTATAATATGTATGTTTTTACGACAGGTTAGGTTGGATTAGAAAAACATTTTTAGAACAATAAACAAAGTAGTTGATTTACACAGGTGTATAAGCCATGGCGTAATTCGCTTACATTTATAATACACAATGAGTTCGCTGACAATCAGTATTTTTAGATATTTATTATAATATATTTTATTTCTAGATCAAATCATTTGCAAGAGTATAATATACTATATAGTATTTAGTATAGTGTACCTATATTTTACTTATTGGTTATTTATAACTCATATACTTTGAACATAGACTGTTGAATATTCCAGTAATGGAATTGAGTATAGTGTTAGGTTAGGTTACTCTTTTCAGTCGCAGTTATGAATTTTGGCATAGTGTTGTTTTAACAGTTTTTGTTATATCCTTTAGGTAATCGATTTTATTCCTAGAACAGTATAGCCAAGACAAAAATATGTGTACTTTCATTTTAAATAATATAGAAAAAAATGTATTTCTTATCAAAAGTATACTTTCCGATAAAAATTAAAAACCAAAAACTATTATTATGGCATCATATTAATCTTGATGGAATTCTAAAGAAAAAAAGCTTTTTGCTAAAATTCGATACCTCTTTCCGATTAAAGTGTTGGTATGAAAGCCGAAAGGATTAGTATTTATTTTATTAACTCTTATAATATTTTAGAAAAAGGTTTTACAGCTTATAGTGTAAGTGGTAACCAAACAGAGATACATTTTAAAAATTGTACCTAGCAAACGTGATATCCAATTTTATCAACTATTAGGCGTATTTAAATGATTGGCATTTATCTCATAGTATGGAAAATAATATACATCGTTACATTTTACTCAATGTTCGTAGATGCAAATCATTATTTGATTTTTTTACAACTACATAAATTTCTAATTTGTTTTATTTTAAACGTTTAATTTTTCGTTAGAAATGTCTACGTGAAACAATGGCTACAAATATATATTTTTTGTTATTTATTTTAAACATGACAAATAGAATAATGAGGGTGTATTATTGAAAAATTATTTTCATCGACATAAAATTGTGTAAGTTAATGCACAATTGCGTAATTGTAAGTTACATAAAAATATCCATAAACGTTTTTTGCCAATCAAAAGTGTATTTACTTTTCAGAACAAAATGCAATCATGTTTTATTGTATGGAATTTAAATGTACACAGCATTAGCAGTTTAACAATATAATATTATTGTTGTACAGTGCAGAAAAATATAGTTTGTGAATAGAATTTCAATATAAAACAATCATAATTTACTAAAATATATCCTATAGGTACAATAGGTATATTATATTAATTAATAATTTTGAAATCTGTATTGACAGATTCAACATTAAACATTCAAAGTATATTATTACAATACAAACATATTTTAAAATTAAACAAAGTTACAATCAGTTTTATTACTATTACTTTTTTTACAGTGGAATAAATTTAAAGTTAAAAGTGTTGATATTACAAAATAATTTTATTTCAACTTTTATACCAATCTAGTGTATTTGGAAATTCGTGTGTCTGTTCGATAACTTAGAACTTTTTCGACAAATTCAAACGTGAAATAAAATGTTTACAATCTAAAAAAATTACTGAACCTTGGATATTTGTTTGGCAATCTTTTTGAAAACTACTTGGCAATTCTAACACACCACTCGGCTATATCTATGTCCACTTTAAAATCGATAGAAGTAGAGTTGTACAAAACTTTCAGAACACAAAAAAGTGTTTTTTTTGAAAATAACACATTATTTTAAAACCAATAGCTTTTTACTATTTTTAAAAATAAATATTTTATTAAAAAGATATACTTTAAACTGAACAAAGTGAACTCGATTTTAAACTTTTTAGTTTCAAGTTGAGATATCCGGAAGTCAGTGTAAATAGTGAGAATTAATGAAAGAATCATAATTCATAAGTGGTAACAAGTGCTATGTTAAAGTTTAATAGTTCCATTAAAATTGAAATAAATTATTATCATCTCAAATATGTCAAATATATTTCTTATACCACAGCTGTTTTCGAATGATAGTAGTTACACATAAGGTACCGAGACCTGCAGGACATTAACTCAAGGATACGAAAGATCGTTAATCACTTTTGAACTAAAAATAGGCACTACACGTTGAATACAGAAGCAGATCTAGACTGCATTTTTTTTTTTGCACCACTGTTAAATTACTCAACATTTATAATTACAGATATTCTTGAAAATAAGTATAATTTTAAGGACAGGTGTAAATGGTCTTGCTCCACAATTCCAATTTATATTCACGACCATTACAAAATACGTCTTATATGGGTACGTATACTGCATATTATTAGGCTTAAGTGCATCATAAACCATAATTATTATATAATAAACAACAGATTCATTACATAATGAGCTCGCAGTAGGATACTTGCCTTACAAATTACCAAATATTTCTAATAAAAGCATAAATGTGATATTTTCTTCAAAGCCAATGTGGTCACTAACAGTGGTTTGGTCCTATTCTTATTATTAGAGAAAATAGTTAGTAGTGAAACGTATTGGTAACGAAAATAAATTGAACAACACAATTGTAATAGTAGTAACCAGAACATCAATCGATGATTGGCATAGTGTTTATGGATTTGGTGGAATGCCAGATCGCTTCTGAATTAGTTATAAACAAGATAAACCTACAAATTAATTGGACCATCTTATGTATAAAATATTTAAAAAAGGATACAATAATAAAAATTGTAGATTAATGCATAAAACGTATTTTAATGGTTATTTGATTAATATTATATTTTATGGATCAAATTGTTCTGTTTTGAAAGTATCTGAAAACTAAGACCAATGTACATCACTTTACAAATACTATATTTTATCTCAAGACTTTATTCTCATTATATCACACATAATACAGTTTTCTTTGCGTATCAGACACATGTTATCAATATTTAAGTTAGTATTATCTACCATGATTGGATTTAAAATAAGTTCACGTAAAGTAAAATCAATTTACACCCTTTGCTACTAGAAACGCCTAAATCTACGTTTTCAAATAAGGATATAAATTAAAAAGTATAAAATAGAAAAATATATTTTCTAAGAACCTTAAGACAAACTAAAACCATTGATTATTCTTACAAATTAACAGCTGGTAACTATAATTATATTATACGTTTAATTTTAGTTTATTATTCTTATTATTTTGACGATTACGAACAAGCATAGTAAATTATTTAATAATATAATATTTATATCATATAACTTTGTAGTGATAAATTTTAAGTATTGACATATTATATTTTTTGCTAAAAAAGTCAACTTTTCCTTTAATACGAAATACGAACCATGCTTTTGAAATGTCGAGCCTTGCGAACCAAAATAATTTCGGTTTTAATTCGGAATGAGCAGTATTACTCTTTATTAATATTTCGTTGTAATACAAAGTGATTATTTTAACGTTTCTCAAAAACATACTGTAATTACATTTTAGAACGATTTAATTACATATATTGTACCTAGGTACATTTTTAATTTAATGCGTCTTACACAAAATGTTTTAACTAGTTTTGATCGACACATTTTTAATCCCCTCCATTCTCTACAAAACGTCTCGAACATTATTTTATTGCTTGACATACAATTTTGATATTTTGTCAAACGCCAAAAATATTATTATTTCTTGCTGAAAATTTAATATGTGCACATATAAATTTAGGGCTCGGGACTTAATGCACTTAAAAGTACTATATATGCATGCACTTTTGCGCTTAAAAAGTACAAATATGAGTTTAAAAATATTCACGTATTTTTTTTTACTCACAATTATTACTATCATAAATACGAATATTGCAGTAAACAATATATTTATAGCTATTTTATAATTTTTAATTAATATCTTCTTATACATAAAAACGAAAAAATACATGTCAACTAAGGATTTACATTGCACGGTACAATATAATACCTAGTAAAAATCTCAAAATAAATATACATTATGATTTATTTATTCATTTTATTGCCACGTTTTTAAATAACTGTATTATCAACTTATCACAAAGTATGATTTAAAAATGGTCAAGTTAAGAAATATACTCTTAAAACCTCAAAATCATTTAACATGCAAAAATATGCATTTCAATTTTTAACATTAAGTTCGAACTAAAACGTCAAAAATACAATTTAACCCACCATCTTGCTGAAAACCTTAACATCAATACAAATAATGTTCTAAAATTCCCCAGGGATATAGAACTTCATAAAAAAATGTAAAAAAAAAAAAATTGCAATAGATTAATATATTCTGTAAATGTATTATATACTCTCCTGTAACGTATTACTGTTAATTCTATAAGCAGCCCTATTATTTATTTGTACTACTTTATTATTATGTTTAAGTTTATATTTAGTGGAACAACCCCCTTCTTTAATTTAAATAATATGTAATTTCTTGTAGCCAATGGCCCTAGTCGCCGAGGTATTTGTTATCAAAAAAAAAAAAATTTTTAACATTTTTTTTGCAGTGTTAGTAGATTAATATTTCAAGTCTACTTAGCAATAAATCTAATAGCTCAAAAAAAAAACACATGCAAATGCAACAACTTCCAAGCTTTAGTTATAATATATTATATTATAATCTAATACTACAATGGAGCTTATAAATAAATTTCATATCGATTACAAGACCTTACATAGAATATTGACGAAAGGAGCGCTTGTTCAAATTGAGTTAAACAAAGCAACTAACTGTGCGTTGTACTTAATTTAGGAAATTAATATACACTATAAGAGTAGTTCGTGTTATAAAACGCATGTAGTTGATTCTAAAAGGCAAAAACAGAATAAAAACAACTAACAAGCATTCAGATCGCGGTACAAAAGTGATTGCGTGTACAATATGTTTCTTCTGGGCATATTTTTCGATGCCACCTATTATCCGACAGTCCTGGATACCATGTTCAAGGGTTCGGTATACGGTCTATGATGCAGGTGTGTGTGAAATTAATTTTTGACATTTCGGTAAGTAATTTGCGTGTCCAATGTAGCAACAAGAGAGGACCAGTGTCAAAAAAACATATTTTACATAGCTTGAATATGTCCAAGTTCGTTTAGAGTTACTTATGATGCATCACGAGAAGATGAACTGTCTTACAACAAAAAATATTTGTATACTATAATTTGTTTTATTATCTTTTACACATTTTTAGTTAGGTTAATGTACAATTTCTCTGATTTTTAAAATGTGTTTGTTTCTATATGGTGGAATTAAAATTCCATTCTTTTGAGAAAATCAAATCTTCATATTTTATTATTCCGTACTGTGCGTTAATGTCTTCTCTAATGAATGACATTTTCTTGCATTCACTACCTTTTTGGCTTCATGTGGTCTGCGTGGTCGTTCGGATTTATATTTTAGTGTCGATTTGAACTTGTTTAATATTTCTATAAATTTAAAATAGCATTATATATGTAATATATGTCTGTATTAGATGTCTCAAATAAAGAACTGTACTTAAAATGAAAAGTTTTATTTACAATATACTGTTGTTCAGTCAGAACATAGAAGTAGGGCATTTTGCTCGCTCAGAATCCATGTAATTTTCTATTAAATAATCCATAAATTTGTTTTTATTTCCGGTATTATATAGATAACAAATATTCAAAAAAACATGTCTCAACACCTTTTTATTTAATAATGGTCTTCCAAATATATTATTCAAATATAAACATACTTCTATTTGGTTGTGATAATCAATTCTCAACACCAAATTTTAAATGTGAGGGCACCGCGCTTGCTATAAATGGCCTTAAAACTAGTTTTGTTGAACTTTTAACCTCACCAAAATAAACAAATAATTCAAAATCAGAAAATATTTATTTGGAAGTAAAACATACATTTAATTTTAATTATTCGGTTTTTAATGTAATAAAACATTTTTTGGAGCTTGGTGGTTGGCCTCAGTCACTAACGTTTTTGGAGGTCTAACATTGATCGGTGTCGCTAGTATCTGGATGGGTGACCTCCCGGATTTTTAGTTACGAATCATCACCCCACATACACGTGTTCTTCAGCCAACCGTTATCCCCCTAAAAAATGCTTATGGCCATAGTTTCCGATCCATAACATCATTATATAAAAAAAAAATAAAAATTTTGCACATGACGCATTTATTTTTATTAACTAAAATATGCAGTAAAGATATTTAATTTTTTATACCATGTATTGTAATTACGATTTGGTTAAGTATTATCTTAATAAAACTATATTTACTTTTATGTAACATATTATATGGGTACTTGTAATATATAGTCTTTAGAGATCTTAAATTTATAAGTGTCATCACTGGGTGGCTGCTTTTATCAAGCTATTCATGTTATTATTTTTTATATTTTAGCTAATACTCTTGTTGTACCCACGAGGTACAGATTGTGTATAAAATAATAAAGTAAAAAAAAAAAAAAAAAAAAAGATCTTAAATTGTTCACGTTTTTTTTTCACAATAAAACATTAGATACGATATTTTAGGACTTTGGTAATTTAATATAAGAAATTGTCTGTTGTCACAAGTCTTAATTTCTAATGAATCCAACGTTTCGTGTACATATTACTTGGCTTTGACAGTTTGATCGCGTATTGCTAGATATATAGTTTTCTGAAAGCATTTCATATAGATTTTGGTTACTGTCTAAGGACAAACTTGTGCTATTCAATATATAATTTTTCAATAACACTGCAGATGTATAATTTAATATTATTTGTTGATAAGACAATACAAACGTGATCGGGCTATGGAAAAAGTAAAAATTAAAATTGAACTTTTGTTACAATTATTTTTCTCTAAAAACTCCCGGGAATAAGCAGATATTTATGCATCACTGGTAACAAAAACCAGTTTTTTCGCCGTGGTAGAAGGCATAATCATCCCGACGATTTCATATTACCTTACATTATTTTATCAAAAACTCTTGTCTGATTTAAAACTCAGAAAATTACAATAAAACCATTATTAAATCTTAATATTATACAACCACACTCACGCAGGCCAGCCGTTATCATCAGATTGATAGGTGAATAATAAATAAATAAATGAGTAAACACAGTTTGCTTTCCGGTATTCTATCTCGCGTGATGTTGTTTTGTTTTTTCTTGTGCTATTGAGCCCTGGTAAAAAAAAACCCTGGATGGAGAGAGGAATTAATTGATGGTAATTTATTGTTTTTAAAATTCAAAATACGTCAGAAGTTATTTACAAAATGTTTCGTTGTTAATCTAATAAACCATGAAAATGAATAATAATGGTAAAACCTAAAAGCCAGGTTAAATCAATTTTATTAATGCTATTATTTATACAAGTATAAACGTATAAACGTATATACGTCATGTATACATGTCTGAAGAACTTAAAACATTTATTCCTTTAATGATCTGCTTGAAAACTTGGTTTATAATTCATGGAATTAAAATGTAAAAAGTTCGTGCAGCCGTATCAATGTTCAAATAAATAATATATAATATATGCCATCCAAATCGTAATTAAGTTATCGGCAAGTATAAAAAAACAACGACAAAGTTCGAACATGCAAATGTGCCACTATAGCAAAGTCGCGTAGTAATCTTCCCCATAATATTTTTTATTATGTGATAATGTGTTTCTAAACACCTTCAATTTTAATTTTGCGATGTTTGTGGTCGTACCGCGTAGTTAGTACACGAAAAAGTCATACATAATTATTATTGTGTATTTGTGTGTATAGCGCTCACATTGTTAGATAACAAATTTAGATGGTGAACAATTATTTACAAAAATACAAAACATCATACATGAGTATTATGATTGTTATCTACTCGGTAATAAATAATTATAACGAGTTAAATAATATTATAACCATAAGTATAATATCCATTTTTTATAACATTCGTCGCCGAATGACGGTATCGTGAAAACGACGCGTCGTCCATGAACTGCGAAGCTGCTACAAATACAACTGTGTCGTTAATATTTGAATCTCAAACCGTTCGACCCAATATCGGGTTTACGAGATAAATAATAATAATATATGTCATATACCTGCGTAATATAGATGCGATTAAATAATGATATATAACGTTATCTACTCGTGACTGCTATATACATATTATATCCACGAATAACAGCTAATATTATTACGAAGATAGGCAACTCGAGTTCAATTCAAAAACGGATACAACCAGAGTAGGAACGGTCGCGTTAGGGAAATAGAGTAGAAACGTAAACCACGATTTGCAAAACAAATCTACTGTATACATATTTTGTGTGTGTGTGTGTGTGTGTGTGTGTGTGTGTGTGTGTGTGTGTGTGCGCGCGCGCGCACGGCGTACAAGGATATTATAATACAACAGTTATAACATCCAAGGTTAGGCTATCTGCGGGCAACAGAGAAACCCCAATCACTCACAAGTCACAGTAAATTAATTTTCGCAACAATCGTATATAAAGGTAGCGTATTCTGAAAGGTGGAACGATATTGTACAACGGCAGAAGTGCGTGCAGACACTATAAATTATAATTCTATCATATTAAATGTATAAACAATATTATAATATAGGTATTAACTTGCAGTAGGAAACACCTGCTGTACGCTATACCTGTATAGCCGATGTTATGACAAAACAAAATATAATGATAATATCAATCATCGTTTGGAGGAGCCCACAGTTACAATATACTGAGGTCTTACAACGAAGCGCTGTGACGTGTTTTTTCATGCAGACACATTTTTTTTCCCCCGAGAAAAAATAATTACTTGATTTTCATTATCAACGGTGATTTCTAGAAGCGAATCGGACAAGGGAATAGTTTATACTTTTTAAAACAAAATAATAATTCTCAGTGCTGTACAAAATCATCGGCAAATAACGTGTGGAAGAATTCCTTTCGTTTCGTTTTATTTTATACAACATGTGTTACTATACCCCTCGACAACAAAACACTCGTATCGCATAATGTAATGGTATCATCATATTATTGTACCGCTCACTTACTATAATATTATCATCGCCGTGGGTGTAATTATATTTAGTGAAAACGGATCGAGGAACTTGACAGACGTGCCTACGTATTGTATAATTATCGTGTTATAATTCCGTCCGTACCCATATCATAGACTCGGAAAATACGTCAAATAGATTTGATCGACGGGCGACTTTTTTGAAAATGGTAACAGGTAAGGTATTATATTGCGGAATTATGTCGTACTCTAGTACTCAGTGTTAATAAATTAGATGACCTACCTACTACCTGCGATTGTTCTAGATACCTATGATATTTTCATATGATATACAAAATTATGTGAAAAATGCTTATTATTTCGAATAAATATATTAAAATATTTTGTTTTAAATAACTTGAATGATCATGAAACGAAATTGATGAAAAAGCTGGTTATATTTTTCAATTCGTTTCATCATATTTTTATTTTTTTAATTTTTTTTTTTAAATTTACAATAAATTATAACTATATGGGATATTTTTCTGTGACTTTCCAAGTCTATGAATCTAATTTATAAATTGTATTTAATTATATTTATACTCAAATCATCGAAAATTTAAATACTTATAATTTATAACCAAATAGCTATTCGTTTGAAGTTCAATGTTTGAACGTAAACATTTTCAGACAGTAATCTGTATATAAATTTAAAATTAAAAACATTAAAAACAAGTTAGAAAGTAGAAAATGAACCATGATACCTACTTTAAAACATCAGTACAAAACTTTTCGATATAATGAGTGTTTATAGTTAAAATAAATACGTCTACGTAGTTTTAAAACAGATCTAACTTATTTACTCTAATAGATTATGTTATAACATAACATGTCTCGTTTAATTATCAATGTTAAATAATAGCAAATCGGATAAAATAATTAAAATTTACCAATCATGCTCGTCCATTTCTTCCATTCATTATGAACTAATTCGAATTCTGAATATTGGAATTTTTAACTTTACTGAAGTACCTCAATACATTAAAATCCATAGATTTTTACCATTTCGAATGCACTGATACGGTACAAACTTCTTATTTTTAATTAGATCTTCCTTATTTTTACAGTAAATTATAATTCAGAATTTTTTTTATATTGATGTATCTAAAATTGAGATCGAATTTCATGAGTTATTCTTAAAATGCAATAAAGATAACAGTCCATGATAATTTGTTTGGAAAATAATATTTAGACTATGAAAATTTTAAAATCCTAGTACCTTATTAATTAATAATATAAATATAATACAATTTCAGGATTTATAATAATTGTCCAAGTATAATTAATAGGTAGGTACTCTACTAGACTGAATATTACATATTACATTTAATTCTTATGTAATATAATTATTAAGAACTATTCAAATTCCTATTTGGATATAGACGTTTTGACATTATCAAAAAAATCGACTGCTGGACAAGTAGAAAAAGTTCAAAGAAATTTGAAAAAAATAAGTTTGTACCACCAAAGGACACTTTATTGATTGTATAAAGTATAAAGTATAAATAATTATTGGTGTATTCTTTTTGAAACTTAAAACTAAAAAAATTCATTATTGTAGGATAGATGGGGTAACGTTGGTTGCGGTGATTGAACTTGAGGAATTACTCCCTATAGTGCGGGGTGATAATAATAATATAATATATTATACTTATGCGCATGCGTATCGTTTCCGTATTGAAAACATCATGTCGACAATGTGATTATGCAAAATGGTTTTAAAATTAGTTTTGGCGATGAAATATAATATATTTAGATCTTTTGCTGCGCTGGGGGTAAGAATACCGTTAATAATGTAAGAAGCCAATTAACATCGATCCGTAGAAAGTATTAATTAAGGGATTAAACATTTAAATTCGATTTTTCGTTGAAATTAGAAAACAGATGTGGTAAGATAAATTATACTACTCCCAGAGAAAACGGGCACTACGTTTCAAGGAAGATAATAAATAATAATATATAATATTTAGTTCATAATGTGCGTATATATATTAAAACGTTCTTGCCATACTGTAAAAGATGAAAAATGAGGTACGAGAATAATAGGACTATTGGTTTAAGACCAAAAGTTGAATTTTTGCGATAAATGCATGGTAAAAAAATAATATTGTAAAATTAAAATTAAATTAAATTAATAATAATAATCATCTAGGTATCTCGTAAGTATATATCTACTAGCTGATCCCGTGCACTTCGCTACCCGTAAAATATAGCAACTCTTAAAAAATCGTGATTTTTCAATTTCTTTTAATAAATAATAAATACCTACTAATTTCTACTAATTATTTCTCCTAAAACCAATAGCACGATTTAAAAACTAAAGTGTCCATCGTAGATTCAAGGCCCCTATTTTTTTTTGAAAATGTATTAATCTATAAATGAATGTTCATGTAATAACAATTGTTAATAACCAATGGCAACCAATAATAAACAAATAATTTTTTCTACTAATTATTTCTCCTATAACCAATAGCAACATTTTATAAATAAAAATGTCAATAGTTAATCTCATCATCCCTGTTTGACCACCTCCCCGGATTGGAACTTACCATTTTTAAATTAGCCTATGTCCTTTTCCTGCTTCTAAGCTACCTCCCCACCAATTTTTGGCCAAATCGGTCAATCCGTTCTTGAGTTATAAATAGTCTAACATTTTTTCGAACTCTTTTCTTATATACATAGATTTATAAATATAAAAAAAAATTATATAGCTTTCTTTTTTATTTATTTGATGAAAATGTATGTACTTTGCATTCAGTATATTATTTAAATACAATTTAATAATAATATAATAATCAAAGCAGAATTATAGAAAAAATAGTAATAAAAAAATCATAAAACATCTCGTTTAAGTTGATAAGTAATAAAAATAATAATTATATAATAATAATAACATAGCGCGATAGCAACCATTTAAACAAAAGATTAGATATTGCTTAATAGATGGCGCAACTGTTGTATTCTTACAACCCCTTAATTTTCTTTTAGAGGTTGAATTTCCAAAAATCCTTTCTTAGTGAACGGTGACATTATAATATTAATCTATCCTGAAAATTTAAGCCAGATCCATCCAGTGGTTTTGGCTTTGCGTTGATTTCTCAAGGGGACACTTTCCCTTATATATATATAATATAATAGATATGAAAGTCTTGAAAAAAAGTAATATATTCAAATACTTGGGATAAAAGTATTATTATGAGAATATTATTTAAATATTATAATGCTCAATAACTTGTGAGTTGTGAGGTGTAAAAAAAATAACATTGCCGTGAATACCATTCAAGTATAATTTAGGTTCTAAAATGAATAGTGTTTGCAGCAATAAAACTAAATCATTAAATTACCTTTGTACTAGGTACCTGCATTGATATAGGTACACTCTAAGATTTGTGTACGTAATAATGATATAATAGTTATTGTTATTTGTTGTTGTACTTGTAGTCGTCATTGTTGCTGTTGTCGTCGTTGTTGTCGTCGTTGTTGTCGCTGTTGTCGTCGTAGGGTCTACGACATAGATGGTGGAGTGGAATTTAACTCGAAAGACAAATATAACAGAATTAACCTTATAGATATTATTATTATTATTATTATATTATAAAATACACGTGGATAAGTAAAATTGCATATTTTAAACACGTAGACATACGCGAAACACGAAATACGTTATTAAATATATACATATACATTCGAGCTCAGAGCCGGTATGTATACAGAGATATATTATATAAACGTACATCCGACCTACACCGCTTAAGCAATTGCTGTAACATCACGTAATTAATTCTCGGAGGGAAAGAAAGAAAAGAGCCTCAAGGGATTTATGGGGAGTTCAGTACTATATATATTATATTATATACTATACCTCTATAATATGTATACAATATAATATATACCTTTATTATGTATAGTGAGTGTGCGCGAAAAGGATACATCGCGATAACTATGTTATATATTATAAGGTGGAAGGATGGATGGTGAACCCGTCGGAGAACGAGCCGTTCCTCGAAACATCTTTTCAGCTTAATTTAATTTAATCGACACGCGTATCCCGCTTTATCCCGGATTATAATTATTTTTTTAATTTTAAACCTTATTGTAATCGAGGAAATTGACAGCGCCTATTATTTCAGTCGTTTTTTGACGGATCAATGGCCATAATATACTCATACAAATATGTATAATTTAGTGACACAGTGCAAGTACCCACATACAATAGTATATTATGTCCACATATCCTGCAAGTCTTTTGGACAACCCTGACCTGATTCGAACGGAAATAACTCCTTTAGCATAATACGCACAGTAATATGTGAGCAATTTTATCGTACAGCACGTAAACGCCAGTGAGATCTAATCTGTGTTAGTTCACCCACCCACGGAGTGAATCTAAGTTCAAACGCGATTGAATGTTTGGAAATTATTTCGGTCTTTCGGGTGCCATGTGGTTCTCAACTCCTTAAGACGGAAACACACACACACATACTGCAGTTGTCGTTAGGTTCCACGTTAGGTTCCATGGAGGGATAAGATTCGTGGATTGTCTGTCAGTGAGATAAACTCCGCCGTTTTATTGGGATTTTTGGTCTTCTAAAAATATGGAAGTGACCGCACTGACGGTTCGACTGCAAAAGACGGACCCCCTGGTAGCCACTTACACCATGACAATAACTACAGTGACCGAACGTTTAGACGTCAGCAGATCGGTCAACCACCAGAAATGTAATAATAAAGAGAAAAACAATCTACGACTATTAGGTAGGTGTTACAATACTACATAAATTCCAGCATGGTCGACGAGCGTCATTTAGAAACGGACGGTAACGGAAGTGAGTGTAAAAAACACACAATGGTTTTAACGAACATTTATTTCATATACCTACCTTTAGGTTATTATAGATAAGTGAGAAGCAGAGAAGTCACTCTGCCGTATAATTGATGTAGAGTTTTTTTTTTTTAATTAGGTATTACCCTTGCCCACATTGTGCCCATATATATATATAATATGAATAGATATATAAGTGAGCCAGTTAGCAAACGTTTTAATTGCGGACGTACATTTTATTTTATAAACAATTGTATTCTGCAGGGTGAGTCAATTAAACGTGATAGGTTTACGGAAAACGGCTCTGAAATTTATCCAACCTTTTGAGTATATCGTGAGTACCGAGTGACATTGTCTGTATACTCTACTCTCCCCATGTGCAACTCTGCGGGAAACCTTCGAGGAATTCGACGGCATTCGTGAAATATTATGATCTTCGTTGTCTTGAAAAAAAAATTAATAAGCAAATTCGTGATAATAATTAATATTTATTGGGCTGATCAATAATACAAACAGTAGTTTAAAAAAAAAATATTAATTATATTAACGAAAGTAATTGTCACGACGACGTATCTGTATCACATCAGAAGTTCGTTATCTACGTACATTTCATACAGGTATTTGACAAATTTTAATATCCGTTTAACATTATTAATAAGCATCAAGTGGTTGCGCTTAAAGTGCAAAACCCGGTAACTGACATACGTCTTTTAATATCCGGGTAATGATGGTACGTACACTTCGCGCAAACGCAATAATATCCGCAGTCCACAACAATAGTGATCAAATACTGAATATAATATCATGTGTTATATACTTAAATTATATTATTGGACAATACATTATACCATTTTTCGACCGGAAACGTGTACATGTACGCAAAAATGGACAAGTTAACCGGTTTCTTTTTTCACAAGTTAAGGTTAAGTTATCCTTAAATAAAAACTAACCTAAAATTAAGTTATGATTATTAATTATAAAATAACTAGGTCATGTTCTAATATTCAATTTTTTTTTAACTAGACCAGTAAAAAGTTATCGAAAAAATTAACTTATAACTTGACTTTTACATTTTTTACTAGTATTACTGCCCAGCTTCGCACATATGCTATTATACTTCTGACCGAGTGTCGAGAGTACATAAAAGAAATACAATTATAATAATAACTATTGTTATTGTATATTGTAGTACGAATTAATGATTTAATGATAACAATAGGTAGTTTTATTGCATACACGTAACGTAATATGTGACTGGAAACTAATGAATCAAGACAGACAGTGCTATCCGTAACTTATGCTGATGATACATGTCTATTGTTTTCTGGTGTGACGTAGGAAGATGTTTGTTTAAAAGCTACAAATGAATTTAAAAAAGTAATTAAGTATCTAAACAATAGGAAACTCTCAATAAGTTATAAAAAAATTAATTTTATAAGTTTTTCAATTAACAATGATGAGAACAATCTTGATGATTTAAAACTCAATTTTTGTAAGAGTGAAGATAATTGTAATGACAGCACTTATCATAAAATGTACAGGGTTTTTATAGTATAAGATATTAACCTGTTTAGGTAAAAATACTTTAGTTGGTTGAACTGGAGACAATTGTAAGCTTTTCAATGTGTTACCAGTTGAGAGTGTATACAAAAAACTAAAAAGTAACTATTTTATATATAATAAAAAATTATAAATCTTTTTTTGATGTGGAAAATTTAAGAAAAAGAAGGGAATTTAAAAAGGGCATATGATGTTAAAATTATTTATTACAAAAAATCTTTCAGTCAAAAATTCAGCGATTATTTTGGTCCAAATTACTATAATTCAATGCAATTACATATAAAAAAACTCATATTCTCCTCAATTGGGAATCTTAGAATCACGTCGCCAGATTTAAAATATAAGTATAAAGTATAAAACAGTGTGTTAAAAGATTTTGAATGTAACATAATATGAAATTGTATTGTGTTACTCTATCTTGTTATTATATGATATTTTATTGTATTATATTTAATATGTATTTTTTTTTGTGTATGTTATTAAATAACTTAACTCTCTATCACCATCACACTCATTGCGATTAGGAGGTAGATATTTTATTGTAAATATTTTAATAATATGTAAATCTTATTTATATTTTACAATAAAAAAATAAATATACATATAACATTTATTATATTAATGTGTAATATCTTTTTAAAATTGTAGTCTGACACTTGTACATTTGTTTGTTTGAATGTAAGTTCAGGACGAGAAAAGCTTTACGGGTGTTTTCATAAATTAATAAGTTATATGGCACAAATCCGTATTAATCGCACGTGTGTCTTAATATTCGGTGACTAACTCTACCTCTATCTCTATCGTCCTCTCTCACTCACCAACTTTATATTCCTTTCTGTTCAAGTAGCGTTGAAACTGGCAATACTAAATCGAAAGTTTCAATATTATTAATGTAGAATGTAGAAAGTCCCACGGTGCTGTAATTATAGAAGTGCAGTTTGCAGAACATTTTTTCTTCACTCACTTTTCTCTCTCAAAATATGTTCGAGATAAGAAAATCAAAGATAATTCTTACTGTCAAGTATGCTCGACTTAGTTTTGATTTTAATTAAATAATCCTTTCCTGATATTCACACTATAAAATGTTTTTTTTTAATTATTTAAAATTATTTTAACCTAGTTACGTATTGTCGTATCGCCTGTATACAATCAAAGGATCAAATTAAAAATTTACTGAATTAAATTTACACAAATTTCACAATATCTTAAAATAAAATATATAAAAAAACAGAAATAAAATAAACAAACCAATTGTTAAATAGTAGATGCAAATTTGTTATTTAGATACTTACTTAATCGTTATTTTATTTAATATGTCAAATAAACATCAAAGACCTGATTTACGTCGATAGGTCATCTTCGATTTACATGTTCAAAGTGTGAGTCAAAATAGTTTTCTGGAAATGCTTGGCTAAAGTGTTTAACTTATTTTAAAATCTAAAATGTTTCCCTAATTTTTTTACTTTTAAATTTTAATATCGCTTTGAAATTTGAATAGTTTTAATTAATCCACAGACACTACATTAACATCAATGGTGGTACATGTGCGTATGGTGTAATTTTGTATTAATCAATTTAAAACTTAAGAATTTAATGACTTATTTATTTCCCAACTATAATGTCTAAAATTAAAATTGATTATAAGGAAGACCTTCATATATATTATTCATTTGAATAATATATCAACTACAAATTGGCCATCAATGATCAGAATTTGATCAAAAAGTTTTGAATGTACCTATCCAACCTACCTACATAAAACGTCGGGTAATAGAATCAGTGAGATCTGTGTCCGGTTAGACCTTAGTAATTTTGTGATTATAATAATTATATGTATATGTTTCCAATGTTTCGGTTCTATATTAAACCTATAGACCCGTATCGTGGTTATCGCCCGGATATACTTCAATATCAGCAAGCCTGCCTGATAATGGTGTGCGCGACAATTTGCATTGATATTTTTATTATGATTTGATGGAAACAATCCGAGGACACCAAGTATGTCTGCCTCCGAAACGACGTGTGTAAAATAATAAATTGTTTAGTTTTTTCGACTGGGACCAAAGATAATAATGTCACGTTATAATAGAATTATTATTAAAATATTACATTATCAAACAGTCGAAAACACGATCGATCTTGCCGGTTCACGTTCGAACTCGTAAAAATCACCGACGTCGAGTGGCGGAGGGCGCTCGGGACTTTACAACATTATCATAACTGACTGGCACTCTCCCCCGTCGCGGACGTAAATACAATATTTATATAGGCACGCACACGCGCACCCACGGCGACCGAGGACAATAAAACGCGTTTAATGATGATATAGTGTCCGATGGAGAAATAAATTACTAATACTGCCATAAATATATATATACGCACACGCACACGCACACGCACACGCACACGCATAAAACGATACGTTTACGATAGTAAATTATTATATCGGTAAATTTACAACGCGTACCGTATATTATTATTATTATTATTATTATTATAATTGATAAGGACCGGGAGTCGGTGGTGTTGTTGATGTATATATGTACGCGTATATCACGTGCACTCAAAAACTATACATAATTTATTTTATTTTGTATCCTATAATAGTTATTTTTATTGTTAAAGACACAACAATATATTAATATGGTAACCGAATTGGCGAACATCGCGGTAGTGGCAATTATGATAGCAAGTTATTTGCACAGGAATATCGAATCAAGTTTTAATAATATTATGCAATATTTAAATTATTATAAAAATGGGAATATTATTTATTTTTCGTGTAGTCCAGGCGTGAGCTGCAGCAATGACGGGGATTTATAAATTCTTTTGAACATTCGTGTGGCTGTAGATAGACATATTATACATGACCGAAAGTGATTGCCGACACATTATTTGTACCTAATATTATATTATGATTTCAATATAATTTACAGTATAAAGCGTCGTCATCACAAGGTTATAATGGCAGAATTCGAGTGGTGTGGAATTAAGCGTTCGTGGATCCAACTTGTGTAATTGTGAAATCATAATTTAGTTGAAGCTGGAATCCGAGTCAAATTTCGTAGTGATAATAACCAGCCCATGGTTTTCTGTTTGTTCAACATCAAACTGATCGAAATTGTCTTCTTTTTTAAGCCTCTATAAAATACTACTGACAGAAATACAGTCATTGTGAAAACATTCTATAGTGTTATCATCCAAAATATTAATATGAAATAATAATAACGGTGTAGATCTCCAACGATTTTTATAACGAAAAGTCTACATATGTTTGTGTCTTAAAAATAATAATACATGGGTTCAGTAAACTTATTCCGATTAATAACCTAACAATAGTGAACACAATATTGACCTTCCAAAAACGTATTTTCTTATCGTTTTACCGTTATCGTACAAACTTAGCTCTGGTGTTATTTCAATACCACGTTTATATGGCTAACAGCCAGAATGCTTCGTCGTCATTTTGCCGATTCCAATTGATGTGACAGCTAAGTGGGCGAGTATAATACTCGTCATACTGTTATAATAAGCACTCTGTAAACGCAATTAAATGTTTAAGCTTTACGATAATAGTTACGGCGTGTGCACACATTTTACAATATCACAAAAACACATATTATATAGGTAGTATAGGCTGTAACTCTCCTCCCCCTACCTAACTGATTAATGAATGTTGAGCTCGAAACTCACATTGGAACTGTGTCGCGGTTCGGCGGAAACGATACAGCTGAGCTTGAAGCGATACGGCCATAGGTACTTCCGCGTAAGAATGCGTTTCGTACCCAAATCGGAGGAGCTAAAATAATATTTTAGAGCCTTAACATAACGAGTACATCAGAACATTGTGACACGCACAGTACGGTTTAGGTATACCGATATTTCACGTGCGCATTGAACCGACTATAATAATAATAATAATGATATGCGCACTCGTCCTGTTGCAGATGAACAATATTATTATTGTTGTGAAACCATTTCCGAGTCCGCGATCGCTGCAATTAAATACGTTCGTAACGACACATTATAATTTATATTCATGATGATAAATCATCGACACTTTATGACCTATATGTATATTATACCCGCGGCCGTGTTTGTTATGACCATCTGATTTACACTTTTGGCGTATTGCGTATTACGTTTGTATTGTTATTCACTCGGTTTCAGTGGTTTGTGTGTGTGTGTGTGTGTGTGTGTGTGTAAACTGTGAGCTAAATTATTAGTTATCACTTATCATAATACAGTCATGACTTTATGTATAGTTTTAAAACGTTTTGTGAAGAACAATAAAAATAATATTGCCACTCACAGACAATTATTTAACCATAAATTCATATTTACGCAACAAGAACAAAAAACATAATTATTGACGAATTGGTAAACAATATTATTAATATTATTTTTATCAGACATTATTATTTTAGCTTATTACAAACCGACTGTTAAATAATCGAAAAGATTTTATAGCATTTAACTATTTAAGTAATAAAAAAAAATAATCGTCCACAATTGATACTACCTGTAAATTCGTGAATTAAATTTCTTATTATGAAATAAAAACTTGGTATAATATATTTGCAGTTATAATATTAAACTAAAAATTGTTTTCTTTATTTATGGAATGATGTGACTCGACAAAATAGTATTCCAATGAGAAATTACCGAAAAAACAACCATAATTTATTGGTAGCAAACATGTAGCTAAATTGCCTAGCCGGAACGCCGCGTTACAATAATTGCATATTATTATTATTTTATTATTGAGATATTGGATAATGGACACAAAGATGAAGTCTCATCATCATCGGGCCTAAGATAAAAGTAATTTTGTAAACATAGATGGATTGACTGGATCATAGGTACTCAAAAATGGTTGTCATATTATGATGTGTATAGTTTTCTTATACAAAATAAATCTAATTTAATAATTGTAATTTTATCAATACCTGAAATATTTAATTTTATCAACCATACATAGTGTTATATTGTATATTGAAATTTTTGAACTTTTCTTGGTTATATATTTTTGAAATTGAATTCACTTAATTTTTTTTTTTCAATTTCAATTTCTTCAGTTTATTCGACATATTATTAATGCTGCAAATTGGCCTGACAATATATTTTACTGTTTAGTGTAATGTATACATGGTAAACAGATACGTATGATATTGCTACTTGCACTGGGCTAATATAATTTAAATTTAAATGATTACGTTGTACAGACGGAATGCGTGACAGTCATATAATTAAGAAAATTGATGGGCTATGATATACCTATAGTCTATACATATTGTCACTATAACGAATATTTTTCTAGCAAATGGTTTACGCAGATAAAAATCATGAAATTAATAGTGACACTAGCACAGACGCACAATAACGAAAACAAGAGTGTGATTCTCTAATGTATTTTTACATGGGTAAATTTATGCTCACTGAACCATTAGTGAAAAAAATCACAAAATATTTTCTATATCAAAATGCAATATCACATGCATTATAATATTATACTACATTACTTGACGTAATAATTAAAAAGAAATCAATTACCAAGTTTAGTGTGGAACGTGCGTTGTATAATAATAATTACTCAATCAATTTATACGCAATAATTAATACTAAAATATGAGTATAATGAGCACTTGAACGTGGAGTATATTATTTTATACAATCGAAAATCGGTATGTAGTACCTGCACTAACACCATGCTACGCGCACGCCAATAAAACTTTTAATAAAAAAAATTTTTTTAATCAATTAAAATATTAAATCGTATTATATTATGTTTACATGTAAGCGAGAATGATTTAAATTACGCACGCAACGTGGATGAATTACAATAAATTATTATTATTATTATTATTATTAACTGACTGGGCGTATAAAAGCATAAATCTTGAAAAAAAAACCCGGCTCGAATATTATTATGTACGATACACCTAACGTGCATTATAATATTAAAATATAATATTTTTTATGTGTACGCTCCTACTCGGGACTAGCTCGTTGTATATGCTAAAAACGTATAAATAATAATAATATATTTTCAGGCGGTACAGATGAGAGAAAATAACGGATAAGCGAAAAAAATAAATAGGTAGGTAGGAAGGTACATTGCAGGTACTCGAATTATATCGTATTAAAATATACACGATGAATGTATTCTAACAAATTTAAAACGATGAAGTGCATTCGGTTATTATACATTTATAATAATGTAACTATGTACATATCATTATAATAATAATATCATCGTGATACTGATTCCAAGTAACATATTATGTACAGTTTTTAAATTGCATTAATATCATCAGAGCAGCTGATATTTCTAATCACCATAGGTAGGTATATCACAATAATTACACCGGCAAGCACATTGAGTACTCTTGCGGTGTATTACACACAAGTCGACACAAAGGGTCGCATATACAAAATATGTATTATTTCATTATTATTACTATCATTATTATTTGTATTGATCTTAAGCATCTGCAATTAGCATATTGTAAGGAGATTACGGATGGTTGAGGAACAAGTGTATGTGGGGCCAGGATTCATCACAAAAACCCGTATCCAGATAAAAGGGACGCCGACCGGTGTTAGACCTCAGGCCACGTTAGTGACTGAGGCCAACCACCGAGCCATATCAGGTCCCATGGCCGTACTCGCGCAACGAGCATACATACCACATTTTTATTTTGTTATATTAATTGAATGCTAATTTTAATATTATTCTTACACGCTATAATAATTTTTACTGTACCTGTTATATAGTACACAATTTAAATGTATAATGTGTTGTAAATGGAGTTTATTGGTAATTAAAGAATTAATAAAAACAATAAATTATAATACATATTGGAAGGACGGTTGGGCCAAGGCACTAAAATTATTATGATTATTATTATTATTGAAATTTCAAAAGGCTGGCGTGGAAATTGATAGAACCCAATAATAATAATAAGGACGGCGAACGTGAAAATTTATAGACTCATTTCACGATGGATATCGTTACAAACGTTTGAGCGGGAGAGGATAAACGGATAAAATTATATTATTATAACTTATTGTGTGTACGTATAATATTATTTCAAAGCCCGACGAGCGCTGCGCACCAAAACTGTTTAAAATATTTATTTATTGCACCATCTGCCCCTAGGTTACCGTGACTTGCGGTACGTATACCGTATACGACACCCCAGGCTACAATCGAATCTTTAATTGTACAGGTATAGCACGAATATGCATAACATAATATAATACGACCTACTCTACAAATAAAAATAATATCGTGTAGGAGGATAGACGTCAAAACTGAAGAGTCGTAGTTGAAATGGGTTTTTTTTTCTAATTGCTTCACTGTAATTGTACATTGATAAATTAATAGGTAATAACGAGATGTCACCTACTTACCCATGCGAGTTATCTATATAATACTATGCAAGAAGTAAAATAATGTATAAAATAAAATATAGTGACGAAAATATAACAATAATTTTATAATAAATTATATAATATATACTATATGTTGTAAAATAATTTGTTAATACCTATAATTACGAGATTTTGCTACGACAAAGCCGGTCAATATAATTGTTGTGTAGTTGATAGCATGTTGTAATACAGTCTTATATATTATAATATAATATTATTATCGTTTTCTCGGCACGGCTTCCCGCCGGACTAGTGGAATAATCGCCACGTTATGATGTTCATAAAATATGTTGTAGGTACATAATATACTTATCTTATATCGGATGTACACTGAAATCGTCAAGTCTATTGAAAATTATTATTGCTATAAGCAGCAAAAAATTAAAAATCTCTGTATCTACAATTTACTACCTACTGTTGTCCGAGGAAAAAAATACACTGTATTGTAATCATATACGGATGGGTAGTGAATATTATGATAATGTACCAACATTTTTGGCGAATGTCAATTTCTTCTTAGATGTAGATATTCACTAGTAAATATTGACGTGCACTATCTGTTTTTGGTGGATAATTTTGTCGCTTAATTCATCATTCAGATTGAGTGTGAATAGGATTTGAATAAAACATAATGATATTATTATGGTACACGTTATTGCTGTGTTATCGTCGTATTGACCAATAAATAGGAAACAAATTATGTGAGAAATAAAGCACTGATAATTTGGTGACGTCATGTAATGATATATGGTTTATGGTTTATATGGTTTACCATCTCCGAATGTCGTAATTACTCTTGGAAATACATTGAATAACATAATATGATATTGTATTAACTCGTGTACATTTTTTTTGGTCATTGCTTTATTCTATTTTAGGGGTTTGTTCGGTTTATTATTTTACCAATACACTACTTCACTCCCTTATCGAGGCGATGATTTATGCATATTACTTGTTTTTGACACCTGTTTGCAATATAAATTTTTCACAATGCGCACAATTACCCATTATTATTGATTACACATAATATATCAGTCTGGTATTACAAAATATGATTTTTTACGAAATACATTATCGATTTAAGGGGACTGCATACGGTTTTGTCAAAAGTCAAAACTAATGTAGATTTTGACTAATCTAAACATTAATTTTGTAATAAATTAATAAATTTCTAATATGCTATTATACTAAACTACAGTGGTGATGAGTCATTTTAAAAATCTGATACAAAATGAGAAATTTTCTATATCATAATATTATATTTAGTAGGTAAATCTAAAATATATTTTAATATATCCAATATTAAAATTGTACAAAACTTTCTATTGCAAATAAACCATTCTAAATGCACGCAATCAATAATAATCATAAATGGTGGGGCTTTTTGTAGATAGGTATAATATGTATATATTATACCTATATTAGATTTTATATCATGAACACCATATTATTAAGCCAGATGCACTATATTAAAATGTAAGCGTAGTATCGTATTAAGTAGTACCCACCTATATTATATTTGCCAGTGTAGTATTAATTTTATTATTTATAGCTTAAAATAAACAAGACAGAACGGAATTCACGAATATTAAAATTATGTTATATTTTCTAATAAAACATGTTATTGCAAAGCTGAAAATAAACACACCTCGTCGTTTGGTTACAAACGCAAAATTGAATTTCGTTAAGATTTTGCCTTAATTATTGCACAGATACAATCGAAAAACAACTGTTACGACAACAACAAGATATCCAATTTTTCAATGAAACCTTCACACTCAAACATCATTATTATTGTTATGTGTTATATTGTTATGACTACTGACATGGTGTCCTCGAATAAAATGGTAAAGCAATTTTTTAATTAAAATTCAAAAAACCAATATTTTGCTGACTATTTACAAATATTTACGTGCACTGTGTTTTTAAGTCTTATTGTTATACCTACTTTTGGTGGTTTATGGTACAAAAACAAAAATGCAATCATTTATTTAATAACCTTTTAAGAGAAAAAATATATATAATATGCTCGGTGTTTAATATTTTACAAACTGCAGTGAGGTACAATAGCTAACAATATTATAAAATTCGCAACGAAAAAATTAAAAGAATTCTAGAATTTTATTCCAAACGCTGTAAGTTTCTTGTCTTCGCTAGTTTAATTTTTGAACATTTTATTTATCTTTGCGTTTACCTTAAAAGTAATTTGAAATTTGTTAACAATGGCAAACATAGCAAACGTCTGCTGTTTTATTACGCTTTTTGCTCTCGCGCAATAGTATAAACGTCTTGGTTTGCTCAATATTTTAAAACACGGAATGTACAAAAATATCCGCACGGAATGTTTGTTTAAATTAAACAAGTTTTAAGACCTAAAAACATAATGCATAATTGGTAGTGGCGGTGGACTGTTGGAATTGTATTAAACGCGTATATCATTATCGTCTAATTAAAACCAACTTATACCACGATTCGATGAACTCCTCGAAGTCCTGAGACAAAATAAAGAATAATAATGATTTTGTACCTAGAAGTATCCTAGAACACTGTTCTCCTTTAAAACTAACCAGTTGTATAGTAGTTATAAATTAGATTCCATATATTTATGTTTAAATATTGATAACTTGTAATTATTTTTTGACTGAGAATAATCTGAGGGCCTTATTTTTATTTTAAGTTTTTAACCTTTAATTTGAGTCATAACATTCAACGACTTTCTAGTAGACCCGGAGAGTATAATATTATAACGGTTACATAGCTGCAAGACGCCGTTTTGGCTGATATTTATTATTTATTCGGTTCTGATGTTTTATCGATAAGCAATATATTATTATAATAATACATTTTGAGTTGAAATTTGTTCTTTTACTTATAAGCAAACGCATTTCTATTTTTAATATGTATTACATAGCACGTGCGCGTGGTTGTTGACTGTGAAAGATGAATTTAGCGATCTGAATAAAATTATGTTCACTTTAGCGTATATACATAAAAATGTAATTTAGTTTGTCTGTAAAGTTCTCTGCGGATCAATATAATAATATGTGAGAGTGGAATATGGAATATTTGTCTATTCTTGTAGTATCGGCGGGGGCAGTGGCGTAGGTGGAAAAACGTGTAATATTAAACATTATCTGAAAAACTATTATAATACATTATAAACTATATATAAATATATGTATATATAATATTCATATTGTGTTTATTAAAATAAATAGTGTTAAACAATGAGAATACAAATTCTAAATTAAAGTATAATATTCTAATAAAGAAACCAATTTTTTAAAATGATAATACTATTAATAATTTAGATACTAAATATACTAATTTAGTAAAATAAAATAATCAGCTAGACATAGAAATTTAGTTGGACAAAGCCTTATGACGAGTTCAAACTAAATAACCTTCTGGATTTAGATAGTTTAATCGAGTTTCTTAATCCAGATTCCAAAGATTTACATCTGGTAATTTTTATTTAATTTTATTAATGATCGTTTTTTTCCGTAACCTATACACGATAGGTTTGTAAAAATATATAAATAAAATATTAATTTAGATTCAACGATTATAGTATTGTGTAATATTTGTTAAATTTTAGTTAACATAGCTCTTCGGCCGTAGATTTTTGTTCGTATACTCAATTATTTCAAAACGGCATACTAACACGAAGTGTAAAGTAGGTAATAAAATGCCCACTTTGAACAAATAATTATATATTTACAATACGTTGCATAGCTGTAGGTACTCAATAATAATATTATATTACACTTATAATATCTACTTACCTATTAATAATGCGAACAAAAAATCACAGATCGTTACGCGATTCAAACTCGCGAGCTTTTAAAGTTCAACGCTCTTTGCATATTATGTAAGTAGTATACAAATCGTATATACACCATGTTCTGTCATGTAGTATAGTATATAACTACAGTGGTAACAATAATATGTATAGTAATTTATTCGTTTAGCTGTTTAACGGTGTGTTTCGATGTCATCGTTCCGTTCCACTCGTGACCGATACGCATAATATTATAATAATAATAATATGTTCACAACCTGGTACAACCACTGCACAATAGGCACACATAAATGTATAATAATATGTGGTGAACAACACTGTGTGCCAAATTTAATATCGTATTTCGGGATGGGTTATTACAGTGTAATAATATTATTATATTATATATTTTATAACCCCAAAACGGACGGTATTGTGTCTGCGCGCCACGGCTGTGGCAATAAATCGAAATGATAAAATACGTTCGACGTCGTGGTTGTTATAACCGATATTGTAAATATTATGTCACTTTTGTTTTCTGCTCGGTTTTTGCTGCTAAGACGATACCATAATATTATTATTATCATAATAAGACGCTATTATAAAATGCGTGTGTGATCGTGGCGCTCACAGTGGATCCGACGAATGCGGTTGAAAACTTTTGGTGATGTGTGCAACCAAACTAGCGGACTTTTTTTTTATTCTGTTTAAAAAAAAATAAAAATATTTAGCACATCACGTGTTTGACGGCCGTCCGTGCACGATTTAAACGTGTTAATAATAAAGCAAAGTTAGCTGCTGTTAATGGTAATATTTACTCGTCTCCCGAATCCAGTTAAACGCGTTATGCGTGAATGATTATATATACAAACATTATATGAAAAATATAAACACAAACATACGCACAAAAGTATTTAACTGAATTTGATGTTTTTTTAAAAACGACTGCTATAAAAAAAAAAAAAAACGAAAACATATTTTACATCGTATTATTTAGGTATTATATGCAAAAAAACCTCAGTGTAATAATATTTTAATTATTTTTTATTGCGTAACAAACCGAATGAAATTTAAAAAATATATAATATTTATGAAGGTAATGCAAGCGACATGTTTAAAATGGTATTTCGTGGTGGCTTTATTGTGTTTATCCTCTGGCGGTGAAAATAAAATCATGTGAATAAAATCAAATGATCACATTTCACAACGTAATACATGATATATAATACACAAGCTTTCGTAGAATTTCGGAATTTAGTGAAATTATATCATCATGTGATCATAATATCATGAAATAATTTGTAATATTATCGAGCAAGCCTAACGATAAAAAAAAAAAAAAACGCCACATAAACCGTTTTACGCGGTTAACTCACAACCTGCTGCACTCCTTTTTGCCGCAGCCCGCAGACACTAAATCCTCCGTCATTTTACGCGACCACAAATACAACATAAACTAGCTCGGGATATTCACATATAATACTCCTAGCATAGGATTTCCACCGCATTTCCTTGCATCCTGGTGGTCGAGCTCCGTGACCCCAGGTTATACGTCGAAAACTTTTTGACACATTTCAAGCCGATGCTGAGCGACACACACACATATGCTTGCCACACATTCACTCCAGTGAAACCAGTGGAAACCAGGAAAACACCCAGGTTTAGGACCATCCGGTATACTATTACATCTAACTGATCAAATCGTACAGCAAGATAGTGAAAACCCACTAGTGCGTGATATCGGAAAAAAGTGTAGTTTTAGTCGTAGCAGTGCGGCGATCATCTAACGATAGTGGATAGTACCTATATACATTCCCGGTGGATGGTCACTTTACAATGTCCGTGAGCGAGGGGGAAACGTACCGATAGAAGCTTTTAGGGGAATTGGATAACAAGCCCGTGGGTTCTATTCGCGCCCTTATAGTATAGTAGGTATATAATATACATTGGCGTATACGTATATTATAGCAATGGTTTTTGTCTGCGATGAAAAACTGATCAATTTACCTCCGTGTCAACACCACGGGGGAAAACGGAAAAAATGTAACAAACCACGACAACCGTTTTCCGCGATGTTTTCCGTCACGCCTAACGCAACCTTTATCTGCGTATTGACCGTTCAAAAAGGTACCCACCATAGAGTACTATATATGCGTTCAGCACGCCACTTTTGTTCAAGCTTACACCTTACCCACGTCGTCTATCCGGCGGGTGTGTGTATGGCACACGAGCGTGGCTGGTGGGAGATAACGTTTATTGTTTTTATTATTTAATATTATTCTGGTCGTGGTATAATAATACTATAGAAACGAAAAAAAAATTATACAAAGAGTGAACGGATGGACAGCTAGACGTGTGGAGAAACGGAGATCGCATTAAATCCTTGAAAAACCGTGGCCCGGCCCCCGGGTCCGGCGGAAAATCGCTACGGCGTTTAGGGACGATTAAACAAAGTTTCCGGTTGTATCTTTATTTCCTCTTTTACGAGTCCTCGGGGGAAAATATTGTTCCACGCGCGCGTCCCATGAAACTTTGAGGTTTTTAATCGGAAATTTTTGTCCGGGCCACGACCTATATGTGGGTGGTTTCGGTGGTTGACGGGGGGGGGGGGGTACGGGGTCGAAACTGCTATAATATATTATGTATGATTTTATTATATGTATACCAGTGTTGTACGTGTAATATCACAAAGTCGTCGTCGTCGCCTTATCGTTATTACAATATTATATATTATTATGCGGTCCTCGGGGGGGTGGGTTTTTTTACCATGACATCTACCGTCGTCATCGGACACGCACACAATATGTTATAATAATATTACTTATGCAAACGTGCGAAAACATCATATTTCCGGATAGGTACCGTTTCGGGTCTGACCTACGTATGATTATAGTAATAATAATATATTATAATGCACGCGACCTTTGTGTCACGCGTCGCATATACCCAGCGGCTGGATTTGCATCACAATATATGTGTCAAATTTATACGATAACATATTACTATGTATTATTATATGATCAACAAACACTCCATTATATCCATATTTGTATGATATTATTATATAGTGTGATCGGACACGGAGTGAGTGAGATTTTCCGGTACGTCGGAAAATCTTTCTGCGCAACCACGCGTATATTATACGTGCTTAAATGTGATGAGCGTGTTTGAACGCGCAGACGTTTAGTAAATGTGCGTGCTTTAATAGTTTTTATGGTGAACTCACAAGAGTTAATCTAAATATTTATTTAAAAAGAAAAACACATCGATCCGGTTTACAATAGCGTACCTATATGTACTATCCGGTGATACAAAGTACCAGCCATAAGTTTAATTGGGTAATGAGGCATGGGCGAAACCGATATCAGATCTAGTTGATATCACTTCAGAACAGTTTAATATATTATTTTCTAATACAAGAAGCGAAGGAGAGAGAAAAACACGATGAAAATAACAGTAATAATTGAAAACTTATTGGAATTTCAAACTGTTTTTTCGTTACCTCAGTGCCATGTTATTATAATAATATAAGAAGCGCTTGTATGACAACCACGAATATCACACGCCCACGCCGTGATGAATTCGAATTAAATTTGTCGGGCGCAGAGCAATAAAACACCCAATCAGTTCCGACACGCCACCCGTTGTATTTCGTACACTCGTATTATTCGTGTTTGTATATTTATCTATTTTTTTTTTTTAATTTTAATCGATGACGTGAAAAAGAATGCTACGGGTGTGTGCATATTGTACATACGACCCGATTAAAAAAATAAACTGGTGTGGCTGCAGCGGGAGGATGATTTAGCTTGCGAATCGTACAAACGATTTTCGGCCTTTTTTATGATATTTTTTTAAGTGTGCCATACAATAATAATAATAATAATATTGGGTGTGCACCGGATATGTACGAATTCACGGTTTCGCTTTGCATCTTCATCACTACGCTTGTCGAGGTTGTTCAATTTTCCAAACTCGCAAACGGTGGTATATTATACCTATTAGTATATATTATGTGATATCGATTTGGTGATGTGTCCATAATAATAATTATGTGATATCGATTTGGTGATGTGTCCATAATAATAATATACGAGGTGTTCAAATAATTCGAAAACGCTTAAATCACCGTCTGCGTATTTATTGTATGCCTACACATATAGCGATAACAGGGCTAATATATAGGTACACATTAATTAGATAAAATATTTAATCACCTCATAATAATATCATATTTTAATTCGTCAGACCTAATATTATTTGTCTAACGATAATTTCCAATAACTGTTCGAACACTCTGTATATCATGTACTTCCATTACGGTTTTACATAATATTTCATAATATACAATAATTACATATTGTGGTACGTAGGTACTTAATACTTACTTACATAATATTATATTGTACAGGTATTTAATCTGATAATACGAATGCTATGAAACTATTCTATTATTTTTATGACAGCAAAATATTAATGATATCATGTACTCGCGATAACGTTTCAAACGTTTCAATCGTATTATTATTCGTACGACGTTCTGACCGGCAACTTCAGACGGGTTAAGTAAAATAATACTCGAGTGTATATAATAATATATTATATCCCTATATTAAATAATACGTATAACATAATATATATAATACATGCACGCATTTGAGAGAAATTTCGAGTATTTAAGCTCGTCGGCTCGGTATCTCGGTATTCAGAAGTTTTAGGACATATTAGGACGTTTAAAGTTTATTACTAATTTATAACGACCAAAAGGTTTAAGGAAAACTTTGAAGAGTTTATTTTCTGCAACTTCTTGGGCAAATTAACTTTTCAAAATCCCATCTCATCCGTATCACACACAATTATTTAAATATACCCGAATTCGACAAAAACATATAAATAATTGGTACGTATTATTTATTTTCCATTAGTATCACCGACCCTCAGACTTATTCGAGACTTCTACTCGGGACGAAATAAGTTTTCTCTTCTAATGAGAAATTCTATAAGAGCTATTATTGCTGATAGCACCTGAGCGGAAAAATGCCATCTACAGAGATATTATATGGGTAATCCCGTAATAAAGACGTTATATTATTATTACGAAGTCGTGTGAGCCCATTATTATACATCATAATATATGTGTGTACTTTTTTCGAATACCAAGCTGGTATACGTACTTAATAATAGTCTCGCGAAACGTATATTATTTAAGCCATTGTAAATTTAAATTTCAACCAACCAAGAAATCCTATAATATAGATTATAGTGTCGTCAGAGCTCAGACATTTTCCACAATATATTGTTTAAGTTTATTTCCGCATTTCGATTTCAAAACAATTTATTTTTTATCAATTTATCAATGAATTAATTAATGGCAATATTATGTCTATATCGTGTCTAAAAAAAATTAAAACGCTTACACAATGCCTAATAAAGGTTACTGGATGCTTACTATATTGTATTATAATATTATACTGACGTAACTTAACGACATTTCGATACAAAAACGGTTATGTATAAAATATAAATATAACCATTTATATACAGCTTCTTATCAGCCTCCTTAAACGCCCGCAATGGCTTTAATATAAAATACGTTTTAGCCGCAGGGGTGAAATAATACAATTTTATTACTTAAAAAGGACAAGTGACGCTGTCGCAATAATTACTGAATCGAATTTCTTGACGTCGACCTCGGTACTCATAGCAGTCCAAGATTTATGGCATAACATAATAATATAAGACAGTACATAATATTATTAAATAACGCATTAAATCATTAGTTTTTTACATTGAGCTTTATGCGACCACGGTGGCGATGAAAAATATAGCGACTTGTATAATGTGTTCGGTTTCACATTGAATTAGTACTTATATTATAAAATAATTGTTTTTTGACTGAACAATAAAATATAAATTCAAAGCGGAAATCTTACGCCTGAATAGTTTTAATCGGCCGAACGCGAACACGTTTTAGTGTCTATTGTTATTTGTTACTAATTGCCTACCAACTACAACTACAGTATGTTCACTTTATAATAATATTATATACATGCGTTTAATGCGCTTTTTTGCGGATAACTACGCACGTTAGTACAATATGTGGAAAACATTTTAAATCGAACGAAAAAAAAAAGGTACTCTCAAACGCACATAATATACAACTCAGTGGAATCTCGGAAACTATCTCGAAATCCAGTATCTCGGAGCTTATGAGTATAGAATTTTTTTCCAGTCCCTATCATTCATTCGAATACTTTAAATTATATCTACTTTAAATAATATTTTTACTGTCCCTCGTGACTTTGAGAATCGAGATACCGAAGTTCCACTATAGTTATACTGTGATAATGAGTAATGTAAGTGACATCGATGACGTCTTGTTTCATGATATTCCGACGACGAGTGATCAATGACGATTGTCACAGTACGTAAGCGTAGGTACTATTATGATTATAATAATAATAATTAAAATTATAGTATTTACAACAGTTTTCGTGGAGCAGAGTCGTGCAATTCGAGTCTTGTGGCGAGACGCGTATTACGCCAGTCTGCAGTAGTAGTTGTCTAGAAAAATAACCTTGTGCAGGGTGGGGCAGTGAATCGGACGATTCTAAAATAACTATGAGAAACCCAACAAGTATTTTTTTTAACAAATATATTTATATAACCTGAAAGTATATAAAATAGCATTAAAGAAGTGTTAATTTGTTATTTAATTTTTATAAATGATATCTGCAAGATGGCGTCCATTTCGAAGCAAGCATTCGTGAAGGCGTCTTTGGAAACTCATCATGACGTTTCGCAGAATTCCCGGTGAGATTTGTGTCACCTCTTCTCGTATTCTTTGTTTAAGATCATCAAGTGTTCTTAGTGGTGTTTGGTATACTCTAATTTTGATATACCCCCACAGAAAAAATCACAGGCCGTTAAATCAGGCGAACGTGGAGGCCATGGAATATTCCCATTTCGAGAAATTATGCGGTTCGGAAACAAATCTTTTAGAATATTCATATTCACTCTAGCTGTATGACTCGTAGCCCCATCTTGTTGAAAAAATCTTGTTGTGCAGTCCAACGATAACTAAACGCTTATTTATGGAGAACATAATTTTATAGTTGTAGTACGCACATATCAATTACAGGGCTTTCCGTATTCTTTCCGTAAACATTTAGCGCCATTCTGCAATTTTCAATATAGTGCGCGGGCGGTACACGACTCGCGTGTGTAGGTTAGTGGATTTACGCGTGTATGCGGCCCACGCATTGAATATATATAACGTATATGTATAAATGTATATATGAATATGTCTATATGTATGTCTGTATATAATATGTATATGTATATATGTACGAGTATGTATGTATATACATATTATATAGTTTAGATGTACCTAATAATAATATTATATGCAACACGCGATCATGCATATTATTATTTTACGGTTTTCGAACGACGACGTGTGATGTCAATACGGGTTATCGCAGTGCGTTTAATCACGTCTAGCTTTCGTAGATGAAAAATAAATTGAAGACACCTGTGCAACGAGACCATGATAAGTCCATTTTCGAACATTTTTCAGCGGATGATTTTTGAAAAATGTGGACTTATAAGGCACCAGTGCCTGTTATTATTCAGTTTATTGCTGACACTTGCTGGTTCCGACAATGTTAGAACTTTGAAAACACGCGAAATCTGTTTCTAAGTGAGAGTGAGTCGTGATATTTGAGTATAATTTTATTTGAATTCTCACAGACGGATACCCACTACTACTGTGACCGATCTACCAAAAATAATAATAATATCTTTCCGACGTACGAGCGGTATATATATGTGCAGGTAGCTGGCTTACCACGGTTAACCTTACGAATACCTTTATAATAGTATAGGTATATAGCCCCTACAGTTTCTCAACCGGATACGAGTCGCCGGTACGCGTTAGTTTATTATATAGCTTCTCGTAACGCGGCGATGTTATCATAATGTTATGTGCCACAAACTCCCCCGACGTACACACACGGTTATGGTTACATAGTCCGTAACCGTGGTGAGACGACAGGGTACCTTACCGCGTGATGTCCCGTGAACAGAATCGACCCTCCGCATGGGATATGATCACCCAAAGTCGTGGTCATACACCTTATCAGTCGGTGTTAGGTAATGGACTGTTTTCATATCATCTGGTTCAATCAGCCTGACTACGACAGAGTGTGGAAAAAAACCCTAGAGAGATCGTATTAATATTATCATATCGGCCGCGTGGCCGTAAGTATTTTTTTTTTTTATTCATCAAGAATGAATTAGGCTTCGACAGCGTCAGCACTACTTATTATATAAAATATGATTATATAACATTAAAAAAAAAAAATACCTATTGCATTTAAGTAATTATATGAATCTATGAAATCAAAACTCTAAACAAATGTAGATTATTATTTATAATCAGAAAAGTTTTTATACGAAATCATAATAATTATTGTGTAAAAATAGTGATATACCTATAATTGTATAAATAAATATAAATGTATTGATATTAACAGTTTATTCAGTATACTCCGTATCTAGACCTAAACATTTAGCAGTAGTACTTATTACTTATTTTATGTTTCTCTCTGTGTCCTCCTAATATTGTCCATATTCTTTAAATATATTGTGTTTGATTGTTAGAGTGCACGTTTTCAAATTCAGGAGGGTCCTTGTTTTCCATAAAAAAAAAACCATTGTATTAGTCTGGTAATACCAATAATTATAGCCTGATTATTAATTTTTTTTTCATTTGAAATTTTGGTATTTATAGATTTTAGTTTCACCATATGACCAATTTTTTTTCATATCGGTGCACGTAGAAAAGTCTATGCATTTTGTGTCAGGTGTGAGAATGGCTGATTTAGCTTGTTCGTCTGCAAAATTTAGTCATACCAACTATGAAAATACCCAAATGAGAATATTACAGTAGAATCCTGTTATAACGAACTCCAAGGGGCTCGGAGAATCGGATCGTTATAATGGTAAACGGACGTTTCGCCCCCGCCGTTTCGTCCCCGTCAAAAAAACCAGTCCACGGACGTTTCGTCCCCGTCAATTATTAAGATAGGACGTTTCGTCCCGGAGAGTTATTAGCCATAGAACGTTTTGTCCCCAGCATATTCTTATTAAAAGACTTTCGCGGTTTTCAGGTTTTTTTTAATTATTATTACCTATATTCTGTAATGTCTAATATAGTATTTATAGGCAAGTAATAAACACGTGCAATGCGTCCGTAACGACTGCATTGGTACAAAAAAAAAATGAAATTATAAATTTACTGAAAATACTTAGTTTAAAGGAAAAGAAATTACAATCATATTGTACAGGATTTAAATATAATGACGATATAGGTAATGACATTTTATTCTATTTAAAAAAAATAAGTCAATTGACCTAAAAACGAATATATAATTTATCTTAATTGTATATTAATTAAATAATAATATTATAGTATTTAATTTTAATTTATTCATTTTTAGGAAATTTTTTGTTGACTTAATATAATTGTGATTTATTTAAATTTTGACTATTTGTAATTATATTGTATGAATAGTGACTATGTATTTATATATTTTGTAATATTGTCATTTAAACGTTAAATTTTTCATTTAAAATTAATGTATTTAAATTATCAAAGTATGCCAGGGACAAAACGTCCTATGGCTAATAACTCTCCGGGACGAAACGTCCGTGGACTGGTTTTTTTGACGGGGACGAAACGGCGGGGGCGAAACGTCCGCGATTCCGTTATAATATCCGAATTCCGTTCTCTCCGAACGACAAAAACATACTGCACTTGAGATATAATACCAACCAAGTACATCGCTGGAAATCGTCTTATCCGGAATATAGTTGTAACACATGGCATCCGTAATAAGCGGATTCTACGCTGTATATATCTAATTGTTTTTGCTGCTTCTTCAAATGTCCGTGAAGTTTTGTGACTCACGTGACGACGACATTGTATAAAATTGTAAACACGCCTCACCATTAGTACACGTTGTGGAATATACTTCTGAAATAACTACGACGACCACCACGACAACAACGACCGCAGTAACAACAACAAAGGGTAGTCTTGCACTGTCGCGAAAAGCCCGAGTGAGTTTGTGTGTGTGTGTGTGTGTGTGTGTGTGTGTGTGTGTGTGTGTGTGTACAGTTTGATCAATTTTGGCTTATAAAATTACAGTATAGGTACTCGCGTGACAATATTGCGGGGGCCGGAAACACGTGCACAACCACCGGGCCACCTATATAATATGTATGGGGTCGGCAGCGTGGCGCACCCCACACACGGAACTTCCATTAAAATGTCTAAATCGCCTGAAGCTCAGGGGTTAGTGCGGGGGATGAGATCAGCGGCGAGTGTGGCGTAGTGGAGGGTAAGGGAAATGAAAAACAACCGTTGTCAGTCCGATAGAGCCCTCGCCGACATTGTATAGCACTTATACGATGGCCTATAGTCTATGTGTGCGTGTATGTGTTGAGATATAATGAAGAGAGATGATTGGTGTTGCGACTGTAGCGTAGGGAACGCAATTTATTTATTTATTTTGTGTTCTTTTTTTTCTCTCAATGTAAATGTAAAAATATGCGTGCGTGTGTGTGTGCGCATGTGTATTGATTTTCGTTTTGTATTTGTGGGCGCCGCAAATGTCAGTGGCGGCGGCCATGGTGGCGCGGTCGAGGAGTAACGTCGCCGCCGTAGACAGTCGGTTAGACCCGCCGCCGCCAAGGAGTCTGTCAAGATTATACACCCCTTGAATTATTAATTTCAGCAGCGGCGGTGTCAGTAGCTTTTGGTGCGGATCGGAGTCCAGGGGCGGAGGACATTTTTTTTGTTGCCCAAAAGCCCACGACCATAATACGCGTGACTTCGACTACGGTGGCGGCGACGTCGTTGTGGGAAGAGTAAGGACATCTTCCGGCCCTCGCTCACTCCCTCCCCCTCCACAAACACGCACACACATACACACACACAGCTGCAGTGACCTAGTCGCGCGAGTATAATTTATCTTGTTTACCGGCGACAAGTTTTGAGTCCGGAGAAGCAGCTTTAAACGACGGGGCATTTACCAGGGGGTGAAAAAGCTGTATAAATGCGGCTAGAAGGATTTTGGCCGTCGAGCGAAACAAAAGGCGGGTATTAACGATCCGAGACGTTAGGTTTAGAGATGACTATCTCCTTCTTCATCTTCTTAGCCCCGCGAAGGGTGTTTTTGGACGGCGAGGTGGCAATGGGGTACAAAACGCACTTATGCACCGTGTAATACCACTACAACTACAACAACAACTTACCGTGACTGTGGACGATAAATAATATATTATAGGAAAAAAATTTTTAAAAAAATAAACACGAAATCATCATTGATTACTATTGTATCCTGCATAATATATAAAAAAATATTACCTACAATTAAAACTTTTAACTAGGTTGAGAAAAAAAATCATATGTAACAGGTGAAATTCTAAAACAAATCATACAATTTAAATAAACTAAGACACAGCGTAGAAACAATATGCATTTCACCAAATTGGGTTAAGATAACAATTTTGTGATGAAATAACAATTAGTATAATTTAAAGCATAGTCAATAAGTACAATGTAACTAGGTTAAACTTAATATCGATATTACCGATGGCGATAGTGCTTTGATAGCAAAATTGTTATACAAAGAATATATAAAGACAGAAAAAGGGTCAATGGTGGTGATCGCAAGGCGCGATTACCACTAGACGCCAGTGTAGTAAAAGTGCCATAAAATTGCTTATAATATTATTGGTTCGTTTATTTGTGTATGTCAGAAGTGTCCGAATAATAGACGATAATTATTGAGAGTGGGACCTATCGCTTTTTAGAGCTACGATAAGTAAATTACAAACTATATTTACATTTAACTATTAATGCGTGGACATCACATTTTTTATAACACTTATATATATATATATATAGCTGACGTATTGCACACTAACGAGCGGCGAGCCTACCCAAAATTATTGGCAGTAAACAATACGTTTCAGAGCTTAAACTATATTAGGCACTGAACATTCGTTGCACTGTTGATATGCCAAAAAAAAAGGTACCGCGTATATAATATTTTTATCTACTAATAATATAATTTAAAACGCAAATTTATGTACCGCACCGAGCTACTTTTAACAGGCAAAATTCCACTCGGTGAAGGTACGGATCAGAACGATTTTTGCATCTATGAAATTTGTTTTTGACAAACATATTTTGAAAAACCACACTTAACGCGGATAGTGCATCACCATAACGTATAATGTGTGCAGAGTAAACGTCGTAATGCTACAAAAATGTTGTCCGTTTCAATGGTGCTATACGGCCAAATCCGGTGCCAGCAGAACCTTATCGGTGAGCAAGCAAACCATTTAACATTGATTCGTTTTTAATGTCGATTTTTTTCTACTGATAATACTGTAACGTACATGCGTTTAAAAATCAACTTAGATAAAAAAAAAACCGTATTGTAGTGATACAAGTATGGTCAAAGAATATAATAAACATAATATCGTCACGTTTAAAAAAAAAAACATTTGCAAATTTTTATCTGATTGATTTTATTTTTATTTTTCTAATAAAGAAAGTGTACTCTCTGTTATGATTTCAAGTTGGTTTATTATATTATTATTATTATTATTATTATAATGAAATTCAGTGGTGCAAATTGGCTCGATTCGTTGCGCTGTCGCATGACGTTGCAGTTGCGTTCAGGGCAAGGACAAGATGAAAACACTTTTACGCAGACTATTATAATAATGCAATATTGCTCTGGCTGATCATGATTTGTGTGCATTACTTAGTGCTGCAATACTTAGCTGGAAATACGATATAGATATATACCTAAATACGTATGTACACGTGTACTATAGAGAGTTTGTGATCACTGGAAAGTAAACACGCCGCACAAGTGTCCATGGTTAAAATGAGGATGAAAAAAATACTAAATCGTGCAAAATCATTATTATCGTTACGTCGGACAGAACGCTCCAACCGTGCTGTCGTCGTCTTGGTTTTAAAGACCCAAAAGTGACGCGGCTGTGGAGGGGTAGTTGCGGCGAGTCCTAGTCAGGCGATACAGATCGATATATTATAACATATGTGCAATTTATAATAATTGTATTATGTATTATATTCGGTAAGCTATCTGATGATGTTCGAACAAAATCGGCTTTGATCGTTCCTGCGTGTAGGTAGGTGCACCAGACGGCGCAAATAGAGGAGGCGAACCACCCTCCTCTTATTCTCCTGCGCTACACCGAATTATATGCAAAAAATCTCGAACATAAACATAGGTACGTGTATGTTGATGCGGTGGAGGTAATCAACTTTTAGTCGCTGGCTCATTGAACTAAATGCATATAATAGTGTGTACGTACACTCGTGGCAGGGAGGGTTATGGCGTGTACTGTTGGAGATGTTTAGTTTAGTGGGGGGGGGGGAGGTAAGGGCGCGATGACGAGAGTATGTGTGAGGGTTTTTTTCAACATTAAGAAAACAACGTATAGTAGGATCACACTTGCGTGCGTGTGCGAGTTCGCGTATTATGTGTAATACGAGCCAAAAATCCTAGGAGGTATTTTTTTTTTATTATTATACCACAGCCGATACTCTTGCAGGGGGATGAATAAGGGGTAGGTGGTTTCCTCCGCACCGACGTTTGATCGTTTTTAAACGATTTAGGTTAAACCCCGACCGCGCTGACTCTCCCGAAACGCTGATCGGCACCCCGTCATTATGCGATCGGCATTTCAGACAAAAAATAAGTACTACACCAACGAGAGTTAACGTCAGTAAAAAAAAAAAAAAGGATCATAGTATGATATAATACGATAGGGGTTATCCAACGGTGATATACGTTATCTATTCGACCGCCGCCACGGTGGTCATTCGGTTCGAAATTTTTTTCAAAAACCCCAGTTAACGTTTATTATATACATATATTTTTCACACCCAATGGCCTTCAAGCACGGTATATGCACATACGTCTTAAACGTTAAAACAGGAACAGTTTAGTGGTGTGTGTGGACCAGTTATCGTGTATTGCTGGAAAGTTTGTCAATACTCTCACAGCAGGAGAGACCTGCAGCACCACTCGTTTTTTTTTTTTTTGCAGAGACCTTAATATATTATTACTATACCTACCCAGTCGAAACGGTTTTCGTCGATTGTTATTGTTTTTATTTCGGGAGCACACATCGCGGGATCGCTGCGATCTTTCGCAAACATATAATGGTACTTTTATAAAAACAGGTCGTCGACCCTATTCAACGCACTGGTACAATTTAACCTGTAAGCCGGTCAAAAGAAATTACCGTGGAACGCGTAATTCGTGGACACCGCCGAATACGACTTGACCCGATTCCGTTCAGCGGTTCCGACTTTTGACTATATTATATACACATACATATAATACTTATATAGTTATATAAATATATATATATATATATATACTTTAGCTAATATGCTCTCTCTGCGTTTATAGCGCCACGAGTCTTGATTAGATATTTAGAAAGTTAGATTACATCTGAAGTTTCCTTTTAACTAATTGAACGATCTCCGCCATTGGCTTCGAAAACACTCGCAGCTTTAATTTTCGTTTCATTATTATTTGATAGAAACGTTCAAAATCAAATATAACTTCGGTTTATTTTTGCCTTATGATCCGAATACTGTTGCACGTCATCACGGCCGATGTCTGAGGTTTGATTTCGGAGACGATTTTTATGATAAAATAATTTTCAGAATCATTATCGTTATTGCCATTAAAATTTACTGCATTAAAAAAAAAAAAGAGTTTTAATAATGTCATATATAAAAATCTCGTGTTAGTGGTCGAACTCCCCCATAATGGCTCGACCGATTTTAATGAAATTGTTGTCGTATTCTTTATTTGTTATTGGTTTATTGGTTATTCAGGCAGATCAGGTGCAAGCTTCCGTCAAATCGAATTTTCAAACATTGTCTACCAAAGTCGAGAGTTGAAATTTCACTGCAGTGAGTTACATCCAAAACGAGTTACACAATCATCGTTTTTTTAACAGTTTTAATTTTTACGGGTACCAAAGTGCACAGGATCAGCTATAGTAACACTTTATAATATTATTATTATTTTGCTTAATAACAAATCCATCGTAGTTAAATGTATTTAATATATTTTTCTTCGTTAATTATTTATTTTGATTTGATTGTTTTAAGTATAAAAAAAATTGAATTTAATGATTTCGTAGAATTATACTCGTTATGAAAATATGAAGTAGATGTTTAAAAACAAGTAATAAACCATTAGGTAACACATAAACCATTTATAAATATAATCTAAATTAAACCATTACTAAATAAGTTATTCAATATTGAATTGTGAGTTGTGGAGCTTTTAAAATACAAACTTATAGTAAACATTACCAATTATTATTTTTCGCTATATTAAAAAGTGATCCTACAATAAATTATATTTTGTTTTCGTAAAATATAGAATGTAGTCATTATATTATGAATATAGTGTATAGTTTTCAAAGTACTTTTTTTATTTTTTTAAGTTGATAATAAGTGAGTATGCATTGTATCATACCAATTATAACTTTATTTTTTAGTTTTACAATAAAAACCATTAGATATTTTTTATTAAATTTATGATTAATTTTGTGCTGGGCATGGCAGAACCTACGGGTGCCCAATAAAAATTCTGCCAAATAGGTGTCTGAACTAGGACTTCGGGCCTACTCCTGGACATAACGCCATTTGCAAAAAAAAGAATTGTGTAAACGGAAAAACCTAAGTTGGAAAAACCTTGGATACCTCGACTCCGAGAACGTTTGTCTATACAAATGTTACTTTTTTTCATTAATAATGTTAGTGAAATTTCTGAAAAAAAATTTAGTTACCATACTCTGCAGATGACTGGTGTTACATAGGTAGTTTAAATTGACAAATTCCAATACTGTTTCGGTAAACTCACGCAATACCTTCATGGATAAAAGAGTTGCACAAAATAAAGTTTGCATACAAAGTTAAGTGACATAAAATCAAATATACCGTCAAAATAATTCTGACCTAATATATATATATATATTAAATTTGAAAATAATTTTCGATTATTAGCATGTAGGTAATATCATTGAGTTCAATATACAGATATTCAATGGTAACATCAAAGTCATAATTTTCATGTGCTAAAAGTGATTTATAATGTAGTTTTTACTTTTTACTTTACTAACCTATCATCTCTTCAAAAATATTAATACAACTGACATGCAATATGGGTGCTTGATGTGAACTAAGAAAAATGTGTTTCATCAATGTGTTACTTATGGGCTATGTAAACAACTACAAGTTTGACCAAAATGATTCCTACGGCATTGGGGGAAAACCATATTATAAGTTATGACTTATTTCAGCAAACTTGTTAAAATAATTATTCTAAAAGTTTTGTTTTTTATTGAACATCTATAGTGTTGTGTTTCGTGGCTATATAAGAATATAATCAATCTAAAACATTGTAATATAATAATATATAATATATAATTGATTGAATTGCAAGATTTAAATTATTCTTATATATTATTGTATACTGTTGGAAAAACAAAACAAAATCGTCATCATATATTATACGACTAAATAAATAAAAGAAACAATGACATACACGAGCATTGAGTACTACATAAAAATGTTGTAGTATTGCCCTTTAAAACCATTTTAATCAATACACCGATACTACAAATTAAATTAGCTCATAAATTATATCATTAAACCGACAAATAGACACATTATTCATTACTATTAGGTATACATCTAAAATGTATTATAATTGCAAACAAAATTATAATACCAAAAATAAAACATATTGGTTGGTTTAAATTGGTTGTAATATGACCGGTGAGTTGCGATAATACATAATTACTTGTAGATATGTACAAAGGTCAAAGTTAGAAATACCTCGGGTTACCTGGTTAGTGGTTGTTATCCACCACAATGCAATAAATTACAGAAAAGTATAATTTTAAATCTACATAAAGCACAAGGCATACAATTAAGTTTTCAATCAACAAAGATAATTATTAATAATTATATTATGATATTTTAGTTTTCGATACGTATATTTTGTAATTGTATTAAGTTGACAAGAAAAATTATCATAATTTCATTCTGCTAGATTTTCCATTATTCCACAAAGTACATTATTTCCACTTTGATCACATATTTCAGGATTCAAAAAGAAGTTTAAAAAATAAAAAATGCATTATTTCAGTTGAGGTCACTTTTGGTTAAAATCGTTTGAAGTAACACAACTGAGTTTGTGTAATGTAAGTATACGATATTGTAATGTAGAAGAATATATTATTATTCAAAAGGCACACAAAAAGAAAAAGTGAATGAAGGTTGCAACCTAGAGCATGCTCTATCACAACATGTTTTTTTTTAAATTTGATTATTCACTAATTTAAATCACAAACCTTAAACCTTCATATAAAAAAAAGTAATGGAATATGAAAAATATGATACATGAGATAATAATATAACCTATGGTTAAAATAATATATGTTATTTTGAAACGTTAAAATTGATATAGCACTATATATTATTATGTCTTAAATTTAACAAAATAACAAGAATTCAATTTGGATTCAATTTAGATTTAAAACGAATTTACAATACAAATAATAAACAATATGTTTACTGTATAGACATATTGTTCATATAGTGACATATAATAATAATAATACATCTTTTGTTCATTTAAAAACAACGTTTAGTATTAACAAAATACGAGCGCACAAATGAAAATCAGGGGCAGCCTGCAGCAGCAGTCAGCGCATATCATTAAAAATGAAATTTATTAATAATATGTAAACAGTATATCTTTAGAATGAGACCACCTACTAATAATAATTGGATTTTTTTTTATTATTATTACAGTACAGATTTTGATTATCACAGGATCTTTCAAGCGAATGAATTTAATTTATTTAATTTTCAAGTGGTGTGAACAAATTAACAATACGCGTAGGCAAATAACTGGTAAGAATGTCATAATATAGTAGGTACCGGTAATACCATGATAAACTGCAAAACCAAAAATAGAATATTTCAAACGCGAAATACGTGAAAACAGTTTAAAATCGCAAATAATATAATAATTAGCATTGTGTTTTTTATTCGTAGCTTTAATATTATTGATCCGTTCTCCGGGAACGCAAATTAAGATATTCTGATGCAACTATAAAAATATCAAAGCTTCTCGCAGCTATATAATACATTACAAATTGCAGTGCAGTGCAGACTTTTAAACTGCAATTATTAGATTTAACTTAACTACTTAATATGTAATAAAAGTATAGTTTTGGTATTTATAAATAATAATTAATAAAAACAGTTTCTTTTTGTTTTCAGTCATTATTCACGTACACCAAGCAGCGTATCAAAAAAAATAAAATATGACTTAGCCCATAACATTAATGTTTTAATTTGATTTCAAAATACTTGGCATTTTCGTTAATAACTGAAAAAGATAGGTATTATAATAATTATTGTAAGAAAAGATGATAATTGATTGCCTTCGTTACTATAATTTTAACAGTTAAACAGAAATTAGTTTTGTGCTCTTCAGAGAGTTTATATTTGAGGAGATTGTGGGCAATAAACGAGAGATAATTGAGTTGTCGCCGTCATTGATTGAATACTGGCGATTTAACCAAATAAATAAACAATTGGTGAGTTTGACAGATGTGATACCATGTGAATATATTACCTATTGGCTATTATACGCAGTGCTTTAGAGGTCTGGCCTTTCAAGTATTATGTATAGTTATGGGCAAAACTTGTTTTCCAGTGATTTTTGTTCGGTCGAATTCGTATGCTTTAATAATATGACCCTTTGTACTGAAGTAGTATAGTTCAACCGTCTTGACTGACGTCATATTATTTTTGTAATATTATTAACAATAGGAATATTATATTACGACAAAATAATATGAAAAAAAAACCACTGAAAACAAAATCGAACGCTCATATTATTATCTTATACGTGGAGATTGCGGGTGCACACCAAATATGTTTTCACGATTTGTGTCGTTTTGTCTACCATCTTGGTTGCACCTCATGTGTGCGATGGAGACGAAAACATTTTTTTACGAATCACTTCATTTAAACAATAATTTAATACGAACGGCGGCCGCAGGTGGCAGATGAATATTATAATGGTCACGAGCGCCCTATAATGGGCTCGTATTCACATTCTGCGCAGAGTTTACAATAATATAATATAATATAATATACTATAATATAATATACCTAACCAACTCCATCGATGCCGCCCGCGGTACTTTGGCGTCGTCGCACTCTCTGACACCGAGCGCCGGTATAGAGGTGCGGTGGTTGGGGGATAAAGACGCCCACCGGTCGCATCGGTCGTAAGTTATATACCGCAGTTAACAAGATCAAAGGATTATGAGCAGCGACATCATTATAGTGCGCGGAGGATGAACGGGTGCAGGCCCGTTGAGGTTTAAACGTTTGACGCTCTTCTTACCCAGCGGCTGTACCACTATACCCTGTCCCCTGACACGCCCCTGCCATACTACGAAGCTTCTCGCACTGCTGACCACGAATAATCTACCCCCCTCCCCAAAGCTACACTCGTTACAAATACGCACACACATACACATTGTACGCGTGATACGACGCTTATATATACGACTGTATAGAGTCAGTGTTGTACATATAGGGTGTTTGTGTGGGGAAGGGATAGGGGGGGGGGGTGGATTCGCGCTACAGGCCGAGAGTCAAACGGTGGCGTGCATAAATTCTCGTGTCGGCCGCCGACGTCACGTGGCGAGGGTGTCCGACGAGCACCGTGACGACGGGATGGCGTTCGAAGGGCACGGGGGTGATGCCACTGCTGGGCGGACGACAGGTAATAAATTCACCCTCGAAACTCGGGCCGCCACCGCGGCTAACCTGGTTTCGTGCGTTTTCCGCACCACCGTACATATTATTATAATGTATACCTGTGCATATACATACATATATCTATTTTGTCGAAACGGTTTTGTACTCCGGCTCCAATAGGCTTTAATATATATATATGTGTGCATATAACACTGCTGCAGCCACCCATACGGTCGTTCTTACTGCTTCGCGACCCATATAATATATATATATTGTATTATACATATTATATTGCGAGTGTCGTAGCAGTGGAATTATCGTGGATACCCCATGGCACACTCCGCGACGGTGATTTACAACCGCAAGTCTTACTTTGCACTGTCACGGACCCACTCTGCTGGCGCGCGTGGAACAACTGTACCATTATATTATTATGACGTACTATACTTAGCAGCGGCGACGCTGCAACCGAACGGGTACAACCGCTACACGATTATTGTCGGCTATACGTGCAAAGTATTTTAAGGCCTATTTGCCTAGAGCGCCGATATTGTAAACGAGAGGACGGTGCCGATCCAGCTATGGTCCGTGTGTAGAGAAAGGAAATGCCCATTCAGAACGCCGTCCCGTGCCCTACGTAAATCCGGTAATTCAATTTCCGTTCCGGTTACGCTGTTCCGCCGTACAACGATAGTACGATGCGTTTGATAATATGGCGAAGTATACAAACCGATTTGTTTTTTAGTCGTACTCGCTGGATTTACGTTGGGCATGGCAACAGTTGTAGTAATAATAAAATATTATCAAACGTAATAATACTTGTGTTAAGCCCTACTTCCTTTCTCTACTAATCTATACTAATATTAAAAAGAGGAAAGGTTTGGATGTTTTTAACGAATAAACTCAAAAACTACTGGACCGATTTCGAAAATTCTTTCACCATTAGAATGCTGCTAGCTGCATTACCCCTGAGTAACATAGGCTAATTTAAATAGGGTAAATTAAAACCCGGGGAGGTGCTAACTGCTGAAACAGTGGTTTTAAGATTTACTATGAAAATGTTTGTTTTTAAATGGTTGATATTGCTTTTAATAAAAATTATTATCACTATAGCGATACGCCTGTTGGCGTAGTGGCACTTCTATGTATTTTAATACAGAATCTGTGCAGCTTACATCGGATACTGTAGGCTAGAACACGGGAAGCTTAATTTATGGGATTTATGGAAACACAATAGCGCTACATTTTACTATGGGTTGCCTATTAAATCCCCTTATTTTGATTTTTTAGATTTGATAATTAATTAATTTGATAAGTTGACAATTAAGATAGTATACAATAACTATTAAAATATCAATTCAAAATTTCAATATTTAATTGACATATTATTTTATATTATTTTTATTTGTAACTTTAATTACAATTTACAAAAGTATATCAAGTGTATCACTCATGAAAATTAATATTGTTTTTGTTATATATTTATTATCAAAATCATGAACAAATACAATTAATCAAGTCATTATCAAATATTATAGATACAGAACAATAATTGTTCTTTAGAAATATTCCAAACATATCATCTATGAAATCATTTAGATATTCTGTGTAATTCAATACTTCTATGAACATCTATTATGAAAATTGAATTCATATTCACAATTTGTATTAGTTTTCTGAAGATTACCATTAAGGGGTTGGATAGGAAAATTCAGTGAAAATTAGCACCATGTCACCAGTCGTTTATGACAAAGCTTCCTGTATTCTAATTTATAGTATTTGCTTACGTTTAACAGAGGTAAATTAACGGGTATTTAATTTGTCACGGGCAAAACAAAGTCTGTTTGACTGTTACGCTATCATGTCTAAACCCATGAACCAATTTCGATGACATTTTGGACAGAGATAGATTGGATCTTGGAGGAGGGTATATAGGCTTTATCACGAAAAATGGTAAATTAGAGGTACTCAAACAATGAATTTGTGATTCACGGTAGAAATTTGTTTATTGGTTTGTTCATTGGTAATTCGGCATGATCAGATACAAGAATGCATCAAATTGAATTTTCGCGCATTGCCTACCAAGGTGGCTGAGTTTCACTTATAGCCGCTCATCAGCGTATCTTGATATGCTGTCGCACATTGTCCGCGATCCAACGTAGTCAGGATAAGTCAAACCTAACAAGGGGGGTTGAATGCACTTACAGTGAGTTACACCCAAAAGGAGTTTAACATACAATTTTTTTTAAGAGCTGTCATTTACGGGCAACGAAGTTGGCGGGTTTAGCTAGTGTAATATATTTATAATAGTTTATATTATTATTATTATTATTATTATTATTATTATTATTATTAATTATCTATATTAATAAATGGCAATGCATGTGTGTGTGTAAACGATCAAGTCTAAAGCAATCATTGTTCAAAAATTTGGCACACATTTGCGTATACATTACCGTGCTTAGTACGTTTTCGTTATAATATATTTAGTCAAAAAAAAAAACCCACCCAAGTGACTGTGCTGAAAATATATATTATTTACATTCAACGGATTTTAAGACTGCAGGGTAAATCCACTGGCATTATATTTAATTTGTCGTGGGCGAAGCTAAGGCGTGTTGGGGTTCAGCTATAGAGTCATTAATTATTTTAATCAATTTTATTATTATTAATATTATACCTATCTAATATAGAGGAGTGGCTCAAAAATCGTCGCCCAGAGGTTCGTCTCGATCTGTGTTTTTCGTGTAAACAGTTTCAAATCCCAGCCTACACGGGTGGATTCGATCAACGGACGTCGTCGTTCTGGTTGTAAACGGTCGAGGACATGAGGTATCGGTTCGAAAACGCGTAAACGGAATTAATCACTGTCCAGTAATGTACGCACGAACTTTTCGACGGGGCGACGACGTACGCGTTTTCGACTATATATAAATATAAAACACGGTTTTCGGGCGTTTATTAAAGTGCGAACGGTGTACGCTGCCGGACGTCAGAGAATCGACGGGAAGAAAGATTGCGCTGAAGTCGATTAACACGCCACCGCCGCCGCCTCAAGTTAACGGCGATAATATATTGCCATTATATCATATGTAGGTTACGCTATACATACACACACATATATATATATACATAATAAATATATATTATACCAATGTAAGGTACGCATGTGAGCATTGTAGGACATGACGAGATCCTTTGACGCGCCGCCTTCCCTACGGATCTCTAATCGACAAATGTCGGAGGTATTGTAATCGTGATGATATAGTTACTATAATACTGTAAGCCGTGGCAAAAAATAATAACAACAAAAATGATGACATGGACGACTGACTTTCACGTGGATGTTTCCCTCGGTGATAATAATGTAATGATATTTATCATCTATACCTATATACTCGTAATATTTAGATTGTAGGTAGGTACTATTTTACAGGTAACCAACGAAACGTTTTAACATTATCACAATACGATAGTATTCACGCATTGCATCAGGAAATGCACCTGAGGTGCACTGTAATGTTGTAACTATGACAATGATATTAAATCCATCTATTTTAATAATAACATGCAAACTAATAATAGGGTACGGAAAACGAAGACCGATAAGTGCTCAACGGTTGAATTGAAAGCGTATAATAAACATCATGCGATAATCCAACGGTGCATCGATTCAAAGGACAAACACGAACATAAAATATTATTATATGACACTTAGGTATAATATTTGTTGATAATAGACTAGACGGCATTTTGTAATGATAATACTATAAAATTATTATAATAACTTTATACTAATATTATTCATGACTATAATGTTATAATAATACTTTTAAACAAAAAATTGCTGTCTGGGATAGATATTTTTTTATATGGAAACTTACAAAAACATGCGAAAATTAAATTGCTTTTTATTTCCAACCATCTATGATAGCTTACGATTGTTTGCAATCTATAATATGGGTATGATTTATTGTTTCAATATAATAATGTGTTTTTGATTCAAAATGCATAGTAATAATATTAATGCTGAAAATAAACGGTGGAAAATGAGTGTACAGCAAACGTAAAGCAAAATTAAAAACTCGGTATTTCATAGTTTGTTTTAGACAGTATAATATTATACTTTCATGCGAATAGGTATAATATGCATACAAAAAATAATAACTTATTATGGCAGGAACGAAATAGAATTTAATTATTTTTATACATGTAATTACTGGAATGTACAGTTTAAAATAATTAAAAATATTATTATAAAAATCAAATCAACAAACGCAGGCAACTGATCAAATATTACGTTTAAAATATCCAGATACAACATATTGTTTTGTTAATTTGCGAATGTCAGAAATATTAATTACTTCTAGTAAGCTACAAATTACAATTTATTTTATACTAACTCAATTGATATATACGTAAGTACAGCATTTTAATTCTAATAAAGATGCCGTTCTAAAGATTTAGCTTAACCAAAATTTGTGTAAAGTTTGTACCACATACTTTGACTAGTTTGACTGACGAAAAACTTTTCTGGCCAAGAACCAGGCATTGAACTTTACCACACTTTACTTTAAGGTCATCGTATAAACTTTTTCTTATGATTGAAATTAAACTTTAAAGCTTAATATCAAACATAATTATTTTATAAGCATTTATTTTAATATACTTTTTAGGTTAGGTTGTATAAACTTTATAATATTATAGTCTAAATGAATAACATCGATTTTTTTTTTATAAAAAAAAAACGAAAAGCTTAACATTGGTAATTGACAGCTAATATAATTAATTAAAACCCCTCAAACAATTACAATTAACTAACAGTTTTTGTGGTTACAACCATTAGTGTTTTTAACATTTTTAACACTGAACAAAGTATTATCATACACGAATAGAAAATATAATAATATAATTTTTCTGAATACAATATATAATCATCGTCCGCTTATACAGATTCCAATAAAACTATGTACGAACAAAATATATATATAGTAATTATTACGTTTGCACATTTCAAGATGAAAATTATTTTCAAATAAAACTGAAAAATGTATGGCATGGACACTATAATATTATATACATTTATCTTTTGAAGTCTGCGTCCTATGCGCGTTTATCTCCAACGTCACTTCAGTGAATTCGTGATAATAATACGCTATGACCTGTGGGGGAATGCTCTTATAACGAACTAGAAACGTAAGAGCAAATACTGAGCTTCAATAAATAAAATTTCAAAATTTAGTTTATTACGAGATTCTGCGTCAGAGACGACATTCGTTCCGCGTGCAGTTTAACTAGTTGAATACACACTGTGAAAATCAGACAGAAAAACAAAGAAAAAGGTTTAAATCGATTTACGTCGTTTATTTTTTTTCTCTTACGCGTCTAAGATATGGTAAACGCGATGTAAATACACTGTTTGAATTGTTAATCGAGTTATCTGTACAATTACAGCGATACAAAGAATCTTCAAAGCGCTGAAACGATGCAGTACACTGGCGAAATATCGTATATTATAATAATATATATAGCGTATGATTTATTATATTATTTTTATTCATGTCGTCGTCGTATTTAAGGACAGAGTTGAAATAAACTACAACAGTCAGTCGCGTGTAGTACAACAACCCTCCGCACCTACCACCCGACGCTAATGCTGTTTGACGCATGTCGTTAACTCTGGAGACGGTCGTGCTACCCCTCTCCTCTTCATAAATCCGAACATCGTCGCCACTATATATATAATATACATAGACATCTCTATTTGTATCCACACACACACTCATATTTATCCGATTCAGGCGGCGGCGGCGATCCCTCAGTTCATCCCTTGAGTATTTTCTCGAGCTTTTAGTCTCTCAGTCGGTGGAAAAACTCACACTGCACCGGTGAGGCACACACACGCACACACACACACACACACACAGCCTCGGCGTGACCGGACCACAGCGGGAAGGTTTTTCGAATAATGTTAATTCCGTTTGTGCGCCGCTGCGGTCGAAGAAAAGAAAGCTTAATGGAGCGTGCGTTTTCCCGGTCTCGTTCCGCTCTTCCCGTCGCCCGAGGTCCGCCTATACCTCGACCGCGGTCCGAACGTTTTATATATTATGTGCACCGACAGCCATCTAAATGGTAAGTGGTCGCCGTACGAAAGCAGCTTTTGGTCGGCTATAACGTTTTCGATCGGTATACCGCCACTCCTCCCCCAGTCACGGCGACGGTCTTCCCAGTCATCCGCGCCGGAGTGCCGCAGGCGTCTGAATGTCCGAAACCATGATCGAACATTTATCAGCCATGTGTGGTGGAATCGTCTTAGATAATATAATATATATATATATATAATGTATAATATGTCTGTACGCTGCAGTATATACTGCGCGCGACTCCCGAAAAGCGTAGGGGATTCACTTTCTGCACTATACATATGTACCATTCGCTTCCGGTCCACGCGACTGCTGTTCCGGTCCCCGCCGGATTAATAATGATACGCGAGGGACGCTCACACGTCTCGCCGCTCTCTTTCATCGTCTTCGGTGCTCGGCTCCGATCGTATTATAATTTATAACGACGGCGTCCGTCCTCATCGAATTAATCGCGATTGTTCCGTCTATAATATTTCGAATTCCGACGATAGGCAGTTGTTGTACATTATATCACACGGTTTGGTGTCGTGCAATATTATATAATTGTATAAAGTCGCGACCTCGGAGTAATTGCAAACGACTTCGGACCCCCTTAAAAGCCATCGTATAATATTATAGCGTCGTTTCGTGCATTTTCGGTGGCGGTGGTTGCCTACCTTCTCGTCGCGTCCGAGCCAGCCGAACATGCATCCGTTTATGAATTACTCGCTACTATTTGGCGGCGACGGACTATGGTTTTCGGACCGAGATAAGGGTCGTGTCGTTTATCTCTCCGAATACAGATGAGTGTTTGTTGCTGCGTATATATATATATATATATAGTGTGCACAGGTACCTGCCCTCACCCGCAATCCGCTCGGCTCTCCGACATCGAGCGCGTTACGCGATCGCGTCCGCCGCAATTCCCGAGGAGGTAAACCAACGAGGACTGTTTGTAATTCATAAGAGGATCGACACGGTGGTTCGTTATCGAAATGAACGTCGTTACACGAAATTAATTAAAACCGTCTTCGTAATGCTGGTGCCTAGGTTCAGGTATACGTTTCTGAACATAATATTATTACCTAAGCATAAGCGTCGTGTGCTACGGCTGGAGTAGGCATTCAATCGATTTCGGAGCAATATAGAGTACTATAAGAACAATACTGCTGGTGTAGAAATCAACGTCGGTAGTGTTATACGATCTCGCAGACAAGCGAGTACCTATTATGTATAATAATTGTCAAACAAGTTGACGAAACGCGTGGAGGTATAGGTATGGTACGCAATTTATTAACTTTCATATCGTAGCTGTTCTATGCTTTTAAACGATACAACTGTGAAACGCAACAATAACCATTCAGTAGGTATGTACATTGAAAATCAACGAGTATCAGTCTATTATAATGTCATAAATAATATGTGAAATTTTCCGGTACCATATTATATTGTTATATTTCGATGGCGTCAGAGAAGTTACGAGAGAATTCCGAAACAAACAAAAACACTATTGTTAATATTATAACAATGTTTTTACGATTATGACTTTATAAACAAATCTTTAGTTTTTTTCTTCTGTAAAAAAGAATAAATTAAATGAGAAGAAATATGGTTGTCATATTTTATTTATTTATGTTTTTTATATTATTAAATATTAAAGTGAAAAAAAAAAACTTCAAAATTACTTTTTAAATTTTCGCAATACTTTTCTTGTCCTGCGATTCACAGCAATCTCAATACAGCTGCCACCTGTGATTGAATACCAATTTCATTTGACTGATGTGTACAATCTGGTTGCCCGCGAAAAACATTTATGTCAAAACTATGTCTATTTGTCACCCAAAAATATATGTCCAATCATTTGTATGTGTTCAGAAGAATTTTCATGATTTTCAGATACCGCGGTAGGAAAAAACAATTCAAATTACATTTGACTGAATGTCTTATATGTATATCGTGACGATAAAATCGTTAATAAATGTATACATAAAGTAGAGTAAAAAATTGTAAATAATATTATACTTGTCTTATACTATCGATCGATTGATGATTTAGGTATACCTAGGTATAATTGTATAAAGCGAGCATATCACCCGAGATGTCGAGGACTTAACATTTAAATGAATAAAACAAAATGTATATGTCGCATCCAAATACTGAAATCACTCATTTCATGAACTGGATATCCAGATAGTGAAATTCGTCCAGATCGTGAATTTTGACGAAAATACATTATATGGATGAAATGAAATGGACATTACGTTTTTTTATTTTATAACAATTCACGGCTTGGTCGTAACAATGATTCAACATCTTTAAATAATTTGATAAATATAGTTAAAATAGCTAACTTAATAAAATGTAATAATCTTATGTAGGAAGCATTTTTTTGCAGTCGTGTTGGTTATTTTTTGTTTAAACCTGAGTTGAACATTTCAAACAACAATACAATTTTAAATATAATGAAAATAGAAAAACTTAAAAAAAAAAATAAGATAAATGCGAATACTTCATATTATAATATGTACCTACTATATTGTACCTACTGTAAAAATATGTGACGACAAAATTAAAATATAAATAACACAACTGCTTATTCTTCCGTGTACCTAAATGTATATCAAAGTACCTGAGTGCGAAATTTTCTCCGAGAACATTTTGTTTCCTAGTTTCACGAGCCACGACAATTATATTATTGTGAATTCGCAGTGGAGACTTTATGAAGTTCAATGACTAGTTTTTAAAAACGTGAAAGACTAGATAACAACTTCCGGTCTCGATCGATAAAATCGACGAAGACAATTTGAGACTTCAAGTGCTTTCATACTTTGGTGTGGCGCATTGGATTCTGCGGAAAACTTAATATTATCCTCCCCAAATTCAGTGCAGTTATTTCGCTCGTACAATTTATTACACTTGAACTCGGTCTTTAAATAAAACATAAAATATTTTTATTTATTATATATAATATATATATAATTTTTGAATACATAACATAACGTTGTATTTTATTGTGTATTGAAGAAATAAACTGAACCGAACTAGTGGAAAGTGGCCAAAGAAAATGATAATTTTCGCAGCTTTCCCGAGTAGCGATAAAATGTTTCGGTATTATCATTTTGACGACGATTATACTATTTATATATATTTCCTACGGGAACATACATGTTGTTCTCGGGGTGATAAAATAATATTTGGTATATTCTTTCTCGATAACAGAATTACACAATATGTATTGGTTCACAATGTAGTAAGATGATACACTTATTGATGTCACGACTGTCATGATTACTATAGTTTCACTTTTGATTGTCATTACGTTAGTTTTGGTATTTTTTTACAATGACGGATGAAGGTGGCAATTGTTGTATACACACTATTTCAGTTTTGATTCATTGCCTTAATTTTAAATTGAAATGTTTTCACCGGTGCTTTTTTCCTGAAACCGACGAAAACAAATATTGACTTTGCCAGTTGATTTTCGTAGATTAACCTCGATTATGTTGACACCGAATTGTTTCCGATTGAATTGAATCTCGTCCCTAAAGGCTCTTAATAATTGTTTTTTCTCTTAATTTGTATTTCAAAGGTTCCCAACGTATTATATTATCTTTTGGGATATTACAGAGTTAAAACGTTTGATTTCGATATGGCACTTCTGAGAGATAAAGCAATGGGTACATTTGAAACAATACCATTTGCGAACTCGTCGTAAATTTTTAGATACAGATAAAACAATATAGTTTGTATTTGCAGCGAACCGAAAAGTAAAATAGGTATGGTATATATATTTATTCCCTTTATATGCACTTCTTTAAATTTATAATAATATAATAATTTAGGTATAATAATATGATAATTTATTCTCAGTATAGGTATTCAGAGAACTAATCGTGTTCGGGAATGATTACAGCTTTATATTATATACCTACTTTATAATTTGTGTAAACGATATTTTATTATTATTTAAATACAAATTAACCTACGGATATTTAAATAGGTACTTAGGAATCAGTAGTGGCCGCATAGCATTTTTCCCATTACAAAAATAATATAATTTTAATATGTTTTTTTTTTTCGTAAACAATTGATATGATTTTCCTGGGTTACCCTCTTTCGTGGCGACACGGTGTGGAGTGTAAGGTGTCATGTACGGCTGTAGTATGATTTATGGACAAGTCGAAAAAGTGTATTTTGTCAATGTGACCAGAAAAAAAAAAGAAAAGAACTAGGACGTTACAGAGAACGAGCGCAGCTTATTCCATGTGAATGGATTCCAAAATGGCGCACGAAATTCGTCCGACGAAAATAAACAGACTAAGTTTTCAGCCGACTAACGAACGGCTGTGGTTCTTAATTTTTTTCTGTTTCATGTTTTTTTTTTTGTATTATTCGGCATGAAATAATAATTAAAACAAACTTGGCAGTAATAAAATTATATGATTTTATTGGAGTAATTTTTGTTTTCACGCCCCAAGGGTAAAAACTGGAATTTCCTATCCCCCGCGTACCTACCCGGCAAGTGCAATCCTTCACCATCGCAAAACACGACGAACCGATACTTCCACCTACTGGTCAACAAAAATTGGCAATTAACTCACACAGACTCTCTTATATTTTTCATGCCGAATTATTACGGTTATAATTTACACGGCCCCACACCTCCACGCCACGGTCGCTGCCACAGTAATTTACCTTCGACACACTAAATTCGATCAATAACCCGGTTCGGTTGCCACGCCGGAAGAAAAAATAAATAAATTTCTACCGACAGACAACTTATAATCTTTATGAAACATATTTTTTTGATGCCTATGCGCTCACGCTTAAACTCACTCCAGTCTCTGACGCGATAAAAGTTTCACACTTTTTTATTATTATTATTTGTATTCCCCCGCCAAACTATAATAATTTTCTTATGAAAACTACTAGTAACCGTTAAACTTGGAAAATACTCACCGACAGATGTCTAGCCTCGAGTTCAAGATTTTGTTTATGAACGCGTCGAAACACTCGAATCTGAAACGCAAAAACTGTATATATGAGTTTGAGTGTCAAACCGATGAAAAAAAATATTTGTCTATATTATAATATTTTATTATACAGAAATTATGGAAATGTAGAATTTATTGTTATTATTATTATAAAATTTATTATCATCAACAATGTTTGTCGTTCGCTATCGTTATTCTTATGTAATATAATATAATATTATCATGATTTATGTTATCGAACACTATGTACATTCCACATTGATTCTTCTTAACACACACGATTTGATTAATTGGATAAACTTTGCATACCCAAATATACTCATTCTCCGAGTGACGTTTTACATGAAAACCAAAATTATTTATGTATTGTTACACAGCTCCGTGTCAATTACTCGAAACGTAAAACTTTAGACAATTATCTCAAAATTCGAAACTTGTACTTACGAATATATAATTTAAATTATATGTACACCATAACTTTCATGTTTATCTACCTTTTTAAATAATAATTAGCAATTACCGTTGTAACATGCATTTAATTTGAAACTGAAAGGTTAGCGTGAACGAATGTATTTGTTGTTAAACAACATTGTTTCAGACCCATAATTATATTTTAATCTTTCACATTTTGTGTGCAGTTCCGTTTTCGAATTATAAACGTAAATCGAATCACAATATAAAGCTGATAAACCCGAGATTTCGACGTATAACCACTTATTATAAAGACACGAGTGGCCATTAAAAGTCTAATAATTTTTTTTTTTTTTTGACCGAATTATTCTTGTTTTATTTTAATTATTATTCAATGTCTCGAGCAATTTTGAGGGATTATAACAAACAACAATAATGATACAGATTCTGATCAACGTTTTTATTCGTGAAAAACCAATGGGGTTCTTTTACTTAGAAACCGTATTATTGTCACTATGAACCGCAAACTGTACCCTACACTGACAATTAATTTTTAACGTCAAAACGCTGCGTGGTTGTAAAATTAAAACTCAATTTTTAAATTTACGATTCCTCTGTATATGCACTCTATGGGAATACACGTGCAATGAAAACAGTTTAAAAGAAAACTTCAGAGTACTATAAAAACTTCCGTTTAAGGTAGTAGTTTTCCGTTTTATTGGCTTTATTATTGTTATATTATACACGTTATATATTATAATAGTATAATACGAAACCTTATACCTACCTACTTAATTTTTGAACAAAACGTTCTGTTCGTGTTTCAATGGTGTGTAGACAGACTGAAAGAAAATAATATTTTCCCTATTATTATTATTATTGTTATTATAATTATCATGAAGACTGTTTTAGATTCTGAGCGGAGCGATGAATGTATTAATTTTACAATGATGTGTGTTTTTTTTTTTTTTTTTTTAATTTTATTTTTATTTTTTTGTCTGTCATCACCTTTTAGGACAGTAAAAATGCTTCAATTTTCTTCAATAGCACTTTTTCTGATAGGAAAGTGAATATAGTTGGTACTTTGGGGGGTCGAAAGTTAAAATTTCCCAATAGTTTTCAATAGCGCCGTGAAAAACAAATGAAAAATTAAGGGAAAAACGGGAATTTTTACGGAAAACCAATTTTCGACAAAATCGATTTTGGTTTTGGGTATAACTCTAAAATAAATGACCGTAAATACATATAATTCTGATCGAATGTTTATATAAGCATTTTCTACACACCATAGCATTTTCAAAATATTCTGACTTATTTTGAGCTGTTAACGGACATTTTCAGTTTCCAATTTCTTTAGTTTTTTTTTCTATAAATGTCAATAAAATTTTATTTGTTGGGTAAAAAATCTTGAAAATTTAATAGTAGGCTTCTAATATATAGTTTCAAAGGTAGATGATAAATATTAAAAATCCATAGTCACAATTTTTTTTTATAGGTAATTAAAGTTCAAATTTTGACAAAATACGTAAAAATGACGAAAATGTGCAATTTATTTTGAGTTAGAAATTCATAAAAATTTTTCTTTTTAAATCTAAGGTTTTAAAATGTAATACAAGATTTCTAATAAGTTTGCCTAATTTTATCAATAAAAAAATGTTTATAAGCAAGTCAAAATAAATTTTTATGAGCATTTTAAGTTCAAATTTTTACAAGATTAGATATTCATTCGATTTCCATGTAGCGATTTTCTTATTTTATTGCAATTCAAAAACTAATTACTGTAGAAGCATGAAAATTTCACTGAATATTTATATTAGCATTTTCTATACACCTTCTAGTTTTGAATATGTGTTGACTGTTTTTGAACTTTTTACGGATCATTTAAATTTTCAATTTTTTTAGTTTTTTTTTATATAAATACCAATAAATTTTTATTTGTTGGTCCAAAAATAATGAAAATTTAATACAAGGCTCCTGATATATTGTTACAATAGCAATTGAAAAATATTAAAAATACATAGGCACACATTTTTTTTTATAAGCATGTAAAGTTCAAATTTTGACAAAATTCATCAAAATCTCGAAAATTATCAATCATTGTAATTAAATAATTATAATAATGGTCAGTTTTTATAATTAAGGATTGCAAATTTAAAATAAAGATTCTAATAAATAGTACATACTGTAATCAAAAAATATAAAAAATATAAACACAGTTATTTTTACAGACATTTTAAGTTCAAATTTGGACGAAATTACATATTAAAATAAATTTTAACGAGTAAAAGTATATTATATTATAATATTTTTCAAGCATCACTGATAATTTTAGGTTAATAATTAAATAATATGAATAATATTATTTCAACTTAGCAGCTACCGTAAAATAACAATATCAATATAATTTAAAATATCCTAGATTGACATACCGTCTGAGATCAGAATCGTTTTTCATATAGGTACAATGATTATATTATATCATTGAATTCAAATTTAATACCATCCATTATATAGTGATCTACTTGTAACCTACTGTACAGCGGAGTGACATCTACTTGACCCCCTTTTTTTATTTTTATATATTATTTTCGTTTGTATTATTATATTGCTATTTGTATTCCGCCTACCTATTTAGTGTTTGTAATTTTTTGTATCGACGCCGAACAGTATATATATTATATTGTTCTGCGGTTTTTTCGTCGCAGTCCACCGCACTCATTAACGCGGAGTTAATGTCATTATATTGTATTACAATAATGTTTTTTCCCCTCCATTATTATGATGTTTTATGTTTTTATGTGCGTAAGCCTCTGCGCTTTTGTATTGCTGGAAGGCGTCAGCTCGGGCGGTGGCGCCGACAACAATTGAAAAAAAATAAGCATCCGATTATATTATTTGTTCGCTATAACCGTTTCCGAGCGACGTAACAACGGACGTGCACATTCGGATAACTACTTTCGCTCGCGTGCTAATGGTATATTGTTTTGGACCGCGGTATATTAACGTTTTTTTTTTTCAGCTGGTTTTCCGAAAATCCACGGAATCGAACTGAATGAAACGCTCGCTTTGAGTTTTCCTAGTCGCGGAATTGTACGCGTCCGCCACCGTCCGCCCGTCTTCTACAATATTATTTCGTTATTGTTTTTCATCAAAATCATTTTCGTACGTGCTTGATAAACCACAGAAATAAGGCTGTAGGTTACCTACTTTGGGCCACATGCACACACACGGACACACACACATGCCCGTGTTTAGACGCCCATAAAACTTTCCATCGCCGACCGACATCAACCGGTTAATGAAATCGTCCCCCGGGAACGCCACGGCTGCCAAAATTGAAATCTCTCGACAGGGGACCGAACGCCTCCGGCAATATTGTTTTGTAGACGAGACGCGCTTCGGCCATCGAATCGCTTGGCTGGAAATTAAGCCCTCTGAGGAAAACCACCTATTTTTCGTGATGATAATATTACGAGTTCGTGTGTGACGATTTCGTCGAATGGTGGTGCCCGCGGTGCATAAACTGAAAAAAGTAGTCGGGGCTCGGTGATTTAAATGACCGGTGTAATATACATAATATAACGGAGTAATAATTCTGGCACGTCCACCGATTTTCGGTTAAAATGCGCAGCCTTTGCAGCGTACCTAGGAGCGGAGGGGTATCGTTATTTATAACCACCGCAACGCCGAACTGGCGCTCGGTTTTCATAATATCATAATTTACATTAATGTGCCGGCGAACAAACTGGATCACGAAACTGACTTAATTACACCTCGGTGACTATATTTTTCTTCCCCGCATACACACAACTCTATGTATACCTACCTAAGTGTATCACGGTGGAATAATGTACGCTTTTCTTTTCTTTTCTTTTTTATTTTCCGCACAGAATATAGCGTCAGTCAATGGATTAGTCAAAAACCCTATCTATTGTGACCTTTATATTTTCAGACAGCTCAAAAACAACGCAAACCATATTTTCTCCGAGGAAGAATAATAATAATAATTAACCACCCGCCAATCGATATAATATTATCATATCGTTGATTTCGTACCACTTTACTATTACGTGCATTGCTATTGCTGTATATAATACATATATGGACTTAATAATCTATTTGAAAGTTTATTAGATACTTCGGTGACAAAACTGTTGTACAAAATTAAATTTGTTCGGCGGAGATTGAAAATTGTTTTCAAGGAGGGTAAACGAATTGTTTACCTTTGATGACGATGCAAAACGAAAAAAACATATCGTCAAACTATAAAAGGAAATAATAATAGAACCATAGTAAAAATAGTAATTTTTTGTCAACCGCAAGATATAAAAATAATAAACCTATACAATAATATAAATATCATTTTAAAGAACTTATTATATAGAAACGTGACAATTGCATATTTTTTTTTTGCTACTTTATACTCATTAAGGATGTAGGCCCTAACGTGTTATTAAAAGTGATATTATTATTCTATAAAGTTGTCCTAAAAAATCATACTCATATGAAAAATATACAATATTTATGAATTGCTATTTTAGTAGTATTATTGTCCAATAGAATCAATTGAATAGATGATAGTTGTTTTTGATGGGGAAAATGAAATGAAATATTTACTTTTTAGATATATTAGCTTAAAACAAACACGGTACATGACGTACACAAACGTATACAGCCAGCTATGATTCCATCGTGAGGTATTTATTTAAAATTAAAATGTTTGGCATGTTATATATTATATTATATTTACGTTTTAACAATGTTTTATTTGTAGTCAACGAACTGAATTGTTTGTTAATTACAAACACTCCAAAATTATTCATTTCAAGGTGTGTCTAAATGAACCTACAAAATGTACCTATATGAAAAATAACCAGACTCACAACGATAGCAGAATGATTTTTTCTGTTAGATTAAAACCAAACGCACATTATCAACTATAACTGTAGTCATTTAAATCATTTAATTCAAAAACAGGAGACAAAGGTCCACTTGAAGTTATTTTCTTTACTGCAAACAGTTCAATTATCCATTAGTTAAAGTGACAACAAAATACTAATCCACTATGTATTATATCATGTAAATTATTATAATGTAAACTTTTTATGGGATTCATTAATAATTGTATCACAAACAGAATACAATAGTATATTCATGTCTTAATAATGTTTGTTCAGTTAAAAAAAATTATTATTGTACTTCGTGACTACATTTATATATCTTTTTTAATATTATTTTTCCAAAATCTGTATCAGCAGGCACAATAAGAGTATGAGCCATATAAAAAGAAAACATGTACAATTTGAATAAAGAAGCCACCCATTACTTATTTATCATTTTTTTTTTTTTTTTGGATTAAGGATTGTTATTTAGCAGGTCTATGCACCCTTTGCGCAGGTTTCGAAGAGGGTTTTCAGGGATGGCTAATGTAGCTAAGATTTTAACAAATGCATTTAGATGAGTGTTAAAGCGTAGGTGGAACCGTTTATTGTAACTTTTGGTTTCTTTATTTATGTTTTTCAGGTGTACGTCTTTATTTTATTTAGATTTGAGATTTTTGCATTGCCCGATAACTCTAAACTGTAGGTTTAAATTGGCTTTTTGAGAGATTTATTGAGAAGCTATTATTAAATGTTTAATTTTGAGTTTTTGTTGTTGACGGTTAGAGTTTTTAACATTCGTAAACTGAAGTTTAGTTATTGTAGTCGTATGGCTTATATTTCAAAAATATTTTGATACCAATTCTGGGTCAAGACTCTTAAAATAGAAACGATTATTCGAAGATATTAATTTTATATTCCTGATTTGTGTCTGAGTGATCATTGCTATCACGTAAATATAATAAGATCTTCACGGAACCTACTATGTTGTTTGAAATGTTTAGTGGGAATAAAAAAGGTGATTCCTAGAAGGTATGTATTTGAGTCTCAACAAGCAGTAGCAAGTAGACACAAAGTAAATAGTTAATTCATATTTAATTTCATATTGTTTACCCGATTAGGTACACGATTCTTGATGTCATCAATAAAAGTTTAAATGGTAAGTTTAATTGTGACCTTTGATTTCAGAATTAAACGAAAATGGTTTATTTAAAACTAAAAGTCATGTGGTTCTAAATAAACAACTTAGTTGTGCTTTTTCATAGACTATTGAGAGTCACGTACGAGAGAATAAAAATAATGTGAAACAGGACACGCTGTAAAATACATTAAATTCCTTCCTTCCCGATGTTTTGAGAATATTATTACACTAATAATTATTACCGTAAAAAACTATATAAATGTCGTTTTCTCCAGTACTGTTCCGGGTTTCATTGATATTATTGCTTCCGTGATCAACCCAATTTTTACAGTGCCTTCTTTTTGTGTCCTCACCATCTTTATCTCTGTCACCTCACTCTCCTCACCACCCACAAAAACCAATAACCCTTTACCAGATCCCGGCAACTTCGCCGTTTTCAAATACCTACACCGTAACTATTTAAAGTTAACGTCGGTAGCACGAAAATATGCCACTATGCCAGTGTATATCCTTTTTGTCCCAGATAAAACGTCGCAATAAAAGACGAACAAGTATTTGCATTTAATAATAATAGAAAAATTCCACTCTGTACATTCCATATCCACTGTGCTTCATACGGGAATCGTGAATTGTCTTATGGAAGTATTAAATTACAAAACGAAACATAATTTGATTAATAACAATACCCATAATAAAATAAATATATCGAATGCTCGACGGTAAAAAAAAGCCGAGTAAGTCAGTGATTAAAAAATAAAACTCATTCCAAAAAGCTGTGCAGGTGTTTATTTGTATTACAACGTTGACAAATTAAAATAATACCGAGACGTAGTTATATCTATACATATATAGTGGTGTTCATAAATTAATAATGAATATAAACAAGAAACGTGGTGGAAATTGAAATGTGCTTTGAGACGAAATGGAGATTGATTCAACGTAATTTATACACCAATAGGTACAGTGGTTAAAAAAAAAAAAAGTTATGTTTTCCATTATTATCAAATAATTTTCCAAACTGCTGTAATTGTTTTTTTTTTTTTTACTACTGAATACGAAATTGTAGTTTTCTGAGAATGTCTGTACTTACGTAATCAATCAACCCACGTATGTAGTATGTACCTATATAAAGAAAACTCACCGGTGATTTTTTTCCGTTTAGATTGTTGTACCATACTTTTCGAGTCTTTCGTTAAAACAAAATATACAAAAATAAAAACGGTATCGATATAATACGCATGATATTGTCTGTATGTTTGTAATATAGAATGGATATAGTATGATAATTATTTCCAGTCGGTATGTTTCTGAAGTTCTTGGTTCTCGACGAAAAGTGACGATACACAAAGTCTTAACTTAACATTAAAGCGCAATGCACGAGTATACATCGCACTGTGTTTGCTATTTTAGATTAAAACAATCGTATTGCACATTTTAATTAAATTGGTATATAGTCGCCGATCGTCGGGTGGTGGTGGTGGTGTGTGAACGCAGAAAAACAGTTGCAGCGCCAGCCATTTTATCGAATTCCAATAACAAAGTGTCGAGGAATACAAATAAAACGGAACAAAAGTATTGGTCCCCCATAAACAGTAGCCGAGAAAACTTAGGAAAGTTCAATTGTCTTGTCTAAGAAATTGAGCATTGTGGAGGTATTTGAAAGTATTTCCCTATATACCATCGATTTTATCACCTCCCGTGGCTCTCCGTCTATATATATATAAATAAGCTTTAAAGGAAAGCAATTCACAATGCTCCAAAAAGCAATTTAAAAAAATATAATGTTTAACGGATTGTTCCGAGTTGGAAGGAAATAAAAACGAGAAAAATGAAAATAATCTCCATACGCACACTCAATTTACCATATATTATATATATATAGCAATGGCATAACATTTTTATTAAATGCCAATTCCGTTTTATAGGACACTGTAAACCATAACGAATTATTAGTTCCGTGAATTTTGGTCGTGTGTTTTATACCATTTTTCAATTGGACATAAATTCCGGGAGAAGTGTAGTTTTATTTGATTATCAGAATGATGATGCCTAGCAAATATACGATGTAATAGTAGTTAAAAGCGCCAAATGGAGTTTCGATAATAAAAGGCAAAAAAAAATTACTCCTGTCCTTCAAATTATTTAATATGATTATGTCCGTACAACGTATTGGTATTGAATGAAACCACACATTACTATCCTATACCTACCGCGTTGTTAATGTTTTTTTTTTTATCGAACCATAAAGTTTTAATACGCAAAATATTCTTTATTTTTACTGAAAAATAACCTTTTTTCCGTTGGTTTCAATAAAACTTATTGGATTTTAATCTATAAATAATATAGTATAATATATCATTATTCATTATAATATTATACCTACCTATCATAATATATACTTATTGGCCATTACCTATATATTACCTATATGGTTAAATGTATATTATTAATTTATTGCAATTAAAAAATTGCATAGAATATTGTAATTATTATTGATACAATAGTTTTTTCATCATTAATTGTTTGACTTTATAACTTAACAATAGATAAAAAGCTGTAATATTCCAAAATAATTTTGCATTATTTGTGCTTTTTAAGTGCATATTTTTAAATTTTATATGTATACCATTCCGGTCTGAGTTATAACTATTGTGGTTTGATTAAGTTGTCAAATGTTTCGGACAGTTGTTTAGGTTAGATATATATTAGGGCTACTTCGCGGTCTCACGGATATAATGTATTTTTTTTATAAAACTACGTTAATAATTTCCATTATTCCCATATCCCACCAATTATTATTACTGACTAACGAAATATCAATAATACAATTTTATGATGTACTGCTGTCTTTTTTATAGTAATAAAAAAAAGTCTCATTCAACTTCAATACTGATGAGCGAAAAGTGTATAATATAATATTATCAAAAGTTTTCTAAAAGTATAACAGCCACAAATGTTTCGCAAATATATAGAAAAAATGGTATATAATAAACACTAAACACATCTTTACAAATCTATAAATATCGCTCACTCGTGCTACGTATATTAAATTAAGAACGATAATATTAGAATAATATTTTTATGACTCATAATTTGATTGAAATACAATTTTCATAAGTAATATTATAAAACTTGTCGTTCATAAGAGATTTCGTAATTTTTTAAATAATCATTCGAATCGATTTTATTCAGCTCTATCCAAAAAGTTATTTATTATTTAGTTGTATGAACTTTAAATAGGTAAATAAAACATTCATAATTCAAATTTTATGGGTTCAATACATCTCACCTGAACTAAGAGAAAATTTGTTTTTGCAACTAACATAATTTACAGAAGTTACATTACAATGTCATCTTTAAAGGTTAAAATATGAAACAGTGTAATATTATGTGCTGAAGAATTTCTTAATCTTAAGAACACAATACAATTTTTAATAGAAAAATAACCAACATATTAAAATACTAACTAAAATTATAAGATGTTTTCAACTAATTGCTCAATAATGTATTACTCTTTAATTTTAATTGACTGTCCGATTATATTTCATTAACCATGTATTTATATTTATAATTTCAATTTTGAAAATGTGCATTTAAATATTTGCGTACATATTTGCATATATATTTTTTGGTAGTTTTTATTATTGTATGATTGCATTGAATAAATAACATCGTGTTTTGTTTTGAAATAATCTATTATGGAGTATAGAGATGATAATAAATTTACATAGTTTTGGACGCACTTTTATTGATCATTGATATTATAATATAATATTTGAGATTTATTGGTTATAGAATGTATCACTCCCTTCACTATGAAATATAAAAGAACAACATCATATTTGTATAGTATATCGCTTAAGTAGTACCCGGTTAATTGTTAAATATTGTATGATGATTATATTTTTATTTAATAAATCCAAAAAAGCTAAATTGATTTTGTCAAAATAGTAAATACCTACTACAGTGGGAATAGTTATAAATTTCAACTTCTCTTCGCGGTTCTGCGTGGTTAACTTAACTATAAATTTTTATATCAATATAATGAGTTAGTAAATTAAAGTATAATATGTCAAATTTTTAGAGGAACTATACCCAAGAAAAATCAATACAAATGTATAATGCATTAAAATTATAAAACGTTGTATATTAAAGAGTAATACTATTGTTTATTTATTGAAGTCAATAAAATATATAGGTAGGTACACGTGGAAAATAACAATAAACTAATCCAGAACAACGTAATATATATTACACGTTTGAAACCTATACATTGTTTGGAATACATGAGCACGTGGACGAATCATTGCATTTTTGAGGAATATATTATTATAATGGGTTTGTTGATATACTGTTTTCTTTGGATGTGCTTATGACGAATGATATAACATAATATTATAAATTTTCAATAAGTTATCACATATTGCGTATAATAATATATTTACATAAACGTGGGTGTTGTTAAGACTATCAAAGGGATTTCGAACAGGAAATACAGACTATATCGTATACCTTAGCATATTCTGTCAATTAAACAATCAACATTTCCACGAAAATATTATTATTATGTTTGTCGGTAAATACGGATTACACGTGCACGCTACACACAAAGGTTTCTTCACTTACAGATCAAAAACATTGTATTTATGTATGTATTTTTTTTTCATTTCCCGTCGCTAATGCGTAATTCACGTGGCATTATACATGGTAATACTTATATGTTATTGTACTGAGCTGTAGTAATTGAAACGAGGATATGGCGTAGTCGTACCGAAAACCACAGGATCTTTCCGGAAAAATCAAAACACAATATTATACGCGAATTGTGGCTGGTGGCTAATAACACCGAACCGATTTCGGGGTTACAACAGCAATATTCGCTCAGCAGACGAGTGCATATTGTATTTGTTTATTATTATTATGAGGGGGAGATGGAAGGCATAGTCAGCGGCGGCGGCGGAAAAGACGGTGACGTCGTCGAGTCGGTGAAAACATATATTTTACGATAATATTAACCGGAGCGGGCCGGCGGCGGCAAACAAGCATATATTATATACGCGTCTGCCGGGTAGGTAATGTACCTTAACACTCGCAAAAAAAAAAAAAAAAGATCTCCTATTTTATGTTTTTCATTTTAGAAAGGTTCTCAACGACAATATATACTCGAGATGTACGCTCGTAAATATAGAATGCCTTTTTAAAGCACCACAAGTAGGATACTATGCCTACATATATAATACAGTGTACATATTATATTATAAGCCTATAAGAGTTTTGAATAGCTAATATAAGTGTAACCCCATATAACTTCAAACTTACGTTGTATAGTATTTACACATTACAGTATTACAGTGAAAATCATATTTTATAATAAATACAATATGTATAGGTTTATACGTACTATGGTATACACCATTATTATACCAATTACGTGCGCATAAGTTAATAAAAAAAAAACATACACTTGCGCTCTCGCGCGCGCCCACTAACGGGCTCTGATTAGTATGAGCCCACTATCTTCCCGATTGATACACGTAATATTTGTATAAAGATCACTGTTCACAATTACAAATCTGTTGTTGTAAAATAATAAATATAGAACACAATTTTAAATATTTAGAAACTGAAATCAGTAGTTACATGAGATGGAAGAGCCAAATTGATGTCTTAGTAATATTAACTTAGAAAAATTAATCATATATTAAGAAATCTAAACAAAATTTTAGAACTTTAATTACGTCAAGTTTACTAAGTGTTGATAGAATCAATAATCTCAATTAGTTAATAAGTCAAAATCAAATTATTAGAATACTCGTAAATAAAGTACGAATGCGCTCAACAACAAATTTATATATATATAATTAGACGTGCTATCTGTTAAAAAAATGTATCTAAAAACTAATGCTATATATTTAAAGACCACAATTTATTACAACCAATATTGCACGGCGTAAGCACAGGATACGCAAAAAACAATTTTATCATGAATAGACATAAAAAAACCACATCTGTTAGATATTTTTAAATAATTGGAACTAAATTATGTAACAAAATACCATCATATATAATAAACCCATCAGTTAATTTATACCACCATTTTGCGATGGTTTTTGTAGTCTTTTGAAGAGTTTATAATGTTTATTATATACTTTGTTTTAGAACTCCTGAACCCCCACACGAGTTTTTCAGTGGGGCCTGGTACTCATATGTATATGAAATGAAATTAACTACTTAACGGTGTGCGTATTACCAGTATATAATTATTTTTATTTGCATAATTTAAAGCAAACGTGTTATAAATATTGTCTTGCAAAAAAGTCGCAAAATAGTGTATAATAAACATGGGTTTAGTGTAATTGTAAATTACCGATATACCTACGCCTTAATAATAATCATTTTATGAAGAAATAAGTATGTTAAGACAATCATAACGGTTTTTCTTTTTTTTTTTTTGTAAATCGATGGTGATATCTAAAATCGTGGAAACAATATTTGTGATAGTCAAACACAACATGGACGGAAATCCATTGAAAAATATCAGGGGTGACTAAAATTTTTAACAACAATGTGAGCGGGGAGACTATGATTTCACTCAACTAAAAAACTGTATATTTTTAGTGAGATGATGGGATATTTGAGGCGCTAAGCCATCCCTACAAACATCACCCGTTTTCCTCCTATGAGACAAAAATTGCGTTACCGATACATATCTATTAATATAATATATACGTATTACCTATATAAGTATAATATCATAATATTTATAAATAAAAAAGTCAAATAAGACATTTTTTTATTTTCCCGCACAATATTATGATTGTATGAGAATTTAGAAACACTGAATAACTTTAGTCAGTGAAACGTATGTATCTATAAGTATTATTGACTTATTCGGTTATTTACTCAGTCAAGCTGATAGCATCGAGTAAGTGCCTATATAATATTATAATATGTGGTAAAAACCTACTCAGCTGATATATCATAATATAGTGTTTCATAAACAGTAAACGGTTGTTGTATAAAAAATACAATTATATCTAAAATAAACTAAATGACAATTAATGCATTTGTTACGATAACTACATATTCATAGGACATAATCCGCGCAAATTGCGAGCATTTTGTACGCTCATCATAATCGTTACCATGAATGACAATTAAGCCGATGGACATTGAACAACCCAAATAAAGCTTGAGTTTGTTAATATCGTTTTAATATTTCTAGGTGAATCGATGCGACACAAATATATTTTATATACGCTGATAGCGTTTAGATCTCCCCGATCAAAAAATATAAAAAGAATCACGCAGACCAAAGGTTCAGAGATCGGACCAAAAAAAAAGGTCGTTTTAATTAAAAAATGGTCCTACGCTCCCATTAAACTAGCGATAGTGTCGGCCAAATCACCGGACGAAAAATGAAGGCACCTTTCGTGTGTGTTCAGAATTTCTGTCTTTTTTTTTTCAACTAAACAGTTTGGAATAACGAAAATTTTTTTAAACGTCACAGGATTGACGAGAGCATTATACCAACGAATTATCATAGTAATAACGAAGATAAGGATTTTCACGGGCGTTGGCGACGAGATAGGCGGCGTTCGTTTCGGTTATTATTATTATAGTAAACTGTTTTGTGAAACGTCGCACGCGATTCGTCCGCGACGCGTGGGCCAAACGGTAAGAGAAATACGGTGAAAAATCGTCAAAATTATCACGAATACTGCACCTCCCCACGTGTCGCTGCCCCGGTGAGTGGTAAAGGCCCCGTCCGCGGTTACCGAAATTGATTTCGATCGTATCGAAGTGACGGTGCCGGCGGCTGTGGACCAGCGGGCAGGCGGTGGTCGCGTTTTATCGACGGCCATGCCAGGGGCGACGTAATGTCAGCGAACTGCCGTAACCGCAAAACAGGAAATTATTGTTCAAACAAACACGTTTCTCTCATTTCCGGGAGGGCAATTCTCCCGGTCTCGTGCTAATAAAATCATAGCCACGGCGGACGCGTCAAAAGCGCCACAGGGCAAAATATCGTTAATATCCGACAGCATCTCGATAATAATAACATACAGGGCGATTCGCCAGGGTGTGCTCATCCACTTGTTTCTTCTCCAATAATGCGATTATTCAAACTCTGACTTCTGGAGTTTTGAATTACACTCAAATAGGTAACATTTTTTTTTTTTTTAATTATCGACATTTCTCATCTGTTCTTCTTACTTAAGTAATGTCGTGCGCAGATGCAAACTTCCTTATATTATGCTGTAAGATATTTGGTGGATAATTTTTCTGAACATTTGTACGTCTCAAAATCAAAATTAAACGAGTAGTTTTTGAGCTATTTAACTTTGTGTACCTATTGTAAAAGGACAATATTATGTTCACGATAATGTCTTTTGGAAAATATATATGGCTATGATGGTATTAAAAAAATATTAATAATTTATAAAAATGGTCCAAGTACAATATTACTAGATCCGATAATATTACAGCTATTTTATACTCTTTTTTTTTTTTTAAACCATTTTTAAGGACTACAATATTATTATCTTTAGAATACAAATTGTAAGAACTTGTAGTCACGGAACATGCTCCTTTGGTATAGAAAAACAAAACTCAATAATTTGAAAAATATGATTTTAAAGAGTAGGTAATAGGAAATTTCAAAAATCAGATTTCAACAATGACACGTGATATAAACTGCACTATTGATGAAGGAAAATGGGACGACTATGCTTGGTCGTGAATATTGAGACGTCGTCGGATATTAACGGTACTAACATAACCTGCAGATTTATAAACTAGCTGATCCCGCGCACTCGGTTGCCGTAAAATATGAAAACTCTTAAAACATTTCAAATTGTTAAACTCCTTTTGTATGTAACTCCCTGCAGTAAGTACGACTCAGCCACCCTGGTAGGCAATACGATTAATTCGCATTGCGGACAACACTAATGAGCAAAAATTAGATTTGATGCCCGATAACCTTTGGCAACTAAACAAATAATAAATACTGATTTCTATAATTATTTATCCTGTAACCAATAGAAAAGATCTAAAAACAAAAGTCTCCATTGTAATCCCTGTTTGAGCGCATCCCCGGGTTCGGCCTACCAGGTCAACATTTAATATTGAAATCGTTTTTAGAATATAATAGATATATTTTATTTTTTTTTTAGTATTTGATTGTTCCTAAATGTTTTTAAAATTATTACAAATTATCTATAAAATATATGACGTCATTGTACATTTTTTTTACAATTAAATCTTTGAAATACTAGTTTTTAAATTCCAAAACTAAATTTGCTAGGAAAATGTAGGTATTATCTTATATATAAAATTCTCCTATATTAAACCTCAAGCGACCTTTACGACCTATTCTCATACTTATACCAAATAATATATAAAAATAATTTCATAAAAATCGGTCGAGCCGTTTTGGATAAATACGTTATTTGAACATAATTATTTTTGTCACACTGTCGTCCGATTTACCGCCATAATTTTCCACCTGATCTGCCAGATTAACCAATTATGGTAATTAATAATAAATAAATATTAATTTATACAAATTATTTCTCCTGTAACCAATATAGCAACCATTTGTAAACCAACATTTCCCCCGTAAATTTCAAATCCCAAATTGAGCACCTCCCCGGGTTAGACTTATAGGAGAGTGAAAAATACTTCACGACCTATTCTCATACCTACCGAATATACAAAAAAAATTTCCCTATAATCGATCTGACTATTTCGGAGGAGTTTTGTTACAGAAACTGTGGCGCGCGCGCGCGCGCGCGTGTGTGTGTGTGTGTGTGTGTGTGTGTGTGTGTGTGTGTGTGTGTGTCCGCGAGAGAGAGTGTGTTTTGTCTAACGTCACTCGATAATCCTTTAAAGTACAAAGTTTCGCGGAGTACGTGACCGTCGGTTTGGCACCGAGGATTTTTCCTCAAGGAATATTATCACTATTACCCATCGGCCCGTCGGCGATGTTCGTCCCGGGTCACGTTAGAACCTGCGCACATGCATATATTATGTATGCGTACCTGTGTATAATGATCATATTACATACCTACGAAACGCGATAGTTATCAATTTTATTACGCGTGTATAGCAAGGTATATGGTTATAGTTTTAAGTGGCCACCGCCGGCGATGAAGACGGAACTTTTTTTTACCGAATATTACACGCATGCGAGATGATTTTGTTCTCATTTATTATAAACTTAAAACGATAGTGATAAAAACCGCGAGTTAAAAATATAAAGAACACGTTTTTTCTTCCAAAGACGAAGTGCGTGTACGGGTAAGTAGTTGTAACGACTTCTAAAAATGTAAGAAAAAAAAAAAAAAGGTTTTTAAAAATACTCATATTCGTCGAGAAAATGACTGCGCAGCGATAAGAGAATCGCCTTGAGTTGTGTACGGCGTATTCTATATTTGCACGAAATCGTTTTCCGGTCACGACGCCAACCCTTCCGAACGAACGCGTTTGCCGAATATTTTTATTCGGCTTTTCAATGGGATCACTGCAGTGCGTATAGTGAATGTTTTTTATTTATTTGTTGAATATAAATTTATATCCATTATTCGTATATATATATCACATGTGTGTGTGTGTGTGTGTGTGCGTGCGTGTGTATGTGTGTGCATACGACGAGCGAATGATAAATAACGAGCGAAAAACGTCTTTACGATTTGATCTCGCCAAATCGAATACGACCACGTCGACGCGAAATACAATTTGCGAGGCGTTATTCGTGACCGCCTGCGCGCTGGGTCCAGTGGAGGAGAAGGAGCACGACTAGTGCCATAACTTACGCTCAACAGAACGGTTATGACAATGAAATCTCCATTACTCGGCAACTCCGTCACCATTTGGATATCACATTATATATATATATGTAACATAATATAATATATTATATACGAGTATAATATTATTAAGTATATTATAATATAATATGCATAATATGGAAACGATCATAATATTTTATAACATTACTCTATGCACCTCTCGAGTGTTATAATAATAATTATTATTGTTGTCCTACAATATTATATACGCCCGGAAACACGGATGTCCTCGCTCAGTCTTGTTAATTTTATGATTCGTTATTATATTTTTATTACGCGTTTCGCATATTATTTAGGGACAATATATACATTAACGATGGTCGGATGGTACTATATTAATATTATGCCGGCGGCGTTTGGCAAGATCCGAGATTCGAAACTCATACAACAATATTGCAACTTAATTATCAGGTAGGTAAGTATACTATATTAATACTCGAATACAATTATTTTGTATCGTTTCACAAACTTTAATTCAGTCGTATACGTTATGCTCGACCACACAATATATCAAATAAATTATATAATATTATGACGATTTTTGTAATCATAGAAAATATATTAAATAAACTCGTCTGTAGTAAATGAAATGTTTTTTTTATTTAGTTAGAAATTTTTTTATGTTTGGGAATTTCATTATGGTTGATTGAAAACTGTAGGTTTCATATCAACTTAAATTACCACTTTTTTTACATAATTTAAAACGTGTTACGACCGGCAAGTGATGGTGATGATAAATAAATATTGTTTTACAATTTAGTTAAAGCTTTTAGTTAAATTTATTACTTTTCTACCAGCTTCAAGGTTATATAAAAAGTATGCTCTAAGAGAACGGTGAAATATGAAATAACTGTGGAATAAGTAAAAATTGTTAAAAAAAACTGCAATATATGCCATTAAGAGTTCAAAGGTTAAAAATATCATGTCTTTAAATTTATGTCCCTAAGATGGTGCCCATTCGTACGAATATATTATAATATTCCCGAGGTCAAACGCCGACATAGTGCGACGGACGTTTCCATTATCTGTCTGGGAATTAAAGTAACTCCTATTTCAATATGAGTTTGAAAATATTCGTTGAAAAACGACTCGTCAATTGTTGTTGTAGGACTAGTGTAGCTAGCACGTGTACAGGTACCTGGTACACTCTATTTTTGCGATAGTCGCGTACGAAAAAATTTCACAAAATTGTGTGATTTAGCTACCCCGAATTACGGAAATTAATATTTCAAGACCTGATATTTTTTATCTTTGATCTTATAATAATGGCGTATCAATATATCATATATATTTTAGTTTCTGTTTTTAATAAATAAAAAAGTTGTAAATACATTTGTTTACTTATATTTTGAGAGTTATCTCGTATTCTCTCGTTTTCACGGAAAAACTACTCCGGATAACCAATATTTAATAGTTCTTATGTCTCAAAGATGTTTAAATATATTTTTACATTTTTTCCATCAAACGATTTTTCATTTCGGTGAACTTTATTCGGAGTAAGGTACATAATACGAATTTTTTCTTATATTCATGAATTAATTTTTCTACATTTATATCTCATATTATACACATAACTGCCTGGTACCCACGTTATTCACTTATAAGCAGATTTATTAATAACTATTAATATCTGTATTGAGTAGAATAGAGGTTTTTTTGTTTGGTATTAATTCAATAGGAGGATTAACCTTACTATATAATAATAATATTATAGGCAATAAACTGTGTTTGAGATATTCTGAAATTATGCACATCATTGGTCGAATCTAAGTTTTTTAATATTCGATAAAATTACATAGGTTATAAAAAGTTTTTAAACTGAATACATATGTATAATACAACTATCATAAATAATTATGTAATATATTTATAATGTACAAAAACAATATGAACAAAAACCACGGAAGTCACTCAGCTGTAAAGCATAATATTATTTCGAATCATCGAGTTGGCCAGTGTAATGGACGTGTTAAATTAAATTTTTATTCAATGATTAATCATTGCATATTAGTTATTATTAAAAAGTAATAATACAATTCAAAACCGTCTACTAAAATAATCACTAGAAATAATTTATATGGCAAAACAACGTTTTCCGTGTCACTTAGTCGTGTCTATATAAATATAACTAAAATAGCCAAATATAGTTATTTGTATGGCTTTCTATCACGTATAATAATTATTTGATATATAATATATATAAATAATTTAAAGTATAAAAATTATTTTAATAAACAGATATATTAAAAATATGTACTTTCAATAATTTGAATATTGTAATATTAATTGTATTATTCTTATATTTTATACAAATAATTTAAAAAATATCATTTTCTCTCCCACTGGTTTTGATATTTTGATAGTGTTAGTTATACAATATATTTGGCTTTTATATAAAATTGTGTATTGGAGTACATAACAATAAAATTGAAAAACTTTATTATGATTTCTATTAACTCGAAAACCATATAATGATCATAATCGTATTGTTAAAAACTTCGAACAATTGGGTACTCAACTTTTATTTTCTTATTCCATTATTAACAATGTATCAATAAAATATATTGTTATGTAGAGATAACTTATGAAATTTGATAATAAACCGTTTCAGTTGTTTTGAAAGTCATTAAAAATGTTTGAAATAAGAGTTAAATTAAATTCAGCATTTGTTAATATAGTTTGTATCATAAAATGGGTACATAAAATATAGCTTACCACTCTTGTAATGTTCAATTGTACTTCTCAAGTAAAACCTTACATGATTAAAAAGTAGAATTAATTTACTAGTGGTTAGGAATACAAATTTGAGCCTTCTAAATAAATATAATAATTATAAATAATATAAACCATCAGGGCCTACTGTCGGTTCGTCTTATTGAGCTCCAGCTTAATGATTTTCAATATGACTCTACAAAAAAAAAAAATTTAAATAGTAATTTTGCCGAGGTAATTTTATTTTATAATAATATGGAGAAAAAAAAACAATTTTAAAATCGTTTAATTTTTGAATGAATGAAAGCTATTTCTATTTTAAATATAATGAATTAATGACTAATGTTAATTAGATGGATAATAAATAACACACAACTTGTATGTAATATATATATATTTTTTTTTAATAATAATATCTTTTCATAATATTGTTCAATATATCCACTATTAACTGCAGAATTCAATTTCATAGGATCATGATATTTGTAAAGAAATTAACGCATAGCTTTGAATAACTTAAGCATTTTTTAATTAAGCTCTAATTTCGTTACAAAGATCATGGATCTATAAAATTAACATATGCATGGTGAATATATTATCATATTGAACAATATTATAAAAAATAGAAAAAATAATAATACATAGTATTACAATTTCGTAATTTTGTTTATTACTTATTGGATTAGCATTAAGGTTATCAACGTGTGGAAATCGTATAATTTTAAATTATTATGCAATATTTTGTATTTTTGAAAATGTAAGTTGCTTTCGTTCATACAAAATTCATTCGATTTCACAATTGTTTTGGGAGGCTATTATAGTCCTAATATTATTAGTACATAATAAGAGTAATGAGTATATATATAGCCGTACTATATCACATAAAAAATTCGTGAGAATCACGAGCAAGCTTTTTTTTTTTTTCCTATTTGGCTAGGACCCATAATATAGGTACCACATGTATGCGCTTATTAAAGTATATTTATTTTTTATCGCGTTTGAAACGAGTGTTCTAATAAATCCATTATATTATAAAAGTAATCAAATAACACAGATTATATTGTTGAACGACCACTTTATAGCGTTGCCGCTAATCACGATGGTTCAAAAACTTTATTGTAACGTTGATCCTAAACACGAACAGACAGAACTTTATTAAAAATTGTCATATTATTATGAAATAAAATCGAAATGTGCGTCTTTACTAAATAAATAAACGCTCAAATGTAAGCCAATTGTAACATCTTATTATAATATAATCGATATTATGGTGTATAATTTATTTTATACCATCAACAAATTAATGAAGTATTTCAAAATATGACTGGGCATGAATTTTGTATGGTAATAGCTACATTTTCAACAGTGGTTTATGTGATTTTATGTAACAATAATAATATGTAGGCAATACCAATATGGTATCAACATTATGAGAAATTATGTAAAACACATTATGTTTGCCAAATCTTTAAACTCAATTATATCTCAAAGCACAGATTGTTATGTATCTACTCTAATTTATTACTGATGGCCCGATAAATATATTTTATATTAAGAAGTATTAAGAATTTAACATTATTAGAAGGTACGCCATGACAATCGTTCTAATTCGATGTTTTTCCTATCTAATTTAGAGCGCCGCAAGTATGATATAAATATCATAAAGTCTACAGAACAATATAGAACGTACATAATATCATAATAGACGATATGACGAGAAACTACAACTGCAGACTGGCATGATCGTCCGGGGAGGTTGCGGGTATTTTTCGAAAATCGCGAGTCGTAAAGCCAGCACCGCTTAGTTCGAATCAGATCTCGGACGACCGGAATGCGCAGGGGAGGCGATTTGATTATATTACAGACCGGCTGTGCGTGTGTGGTATACATTTATATATAAATAGAGAGAGAGGAGTCCTTTGTTTTCTGGTCTTTTAGCTGCGGTTAATCGGCACCCATTACCGAATATTAAACGCGCTTATTGTGTGCACGCACGCTTTGCCGAGCTCTCGCACAATACTCTCCCACACATACTACTCGTGGCGTTTATAATATATGGTAAATGTTACAGTACTAAAAAACAGGCTCCAGTGCAATTTGTTTGGTCACACGGGCACCCCGCAGCCTGCAGCCGGCGAGAGGGGGTGGATCGCGCGATCGAGAGGCCGCGGAGAAAGAGAGCGGACCCCGAGTGAAAAGGATCGCACCGATGGAGGGGGACTACGACTGCCGAGGGAAAGTAACGGACATTATCGGCCGGCCGGAATATATAATATTATGATATTACAGCCGTTTATGCTTATGGTCACGAAACGGGCCCGTACGCTTTTTATGCATATATAATGTCATATAATATTATGTGTATGTACGTTTTGTATATGCGGGATATGTACATATTAGCACTTAAACTCACTCGCAAAAGTCCGCAGTCTAAACGACACAGTATTGTGTAGCACGGTGTGTGTGCGCGCAATCGATCGGACACGACCATCGTAATGTGCGTAATTTTTTACACGCATATATTATTATTATTATTATTACTATGCACACCACTTGCGACGGCGGCGCCCCCTCGTCTAGCACTCGCTACTTCTCCTCGACGTGTGCGCGCAATCTATATCGCTGGCGAGTACGAGAAACCGGAAGCGATTTATAATGGAGCAAGTCCGCGACCCTGTCCACCGCGAGCGGCTAGTGCGCGGGCAGTGCGACGGATTTCATTTATTCTTAAACTGCGTTTGCTTAACGCGCCGGCATAGTGTTATTAATAAGAACGATAATTTTGTAACAATTGTATATTAATTAAGTGCACCTCTATAGTGTTTGACTTCTTCGCGCGCCCGGCGAATGAGACGTAAAAAAATACGACGACAGCTTAAAAAACAAATCAAATACAAATTAACTGACAAAGACAAACGACCGTTCTGCAAGACGATAATATAAAGTCTAGAACGCATTTAAGACGCGCGCGTTCTGGAGTAAATTACTTAGTAAAAATATTTGTCGTTGTTTTATGAACACAACTTAGAAATTTCACTCTGAAAATAGTTTTTAATATTCATCATTGCGAAGTCATAATGTATTATTTGAGAATTTGAGCAGATGGCGACGTAAATACAATGATTTGAAGTTTTGCCACTTCAATTTTTCCTGGCCTACATTTTTCCCGTCTATATTATAAATTATAATCATCTTAGTCGAATAAATGCCAGTTAACTCGATAAGGTCATGCGTTATACTGTATTAATAATCACATTTTTTTAAATATAATTCTTTGATTTATTCAAGTCGTTTTTTTTAACATACTCGTTATTAAAATATTTAAAAAAATATATCAAAGTTTATTAAAATCATTAGCGAAATTAACATTTGAAAACGGTTGGTCACGTATGTTGTGGTATAATTAAAATTCTTTGGTACCCGTTATATTATTTAGCTCGAATTTATGACGTTTGAAAATGGGATCGTTAAGAAAATAATTAAATAATCTCCAATAGAACACCTAGGAATTTCATATATTTTTGAACTAGAAGCTTTTAGCAGATGCTTATAGCTATTATTAACTTGGTTTGATGATAATATTATTATTTATTGTGTACAAAAGATAGTTAACATAAGCATCGTCTCGCCAGTGTGAACATTTCCTTAAACTGTATTACGAATAAACATTTATTTATATAGATGAATCGTAACTTTAATTTTTACAGTGTGCCGGTAAAAACAAAATATATTTCTAAGAATATTCAATGACCGAAAATTGAATTTGTCAACGTATTTTTGAATTCATAAAACCATGTATCATAGGACATAAGTATAAATTATGATAGTTCCATCATCTATCACTTACACTTGCTCATTTCCTCATACGTTAATGTACTGACAATTTATTAATGATGCTTCTGAAATCCTGGGAAATCAAACTTATGACATTAATTAAATAATCTGAAATGATTAAGAACATGCCATGTGAACATAATTATTTGATTATTGAAATTTTAAACGCAAAAAAACTTAATTATTGTTGCAACCACTATGCGGCTGATGTACCGAAAATGCCTAACCGGAACGCCGTGTTACCGTACTATATGGTCTATTATATTGAAATACGTAAATAATTGGATAAATTATAACTTTAATTTTTATTCATATAATCTAAAGTATTGGAACCAATGTTCAGCCAGTGAATATTATTTATTTAAATAAAATGCAACACCGAAAGTACCAGAGTTCTACATTATATTATTGTAGATGTGTTATATAGTTGGCAAAATGTTGGTGCAATTCATAAGGTCCGGATAATGTTTGACCAAATGTTATTCCTTTATCGTTTTAGTCCAACTTGTTTCATCCTATAAAGTTATAGTATAAATGTATACCGGACTAATATTTAAAAAATCTATACCCAAAGTACCTTATTTAAATAAGTGTCAGTGTAATAAATTAATGTTAGCAATAAACATTCAGCATTAAACATTTTTTGAATAACACTACTTCTGTCCCCATTAAACTTATTAAAATAATTGTTTTCGTTCTGATATGAACAACTCATCTAATGTACAATGCTTATAACAATACATTGATAGGGTTAATAGGAGAATAAGTCAATTTGGCTATTCGTCGATATCATTTATAATTCATTAATAAGAAGTCTGTACATAAATATTTAATTAATTATTGTTACATTAAGTATGATATATTTAAGGCAGTAATATAGTATAATGTTTAAAAATTATTAAATTTTTTAAAAAAACAATTAATACGTTACAACACACATATTATCATCAGACCTGTATGTAAATACCATATAAGCCTTTTGATATATCATACTATATTAGGTACATTTGTAAGAGATACTAGTTACTAACGAATTACTCTTCCATCCTCAATATTTACAGAGATCACTGTCACAACAACGAATAAGTAATTAGTTACATTTCTTATTGTTCACTACCATTCCACTTCATTAATCACTGACAAAGAATATATAAAATATTATTATTTTATTTCTTTTAAAATGTTATTTATATTTGATTCATTTAAAATCATTTTTTGTTTCAAACTCACGTAGGATAAAAATGTACAATATTCCAGTTTATTTTTTATATGACGGATTATGGTGTATTTTATGTTTAAATAATTACCATGCACATAATACCCTAGTCCAGACTTTCAAATTTAATTTATAAAAGGTGCTTAAGTATTAACCAATATTCGTAATTTGAATATGTAATGTAGTTCTTTAGAACCATCTACCGACACCACAGATGTCGAATAAAGTACGGAGAAATTAAAGCTAAAAGAATAATGCACTTATGCAAATTTCATGTTAATTCAACGCGTTGTGTGGAATGGATATTTTTAGTTTAATGCTATACAAACATTTTCTTTCAACCGATATTTTTCTTCACTAAAATTCCAAACAAAAAAGTGATCTTTTTTTAAAATTTATGTAAATCACCGACATTGACATTTTTTTATTTCCATTTAAATAATTTTTTTTTTTTACTTTAGGCAGTGAGTTAATCGAAATGCATTTGAACTGTCATTATAAATATAATGTGTTGTTTTTCGAATCTCAACTGAAATTCTAAAATGAATCACTATCGCTATCAAATGGACATGTGCCTATACAGTTTATGTTGCACGTCAATAAATAATAGTAAAAAATGTATTATTATAGAAGCGAAATTTGTATATCATCATACATATATTTTATAGTTTTTAAATATTCGAGCAATAACATATTGTATTGTCTACACAATGATATCTGGTAGTGCCTGTGTCCAGGTTATTTAATTCATTTTTCGATCGTTTGAGGAAACGTTATTAAACGTTTTGGAAACTAACCTGGTGATAACAATAACGAAAATGTCAAATAGTTGTTGCACACCGTCCATTTACAAAGGTTTGATGTAATGCTTTAAGCCTCAACATTTCATTTTATACACCACGAAATAATTGCAAGATATACAAACTATATTAGAAACATTTCATGAGAAAATATAAAATAATATTATGAAATATACTATATAATATATATTAAAAATCAATATCTACAATTTAAAAAGTGATTCACAAAGCATGTTCACTCCCATTTTGCATTTAATAATAAATTTATTGAAATTTTTGGAATTTTTATTCGAAGACTATATTATTGTAATTTCTTGTACTACCTACTTAAAAGAGTGCTGTGGTGATACGGATTTCTGTTTTCAAATGTTAACTTGTTTGGATTTGATTTTATTGTATTCTTCAGATACTTTTTCTAACAATTTTTACGTATAAAAATCAAAGTGCATAAGTTTTGTATTATATAACATTCATAACTCATACGAACTTTGTTTCAAAAAATACCAGTGGTTGTACATTGCAAGTATGATAAACTTCATATACACCTGTATGTCAATATTCTATCGTCACGAATAAGTCATCACCGTATGTAGAACTTATATTTTGTACCGATGTACCACATTGGCATACATTCAGACTCGAATGACTACCTAGGTAACCTTTAGTGTTATCGTTGCGACGGCTAAGAATAATATTGCCGGGTTTGAAATAAATAGATTCCATACCACATAAGCAGAACAACACAATGGAAATCCGCGATACACCGTCTAAACGCACTTTCGTACGAAAACACATAATATACAAACTACACAATAATAGTAATAACAATAATAACAATAGTGCAACACGCGTTTACCTATATAATAATAATACGATCTGGAATGTTTCGCTGAAAACTGAAAACGAAAAATGTACACACTTGACGGGAAATTCGTCGGCGTTTTTCGACGAAGAGAAAATAACAATGTAAGTACGGCGTAAGGAGAATTCGTGTTAGACTGGCATGGAAAAAATAACCACCAAAAGCGTAAAGACCATAATAATAATAATAATAATAATATTATATTATTCATAGACATAACAGAATTGTCTGTGGTTAGAGAGAGAAATTAAGCCAACATCGCGCACATGAGATAACCTATACATTTGTCATCTATGGGCATTGTTGGAGAAATTGATAGTAAGGTTTTTCTGTCATGAATAAAATCGTGATAACAGAAAATTATTCTTATCAAAATATGTAAAATACATTTAGAAAAATATTAGCCTTACTACTTCACTAGACTTTTAACTACAATTTTAGTACCTATAGTATGAAGTATAAAAACAATAGTAAATACTTGTTGTGTGCTCGGATGAAAAGACCTAGTTTTAAAATGTGGTCCAAGATTCACAGGTACCTAAGATTTTTTCAGTGGCACTTAAAACTATTATTAGATAGATATGGAATTAGTGAGGTCTCCCATTTTAAACGCTCACATGTTCTTTTATGTCTATGATATTATTGTTATATATATAACTTTTGTGTGGGGAAATATTAGCGATTTGTTTTACCGAGACACGTTCTTATAACGTCTCCGAAAATGCATCATTCGGTTACGATGCGCCTTTATAATATACAGTATCGAACTAATTGTGAAATTTTCATCGTCCGATATAATAACAACGAATACATGCGGTTTTAAGGGACAGTACCGAAACCGTGGTAACTGCACTACCAGTTCAGAAAAATACTAAAATTCTTTTAAAATGTAATATTATTAGGTATGATATTCGTCCAGTGACTATACATCAACATTTCAATCGAAAAAATTAACGCGTAATAAATGATAAATGATGTTGTTTTTTTTTTGTAATTTATTTGAAGTAATTTTCCGTGTACATTAAACGAACATGAGATTGTTATAAAAATATAGAAAATTAATTTTATCAGCATAAAAACATATTTTATATTCACCAACAATACACAACGATCTGTCAATATAATGTTATTTAGAATAGACTGCGAAGTTGAAAAATGAAAAATACATTTTAACTTTCAAAATTAAATTATTTATTTGTGTATAATGTCGGAATGATTACAATTTTTCATTAGGTAACTAATTTATTTAAATAATTACTATTTATGTCAGATGCACTATATTCGATGGTAGTTTTATTTGTGGGAAAAAAATATACAGCAACCTTGATGAAACGATAGCAAATTTAATTTAATTATTTTAATTTTAGATAACGTATAATTCTATTTAATTTACAACGATAGGTTTTATTTACTTCTCTAGCCCGTTAATCAATTTCAAAAGTTTCATGCAGCTTAGTAGATAAGAACTGTATTGTAATCAATGCAGATAATTCTAATGTCCTAGCAACCGGTAATTTCCAAAATTAACTTAAATATTTAAGAGAAATAACAGAGCAATTTACGGCTTGAACTTAATTAACATAATTGGTTTTTGACAATATTCAAAACACATTAGTATTATACAGATTTTCAGCAGTTATTTATTTCAATATAAAAATTATTAAATCATAATATCAAAAACATATTTAATTTAACCATTGTACGCTCATGATGTGGAATTTCGAAAAAAATATTTTTGCTTGTGTTAGTTTGATTTTTGTCAACGTTTCTCATAGGTCATTCTAAATATAAATCAATAAACAAGAAAAATTTAATGTGGTTTGCGTAATTCCTTAATAGCTAATTTGTAAAATTTATAATGATAAACATTTTATTTGAATTGAAATTCAATTTTTTAATAAAGAAAAATTGTCTGAATAGATGGTATTAATACGTTCAATATAATAGCACAACGCACGTTTTGGCAAATAAATCTATAAGTACCTACCGTCAGTCTTAAGGTTTCTAAATGTACGTTTAGAACGCCTTTTATCCTCGTTGTATCCGTCTGTTAGTTACAATTATAATATGGTTATGATTGTTGTTATTGAATTATTTATTAATATTCCGTAGACTATAAAGTAGTTACTGTACATGGTTAATATTGTTTGTAGTATGATTTTACAATAGTTCTATTCAAAGTGAATTTATACCAGCAAATGTGTAAAAAAAGCTCAGCTGTACAGTTGGTTACAAGTGGGTCATGTATAATGGATGATATTAAATTCGAATTCAATGATATAATATAACGGTATACGAAAAACGATTCTGAGTGGAGACAGATTGTCAGTCTGGATATTTTATATTATGTTAATTATATTGTTATAACTTATAGCTGTAATACTAATCAATATTATTATTAATACGGTCGGTGGTAAGTTGAATTAATATTATAAAATTACAACAAAATAACTAAAACAGTTATTCTTTTTTATTTAATATGTAATTTCAACAAATTTGAACACACAATGACCATAAAAAAAAATATATATATTTTATAGATTCTTTGGTTGCAGACTTAACTATTTACTTGTAATATTGTCTTAAATTTCCAATCCTAAGCTATAAAAGTAGATCATTTTATAAACTTTCAACTACAAAATCATTTATACATTTTTATTTTGATCAAAATTTGAACTTAAAATTACCTATATGTTTATAAAAAAAATTGTTCCTATGCATTTCTAATATTTTTGCTGTTGTAACAATATATCAAGAGCCTTCTATTCGATTTTCACTCTTTTTGACCCAACAAATAACATTTAATTGATATTTATAGAAAAAAATACTTAAACATTTTAAAAATACGTAAACAGCTCTAAACCAGTCAAAATATTTTAAACGTTTTATTAAGTATAGGAATTGATAGAATAAATATGTGGTGTAAATTTGAAGTATTTACAGTTATTCGTTTTTGAATTAAAACAATATAAGAAATTCGCCACATGAGTAATCAAGTGCATATACAATAATGTTCTAAAAATTTGAAATTCAAACGCTCATAAAAATTTAATTTTACTTTCAGATGGACATTTTTCTTTTGATAAAGGTAAATAAATTTATGAGAAACCTTGTATTACATTTTCAAATTTAAGATTTAAAAAGAATATTTCTAATGAAATTCTAATTAAAAATAATTTGTCAAAATTTAAATGTATATAAATGAAAACTTGGACAATTAATTTTTAATATTTCTCAACTGCCACTGTAACATTACATTTGGAGCCTTTTATTAAATATTCAAGCTTTTTGATCAAACGAATAAAATTGTATTGACATTATAAAATTGGAACCTGAAATTTTCCAAGCAGCTATAAAAACAAGTCAAAATATTTTGAAATTGTATGGTGTATGAAAAATGCAAATATAAACATTCAGTGAAAATGTTCAGTTAGACCAAAAAAAACCGAGATATATCACTCAGAATCTAAAATATTAACATTTGAGTATTTAATATACATACCAAAATATTAAGTTTACCTACCAAATTATTTTTAAATCATTTGTGGAATAAATTATAGGAATTATTTCGTTGCTTTAAAATATGTTCAGATACCGGGAAGTTAGGCCAATCGTAGAATGAGCTTTACTAACTTTTTCATATTATAATATCCTGGCAATTAATAATATTTCTTTTCTTTTACATTTGACCCGGATTATAATTTTCAACCAAAATAAGTTTTCATTTTCATAGAGCAAACGAATGAATATTGTTAACATTATATTGTAGAGTTGCATTTTAATTGAAAAACGGGGGATATTTTTGTTAATTATTGTTACTTATTACGAATTATTGTTATTATTTCCTTCCCTCACTATAGTTTATACACAACCCACACACCAGAAAACGGAAAACCGTATAGTGTTGTTTCTTCGATGTGGGCGGGCGAAATAATACAATTGCAAAACACATACACGGAATTAAAAATCGCTGTGTGTTGTTTGTACACGGTGTAGTAAGAATCGATTTTTTTTGGCACTCCTCCGTAGAGAAAACAGGCGCCTGGGGTTCGCAGTGCCACCGAAAATCTATATTTTCACTTTGTACAAACACACATACATAATAATAATAAATAATATAATATATAAATTAAACCATCAACGGGACAGCAGCGTGTATGGATATGCGTATACTGCAGCCGAAGAGGAATCGTCTCCGTTCGCGGCCGCCGAAAAACTAAATTATACGAGTCGAAATAATTTATCTCCCACGATGGCACTTCTGCTGTGCATTTTTATGGCGCGTTGCATTATCGTTAAACACAAAGGAACTCTATCGCGGTTAGGTTTGTTCATTCGTTTGTTTTTTCTTTCACCACACCAAACCACTACTAAAACTCCATACTCCGCACGGAATGAAAATAAAACCCAATCGTATTAATACGATCCCTTACACAGTCAGACGCGCGTCCCATCGGGCGGGATAATTAGTACGAAAACAAGTTGACAAAAAAAAAAGAAAAATAATACACCATGGAAACATCGATCGCGCACCGCAGGAACCATATAGGATTATTTCCGAATGGTGAAGAAAATTGTGTAGGTATATATAATAATAATATATCGACAGACGTATTTTCAGTGGGTACCCACTACCCATACTCGAGATGCTCGAGATGAAACGCGTGTATAGAGTAAAGGTACTCCCTTAGAATTCCGTCGCCGATAAATTATCGCTAGACGGCGGCGGCGGTGTGCCCCACGGTGTTCGGAATTTTCTTCAGTGCACGCTGTACATATTATTATATACCTACGTCGTAGTTATATACGTACGACTACGCTACATAAGGGGGGGGAGTGGTAATGGAGTTTCCATAGTTCCCACCACTTTAAAAAAAAAAAAATAGAAAATAAAAAATCTCAACGTCCCGGGATATAATATTATAGCTTTGGGTTACCTTTGAAATATTATGAATTCAACGTCGCCATAACTTTTCACCAGGAAAATGAAAATATTATAATAATAGTAATACCGTGCGAACAATATGTGAGGAGGTATAATATTATATGAGGGATTCGACCCTCTGACGTAAAAATAGCGCACAATCGTAGTTGAGTATTATTATATTCCTATGCATCCGAGACGCGAATCGAATTAAATGACAATTACAAACGTATATCGTTGAGTTTCGCGATAATACACTGCGAAAGCGTTTTGGGGCGAATTCGATTAAACGAGCTCGTTTTCGATATTATAATTTTAAAGTTATATGGTTTATGGATACAATATATAGGTATACTGCAGGTGTTTCATTAAAACGAGGTTTACATTAACTCCACATTCGTTGCAAACAAACGTTTCCGACGTCTCACTCGTTGAATACTATATATTCCTACCGTTATACAATCATAACTAACTTATATATAAGCAATAGTTACTTTCTACGAATGCGTCGTAACGGTTAAAATATATTTAAAACGATGATTGACTGTTCGTTATGAAATCCCAGTCCCGAGTACAAATATTTATTGGAGTATACTATTAGGTATCGTAATAAAAGAATAATAAACCTTACCGATATCATATTATTATGTGTCTAAGTTATTGCCAATATATTTTAATATACATCGAAGGTTTTATTTTTACTATCTGGTATCTTGCACTTATATGAACAGAGTTACCTTCACATTTTATAATGTAATAGTGACAGTCTACGTATTAATTTTCTTAGCTAAAGTTTCTAATAATTTTCCATAGTATTTGAATTACTTACTAAGCCGGAGTATGTTATATCAGTAGTAGATTTGTACTTAGTTTGCGTCGTAAATAGATACAGTTTCTAGTATTATTCATACTAGTTCAGGTCGTATTTTGATACTATTTAGTGATTGACAAACCTTCGATTTCCTGAAAAATAAAAAATAAAAAATTAGATTTTTTTGTTTGTAAAATATAGAATTTGTACTTTAGGTATTGTTACCAAATTAATATTATCATGTATTAATTTAATTTGATTATAATTTACTCGTCATACATTTTATAACTAGTGTCTTGGCAAAAACAATAAATAGAAATTGTGTGAAAACGCGTTCAGAATAATATTATAATTTTACTAAAGAAATGTTGAAAAGTGATGAAAGCTGATTGTGATTCATGTCGACCAAATTTATATACAAAACTGCTATCAAAACTATGCGAATGAGATTGAACTACAAGTATATACTACCTATATTATTGTATCATATTTAGCAGATTAGTCGATGTCTTCGGTATGATACATATCACAGACTGGTGAAGCCGTAGAGTAGATACTATTATTGTTTTGATTATAAATTATATTGCCACGTCAGCTATGAAATTAGATCAAATCTAATGTCCTATCATCGTATTGTATTTGTGTGAGACCAAATAGAGCAGAACTTCAATTATTAATCACAATATACCCTTATAAATATAGTTTACTCCGAGTTCCGTAGTATGCCACGTGAAGTGACAGAAGTGTACTTAAACTTTGAAATTTCTACGATGCCAGTATAGTTCACTGCTGAAGTTACATTTCACTTTTACCATATGAACGTGTTCAATCTCGTCCTAGTACAAAATAAAATTTATTTCTGTGTAAACTTCACGTTGGATGATAAATAACAATATAGTATATTCGACCGAAAGTTTGAACTCGCAACAATAATATTTCACTACACTATCACACACAATCAGAATCGTTGGCCTCGTTCGATGATAATGTAGACTCATCGAATGAGAGTCATTTGAATTTTAAAACTTTCTGATTCTGATGCCACCATATTATTATCTATCAATTTGTTGATGTTTAACACAAATAAAATTAATTTATAATATATTATGGTAACTCGGAATTATATGTATGATATTTGATGTTTATTAAAGATTGAACTGAAATTGTGATATTAAAAACAGAGACCCTTACTAATATTACGTAACGAAATTCATTACGTTCGTGATGTCATAACACTACCTAATTGTTTTTACAATATAAATTTACAAGTTATTATTTTTATACATTTCATTTGAGATTATCTGTTAATTTTTGAATACTTAAGGTATTTCATGTAATATATTAGACACCTAGACGTGGACTGCAGTCTATCGATCGCGTTCAAATTATGATATAGTTATAACCATAACCAGTATGACCATAGTCAACCATACTACTCACTACTCAGCCACCTACACAACATAATACATACCCATGTATGTGTGTGTACACTGTATGTATAATGTATATACATTTGTTTACAGAGTGATGCACGAAAATCCTGTTTTTATTCTTCGGTTATGTGTAATTGATTTTTGGAATTCTTAAACAATTTAGGCCACAATTTACTGTTAACTATTTTTAACTACAAAATAATTTGAATAATATTTATATTTTTAAAAATTGTCTATGTTTTCTATACATTGTACAGAGAATATTAATATAAATGTTTTGCTAAATGTTAACTATCTACAGTTAACAAAAACTAGATCCATTTCGTCAAAAACTGGTTTCAATAAAAATTCCTGTTTTTATATTATTTTTTTTTTAGTTTTTCCTGATTATTTTGTAAAAACTAGGAATTTTGAATGTTGACTTTTCAAAAGTACCAACTAGTTTTAATTTTTAATAAGAAACCACCCACAAAACTGAAAATCAAAGCATTATTTCAACTACTTTTCATCTATAGAGACACAAAAAAAACACATGTCATGTCATCATTGTAAAATACATATTTTATTTATCCCTCAGAATCTAAAATTGAGGTGAGCATGCTTTGTGAATCACTCTGTACATATATAATATAATAAATGTATTTTATTATATGTATAGTGTGTATTTTTTATCATCAAATGTAATGCAATTATATTAAAACGCCCGTCGATTTTGATTAAACGAAAGTAGGTATATTTGTATAACATGATATTTTACGAGTAATGGTGGAAATGCAAAAACCCGGTGGAGGAAAAAAAACGATTGGAGGAAATTCAATTATTACAGTCATCGGCGCGTATTTGATTATTAATTTTCCCTCCGTTATTACCACACCTTTGTCGTAGGTTTAAAATATATAAAATTATGCATCGGTAGGTATAGTTATGTACCTATATATCTCATAGGTCATTCGCAATCGTCGGGTTCGTTATGACGGTCGGGCGACATTATTATAATAATAATTGTGACTTCATGAGCCAGTCGTACCGTACAGCTGTGGTACCTGCGAGTGCGTACAAATACTAATTAAAACCATATAACAGCTTGTATCCGATATATGATTTCGCCACAAACCGGATATCATACCTTAGGTAATAATATATTATATACACGGATATGACATCCCTATAATATACTTAATATATGCGGTAAACTGTGAGCGAAGAGTCTACTAGTTACCATAATGGTTATTTACGGTAATAGATACTGGTTTTGCGATAAAGACAATTTTTTATTAACCCATTATATCAGCTAATTTTTTAATTAAATAATTAATTTCAACATGATTGTTTTAATTTTATTATTATTGAACATTGTAATTACCTATTATTTTGTTAGTATTTTTAGTTTAGGTATTATTATAAAAAATACGAACCACTGACTAAGACATACGATTAGTCCGTGGTACAGACTAAAATAATATATAAATTATTGTATTGTGGTTTTACTTATCACGGTTTGTTGTGATATTACACCTTAATTACATATGTAACCACTTCGGTAACTAGTATGCTCTTCGATCACACTCAAATACATGATATTATGTCCTATCCGTGTATATTATAATATTATCTATGTAAATGAAGCGTCTTGACACAATGGTTATCGATTGAGTGGTATATTGGTATATGATTTCATATTTCATGGACACGTTGTCTTACGGAGAATATTTTAACTTGCGCTTTGATATTATTATAAATGTACATAATTTCGTTTGAAATAATTATTATTTTAGACGACTGTATCGGCTTATTATAACTGTCCGTTTTAAAGTAATAGACTATGATCATGGTCACTACTACAACTCTCTGATACAGATTAGGTTGTCGTGAAAGTTAACAGTGTATAAAATATACTTTATACGAGTATATTATTAAATCTATTTTTTTTTTTACCCACGCAACCACACGAAAGTTGTACGTAATTTTAAATTATGTTTAAATTATTGTGTAGATTATCCCATGTAGTAATAAAATTGGTAATGTAAAAAAATTAATAAATATAGATTAAAATATTAAAAAATAATTATCGTAAATCTACTAAAAAGAAATAATCATAATAAAAAAATGTATGTATAATAACAACGTAGCATCGAATATGTATTGTTCGACTAAAAAATAAAGGTTTAACAAAATAATGAGCTCTTAAAATAAAAAAAAAACCAATTTAATATATATATTTTGTTGGTTATGAAATGCTTTTATTTTAGTTTAAATTTCATCTACTCAAAATTTAAGAAAAATTACGCCGGTGATTTATATGACACTATGTTTATGTTTAAAGTATGCTAAAATTGTAATAATTGTTTTGTTCCATATAACTCAAAAGAGTTGTAAACTATATTTTTTTTTAAAAAAACTAACCTTAATCGTTATTAACAGTCGGATGCTGTAGACCCGTAATATAAATGAAAACTTTTTTAATATTCTCACAGAAATAAATCATCAGATGGAACTTTAACAGACATGAAAAAGTGTATTCGATTACCGCTTTGGGGAATTAAAATGTCAAACCTCAGTTATTATACCCACAAAATTTGTTAATAATTTCGGTATTTAATATTTATCCGTTCGTATAAAAAAAATATATTATGATATATTTTAATAATATAAAACGTACTGCAATTTACTAAGTTTAATGTTTTCAAAAATAATATAAACAAAACTTATAATCAAACTGTTACAGTTATTTATGTGTTGTAATTTTTAGGTATAATAATGTTTGATGCCTCGCTGACAGTTGATTTAAGGTTTTTTTTCATATAAATCGATCATTTTCATTATATTTATAAAAAAAAACTCGATATTATACTAAAAATAACACAGTTGGGATTGCTTTATGTTCGTTTTCAGATAACATTCAAACTGACGGATAAAAATAAAAATAATAATAATGATGATGATGTTTCGTACATTTATGGTACTAAGTATACTGGTGATTCTTTATCTATTTAAATATTCATTATCTTGAAAATTATTGACGTTTTTTTAAAAAGTGTTTTTATATAATTTAAATTCACTATAAAATAACATTTTTTTTTTTAAAAAGATTCTATTATAGTTCAATTTTTTAATCATTATCACTTTAAGTTTTTATTTTTTGAATGACATACTAAATTTTATGTTTAATTTTACTAAGCATGACATTTGAGAATTTGTATCAACAAAAATTGAATTTTCAACGAACATTTTATGTATAATTATACATAGCTATAAGATTTAACGTTTGGATGAGTTATTAAATATATAACTTATTAACTAGGTACCTTAATACTGTGTACTTGTTTGAAATTACATTTTTATGAATCTACATTCCAAGAGAAATTGTTTGGTTCTGAATCTAATGAAAAAAATGTTTGTTGTCGTTCATAAAGGTAAGAAAAGTATATAACAATATGAAATAGTAAAAAACAAATATATTTTTAAAATTAATGTTGATTTTTGATTAGTTGATATTATTTAAGAAATAATTTCTTGGTCGTTAGTTCTTTTTGAATTGATGAGTGTTTTCTATTAAAGAAACCACAGTATCGGTAATCTGTATTCGGTGTCATATAAATAAAATATACAATTAAGAACATAAAATGTTGTCAAATAGAGTTAACATAATACAGTAACTTAATACAGTAAACGTATACATAAAAACTAAAATAAATAACTTAACGAACGAGTCAAACCCTTGACTGTTCAAATAAAATATCACTGAAGTATACAATTTAGGTACACAACTTAAGAAGTACAATTTATTCGTTCTACAATGACTACTTGTGTGGCTTCTCAACGTTCGTTTTTAATATTATAATCGCATCCTTCGCAATCCTTGGAATCGTTAAAATATTATACTCGTCACTTCCGACTTCGTATTACTGTAACGTTTATCATAACTGTGTTATTGCACATTTTCACTCGCACCAAATAAAAAATTATATTAATGACCAGATGTCAGCCTCTCGATATTTAAATATTTTTTTACGAGATCACCAACAACTGATCGATCAATACTCTGTTACGATCTATTGATTTGATCATCTATTACCATTGCTCATTCTACGCAACACCGTCCTGCAGACTCTCCGTAGTCGTTTTCAGTATTTTACCATGCGATATTTTGTTATAATAAATTGTAATAATTAAATTAAATATATAATTAAAACCAAAATTCGTTATTTAAAACTTAAAAGTGCTCTCAATGGAAACTGTAATCTTTTATCACGTTCTTGCATTTAATATACATTTTTAATTTAAAATAATTTCTGCATATTTTATTTATTTTTGCACAGACGGTGTATCTAATATAAAAAAAAATATATTTTAAATTAAAGCTCCGTTTTAAAGAACTATTCAAATGCATTATACTGCATCCGAGTTTCAAGACAATGTAAATAAAAGTTTTTATTTCATTTATCGTAATAATATATTATATTTGATTATTTAATGTATATTAATTATTAAGCATTTTATATTATAAAATATGTATACGAAAATCAGTTTTTTTAAATTTCATGTGTGATTTATTTTACATTCACTTGGAAAAGAATATAAGTACCTTTGTGATCAACTGAAAACAAATTTTATAAAGTATCCAACTTTGTACTTATTCCGAAAGTACTGATACTTTCTCACCTAAAAAACTATTTTAAGATGAATTTTAAGATAAAATACTGGGGATCCACTATAACAGAAATATTTTAAATGACACAAGTTCACTAATAAACTATTTTAATAATGTAAATATAAGTTAGGATGTTAAGAAGTCCAAAATTTGAATTTGTGTAGCCATTCCATTCTACCTTATTTAAATAATGATTTATAATTTTATAAAGCATACATAATGGAAGTCTTCCCAATTCCAACATAATAAACTACTTGAGCATTTATCGCTTAAACATATTTTCAAAAAAAAAAAAAAATAGTGTACATAATTTTAAAATCAATCTTTTCATCACTAAGTTCTACGATAAAACACTGAAGAAAAAATTGTTAATTATATATTATAATATATATATGTAATATAATATATATAATATATATATCAAAATATATTCTCAATTATTAAGATGGATAAACTTCTTTAAAAATTAGTTACCTAGTGACTTAGTTTGCTCAATTATGTAATTTTCAAAGCCAACATATTTCTCGAGTTTTTTGTTATCAGTCCAACAACCTATTTCAGTTGATTTCTTTTATCTACGAACTGAAATTTAATTAGGACTTCCACACAAGACATATCTTAAAAAAAACACAAACAATAGATTTTTAACAGCGTTAAATTATTATGAAAATATAATATATTATACATAGGAAAGCAATTTAGTCTTACCCCCACGAATAGTTTACGTACCTACGATATTTTGTGCAGCATATTCATAATATATTATCAGCCATTATGGTTTTATTATCACTGACCTCCATATTTAAATTTCCCGCTGTCTTGAAAAGGGTAAACTAGCGTTAGTAATGAAACCATAATTATTTCTACTTCTCCATCCATCACGGTAAATTAGTGAAGGCGTATACATCATATTTTACTGAACATTTCATAACGCCTTTCTGGTCCAGAAAATATTGTTTTGAATAGTTCAAAACATCAGTTCTACATTGATAATTTAAATGAGGTATTCGTATGTCTAAGATAAAACTCTAACAATGCCACGTTATAATAATTTGTATTTTATTTGTTTATTGGAATTTGAACGCCAAACGGCAGTATCAACATATATTTTAAATGTTAAACACTAACATTATGAAATCAGTATAGATAGGTACCAACCGTATTTTATTAATATATTTTTTTTTTTTTGAAAATATTTATTTAGCTTCAAAATTTTGAATGCAAAATTTCCTACACATTGCTATTGAAATGTTATTTAATATTTTAAAACCATCAATACCAATAAAGTATACAATACTAATAAATAATAATATTACTAATGACATTATAATATTATCATAGAATACTAGATGTACTGCGCGGCGTTGCCGAAATCAATAGAACAACTTACTATTATTACGCTAGATTGAGGTTGTCTTAGATTGTTTTTGTGAGAAAATAGTTTTAACGAACAATTATTAATTGGCTATTGGCTATTGTCTTTGGATAAATAATTACCTCTAATATACTTAAAATAAGACTGAAATATAATTTTAATCAAAAAGTAATTTGTTGTGTGTACATCTATACATTTCAATTTGTTGACGTGACTTTGTCGTTATATGTCATATATTATTTTTAAGTTTAAAATTTAAAATATTTCAATTTATTGACTGCGTGATATTTTACTGAAAAAAATATATAGGTATTTATTAGTTTTTTAGAACAAATAAAAACAGTTACACCATGTATTAGTTGCTAGATCTAATGCCTAATATTGACACAAAACGACTTAAGCTTAAATAGAAGGGACAATATGTAATGGACAGCTAATGGTTATAATAATACTAAAAATGAGACAATTTATTATATAAAATATTAAAAACTGTGAAATCAGTGACAATGATCACTTATGGCACTATGGCAGTGATACACTTGGTTGACTGTGGTATACGGTTCTGGTGGTAACTTGAAGACGAAATTAGCAAAAAATACATTTCTAAAAAGACAGGTGAACAAAAAACCAAAACAGAGAATAACTACACGATGTATAACAACAGATCCTTTTTTCTCAAATGAAGTCACACAACAACATTTAGTACATACCTACATATTATCTGAATGTACGCAAGCTATCACAAGTATACCAAATTTAAAACTAATAAGGTAAAAGTCACATGGATAGTAGGTACGACGATTCGAACAATGGTGAAAACGAAGATTGCGAGAAGCAATATCTATTCTTAAACAATTCGTCATATAGTGTGTTATGCATTTATTAAAATTCCTTATAATTATTATTCATTCTAAACAAAATTATATCATTATTTTATTTTGGTCGAAGTGAAAAATAATAATATACTTGCTGCATGGTGACATTCTATAATGGGAAATATTAATTTTTATCTCATCATTTAGTGGAAACCCATTTTAGTGTTTTAGTTCTCTTGGCTTCTCACGGTGATCAATAAGTGTAGCAGGTAGACATCACACAGACGACGAGGCTTATCGATAAGGTTAGTTCGATATCCTTTTTTAAATACTTGATTTCTACCTGGTCGACACGTTGGTCGTATATTGGGGACATCTGTCCTTCCACTTCCTACCCCTTGATCTACTTCCATCACATTGGAATCGAGCTACGTGAACTATACGTGACAATAATGCCATCGGCTACCTAAGCGTGGGAATAACTCCCGTTTGAGTGAGTGTATCTACAATCAATTTTGCTGTAGCATTTTTTAAGGGATAAGCGTCTACTGAGCGACTGTTACAATCAATTGTACATTTATATAGCTGACGCTATGATAATATTGTGTACGATCAATATCTATAATATAACCTTATATAACACATAGATATTTATTAAAATAATGCAAATTTCAATAATGTTGTTGCTATAGATTAAAGTGGCTGCATTATTTGAACTTAAATCAACTAGTTCACATAACAATGGACTTATATTCAATAGTGTACCAATAAAAAAAAACGAATTTCCGATCATAGTGTTTATTATCAAATACCTAAGGAGCCAGAGTTATACCATTAAAAACCGTTCTCATTTGTGCTAATCCATCGGCCCACTCTACAGGGCAAATGGCTGAACACATAAGGTCATAAAAGGTATCATTCGATCAGAAATATTGTGTAAACTTCAACGGGGGAACTCACAACGAGATTGGTCGAATGGATTTTAAGTTCGCTAACGAATTTCAAGACCTACTTTAAAGTCCAATTTTTCGTACCATTGTGATGAAAGTAATATTTTCCCCCGGTCCACCGCTTATCCATCCCACTACTCTCGTTGCTGCGGCAATTAGTAATACGAAATAAACAATATTAATACTAAAAGGTTTAATAATATTATATATTATATTGTTTAAACAAACGTGTATAATATATAAACTAATAAAGCGTAACACATATATATTGCTTATATCTTAAAGCATGTTATTACTTATTTCTAGTCAAGTGACTTACAAATAATAAGGTATCACCAAAAATAATTGATATCCCAACAAAACATTCCGCCAAACTCCGTTTAAAAAAACCACCAAGTATAAAAATAAAAACAGATCTAAAAATTGTGATATCATTGTATGGGGACTTAAATTAAAAATTAAAAAGTACTATATCAAAATGAGTACATACTACACAGTAATATAGTCTAGTTGAAAAATGTAGTGTATTAATAATGAAGTGTTTTAAAGTCACCAATTTCAATTATTTAGCAAACTTCATCATAAATTATATCTAAAGTTCAAAGACTTAGCTATAAAATGATATCAAAACTTTGAAAGCAGTTTTTTTTTTACTTGGTGTATTTTTACACTGAGTTTGGTGGAGTGTTTTTATTGGGATTATGATATTATTGATATCATCCAAAAAAACACATTTAAATCAATTGGCAACTAAAATTTTCATGTCTATATAGGTATTTCATGGATTACTTTAAGATTGTGTTACTTTCATCCTTTCTATAAGGTTGTCAAAAAATACCAACACAAAGACTACGACTCACAAATAAAAGCTTTAAAGGGAAATATATTTTGTGTGTTAAAAGTATGCACCTCTTTAAATTTGTTACACTTAGAATAACCTATGGCAACATTATTTTTTATAAGCAAAGAAAAAGTGTTTAATTTCCATAGTGAATCTAATACTCATATTGTACGACCACATATTTAAAATAAAAATTTTGTGCAGTCCTTTTTTGTGCGCATTAATAATATGAAACAAATGTACTGTCTAAATTCTAAGTAACTGCCTATTACGGTTTAGACTGTACGTTTATTATCAGTCAGTCAGTCGTCAGGACAACTCCTCTAATATACAGGGTGATTCACCATCACCAAGAATGCTCACCCCCTTATTTTCTTCAATAATGCAGTCCTTTAAAATCTGATTTTTGGAATTTTTAAATATTCTTAACGACCAATAATTTTAAATTTTTAAAATCTTTAGTACTTATTAAGAAATATCATGTGGAAATAAAAACTTCTGTTTTTCAAATCAGAAACCCCTTATAAACTGTAAATTATTCAGTGAATAATATTTTTGAAAAATTAGACTATCAAAATCAAAATTCGTACGAGTAGTTTTTGAGTTATTTAACTTTGTGTTCTAAGGATAAAAAGTCCATGGTAATGGGTTTATAAGATACAATAGGGACTACGGCAATTTAAAATGTTTAGTTATTAATATTAATCTATTAAAATTAACAGTTAGTAAAAACGGCCCAAAGATAGTAAATATTAACTCCAATATTACGTATATTTTATAATTTTGTTAAAACATTTTTAAGGACTATTATCCTTAGTACAAACATTTCAATAACGAAAAAATTACTCATTTAAATTTTGAATTAGATACAACAAGGGCCTTCAACATTTTTAAAATAATGATCCACTAAATAATTTAGGTAAAGTAAAAAGGTGGGCTCTGATTTGAAAAAAAAACAAATAGAAGTTCGTATTGCTAAATAACATTCATTTTATAGAAATAAAAACATTTTTACTATAAGTGTGGCACAAAAATTGTGTGTAAATGATACATAAAAAAAAATAGTACAAAATTAATGATCAGAACAAAAATTATTTCAATTTACAGATCTTCCTAGGAAGCTGTTAAACCCTGTATAGCTAATTTCTCATATTACCGGAATTTATTTTACACCGTCCAGAGTTGTCCCAATCGGAACACATTATATGAAAACCCTTTGTTCCAACCCAAAGTGCATTATCTGATTTTAACATAATCCGCGGTAGTTAAGTCCAGAGTTGCTCGCTCGCTCGCTCGCCCCACTCGCAATAAGAAGTGGTCGTTTTTTTCAATGAATACGACGCTTTCAAAAGTGAATGAAAAACAGATGAAGGGTACCATTGAAATAATGAACGCCGATCGTATGAAAATAGGGGTGGGCTAACGATTCGAACCGACTTACGGTAAGTACAAGTGTACATAATACAAAAGTAAAATATGTTCATTACTTACTACTTATACAAGTTTAACTTTGACATAATGCAATATCAAAGTTATTTCATGGTCAAATAAATTAAAATTTCAAATACAAATAGATTCACAGACTTACGGTATTTTCTGTAAAACGTATAAACTATAGTAGTGTGTACGAATGATTAATATATTCTATCGTATTTATTTTAAATATTGAAAACAAATTTCTTGTAAATACATATAAGTACAAAACATAAATGTATTGGTTTGTACCTACATAAAGATGATTGAATTTAGGGAAAACCCGATTGAAACGATATTATCATTTCCTGGCTCCTTTCATCTCTTTGTAAATAAATTATTCTATTACTAAAAATTATATTGAGATGTATTGAATTAATTCCAAATTTAATTCCAATTCGATTGGAACACAAAGGCTGCTATTACTTATTACTTGTTATTATTATCATCATAGCCACGTTTACATGCTTAATGTCAGGTTCAGGTTTTAAATGAATTCAATATCTCGAAAACTATGTTCGGAATGAGGTAGTGCACAAAAATACTTCGATCATAAATATCAAATGAAATAAACGTATGGAAACGGTGAAACAGTAATATGGTGTGATTATCATTGGCCAGTAAAATTAATTACTCGTACAATGTCCCGCTAAAAAATAACCGACCTAAATCATATATGTTGGAGAGAATTGTTATGATTTTTTTTAATGTGGTATAAAATATCGATGATTTGTGCCATGGCATTCCAAAATATATTTAATACGAAACCGTATAAATCTGATAATTATTAATAAATATTATGATAAAACTATGTCAAACCATTATGCCATGATAAAGATTGGGGAATTTAAAGTAGGTACCATGACATCATTTTATTGTACATTTTCACAATTGTTAAAAACGAAAAAACACTGAAAAAAAAAATTTTAGACACAAGTTTAGATTTTAGGTACCTATACTATATATTGATTCAAAGTATTTTTTAATTCCTTCGTGTAATAAGCTTGTTACAATATTGTTTTGATTTTGTTTATAACTTACTTTTATTCATGTATGCTTGGATATCGTTTGAAACCAATTATTTAACTACTATTTTAATTTAATATGTAAGTAGGTTTTAATAGAACAAATTGGTACTTGTCGGTTAATGCGCCTACCATAACTGCTGTCTAATAAATAAACAATTCGGTTATCATCGTGACTACCTTTACGGCATTTTCCAACGCACTTGCTAACACCACTGTCATACTTTTGATATTTTTAATACTTTTTCTAGTGTAGTGCAGTTCGTTAAACGTGTAATTCATCAAAGTTTTACAGTAAATCTGGAAATAATACACAAATACAATGTATAATACACACAGGATATCGAAAAATTGTGGGTTTCCTCTAAATGACACAACAAGAAACATAGAACTACGGTTTGTCAACATCTAGACAGTTATCTGGTTGAATTCATGTGGCATCAAAAGCACGATAATCCATTTATATGTATTTTAAAATGCATGGCTGAACATTTTCCTTCTTGAGTTAATTATTTATTTTGAATTTTGGATTTTACTTCTAGTTCTTGTAATATTTTTTGTTATAGTTAATTTTTAATTCATTGTTTTAAATTACAACACGTAAAGGTAGTCACGATAACTTAATTGATTATTTATTACCAAATTGTTACTTGGTTAGGTAGCCGCAATAACTGATAAGTACCTACCAAAAAATGTTTTAGCACATAATAGGTATACGCGTAGTGGATCGATTTAAAAACAAAACGAAAGAAGTGTCAAAACATTATACTTACTGTCTGAGAAAAATAGTGTATTTAACAATGCGTTTACGAAACCATCAACCAAAATATTTTCCAAATACATTTGCTACAACACGCAATTTTGTTTCAATATCACAATATATAAAATTGTTTGATACGATTTGGCAAACGTCAATACTGATAGGTAGTTTCTAGAACAATAAGTGTGTTGGCTTACAATACTAGTTGAATAATTTTCGGACGTATATGCTTAGAACTCAATCATTGTGTTCCGCGAGACAATCTCTAGGGTTTCACCAGATGTATGTCAATATGAAGATAATTATTAATATTATATTTGTAAAAGAAGTTCACCTAAATAATTGTTAGTATAATATTGCTATTAAATATTCGTTTTACATACATTGTAGTTTCACGAAACATTTTCCTAAGGGTGGAGTGGACGTAAATGTTTGGGAACCGTTGGCGTAGATTAATTAGCATCACAAAAATGTCACCCCTTTCAAACATATCTATATCTCGGTGTGAAGTGCCCCGGATTAGTATCTAAAAAAAACCAATGGGTTTTAAATCATTATACGTTTTACAATAACGACTAAATTTAATGCAAAAATATTATGTAATAGTATCCCTTATGTAGTCACCATGTAAAATTATATTTGATGTCACGTCATGTTCCATGTTCAATTACCAGTTTTCGACAGGTAAACTATCACACAGGTGTCGACAGATGGAAGAGTAGATGAGTAGATGTTTCAACGAGTAGATGCAGATAATATAATATCAATTGTAAACATTTTTATTGGCTGTTTATTCATTTGTTACTGAAATCAGCAAATGTTGTCAGGTACGAATAATAACCACAAACTATTTACAACTATAGTATAACAATAAATTCGCTTAAATTTGAAAATGTTGTTTATAGGTCACTTTATCTACGTCCTATTTATTTTATCTTAATGATGAAATTCATAAATACGGTATACATAGTGTATAATAATATTATGCCAGGTACCATGTGGATTTGTACCAGCTATTGCACATGAAACTCGGTTATAATAATATGCATAGGTACCTAACCAGTTACCTTAATATAGTAGGTGTGATACATACGTACTCAACGGAAATCCGTTTTGTATAGGTAACATTTTGGCGTCTGTTTGTATATTCGCAATAATAGATCTGTTATTAATATGTATCGAATACGTCATCGGTTATAATAATATATTACAATAGTATCATAACGGTATCAATAGTAATAATTGTTTTATGGGGTCGTTTATGATGTATCTAATTTCTGCTACATAATAATATGTAAATTACTTGACGTTTACATTTCATGTTTATTATTATCAATATTGTTTCATAATAGTTATGTAATTGATCGATGTGTCGTATTGTGTCATTTTCTATACGTTATTAGCATATATTATTTTTTATCAACAAAGTATGCATTATTAACGTTTGAAAATTCTCAAATAATATTTAAAATGTGTAGAAAACCACAGAGGAAAGTAGAAAAATAAATAGTCCGTGTGGGGTTTTAGGGGCAGATCCCCCATTATAATGATAAAAAAATCATACTCCGTGAGAGTAAAATATCCATTTGTCAACTCAGGATTTAATTCGTTGATTTAATTTATGTTTACGGGTCAAGGCAATATTTCAAGCATAAACAAGTGGATAGGGATTGGACCATCTGGATATTGATTTTCGGAATCGTTTATATCAGAAATGATGAAAATTTAGCAACTTTGCTTTCGGTAATAATGGTTCGTGTCATTATGGAGAGTGTCGTTATAGGTAAACACAATACATAATATTATAGATGAGGGAACAGCGAAGAAATCATTACATGGAATTGGTGTATTATGTATTGATAATTACACGAAAGTGATACTTAACATGTGCTACGCAGTACATATAATAATATAACATAATATAATACAAATAGAATTTGAAACGGTTACTGCAATATTATCTTAATTTTTCAAATGGGCCACAGACAAAAAATCGATAAAAACAATTTTAATTTTGACCAAATAAAAATGTGACCGTGATAATATTAATGAAATAACGGGCAAAGTTTATATATAATGTAAACACGGTACGCTATCGAAGTGGATACGCGAAATAAATTTGTTCAAATAGGTGATATAGATTATTGTAAATCTGTAATCGTGTTGAATAATATGCACACATAATACGCTAATGCGATTATTTGCAGCATAAATATTTAAATTCGACCTTACGACGAAAAGTCGTCGTCGGTTCTGCACAATGTAAATATTATAGCACCGGTAATGGCATCATCTTTGAAAATTGGTCGATTACAAAAAATTAAAGATTTAATCACTTAACAGCAGCTGTGTATATAATATTTGCTCCAAACCGTAGTAGTTAAAGTCTGTTGTTGACTTAACCGAAAGCATTGAAATTACAATTAATGGAAATTTAATGTGGATTTCACGATAACTAAAGAGTGTGTATACTTTATAATAATATTATATGTAATATACAAGTCGAGTTTACCATTTTCAATTCCATACCGTAATGGATTTATTAAACGTACAGTATTCAGTCATATAATAAATAGTTTACGCGAGAGATACCGTCTTGACTATAAAACGATTTAAAAATGAAATGGAATGTAATCGAGGGATTTCTATTAAAAGGCACTAAGTGACTTTTTTCGAAGGACGTAGAACTATATTAATATGCATTGTAGCTATAGCGATATCCACTTCCCGACCATAGCAGGATTTTGACCTACCTCTATAATAAGTCACCACTACGGTTCAACTGTAAACCCATGACGTTATACCATACGTCTTTATTACAATATTATAATAACTAGGGGTGTCCGTGGAAAAAAGTGAGGTAGACTGATAGGACAGCTAGTCAATCAAATATTGTTATAATAATATATTTTTTTTTTTTTTGGTTTCTAAAAAAAATACGTGATATGTTTAGAACATATTATATGACCGTTAATAAGTCCGTCAAGTTACCAGTACACAGTTACGATTGCAATTAACATTATCAGATGTATGTATTGTTAATTTTTAAATATTTATTGTCACTACAATAAAGTTATGATCTACGATTGTTGACATATTATTATATTGGTGATTTTTATTTATTTATTGTCCGTAGATACTGTACATGAACTGTATATTATGGAATCACAATTTATAGCGCTGTAATACGTTTAGAAACCATGAATTTAGTACGCTCGTAGAGTGAGCTTTCCTAACATGTTTATTTTTATCATTATTTGAATATCCACAGTGTCTTCATCTCGAACTGGCTCATCATTAACTTCTGAAAGGCAGATTTGTCTTTGGCTATAGGTTAAGCATTTTCTAAGCATCGTGTTTTTATACTGTAATAGGTATGATAAGTAAAAGTAATAAAGTAAAATATATGCATATAATATAATATTGAATCATTTTTTAAGATGATAAACTTGTTACATTTCTGGTAAATCGCTAATTAATTAATTATATCTAATCATAACAACTACCGATTATATTTTCTATTACCAACGACAACTATATTATATTGTACAAAAAATATTCAATTTCCATTTGCTGAAACAAAATCCCTGTATGAACTTAATTATGCACATTTTTTAAAATAGTTTAATAGTTAATCAATGCTACTAGGACACCCTTGCAAAATTGTAGTATGAAACTATCATTAACAAGTCTCTAGACATTATAGATTTGGCTGTATATTGATTAATCTGCAGGCAAAACATCATTTTATAGTGTAGAATGTAAATGAGTAATCTATATAATATGTATAAAAATGAATGTTTCTCTGCCTGTCTGTCTGTCCTATATGCATTCCTGAACGACTGGACCGATTTCGAGGACATTATTTGTGTGTGTTTGAGTAGTTCCTGGGATTAATTAGATTCGCAATAGAACCCGGTAGGTCCAACCCGGGGAGGGGCTTAAACAGGGATTTTGAGATTTACGATGGCAATTTTTGTTTATACATGGTTGATATTGGTTTCAATAATAATAATTATTGTAATTATTTCGACGAGCCTGTTAGCGCAGTGGTACTTCTATGTGTTTTAGTATAGAATGTCTCAAGTTTAAACCATGGTTCCAGTGGACCAATTTTTTGTATTGTTTTTTTTTTCTTACTTTTTTATTTTTCTTCTTTATATATACATACGAATATTGGGTTTTTTTTATTCATCGGATTTTAGTGTGGATAAATTTGGTTGGACTATCGTATTTATTGATAATTTTTTCGGACGATGAAAAACCACCGGATTGTATCCAATCCGCAGTCGTTTGAATTAAGTAAAAACAACGAGTATAATTCTGATACTTTAAAGTTAAATCAAAGCATTGAATAATAACGTAATGAAATTACTAAAACTATTCGCTTCGTGGGCCATATAGTTTTGGGGGCAAATATTATTGTAACTGATTCCCTTCAACTCCACTGCATTGACACTCGCCTAACGATTCACTGATGACCATCACTTGACGATGATACACCATGACATTCGGTATACACAGTGCGTATATTAATGTCTCTCTCTTTTGTATTTGATCTTGAGATTGTTGGCAGAAATTCTCCACTATTCCTTGTTACTTGCCTTCCTCTTTGTTTCTTTGGCCCTTTATTATTTGTTGCATAATATACCCTATTTGTGGTCTTCTCAAAGTGTTCTTACCTTCTAAGCAGTCTTCCGTAATTAATCCCAGCAACCCACCCACCATGCATGCCTCGATACATGTCCAATCCATTCCTTTCATCTTTTCTTGATACCATTTTAAATAGAGTTCTTCTCTCAGACATTATTTCTCATACTTTCTCGTTTTTACCATATCTTTCCGGCTTATATTGACCATTCTTCTGTGGCACCACGTCTCAAAAGCTTCTATTCTTTAATGTACAATGTACATACTAGCAAGTAGCTCGAAATCGAGACATACATACATTGAAGTGCCACTGTGCCAACAGGCTTATCGATCTAATTACAATAACTATTATTATTAAAACCAATAGAGTTGGAATGGACTAGCAGTATTGCGAGCAAAGGTGTGGCATCTACGACTCGTAGAAGATATTCCCTCAAAAGGTTCGAAACATCATTGTTATTATTTTCTTAATAATAGTAATATGTACCCTATAATACCAGTATTTATAATCAATGATAACACGAACGCGAGATTACGCGAGATTACGACCATAGAAATTTACGGCCAAAGGGTGAATATGATTCAGTCCTATACCACGTCCGTCCAACACCACCGGAGCATGTGACACTCTCGTCGTAACGATTCATATGGTGCGTATATTTAATGTACACACTTGCAATGTCATAATACGAACACTTTGTACCGACGGTGAGTTGTATTGTGTCGCAGTCGTTGTTAAGTGTTTGTAGAAAGTTTTACGTTGGAATCGACTCCCGCGACGACGGTGCGGCGCTGGAGCTGGCGATGGGCGTGCGACCTAACAGTATTAACATACTGGCTCAGCGGAGACCTATACGACTCGCGGAAGGTTTTCCTTCAGAAGGCTCAAAACTTCATTATTATTATTACTATTGGCATTATAATATATATCTACATACGTACGATCAGCACGTCGTGGTTGCAGATTTTTAGAAAAAAAATAAATTATTGAGACCGTGCATGAATGAACGCGACGAATCCTCTTGTATACGGCTGCAGCTATACAGCTTATGGAAACTATATTCTAATGTTTATAATATTATTATACTATTATACGTCCTCGAAGTATACAATGGTAAAGTTCAAGTGTCACGGCAGTTCCAAACGGTATAGGTATAATATAGCATGTATTATATTTTATCATCATAAATTATCATCGCTACTAAATTATAACAATATGCGATGCCTACCTATTACCTACATTGGAATAGCACACGACTAGGCGAAGATTTGGAGCATATATATTTCATGAACTGTATGGAGAGGGGCGTAGAAACATTGTTTGCTAATACAACTGTTGTAATACTTTAGTGTTGGGACATTTTACGAATAGTAACTACTAACTATACAACTTTCAAATAATTCATGAAATTAATTAATTATCTAAAATTATTATTATTATTGTAAGATACTTTACTAACCTTTGGCAGCATAGGCTGCTTACAAAAATTATATTTACATTACACAGTAACCTACACAAGTTTACATGAAGTTTATTATGCTTATAAATTGATTATTTTTTATAATTTATTTATTAATTTTGTGATGGAATTATTTTTTATGTGTGGTATATTTAAGTTCTTATAAAAATAACTTTTTAGATGAGTTTGAATTCTGTTCCACTGACACAGTTTAGAATTCCTGATGTAAATAGCAATAGTAAATCTATTGTGAACAATAGATGTCGATATCGATCATATTAATTAAAAATATGTAGCGGTAAATTTAGTTTTTGGTTTTCTACGTTAGTTAAAACTTGTAAATTTGAATTGTATTAATTGTAGTGTATATTTGTTAAACTTTTAATACTTAATATGAATTTTTAATTGGATTATTCTGTCAATTAGAATTTGTATATATTATGTATAAACGAACTATAGAAGATTTAAATTGCACTTGTGTAATATTAGACTTCAATACTATTTACTAATGAATTTTTGATTTAATTATCATACAATTTAAATATTGATGTGACAAAATTGACTAAACCTAGATTTTAGGTAAGTGTGTGAAATTATATAATACCTACGTCCTACCTATTTATTTCTACTGCATTTGACAAAAAAAGTATATGTGGCTCCACCGGACTAGTCCAATATTATTACAGATAAAATGGCATGCATACGAGGGGTGTAGCGAACGACTCTTGATTACCTATTAGATCTGAGCGTAAACACTATGTTGTGCGATGATCGTAATATAATTTCCCACGATCAAGTTAGGGGTACAAATATCGTACTCATATATAAAATATATTAAGCTAAATGATAGAAATTCAGCAAACCGTGACGACTGCGAAGAGGTGTACTCGCAATTTATAATATATACGAGAAAACAGTATAATACTTACATAAACGTGTATATTTTTGTTCAAACAAATCAATTATTAATATTTTAATTATTATTATTATTAGACATGCATAGCCACCGACCGTCTTTCGCATCATCACAATAAGAAACAAAGACGGTTCCGCATATAATATTATATTATGTACTTATACCCGTAACGACGCAAATTACATTAAACCCTGCTGTGGCGGTGGTAGGACCCGGGCATTGTACAATATAATGCACAATCGCTTTCACGGAAACGATCTCTGCCACCCTCCCCCGACGGCTTCAAACGCACATTACCTATATTGACACGCGAGAGAGTGGGTGCGTATAGTATATCGACATGTGTTGTGCGCTCGTGTGTGTGTGTGTGTGCTTGTAGATAAGACGTGCGGCGGAGATTTCCATTGGAAATCGAAGTCCTGAGGTCTCCCCAGGATTCCAAACGGTATTATGGGTTAGACGCCGCTTCCCGGTCGCCCCCCCCCCCCACCGACCACTTACCGCAAGCGCGGACTAGTCAAAATTCAATTATACAAACGCCTCGCGACGACTTCCCCGTCCTCACGGCAACCCGAGCCCTCCACCTTCACCTGCCCAACAATCCGTTTAGTTCATTACCACCGCCACCGCTGAGGCGCCACTTCTATAAATATTGTGCAGCGGCAGAGTACCTATTATATAATATTACACTTTTATAATATCCGAGCCCCGGAGTTGTACGAGTGACCCACTCGTATGCCGATGCGAATCGGTTTTTATATCCAACTTTTGTACTTGACACCCATAATAACTACGATAGTAATATTGTCGTCGCAGTGAACGTAAGCGACCTGAACAGGTATTTTTTTAACTTTCACCGCCGTGACGTCCTGTATGATAATATATTATTATATAATATAGGTGAGCGCGACATCGCAACGAGTATAATATTATTATCGTAGTAATATACAAGACTTATCACCAGGACATATTTTATTATTAATATGATATTATTATATTCGAGAAGTCGTCTGTCCGTCGCTCGGTATTATATCCCGAATGACTGCGGCACGTTCTCGTCGCAAATAATAAATCTGGGGCGCGAAAAATCGATATACCCCCCCTCGACCCCCCCTCCCAAACAAACTCCAAAACCTCCACCGCCACCACGGCGGGCCCCTCCGCGTCGCGACGGCTATTTGTGGGTATCGGACGTCCGCATAAATAATTCGCCGGAGGTTTTAAGCCCTTAGCAATTAATTCCCGGCTAAAATTATGTACGGAGTCGGTTAATCCCTTTCGGTAGCCGTTCGAAATCACGTCTCTTTGAGTACCCGCGCCCGCGCACCCACCGCAGGACGTACGTCCCGCTCCGTTGTTTTAAATAATTATAAACGCGCTGGTTCGTGGCACGTCAATTTACATTAACCATTGCCGGCGCCAAAATTCGGGCGTACAACAATGATAATATTACCTATACCTATTTATAATAATATAAAACGGGCACAGTTCATTTTATAATATGGTTGTAGTAGTATTATAGTCGTATACGGGCGATAGGAATACACAGAAACTCCGCATTGCGTTATACTATAAAAATGTCTGTATTGTAAAACGCGCTTTATTCCACGATGACCGACATATTTTGCATCGGTTTCGAAGGTTAATAATTATGCGCTGCTGGACTTCGGTATCTCGAAGTATTGGGGGACGAAAAAAAAAAATTCGATGTAGACACAGAAACTTCGAGATAACGGGGTGGTTCCACTGCATAATGCGTAATATTATATGAGAGAGATTGGCAGGATAAGTATGCTTGTATTTTTTTTTTTTTTTTATTGACGCTTTATAGGCAAACGCCAGTCATTACATCGTGATTGTCGCGGATTCGATTATCCGGTGAATCGTCGTAAGAACGGAATTTATTTTCGTTAGAATTCTACAAGTATAATAATAATAATAATAATAATAATAATTTAGTGTAAGGCGTATTATACGAGGAAACGCCACGTGCCCGCGCACCATATCCGGTGACCTGGAAAATGACTACGCTTCTGTGCATATAGTGTACTATGCAGCTGCAGTAGTCGGTTGGATTAGGTTAGGTTAGGATAGGTTAAAACTCCGGCGGCTAGACTAGGCACGTTACACGTTAAGCTCTTTTCGGATGAGAAAAAACCCATATCTCAACCGCGAAATTTACTATCCTGTAACTACTCGGTGAATTAACTACACGTGCTCAAGAGTATATAAAATATATGGACGCGTGACAGGCGTTCTTCCTTCTTCCGACCGACCGCGTCCCCCGTGCCTTATCGGTATCACAATTTGTAAAATTATATTGCCATACACACCACGTGGTCATTGAATATCATAGACTATTAGAGCTACTTACAAAATCCGAGACTGCGTTTGAAATATTTTTTAAAATATACTTAATTTGAAAAGTATTTATAAAATGTACATTTATATTTCAAAATATACGCTTTCCACGACTGCCGTCGAGAACTGTTCTTAGTGTCTGTCGAATCGGAATAACGTGCCCCGTACATACCTGAAACGATAACAATAATATGGTTATTAAAATATATAACATTTTATACGTCACATTAACTTTTTTCTTTTAATAGTATAATATTTTTTTACACATGTATTGACACTTCATGGGTGTTGAGTTCGTAATTTCACAAGAGATAATTTTATTATGCACACATACAGTGATTATACGTTAGAGCCAATGGCAGGTTAATGAATAATATTTCCATCACGGTTAATTCGAGTGAAAAAAAAAATGGAAACTCCAGTTGATTTAATTAATTTTTTATAAAAGCGTTGCGTTGCGGGAGGTGAGAAATCCGTCACTCGTCAGATATGTCTACCACTTAAAAGGGTGTCACTATATAATTATTTACCACCTATTGACTTACATAATATGAGATACTTGACTGGGGATCTATTCAAAATCAATCATAATTTAGTGACACAGGTTAATGAACAATGACGATATACGCAAGTCGGGTCAGTACCCTGTGACCTCAGAGAACAGCATCATATCATTGATGCAACGCTTGAACAGTTAAGGTTTCGTTTCTGTATCCAATATTCGTCAGCCAAACCATATATATATTATATATAGGTACAAATTACTCAAAAATCCTGTTGTTATACGTATCGTATGGTTTTCACTCTACGGCGGGTGTGATGTTCGATAAAAGCTTAAACGTGGACATCGTGGTGTCCGACTTCGACTAGTGAATACGAAACCATGGAAATTTGCAGCAGACGAATTAAATATTATCAATTAATGATCAGACCACTGCGACGCAGAGATTACCACTACAATATTATTATACAGCTATTATATAACGACATTTTACGACGGGGCCGAGTACGATTTTCGTTTCCCACTCTCACAAACTTCCCGAAAAATTCCACATTGTAAAAAATATATAATATTATCATATCGTCGTTTACACACACGCCAAAAATAACAATCACTCATATAGGCAATGGTAATAATACGATTGGTCCTATGGACGATGTATTTTTTTTTACTTCAAATTTGTTAATGATAAACACATAACACTATTTCATCGGTTGTTATAATATTATAACGAGTATATTGCGTTGCGCACTTGTGCGGCCGTGTGTACGACTTATCGTATTATGTATGTAGGTACTTATGCAATAAAATGTTCTCGGGAGATCCGACGCCTGCGGACCACTAAATCAGATAATCCAATAATTGGGCTTTACCTGCAGTACTACTAAACAATTGTCGATGCGATTTACACGCACGGCTGGCTCAAAGGGACACAATAATTATATTATTATGATAATTACCATCATTATGGTCGTCGTCGTCGTTATACCGCAAGGACTAGTACAATAAGGAATCTATCAATAATTCGATGACAAGATTACAAGAGGACTGAGAAATATGGATGCCGTACGCGATTGAGTTTCTAACTTGTATAATATTCAATATTGTAAAATATATTATTATTATTTAATATTATGTTTACGTATGAACAATTTGTTCCAATAATAATATTTGTATACGTGTTATAAGCTCGTTATATTATTATGTTACGTACAAATTATAATCAATCGTACTAGCTGTTATAATATAAAGGAAATTAAATAAATCATTAAGATGTCTGAGCTGGAGTAATGAAAGGACAAATAATAATTTCGATCACGAGCGAAGAAAACTATTTTTTGCGCGTAATATAATAAAATATGTAAATTCTAATATCTTCTCCCGTCTACGTACGACCACCAATCATTAATTACGTCATTCGTTAAGTATTTGTATTAAATTTAATATGCGGGAACAACACGTCCAAAACTGTCGGCGTTTTTAATTTCACTTATCGTAAACCAGAATTTTTTTCAAAAATCCCATCAAGGCGTATGAAATATAAGAATTGAAACGAAAAACAACTATTGTCATGTTTAGAATCATAATTTTACAGATAATATATTATCAAAATAGTCATAAAAGGACCAAAAAATAAATAAATAGATTATAGTTTTGAATGACGTGCATTTTAATTTAAATAAAATATGTAAGCTCCATCATAGCGTAACGCAACACATTATCGTATCATATTTGGATTCAAAACATCACATCGACCGTTTGTCGGAGCATATAATGACCAACTTACTATAACTTATTACAATGTAGGAAGCCATTTTTTGAAAGGTTATAACTTAACAAACCAAATATATGTCTGATTATGAGTTTTTGTTAAATTAAAATTACAAATCAAAACGTGCTAAAATTTCTTTGTTCGTTATTTAAAATATAATATTATGGCACATCCGGAAAATAACTAATTAGAAAATTTATCGGTTCAGTTTATTGTTTTGCTTTGATACATTTTATAGTTTTAAAACAAATATTGCTAGGGTTTCGGCTGAAAGCAAGAAAATAAAATGCTCATGTCATAGCACGCCAACTACAATAAAAACCAACAAATTTAAATTTAAATAACTATTACAGTGCGATATTTTTACATAATTTAAAGCACACAGCGCTTATTACGCAACATAAAAACGTATACAAAATAATACAGTCCGAAGATGACCAACATTCATAATATTCGGGTTTTTTGTCAGCCTTAGACAGTATATGTATAGTTTTGACCTAAATACATAATTAACTGTAATTAATTTAATGATTTGGTTATAGGGGTATTATTCTACAAGCTTTATTCGTTCAATAAAAAAAAAAATATTTTTAAATAACCGTAAGGGTTTGCGTATTAGTAATTAGTATATATTATTATATATATATATATACTTGATGTGCTTGTTCACGGATATAATAATATAACTAATGGCCTCTTTGCTTGGTTTAAAACAAAATATAATATTGTTAATAATGTGCGGGGCGCGAGCCGAACGTAATAGGTATAATTATTTATATAACACGGCCAAAAGTCCAAAAAACATCGTTTTAAAAATTATATAATATAAATTAATTTCAAAACAAATATATGTGGCTATACTCTGAGCCGAAAAACAATAATACAACTTGATACTATAAACGGCTACCTATTTATATATAATAATAAATGGCTGGCGTCCAATAATATAATAATATTGTATAAAAATAAATCGAGCGGCAAACGGCCAATATCAGAAATAATAGTACCTACTTGAATACAAAACAGGTACATAAGTACATAGAGAGAGGTACCTACATAAACCAAACGACGTTCAGACGATTTATGCAGTATATTATTTTAATTGCCCGCAAAATATTTCCACGTAGACAGAGTGGTGGTGGTGGTGGTGGTTCGCTCTGCACGAAATGAACCACGTGAGCATATTATTATTGCGATCCTCCAGAAAATTCAAAAAGAATCAAATAGGTATTTGTACATAAAATATTTTTCAGATGTAACAATAATAATTATGAGTTATAAATACGGTAATCATCATTTGACCCCACGACCAGTCAAGATAGATCGATCAAAATGTATCTCCTAGCAGCGTGTTTTTCCGGTTTTCATCGTTTGATATAATTATTGAATTGAGTTAAATATTAAATATTATACCTATGTAAACAATTTACATTTTCTATAGAAATCAATTACCTAGTATTGTAAGTATGGTATGGTATGGTATGATATGGTATGGTATTTTGTGATTGACATTTTGACCATTTTGTACGTACTTGTACGTGAAATAATTTGTCTAAAATATATACAGTGCGTGCGTATGTTAAGTTATGAGTGCATGTACTTTTCCTAGCACTTCAGAACTTACTGAAAGTATAAATTAGGGGAAGATTCTAAACTCCGTCAGAATACCAGTTAGATAAAAAGTAATGAAATGGTCTAGTGTAAACTCGGCTAGTTTCATTTCTTACCTGTAATGGGTAAATGGAAACTCCTCCAGTGTTAAGGCGTTACTTATGTAAAACCCATTAGTATAATATCTCAATCAAATAAACTCAAAAATTCAAAATGAAAATAAAATGATAGTGTTGAGTCGTTAGAGAACGTTATAAATAGTTATAATAATGGATTTATATTAGACTTAGAAGTTAGAATGTCTACAAATGTTATCACATCATTTTATTTCACAGTTAAAAATATTATGATGTAACACACCTACCCACATAATATTATGGTTATTACAATTATTTCTGATTATTTTTTTTAAGTAATACACAATACAATTTTTATGATTTGTTCGGACATTGTTATGTTTAAGTTTTACATACTTTTGGCATTTAGGAAAGATAAAGTAATTCACTGCTAGAGCCGAAGATATTTCAAGGGGATGTCGTCAAACTCGCATGTGTTTGGTCGGCGGTCTTATAGACAAATCAAAGAAAATATAGCAAAACTTAAGTGTTTTATTACCATGATAAATTGGTTTATCTAAAGATATTTCAAAAACCATTGTTATCATGAATCATAAACTTTCATAATATTATACCAAATAATATCCAAAATCCAATTGAGCTCTTGGAATTCCTCTCCATATTGCATGCAATACCTGCTCATCCATTGGTTACTGCAGGGTTCTGCTAAATCGGGGAATAAAAGGCGCAAAAGGATGGATAAACACGTCCTAGGTTCAAACTTGGTTGCATTTTGTCAAATGAAAAACAAAACATCATAGCCGTTAAATATAACATGTATGGTTAATTTTAGGCCTCCATACGTAAACATGTTACATAGACGCCTGCAGACTCGTTCTGGAGGTATGTATTATAATATTCCAATTAAGAAATTTATACATATACATGTAGTATTGTAGTTTAGTTAAAATTTAATTAAAATCATAAAATATAATCATAATGCTATAACTATAATATTTATATTTTGATATCGTGGATTTCATGAATGTTATGTATATTTTTTTTATAGGGTAATGATAGACATGGGTTAACTGCTAACGGTGCATGTTATATAATTCGCGTGGTAGGAAAAAGACAAGTGGTGAGTTTATAATGCTGAAGTACCAATTATACAATGTGTCGAGGTATCACACAAACAATTGATATTTTTAATTACGATCCTTTTTTTTTGTGTCGAATGTGCCTTTTGACCATTGATATTCCTGCAAGTCAGTAATGTTCGAGAAAGGGTCGACCCCAAAATGCTTTTCCTCCAGGCTGAAAAAATAGATACGAATGGTGCTGGGAATGATGGAACATTAATATTGAATCATAATGATAGAACTACAATCATTAGACTAGTATATCGCTAACAGTTTTAATGAGTTTATTTAATAAAAAAATATGCAATAACGACACGAATGCGGCGGTCACTTGTGAGGTGTATATTTCACGAAATGTTTGGTCACAAAAAAATGAGAATAATTGTAAACAACAGACACTATACTATTGTTGTGATTATATTGTTTCGTACTCTGGTGGCATATTTTCAGTTTCCATAACGCGAATTAAAAATAAAAACCGTTAGGTATGATGAAGTGCATAATGATTTAGGTATTTAATTAAATTGTTCATGACGTGTAATAATAATAATAATAATAATAATAATAATAATAATAATAATAATATTATTATATTAAAATGTCCAAAAAAAAGCTAGAAGAAAAAAAAAATAAAATTGCATTCTATTGATTTATGTACCCACAACAGTACACTTAATAACTAATGCATTTCGAATTAGTTCTTAATTCACAGAAAAAATCACTTAAATTGTGCGTTTAATTCTTTGAAAATATTATATATTGTTACAATATACCAATAATAATAATATAATATGCATGACTTGCAAAATGTATTATGTTTCACATCCATTCAGTGAAAACTTTAATTCCACCAAGTCGTGAATTAATATTTGGAAATATATCTGGAATGAATTTCAAGTAAAATTATTCATTTACAAGGTAATTTTAAGTTTTTAAATTTGATATTACGTTTTTCTAGTAAAATTATAATTCTATAATATTGTAATCCTTTAACGAGAATCGATTTTTTTTTTTAATACCCGACTAAGTTTTATTGTGTGTTTCACTGGATATACAGTCATAATATTATTCATATACCTATAGGTACCGTTATTTGATACCACTATTTCCTTACTAACACCTAGATTATGAGTCTATTTTATTCACGTGCAATTTTTGTAATCTATGTTTTGGCTTTTAAACATTTTTCTTCAATTTTTGTTTCATATAGTTTCTAATCGTCTCACAGTACTTTAAAGATCCTATTATACAACAATATTATGTTTATCAGAATTGTAATTATTTTTCATCAATCCCGTTTTTTTAAAACTTTTATCGAATAATCATTAGGTACTTATCTGATTATGGATGAAAACAATTTTGTATATGCTCTAATAAGTTTTAATTTTTATACCTTAATTTAGCAGTGTATAATTATATTTCATTTCATCATGGTGTGTAGATGCACTCAACTTAATTTTTAAAATCTAACCTGCTTAATTACCAGATTTATTTAAAACTCTCAACCTTGTACAGGTTTTAAATGAATAACATTTACATATTTATTCAAACTTTTTTGAATAAAACTTTTTCAGAAACATTATTTCTATGTTTTATTATTACGCTAAACAAATAGTGTTTGGAAATTCGATGAAATTTAAATGAAATATTCAATTTCTGTGGATAATTCATTTTCATTCTATTCGTTATCAATGTTTTCTATGTGTAGTAAATATTTTATTTCTAATCATATAAAACCGAATGTATTTAAAGAATAAAAGCCATTTTTAATAATTTAATTGAAATATTTCAAATTTAGAACCCTAATTATATAGGTAACTTACTCAAATGTATATACTTTTATTTATTTTTAGAACCATACTTATGTTATGCAAGTTTAAAATAAGTATTTATTAATGTAAACGTTCCAATATGAACCATTTGAACGAGCTTATTAGTCATAGTACTTTCTAAATATTTTTATTTACACTCCGAGTTATTACTTTTAATCTTCTCATAATTTTTATACATAATAATAAAGTGATTTTGAAAAATTAATATTTAAAAATAAGTATATACCTACTCTGTACCGTAGCATATTATGTTTTGCAGAGACGAAAACAATTAATATGCTTGATGAAATATTTCTGATGTCCATTTTTAAGATCAATTATCAATTATCTTTAATATAAATATTTTAAAAACTAAGGAACTACTCGATCAAATTTTGAATGAGGTAAATACTCAAAAAAATTATCCTCTAAATAATTTACAGTAAAAAGGGTGTTTCTCAGTTGAAAAAACAGAAGTATTTGTAAACACAGGACACTCCCTAAGTAGTTAAACCAAATTCAATAATTCAAAAGATTGAGTAGGTATAGGTATATAAAAATTTCAAAAATTAGAATTTGTTTAAATTTATATTTGAAAGAAAAAGCAGGTGTGAGAGAATGTTTAGTGAATCATCCTGTGCATAATGTATACCAAGTGGCCCATTTAACGTAATACACTCGTTAGGTAGGTGAAAATAACTATCATACAGAGATATAATTTATATTCTTGGAGAAAAAAAAATGCAATATGTATAATTATTTGGTGTCAATTTCACGCAAAAAAAAACCATTTAGTATTTTTTTTATTTTCATAGCTTGGAGATAAAATGAATTCAACTTCAAGAAACAGAAAACCGTTTGATCTTTTTTTATTTAAGAAAACCTCTCCTCGATACAGTTTACACATCGTGTATACTTTATGCCAACTAGGTAACAATATCCTACAACATGATCAATATGGTAAACACAAGGTTGTTAACAATACAACATTTATTATGAATTTTGTCAATATGAATTCAAATAAAATAAAATAATATTATACCTGACCGTCTACACTAAATCACCTGGGACCACAAATATAGAAGCTACCAACTACACAATAGCACATTTTTGAAAAAATGAATTTATATATTATTATAAAATTAAACTAGATAATAATAAAACCATGAAGAAAAAATGTAACTTTATTATTATAGAAAAAAATAATATGTAATTGCTAACCACAGCTAATACCACTGTAATTAAAGCTTATTGTATGAAGTAGAAAAAAGTTAGTAGAAAAAAATTAAGGATTAAAAAAGAATTCTTCCATGTACAACAGTAATTGTTAGATAATATTATTATAATATTATCATAATAGCTAATAGGTACATGAGTTGATATTTTTATAATCGTCTCGAGAACGATTACTCAATCCGAACCACATAAATACAACGCGCCGGTCCGTAGGTACGAAGGAATGACGAATTTACGAACAAATATCATGTAAATTCACCATATATATTTTATAGCATGTATGGTCAGGAGGAGGGGGAAACAGAGTAAAGCTCAAAACGTTATATATATAAAAACGTAATTTAATAAACATAACATGTGTAATCATTTTTTTGTTGGATATAATAATAAAAATAAAAATAATAATAATAATAATAAAAACAAGATGAAAGAAGATGTGCATTTTATCGTCTGTATAAAATAATAGTCGTCCGGCCGTCTAGGTTTTTACCTCTTGTAGACAGAGATTCCCACCGCTATTCGCTGGACGAAAAGTTTGCACATCTAATGGAATGGACCGGATAAATAATAATAATATTATATTATATGAACCACAAATGGGAAATAATAATAATAATAAAAATAAAAATAAGGTAACTCATAGCGCGTGCTGCTGCGACCGAGTTCGAAACACGACACCCAAATGCACTGCAATATAGTAATATGTGAATATTTGAATATGTGATGTGACGTGTGCATAATAATAATATACCTAATATAAATATTATTTTACGGGAGCACAATAATACTGTGTAGTAATGTAGTATCGTGCTTTGTGCCAATCTCTGCAGCATATTATAGCAGACGTGTTCGACGGGAATCGTGAACGGTTTGATATACGACCCATATACGACCCATATACATTGTTGTTTTACCAATTTACTAGCTCATCTGGTTCTGCGTGTAACCGGAGACCTAACCTAACTGGAGTCGCCAACTATAATATACCTCGGTAGAGTGCTGCAGCGGCGTGTTTACCGTGGGTGGGTGGGTCGGTCAGAGGAGTATTTTTTTTTTTTAAACGAGGTTATAAATGTAACCCATGGCTTAGCGTTGAGGGAAATTATGTGGACCCCCACCCACATGAAAAGTTTTTAAATACGCCAATGGTCTGCGGTGCGATTGGCCTATGTGTGTTCATGACTTCTTACACGATCACCACTTTTTATTTATTTTTGTGTGGGTCTATGGGTCTCTATTCATAGAAGGTAATTGCTAATTTATGTTATCATATATAAACCATAGTCACGAGTTATGACTGATGAGATTTATTTTACAATACAATTCTGGTGCACTCCGCAAAACAAAGATTAATATTATTTATTATTACTAAGTAATATTGAAAATCGTGGTGCGGGTCCCACCTGCTCTAACCGCTCTAAAGTTAATATTCTAATTGAGTGAATTGTGAACTTCCGTCAGCAAAACTCTAAGACGGTGATTTCTGTATTTTATAATAATAATTGGCAAACGTGTCTTAAACGTTATAACTAACTGTCTGCTGAACTAGATGTAAATCACTAGATTACATAAATCAACTTCAGTACCACTATAGTCACTATACATACATAATGTTATGCAAAATATACACCGTACACACCACTTCATTTATTATTATTGGCATATCATTAATGATTGATTTTCCAAATAGATTGAGCCAACGGAAATTATGGCGGAAGACGTGATTAACAAAATAGCGATTGATACTGCACGAAAACAAAAATAATATTATATCGAATCGTATTCCGATTCTTGTCAACGAACATGCGTAGTCGATCACTACAACAACTATTATAATTATCAGATTAAAATGAAATAAAAATGTAATAACTACAAATCAATGTTTTTTCTTTAATATTTTTTTACTTATAGAATTTATATATAGCTCAAGAATATAATAATATTACGTCGGTATCTATTATGTATTTTTAATTAATTTTTTTTTATTGCTATATAATTTTGTATTTAATAAGATACTTTATAATTTTTTGTTATTTTTGCATATCATTATAGTAATATATTGAATATATTTTTGGATTTTATTAACAATACACGTTAACAATAATATTTAGAAGTAAAAAACAATAACAGCAGTGTCTTTTCGAATGGAAAAAAGTAAGTCTGCAATACTACTGTTATATATTATCTGTGTGTATGAAAAAAGTTTAACAGTTCGATGATAATATTACGAGCTAAAATCAACAAAAGAGTATTCTGTGCTTTTGTTACAATCAAATTTACACAGGCTGAATAATATACTGTTTGTTTTTTAATGACTTTTTTTCGTCGGTAGCGGCGTTCGCGAACATTTTGCGAACTAACAAAAGCATCATTTAGGTACATCAAGAAAACGTGATATCTGTTTAAATAATGATGATAATATTAAAAAAGAAAAAAAATACATTTTTAATCTGCAGCAATCACGTGGACGCGTTGTACCCGACCACCACAAGCGACAACGGCGAAAAATTATGTATGTGCAATGTGCTGCAATATAATTTATAGGCTAATCGATTTTTACCTTTCGTAGACATAATATACCCGGTAGGTAGGTAAACACATATCATATGACGTATACACTATACATATATACAATAATAATAATAATAATAAATGTCCTACAGCATCCAAAGTGCGGGCGATAGGAATAAAACCAGGCGGTCGAGGTTTAATAATATTAACGACGTTCTCGGCCAGGGACACCATGATACCGGGAAATTTAAAAAATAAATATAAAAAAGCACACACACACACCTTCCCACACTTAGGTACCTATATGTTACACACACGCTCACTGCTGTATAATACGGTTTGTACGATACTCGATGTTGTTGTTGTTGTTATATAATGTAAAACATTATAAGCGACAGGACTTAAGACCTGCAGTGCGGTAGAACACGATCACATAAATTCGAATGACTTTCATCCCGACTGCTGCAAGTATGAATAATATGCATAATATGAAATCTCATAATTATTCGCCGAGCACCGTTGTAAATTAGCGTAACGGATTCGCATACCTACATACTCGCTACTCCCCTGAGACGTCTCCTACAAAAACGTGACACGGCGGGGAGAGGGGGTTATTACATACAAATTACAGTCGATACAATGAGGTTCTGTCGGACTTTGCGACTACCAGTGCAGATGCTGCAGGCAGGTCCAGGCCAATCCGCGACGTTAGTGAAAATCTCACGCGACAGTCGGCCAAAGAGAAAATATAATTTTTTATTCTACCGATCGCTTCGGCCGTTTTTGACTTGAACGCACAAAACGACTCGAACTGTACGCATAATAATAAAATATAATATAGGTAATATAATACGCGTACAGGTGCGAGACACGCGGTGCGCACAGGTGTATGACAGCAGTGCAAGGTGTTCGATCACACTGTTCAACTCTCAGCTCGTTTCCCGCAACACGCATCACGCCCAAGACGTGTGGGGAGGTTATATTATTATTATTATTACTATTATTATTACTACTGTGTCATTTATTTATTTATTTATCTAATTTTTTTTTTTCTTCTTTCTTTCCCCGCCCGTTATCTTTTAAGTGCGTAGTTATATAGAGGGGCTCCTTTGGCATGAGAAACGTTTTGTCCGAGAGACGGGCTCCACCGTTTTCCCTGGAACGCGGCCAGAAACCACGCCGCCGCCCTCACCGCGGCCGGAATCGATATCCACCCCCAAGCCCCCGGACGGCTCTTGCACGGCGGCGAATACACGCATACACTCGCAGACCGCACACGCACACACACGCACGCGCACACACATAAATTCGTATACGCCGGGTCCACTGGTTTTGTGTAAACGTACACATTTTATCGGTGACGGGGACGGAGCGCGAGATGGGGCCGAGCGGACGGGAAAAAAAGAAAATAATATATATATATATATAGAGGGCGAACGAGATGTGACCCGAAAGTTTGTGTGTGTGTGTGTGTGTGTGTGTGTGTGTATTTATTTTTATTTTTATTTATATATATTATTTTTTTTTCGCTGCCAGGTCCCATTTGTTTGCTTTCACGTTTATTCGCATTGTTGCGAGCAGGGATGTGCCCGGGACTCTTGTTTTTATTTATTATTGTATTTTTTTTTATTTCATCTTCTCTCCACTGTCTATACTGCCTGGACATTGTATCTTGCGACGTCCAAGTCAACATGATAGCAGCGTGCGTATTGGTCATATTATAATATTATAAATATATTATTATAACAGTAGGTACGTACAGCGTAATATATATACTTTATGAATAATGATATTGGGATATTATGATGTCACACGCGTATATTATAGTCGCAGTGGCGTCGGAACAGTGGCGATAACTATTGCCGTGGATATGCGCTATGACGTGAGTATTCTGACCTAACCATGGACGTGTTTGCACTCTGCGACAGTCGACCATCGGGCCAAGACCCAAATAAAAAGGGAAGGGGAGGAGCGCATCATTCGTGTGGAACGACGTGGAAGAAATTGCACCTAAGAAATATTCAGGAATTTCTACTAGGTATATGTATTATAATATACCAATATCGAAGTCATGACACGTCAATAAAATATAAATGTATAAAAACAAATCGAATTCGATCATTTTTCAAGTAGGCGGTCGTTTATACAATGTTTCACTTTCAATTAAACTTTATTGAAACATGTGTATATATGTAATGCAGGGTTATTCTACGTGACCAACCCCCCCCCCCCCCCTCACTGCAATATACCAACAGACGCCTTGACCCTTAAACATAATGCATTTCCCCAAATTGATGTTTTAGAATTTTGTTCTATTTAATTTTTTTCTAGGCCATATGGCTGCATACTCTGATATTTAATGGTACCGTTAAGAACTGTGGAGATACAAGTTTATTTTTTTTGAATCACAGCTATAATCATGTTTGGTAAATTTCTTGTGAACGCGAGATTTATTTTCTAAAATGTTGAAGCGTTTTAATCACAATCGTGCATGTTTTGAGTTATTAAATTAATAATGTTCTTAGTATAATATAATGGACACTCGTGGTAGGTAAGTATAAAAATCTTGGTAGTTGAATAATTGTGTTTTGGTAAGGTATACCTCCGAAAAAAAAACAAACAAAACAAGCAAATACGGCAATACAACGTTTGCCGTTCAACAACCCAGTATATACCTACCTAATAATATTAATAATAATACAATAAATTATTTCCTTTTTGATTTCGTGATAAAACCCAGGCACAATCGTTTTGTTCAAACAGCTTAATATTATTATACCATACTCAGCAATGGCAAAGTATTACGTTTAAATGTTTAAGCCAAAGACAACATAGACCAAAGTGTACACACACATTAGATTCTGAGCGGAGCGATGTATTGATTTTACAATGATGTATTTTTATTTTGGGTGTGTGTCTGTCATTTCCGTTAGTTAAAATTTAAAATTTTTCTTTTTAAATCTAAGATTTGAAAATTTAATTCAAGATTTCTCATAATTTTTTTTACCTTTTTCAAAAAAGAAAAAAAATGTAAGTCAAATTACATTTTTACGAGCGTTTAAAAGTTCATTATTTTTACAAGATTGGATATTTCCTTCTCGTGAAGCGATTTGCTTAGTTTGCTGTAATTCAAAAACGAATAACCTGTAGATACTTGAAATGTACACCATATTTTTATTTCTTTGATACAATTTTGAATATATAATGTTACAATAGCAGTTAAAAAATATCAAAAATACACTGGCACACATTTTTTTTCAAGCTTTAAAGTTCGAATTTCGACAAAATGTATCAAATATAAAATTTAAAAATGATTGTGTAGTTTAAAATGTATGAAATGTTCAACTTTTATAGCTAAGGATTAAACATTTAAAACAATTTTCCGCATAAATAGTTTTGCAAATTAATTTATTCACAATAATAACATCAAATACACTTAGTAATACATCACAGGCTGACTGGCCGTCTTCGCTCAGAAACGTTTTTCGTATCCAATGATATTGAATGTCATTGAATTCAAATGTAACACCATCCATAACAGTGATCCGCTTGTAACCTACTGTACAGCAGAGTAACACCCACTTGTCCACCCTTTTTATATTATTATAACATCAGCGTCGTGTAGAATATGAGAAAACCTATAGGTAATTGAATAAAAATTATACGATGCGAACAATGGATTCTCCACCAATCCGGTGGAGATATAATATAATAGTTACTGACACGCGCGCTTCCTGCAGTTTTAATAGGTAGCGCAACTTTTTTTTTCACGTGAATTTAATTTAATTTGTGTACTTTAGATGTCGGGGAACTACCCCGTTTCGGCGCAAAAACAATGGACGAAATGAATTACGTTTACTCGAAATGCGATCACCATTAACACTATTTTATATACATTATTATATACACTAACATCTGTTGTGTACATCTATTTTTATTGCCTACGGTGACACATTTCATATTTTTTTACAGTGAATATAATATACATTATAATATTATGCACCCGTTAATGTGTAATATATTTAACCGGACGATAAATTTTCCGTCCCAAAAATTTAAAACGAAACACCCGAAACAACAACAATGTACGGCCGGCAGCAGGCTGTATATGCACATAATAACATTTAATATTATTTACATGACATAGGTGTACGCCGCACGATTGTACGAACTATTATATAGATACGTTTTGACGTGTTAATTTATGAATTATTTGTCCACTGTTCGAAACGTTTTATAGGACACGCTTATTGGTTTATTAATACAATCCGTTTGAGTTAAAGTTAACACGAATTTATGCGTCACGTTTGAAATAATTTAATAACCAAGTTTAAAATAATTTATTATTATTTTACGAAAATCGTACACGCCACCTACCGAGGAAATTGCTATAGACGGTTTCGGTAATCTCATTTGCCATGTATTATTTATGTATATCATGTTGTGTGTATTCCGTAGCCAGTAGTGCATAGCTGCATGAAACATTTCGTTCTGCGATTTATTTTTAAAATTATTGTTTAAAAAATATTTAAACTTTTTGAACACTAGGTAAGTAGGCATGTATATAATAATTAAGCGTTTAATTTTTCACAGTTAATTACTAAGCCCGGGTTAAAATATCACAAAGACTACAACGTTAAGTACTCGTTTATTTGAAATATATTTCATATTAATTTTTAAGTTTTGAATAGATTTATCGAGGTGGAAAAATCAATTAAACACAGAAAGTATAATTATATAATATGGTATATGGTAACTATATAATAATATTATTATAACATTAAACATCCATAAAAATAATTTGTCTGTTGGTTTATTATATAAATATGATCCATTAAATATTGCTAATTCAGTATATTTAGATTTTAGTACATAATACCTATATGGCGTATAATATTGTTATAACTTTTATTTTTATTTTTTTTTTATCTTGAGCAAGCATCGGCAACTACAAACATTATAATTATTTGGGTGGTTATGGTTAGTTGAGGAACAAGTGCATGTGGGGCGAGGATTCGTCACTAAAAACCCATGGAGCCACCCACCTACGGTGACACTGGCCAATGCTTGACCTCAGAACACGTTATAGTGACTGGTTGGCCAACCGGTTGCTTACTAGCAGCGGACGAATTGTTCAGGTCAATATTATAATGTTACGATTGCGAACGGGGGTTTCATTATCGAAATACTAATTGCGTACATCAATAGTTAGGTCAACCTTGCCAAAAATTTTTTTTTTTTTTTATACAGCCCGTATATAATAATTATTATATTAATCTCTTCATTTCACCAATTAAATATTGCATAATTTATGGTTGTGGACAAATGCCTCCTTTTTGACAGTATTTTTTGCTTTACATTTTAAAAGTTTAACTCCCAGTTTAATGATGATAAATAATCAGACTGATAAAGTCAATCATATTATATTATATATTAATCATCGATTTGTAACACTATCTTTATATCAAAAATCATGATTGGAAATTTTTCCAAAGATATAGTATGTTATGTTTGTGTCCGTAATTCTTATGTCACCTTTTTATGTTTCATCCGCAACTCACGTGGTTTTTATTACTTTGTCCACAATTTAAGAAACACCGGGCCACATCAGACCCCATAGTAACCATTATTTTATTCAGCCTTTAATACAGAATTGTTCGTACTTATTTGATAACTTTAATTAGTTTATACAGAGCGCAGTGATGAGTGTATTGATTTTACAATGATGTGTGTTTTTTGTCTCTGTAGACATACTTATTACTTTAGACAAAATATATTGCATCTTAAACTTTGAGAGTAGTTCTAGTAGAAAAATAGAAACTAGTTGGGTACTAATGGTGGGGCGAGGGGGTTTCAAAGTAATAAATTCCCGGTTCTCGGGAAACACAAATCAGAAAACTCTCGTATTGAGTACCTGAGTCACTGTAATAAATAAACTAAATTTTGATTCAATAATAAATAATAATAACGTCATCGCACACGAAAAATGAGTCTATATTTCTAAGAATATTTTACTCTAGTATATTATAATGTTATATATATTATTTATATTTTAGTTGGTGTATCATGTCTCACAAATACTAATATGAAGAATCAGTGAACAATTCACGTTTTCCGATTTTAATAATAGTATACTATAATTTTTTTTAACTCCCATACTACGCCACCCTCAAAGTTGGAGTTAGGATCATTTTTCCCTCTGTAAAACGTGTACAAAAACACAAAAAACCACACGTCATGATTGTAAAACCAATACATTCATTGATCGGTAAAGTTTTTAAAATAAGGGAAAACAGAAAACCAGTTTCCGACAAAATTGTTTTGTGAAATTAATGATAAAATAGTTCAAAATGCATAAAAATGTTAATTTTTAACAGTGACCTACTCAATGACGAGATACACGTCTTGATACGTTCGGTTCAATTATTATACTATATAGCCGAGCGACTTGCCTGGTTCTGTTTCCCGTGTCTGTGTTTTTTCTTATTTCTATATCTGAATCTTAGTTATTATAGTTTAATGACTGCAACCGTGTACAAAGAACACGCTATGACCACAACAGCTAACAGGCAAACGCCGAGGGCACTTTGAATAATATGAAAGAAAATATAATAATATAATATAACATCTTGAAAAGAACCTCGTGATTATACTGTATATTATATTTAAGACGTGCAGGGCACCGTACCATCGTTCTTGCGTACGTACACTGAGTAAATATTTTATTCGCGACTATATTCAAATTGATAGAATTAGTTTCGAAAGTTATGCACCTATATATTATATATAATATCTGCCAGGAACTATTCAGCGCGAGGTACGAAAAACAAAAAACTTTCCCTTTTTTAAAATGGGAAACTATAGTGGTAAACTCTCAGGCGGAGGCTTTTGCATATCAAAGGCTTATTGGGGCCATCATATCTTTGAGAAGTTCCGGAATTTTTTTTACTCACCTGCAGGCGTGTGTTATTTAAATTTTTAAATGTAAATTTAAACCGTTCATGGACCTTTTGATTAAGGTAGGTTTTCAGTAAGATTTAGTGTTTCCGACCAATTTATAAACACGGCCGAAGCGAGCGCACATATTGTTGCTTGAATTATTTATTTTTCGTAATTTATTTTTCTTTTTTTAATAAATCGTATTTTTATTAACACACACATATACATTTCTGTGGGTAATTTATTTTCATGGGACACTTGATACTAAATTCTAAAAAAAAAATGTGACGTTATATATTCTTTCCCATAAATATTAAACGTTAGAAAAAATAACCCATTTTATACCGTACATATAGTGCGTATATATACATTATACACTAATACTTTAAATTCATGAATTGTTTATATGTCTTATATTTTCATTGCAACTTTCCGACAACGAAAATGTGATGGCCACAGGAAGACCCATTGAGTCAGTTTATCTAACTTTACTGAGTTAAGGTATATGAAATCCCCTGAGCAAAGATGTCCACGGAGATTTTCTTTGACGGATACTCGTTAAATCTTCAATTCCACTAAGGTTTAAATAATATTATTCATCACAAGCCAAAGATTCTGTATAATACATTTTTTGTTTTTTTTTTTTCATATTACGTTTGACTCACGATGGTTGGTTTCTCCTTTTTTGCTCCTCTAAAATTTAAGTCCTTGGGAATTAAACAGATATACCAACGTAACCTATTTGTTTGTGTACTAAACAGATTTCGGTGTACGCAATCAACTAAACTCTTGACAAAGCCAGTGTACAATTAACTACTCGTCACGAGTAATTTAATAGAAAATCAATTAAAATTACTGAATAATGGTGAGTTAAATTCTAAATGGAGTGGTAAGTAAAACTACCTTCATAATATTCATATTATTCAGTTTTAGTAACGCAGTACAAAGATTGTACATTTCACTACTTTTTCGATCAACCGTTTCCGGCAGTAAATGGCTCAAAAAGTTCCATATGGCACTACTACTACAGACTGTAAAAACAGAGCAAATAGATAATAATACCTATATACAGGGATACCATTTTTCAAATTTCCGACAGTGGTAATCCGATATTCGAGTACATAATATATTATGATAATATATAAGTACCTATAGTGGAAAAAAAACCGTCAAGAAAACATTTACAAACTCAATGACGGCGCAAGTCATAAATCAATTATTTTTAATATCTGCGTAAAGGAATTCCATTATTCGGAATACTCGATAGTGAAATTTGGATTTCAGTAGTATATGACTTTTTTTTTGTCATACAAATGACTTACATATTCTGTCGCTATACTATTTTAGTAGACAGTTCCTTGTAAGGCCAAAAGATAACATTATACACACACCACTTATTAATCCGTTATTAACAGGAATTAAAGTAACCCAGGACCACGAGGATTCAATCTTAATCTTCACGTTTCAAACACTAGGGTTATAATAGTACACTATGACAACAACATCGGATTATTAGGAAATCTTATCCATCGTTATATTATTGCTAAAAAAATACTTTATTCAACTGACCTCTATCACAGATCTATTTAGAATATGGCATTTATAAGTCTCCGAAGAAGTCCAGTGCATCGTGGAAACATTATCAGTAAATCAAAATACTCGTTTCATATATAATGGTGTTAGATCGTCTAAAGTATATAGGTATAATACTCGATCCAAGCATCAGATGAGAGACAAAATATACTTATCTGGACAAAGAAGTTAATGAGGAGAAAAGAAACATACTTCTGTCCAAAATACCATATCTGCAACGAAAATAATATGGCATAGAGGACTGTGACGTAAAAGGGCTGTGGTTTGGTTCCAGGGGCACAGCTTCCATGCTGATATTCCACTTCTTCAAAACTAATATGTTTAGTAAAGTGGACCTGAGAATAATTATTTGTAATACAATATTATTATAATATTATTTCACATTTATAATCGTGAATAAATCGATTGGATTTATCGAGACTAACCTAACTTGTGTCGATCCACGTCCTCGTGATAAATAATATTATTGTAATCTCAGTCGAAACGTGGGTGTATTCTATACCTAATAATATGTCATTGAAATTTTCGTTTTGAACCGATAATAACAATACTATTATACTAATAAATTGTTACCGTTCGGTTTACGTGGCGGAGAATCGTTATTATTATTTTATCGACATGATACACGCTGCGATAACAATTATTTTCGCAATAATAATAATGATACAATATTACACGCACACACTTCATCAGCAACCGTAGCAGCAGCCTCGGCAGCGGCGGCGTTCGCTTAAATATACCTTCGCGCGCGCCTAATACATTATGCGCACGGTAACGAATACCTCTAAGGACAGTTTAAGTTTAAAACGAGCCAATTCCGCCGTAATTGCGATGATGCTTGCTGGTTAGGTTAGCACAGTGCATAGTTGCCGTGGCGGTCGTGCAGTAGTCTTTATGCGAAAACTACGCGAGGGCATTAGTTATGCGAAAACTTATAATCAAAATCCGATTCCCAAGTGCGTATATGAGGGGATAATAATATGGTATGGGTAAGCGCGATTATTCCGACACCGGGGCGAGACAATATTATTAAGCCCGCGGAACGCACGCCGTGCAATAGAGCAGCGGCAGATAGGTAGGTAGGTAGGTAGGTAGATATATTATGATAATAATTATTATTATTCCCGCGAAAAACGTCGATAACCGATTATCCGACCTACACGCGTGTAATGGTTAGCGGTTGAGGGGGTTGCAGGTTGGTGTCGGACGGAGCGAATCAATCAGTGTTCGATGCAGATATCATGTTCCGGCGCGAGAGGGTGCTCAGCCAACTGTGTGTGTGTGTGTGTGTGTGTACATTTACCTATAACATTATTATTATTACTATTATGTGTATAGGTATACATGTGTGTAATTAAATTATTATTATTATTATTATTACTATTAATCTCCACGGTCGTCTGTGCCCTGCGGGATGTCAGCCGTCGCGCCTATATTATGTAAACCTCTGCGGCGTTAGGTTCAAGAGACGATATTTTGTGATTCTTCGCAGTTCGCACCGCGTGTCGCATAGGCACGCCATACGGATGTACCTACATATTATTTTACAGCTGCATCCGAGGTCAGAGCGAAGGAGGAAAACGTGGTATTTTTTTTGTATACACGCTTTTTTTTAGGAACGAGAGCTGAATATTATATTTCTACGTGCAGATCGATCAGACGGTACGGCACGATAACAAACAGCGGTCGCCCACAAATTCTGCAGCAGCAGCGTGGAGTTCACAGGGCCCGATATTATGGTGGAGCCGTTGTGTCCAACTGAACGTACGGAAAGCGCATTCCTCGTAGGTATATATACTGTCCCGGCGTGGTTTTTCCTGCGTCGCATTAACACCACACGACAGTGGTCAGTTGTGGTAGTAGTACCTACCTATGTCGAAATATCATATTGTATTATTGTGCTGTCCCGCCGGCAAAACTGTTGTCATTCGCCGGAACGCGAACGGAAACGTATGAATTGTTCGGCTGTTTGTGTTATATAATATAATATGGGCGATGTCCAGAGAATTCCGGGGTATTTTCAATATAAGTATCATATTATTTTATTCGACCCAAAACGACCCTCTGCCCGTGTGTGAATTTCGATTTTCAAATAACCATTTACCGTCAGCTGTTTTTGCCTTCGTCTGTTATTGTCGTTCGTATATCGCACGTGCGTCACGTCTCCCGAAGACCGGTACCCAAACGAGCTGTCCGGTGTATCAGTTTTCATCACGAGAATATAATATTATTATTGATACGGATACGCTGATTGGTTTAATGAAACTACACTCCAGTCGAGTCCGTTGGTCACTTATTTCGTTCCAAATATGCATAATATATTTCGTCAGGAATTTATCATTGTCCTATATATTATTGTTTTAGATACGTCTCGTCATTCGTTACATGACTTTTGAAATTCTCATGAAACCAGAACTGTTACTGCGCGGTTTATCAGTTTATTATCGTAATTATGCGATATTATTATCTTATGTAACACAGACAAAACTGTTTACATTCACCATAAAGCAAACAAAATGTTATATTATATTGTTCAACTACTATGATAGTATGATAGATGGCCAGAGAATTCCAGGGAACCTATATATTATTATATTATATTCGACCAAAACTTCTCCCTGCAGCCTTATGCGAATTTCGATATCCGTAAAACTATTTACTCTATCAGCTGTTTTGATTCCCGTCCGTTATGGCCGTTCGTATATATCGCACGTACAGTTTTCATCACGTAAAAATAATATTATTACGAATACTCAGATAAAACTATACGCGAGACAAGTCAGTTCGTCACTAATCTCGTACTCAACACAATATTTCGTCTCGGATTTGTTAGAGTCGTGGTATATCATTTTAGATAGGTACTCAATCCTATGATTGATAAAATCAAGCATACAAATTGATAGGATGTTAGGATGTTAGTCAATCGTCACATAATAAAAGGCTCACGGACACCAGGAATATTTGTATTATGCAGATGTATCAGTTTGTTGTAATTATGCCTCCCTCAGTGTCAGTGCTCTCTCTCTCTCTCTCTCTCTCTCTCTCTCTCTGCCTACACTGGCTATAGAATATGCAACACTATATCGTGTATAAACAGTTGCCGTTGACCATTTGTCTATTTCAAATACATTGCACACATGTTGATTAGATAAAAACGTACATCATGCATACGCAGGGACATGTCCTCAAAATTTCGTAAGTGTAAAGCATGTGTAATAATGTTAAGTGTGATGTGTCGTGTGGACGTAAGACTAAATTTTGTCAAAACTCCACTTGACGAGAAATTTTTAAATATATACTATAATATTATGATAGAGACTCGGTGCTCCTTTTGATATAGAACGCTCGCGTAATAATGCAGGTATACATAGTATAAGGGGACGTAAAATGATCTGACGAATACCGACGGTGACATCGCAAGAATATTATAATATAGGTACACATTATTATAGGTCGACCGAGAATTTCGTCGGAATTACGTGTTTAGTGCACTGAAATTATGGTTATTTATCGTGTTGTTATTATTATATAATAGTACATATTATTATATTATATCGTCGAAACGGTCTTAAGTCGGGTGAACGAAGTGAATCGCCGACGACACGAAGCCGTGCGTTAAATTTATTCGTGCGCAGCGCACCTCTCGTCGTGGATCCTGTCTCTTCACCCGCACTCATCGTCCATACACACCCGCCCACCCCCCACACACACACATAAAAGTACAAACGCAGGAGACGACCCGCCAAAATATACTTGTATGCGCGTGTATTCCTGTGCATGGTAATGACTTCGAACCGTGCCGCCGAGTCTTCACCCGCCGTCGCATTGTTGTCGAGAAAATTAACTTATCCAAAGTTCTCTCGGATTAACATAACATATTTAGAACAAGTTTGCAGGATACTTTGCATTATCATATACACGCGATGTATACGCCAAATGTCAAACGTATTTGTATTAGGTTTTCCCATTCCCGGCGTGCAGCGCGACATTATTATATTAATACGATATTGTCATACGAGAGGAGTCGGGTATTTCATAAAAAGTTTCGGATAATTTGAATCATTTGTTTTCTCATCGAACTGCGTTCGATTAATATCATAATATATTATAAATGTTACGATAACCTCATGAAATTGGTAACTATTATATTTTATTACTTATAGGTTGGTCAGTGAAAAAAAATTTTAAAAATAATTTGCTTTTCTTTTTCAGAAAATAATTGCTCTATGCTGCAAGCGGACGGGTCTGCACTATGGGTCTCTTCCTCCCCCCTCCAATGGTGCACATTATTAATTTTTTTCCATACGTTTTTCAGTAATATGAAGTATAAAACACTATATGCACGCAGTATACTAATGTTATTACGTTTTTACCGTGTTTGATTATTGCGAAACTCTATAAACATTACGGTATTGTGTACACTGTACCTATACCGTATACAATATATAATAATATTCCACAACATTGTGTATAGGTATTGGTATGAAAAAAAAATTGGTTCATGGTTTTCCCTCGGCCGCATACATAACGTATTACCTACATGATATAATTTGTTAGCAAAAATATCGGGCTTATACCTGCATCGCTTATTATACAAGATAATGCATTTTTAAACGAGTTACGTTTTTGGTTCATAATTATATTATTATTTCACGTGGACGCAAAAACGTTGAACCACCACCTACCGGACACGAAGTCAAATTTTGAGTTTTAAATAGAGTATACGCAAACCGTGACCCAAATACTGTCAACTGACGGCCGTTTAGTTATAGCTTATAAGTATCGTCATCTATAAGTCGTATACAGTTGATTGGATTTGCGCTGAAACTCTTTAAAATATAAACTCTCTTTTACTCACAAATGTGTTTCGTATATTATATTTCAAAGGTTTAAATTCTTACACTTTATATTATGGTATCCGTCATTTAGTTACCGGTTCGCAGTTTTTACCCCTATTGTGCACGTTTTTACAACTCCGAGAGTTGAGAGTGAAAGTTTCAACCGTGGGTTTTATTTATTAGACTTTTCGTGAAATAAAAAATGAAAAAAATGAAGAAAAAAATACTAGTATTAAGGACCTATATTTCGTGCGTAAAAAATCGTTGATAATCTACAGTGACCATGCCAAAACACCCTGAGCGAATGAATCCAACGAAAATAGGCAATAAATTATCAAAAAGAAATAAAAAAAGAAAAAAGAAAAAAAGGTATTTTTACACTCATCTCGATATTTCGTGTACGTTAAATAATATATAGCATCGACCAAATAATGGAAATTAATACACAGCGCACATACCAACACAAGCACACACACACACACACACACACACACACACACACACACACACACACACACACACACACACACACACACACACACATAATTATACGCACTCGCTCGCACAAATAGGTTTCTATCATATACTGAAATTCTGTTTGCAGTTTTTGTTATAGCTAGTGGGCCAATAAATCGACGGGGCCACGCCGGTTGGCTTTCGCAGATAAATTCCATCAAATGGCACGTTAAATCTTCGACCTCATACGCATTATAACTGAATTATATTGCTAGAGCCCGTTTTATTTTCCACCATTCCACGCTCAAATCCTTCCGAAACGCCTTTGCGTACTTACTGTATATAATATATATATATGTATATATGTAATATTGGTTTTTTTCCCGCAGAGCTCTATTATTTTTCCTTTCTTTCCTTTCCGATCTCTTCGCGCGTGCACTTTCAAAAAGCTTTTTCCCAAACTACAGCTACAGAACGATTATCTAAAAGAATAACAAACGAATATACCCACACACGGACGCAATGAAAAACCTTTCGAAATCGAAATTCGAAATTAGCCTCTGTCAAGCGAATGCGTGTAATGAAATAAAAATTTCATTGTCTCCCGTTATATCCTCCTCGAAACAATTCGTCGTAATTTATTCGCACATCACGTATCGTAAACAGAAATTAAATAAAAAATAAATACAGCTCAGTTGCCTCCGAAGCCGTCACTATGGAACATGGGATTTTGAGTGATATGATACATAACGGGACCAGACGTATCTTTGATCATAGACGCGGGCCTTTTAAACTTTGGACCTCTATAATAATAATACGCCCGGTCATAAATCTCCATGTTGAATAGTCTAGCCATAATCATTTTCGGCTCCAAGTTTTCGGTGGATGGTTACGGCAGATGCGGGGTTGGATGAGAGCATCGGTGGTGGAGGCGGCGGTAGTGACGTGGAGGTCAACCGGGACGCCACTACCCGCTCTCTATGCCAAAAATAAGTGGCGGTACACGCTGAGTTATAATAAAAATCTGAAGCCATTTTTCTTAGCCCCTCGCGTCCTTCCGGACTCCCGCTGAGAGTAGAGAGAGTGACGGTGTGTGCGTGTGTGTTTAAGATAGATACAGAGGACGTAAACCACAGTGAATTGGAAGAAGACGGACAGAAACAGTGGGAGAAGTGGGTGAGTGAGAAAGTGCGGGGGAGGGTGTCAGAGAGGAACACAATGGGATGCGGGGGGAAAGGGTCACGCCACAGTTATTTTTACTGACAAATTATTATTGGTCTCAGCCCCTTGGTTTCCGTTGACTATATATATATATATATGGAGTAGGTACATGAATAAAAATGTGTGGCTATGATTCAGTAATAATTTTGGAATATAAAAAGAAGAAAATAATGGAGTTGACTGAAAAAAAACTGAATCGGCGTAAATTATTATAATATAGTTTTACCCTCGCCTAAATGAAGGTGTTCTACACACTTTGAAGTTTTTGGTTACCACGATTAGTCGGGTTCATTTGCGCAAAAAAAACATATACTCGACACGCCTGCAGTTATAGTTTTTTTTTACCATATACCTTCGTAAAACAATATCAGGCATATTCAATTATTAAAAAAAAAACAAATTTTACTGGAACTTACCTCTCAATCAATCTCCTTATCTCATATTACTATGTGTACACAAAGTTGGTATAATAAAAAAATTTGATAAGAAAATACATATTATTTGTATATAACAAGCTGGGGTTGCATTATACTGTGGTGAGGAAGAGGGTCAAGTATTTAGTCTGTTTTTAGTTAAGTTTTCCACCTATTTTCCTCCTGTGATTCGACAAATTTAAATAAATGTTTATTACGTGGAAAAAAAAGGCAGGCCTCTTTATTTCAGATTGATTACAATACCTTTTATTTTTAGTTTTCAAAAAGATAACAAGATTCACAATATGTCGTTGCAATGAGAAAATCTTATAGAAATCTCACAGAAAAGTTTTTTGTAATATTTTCGAATATATATATAGGTAATGTATATAATTTATAGCTTCAGTTTTTTGTTTTAATATACAATACCATAAAACTCGTTTTAGTATCTTTTTTTGAAGCAAGAAACTACACTATTGTGTTTTTTCTTAGTTATTAGATCGTTTTTTTTTCAGCAAAATTTAACATTTACGAAAATTATAATATGTATTATATGACGTTTTTATGGATACAATAATATAATAATATTTGTAACAAAGTTATAATTTATTTTCCGATGTTATATTATGTACTGAAAATTATATGTTCGTCGATATGGAATTAATAAAAACTAAAAATCTAAATTATTTTCTGTTAACTGGCAAAATCGTTAAACTTAATAATACACCATTATATACACTGTACAGTAACGAGTTTATAATATATTATAACACGTATATGCGCACTTAATTATCTGCTTGCGATTAATCTGAAACTTCTGAAGTTTATTCCGCGAAAATTATTAAAAATTAGTTTTGGTGACAATTTTTTTGGGGAAAGTTGGGAAAAGTTTCGGAGTCGAATGAAAAAAAAGAAGTTAAGGGAACATTTCGAAATAGTAATCAAGCTCGTTACGCGACTGCGGAGTATCATTTCATCGTTCGCGAGCTAATCATATTGCGTATTAATAAATTGTGAATTTATTGTTCGAGAAATAGTTAAATTGCGTATTATTTTACTCCGTGATTTAATTACCTAAATGAAAATTAATGACGGAGCACGTTGGATTATGAAACGAATATTTGCGCTGTCATGATTATTATCATGCTTATTTCACGCCATAGATTGTCGCAATAAAAAATACTAATCGTTCGCCGTTAATTTCGCTGCGCCGTTTCTTACGTATGTACGTATATTTACGTACAAAAATATAATATTATAACACACAAAGTGAATTTTGTACGAAATTTCTTGCAAAAAAAGAAAGGTCAAAACATAAAATTATGTGTTATTTCGTCAACAATAATAATATTATTATTAAATGTTTAAAAGAGATATCTTTTGAATTTGTTGAATATTATAACTATAATTGTCATATTATGTCATTCGCATATTATTATTTGTCGCAGTAAAAAATATCAACCGATCGGAGCTGTTAATCTCGGCGGGCCGAAATACAAATGTAAACGAAAATTATATAACCGATTGTCGGCCGTCCATAATAATATTATACACGCAGAGTTTGGTGTGCAGGATTTCTCGCAAAAAAAAAAAGATCAAAACATAATATGACGTATTCTCTCGACAATAATATTATTAATAAATGTGTAAGAGAGCTACCTTTTGACTTTGTGAATAATTATTATTATCTTACGTTCGGCCGCTATAATTATTTATACCGGCGTGAGCGGTATTAATGCGTTCGTATTATATCTGTATATCTCGATTATAATACATTTGTTTTAATAGTGTTTTATTGAAACGACCGACACTATATTAAAATAATAATCCTATTACAAATACCACAATCGAATACTATATTATGCATTATTTATACGACCGGGCACAATAGCTATTGCGCCGAAATCGAATTCGAACAGAATCAATATTTGTTAGCACTATCAAATCGCAACAAATTCGTTCACCGTGATCGGTATTGCGATTAATTTATTTCACGAAATTCCCAGTCACAACGACGGCATGACGTGTTCGGGAACGCATAAATAATAAAATATTAATATTATGTAAAGTGTAAACATGTGCTACACGCTGCTGCTGTTTTCGCTTTAATTGTATAGGTAGGTACATAATAATAGTATCATTACGAAATCGTGTTAGAATGTTTTTATTAATATTTTTAACTTGCATACCTCCAACGCGGAGCTGCCACTATATGAGGCCGTCGGCACCGACGTCATCCCGACATCGATTATTAAGATATTAATTATTAAGACTACCTAACGCCATTTCAAACGAGCTGCGAGTTGCGACCCGATGACCATTGGCGCAAATATAGGGGAGTACGGAGGCTTAGTCATCCCGTATTATATTATACTTCAGCCTCAACCACAATATTTGATCAAATCCTCATTTTTTGGTCGTTGCAGGGTTATACAAAAAATTATTTTCAATAAAATATACCTAATAATATTACATATCTTTTACATTCGATGTAGAAAGGACAAGCTTAGAATAATAAATTGTTCTGTAAGTTAGCTAGTCAATATAAGATAATAATATCATATTATATGAATTATAATACTGTGTATTTTAATTAATTAAATATAAACATTACGCTGTTTGTGATAACATTGGATATGGACATGTGGTTCGGAGTAGAGGGCCACAATTGTTTTTAAAATCTTTGAGTGTCAAAAAGAGTAAAAGTATTGAATCACAATATAATGTTTTATATTAATTATAATATGTATAGGTACGCGATGGAAAAAAGTGAAGCCAACAATATAAATGAACACATCGCGCGTAGGTATAAACAAAGGACTTTTCAACCCCGATTATATTGTATTATTATCATTATATTATTATATATGTTCGTTTCCTTATCAATGTTTTCATAATTTAAATTGTTAATTTGTTTTAGTGACACGAGATCTGATCATTCGCACAACCTGTGTTTTTGCACTGATGAATCACATTTAACACGTCCACGTGTCAATCGTGTCGTCTGGCTTCAGGTAAATAATTTTCTCTGATGTTAAAATCATGCCTAATAATTGATGTCAAGTTTCTATTTATGAATTCCTGATGTCGACGACTAGATAGCCCCGTAAAAATGGCCACAGGATCTGTTGCAATGGAGACCGATCAGCAATAGAGCGAACTTGTCTGAATGCTGATTTCAGTTATTTTATAAAGACTTCAACGCGTTCAAAATAATACATTTGGTATTACTGTATTAGTGATAACGATTTTTAAGTGGTTAGGATCTGATTTTCTATTTGAGCAGAGCTATAATATCGTAGATCGTAGAACATAGTGTTTTTATTAATAGCACTCGTCATGTAATATTTTGATCAGAGACTATTGTCGTGAGTCTTCTGTATTTCAATACTAATAGTGAATTTCACCCATGGCTTAATTATGTTTAAAGGTTTGTAATATTTTATAATATTATTGGTGTATTTATTAAATCATCACTTTGACTGTTGTTGTTAAGATACATGCAATTCAATTTAAAAATACGATAGAAAATTAAAATCAATAATTTCTAACCAATAACCATTGTTAGGTTAGCTTAGATTTGGTACCTATCTAGAATCATTAATATCATATAATATATTGTTAATCATAACGTACCTACTGCAAATATAATAATAACAGTGGGTAATATTATAATATTATTACATACAACTATACAAGTGAAGGTAATAAAAATGTATTTGCGAGAGGATTATTATTTTCATGCAATTTGAGTTAATCCGTTAAATTTAGGACACTATACGTAGGTAGGGCACTGATGATTATGATTTTATAGCGTGGAGTGAACATTGCCCATTGTGCTACTTTATTGAAGGGTTTTATACGCACTATATGTATAGTAAATTTAATTTATCCATATCCACATTGGATATCATTATATTATTATACGAACATTCGTGTGCACGTAAGTACTATTAATCGTAAATGTATGGACGAATAGCTTTCATATCCAATTGCGGTAAATAACTATAAAGTGCCCTTCTATATAATTTTCCAATGATGCGCTATGTATTTGCACTTGAGCAGTTATTTTTTTCTAGTTTTTAGTTATTTAATTTTCTATAAAACCACGGATATTACCTATGTTAAAAAAAAAATAATTCATAAAAATAACAATTCTGCAGCTATATAATATAATGCCCTACGCCGGATAATATGGAATAAGAATTACTATCGAAAAACTTTATCAAATGACCCCATAAAAAATTGAACACCTTTTTAGAACATTTTTATTCAGTTATGTTTATCTAATAGAAACAGTTCTGTTACAAAATTAAAAAATGTGTGATTTAATGCTGTGCTGTTATTTGTACCTGTATATGTCTTACACCAACATCAGAAATATTCATATTATCATAATTCTTGAGAAATGTTTTTATTTTTTAATTTCTTCATATAATCTAAGTTATATCAACTATATGTTGTAGTTATTGACAGTTCAATATGTCTGAAATAAACCAATTATATTATTTTGAATTTTACCATTTATATACCCTTAAAATGCAATGAATACTTTGATAATAATATATGATTAGTTTAAAATAACAACTCTTTAACTAGTATTTTTAGATTACTTCCATATTATATATCACCTATATGTATTATAGCATTAACTATTTACTATTCGATATCTTTAAGTTGCATGTATTTCAATTTAAAGTTTTCGAAAGATTATAAATAAGTCACTTACAAATAGATTTTTCCTTTGAGATATAAAAGTATATAGTGAATAACTGTAACATAATAATATATAGTGTGGTGTTCCGAGTTCTAGTCACTATGTGATTGGCCCCTAACGACTGATCGGTTTGTATTTGCGACAAAACCATTGTAAGTATATTATACAAAAGAAAAAGATTTTACACAATTTGTCAGTGACCAATTGAATTTTGTTATAAAATAAAATCAAAGTTTTGATAGTTATTACAAATATATTGCCATAATATTTTGCTTCCACGAGACAGTCAAAATATGGTTTACTAAACTTTTTTTCTCAAATAATATTACAAGATAAGGTAAGGTACTACAATGTCAGAAGTTATTCTCCAAATACATCGTGCTTACTGGTTGCTCAGATATACAGGTATAAGAATATACGAATATTATGATTCATGAACATGTCTACCTACATAATTTAATATTATAAACAATCAAATTTGGTAAAATTACGAGCTATTATATTTGTTATAAAACAAAAGATTGAAAATTATTATATATATATATATATACACACACATAATACATATATTGACACATAAGTCATTACTTACAAGCACTGAGATAGATAATATAATATATTATACTGGAGAGTAGACTATCCATTCTCACAATTATAATAAAAAAACGAGTTGCCTGAATTTTATTTTTATTTCCATAAATAATATATTGTATCATTTAACTACACAATTTTTTACATCATACTACATTATAATATTATATTCTATAAACAGAGAAAACAAAATATCTATTTATTTATTAAAAATATTCTAGTTATAGGTATTTGTGAAAAATGTGTACTTTTTGCAAAATGCAAATTATAATTAGATTATATATTGTTATAACTTGATACTAGTATAGGTACTACACGTTCAATGTGTAAGCAAAGTAATTAAATAAACAAAATAAATAAAGAATTGTAATATAAATCATTATTATACGTTCGTCGTATATTCGTTTATAAAAATGAAATGTTTTGCCCTTCGATGGTGAGGGGAACGTCAAAAGCGACAGCTCGTTTTTACGGCTGAGTCCGCGCTTCAGTATATTATAATATTATTATCCATCAGTGTTCACAAGTAACACAATCCAATCGCATATTGTATGGTTGAAATCATATTATCGTCATTCGTCATGTATATAAATCTAAAATTAAATTAAATATTAAAAAGTTATTTGAATCTAATGCTGATTAAGTAAGTATAGAATATTCAAGGTTCTTTAATGAACCAATGGGGGGTGAAAAAAATATGATGGGAATATAATATTATGCTGTTCCTTACGCAGTCCCATAACCATTATAATGTCCCAGAAAATTTGAAAACCCTGCTTATAATGCACAAGTCATTTCGATTCAAATCTGTAATTTGAAGCCAAAATGATAATAATATTAGGCAATAAAAATAACAAATTCGATCAAACGAAAAACCCCCGCAACGAGGATAATAAATAATAAATAATAATACCATACTTGAAATGGAAACCCCGAAGAATCTACAGTGTGCAAATTCGACATAGTAATATAATATTATCAACTATCGGAAATCGATGTCGCAAACGTTCAAGTATTCGCGCAGAGTTTTGCGGTCAGTTTTTTCTCGTTCTACGCGACGTCTCCTCGTGAGCTCACCGTACAAATCGTTTTTGTCCAAAACTTTGTACATAATATTATTATTCATCTTGGGACTTTGGCAGTTTTTATTTAAAACGTTAGTCACCGTCAATTCGGATCGCAACCCAATTTATATTGTTCCTCGAAACGCGAAAAGATAAAAACCACGCGCGAAATGCTGCACGATTAGGTAATAATAATATAATATACATACAGAGTGGCACAGTGCGCGCAGCGAATATAGCCTCCAATAATATATATTATTTATCGGGTATTGTTACGGGCAGACATAAATTATAGGTAATGTGACGACGTGTTGAAGTATTACAAAGCACTGCAGTGGTAGGTATTGGTTCGCATAGCATTAATAGGAATGGACTATACGCGTAGGCACATTTCGTATAGTAACAATTTAACGACTTAAACTTCGCCACTAAAGCGAGTGTGTAATAATATTATGATGTACAAGCGTTCATCTATTATACTTGCTCTTAACGACGACTCTCTAGCCGTATCGTTGTACGACGTTAAACAATTATAACAATAACTAACCGTAAAATAATGATACATAATATTATGATATAATACATTTAATATTATAAACATCAATATTATAATGATATGTGTAGGTACGTTACGCGTTCAGAAAAGTTATGTTAAATCCGAAATCGAACGTAACACTGCTCTCAGTCACTCTGTATAATAATAATAATAATTTGATTTACGAAATTTAATTATGTCCACAACACCGAAGCCCCATCGCCGTATTTTATACAGACAGACGGCGTTTGCGTGGCATACAGTACCCGACCCGTTAAAAAAAAAAAAAAAAAACCAGCCAATTCGATATTTTTAAACACCTCATCCGCACACAATATCGTGCGTACAGTGCGTATAGTGTGCGGAATTACTGGCAAACAATCAGCAATTGATTTTTTTTTCCCCGTACGGTTTCGCAAACAGACCGAACGGTCGCTCCGAGAATCGTTTGGCTCGGAAACTTGTGCCAATGCGGTTCCGTTTGCGTCCAAATAATAATAATATTATGACGTGGGCACGCCGTTCCAGCTTTTAGTGGGATAAACGGATTTCGAGGTCCGTCAGCCTGGCACCCGTAATAAATAAATAAAAAAAAAAAAAATGCCCACTCGAAACCGGGCTAAAAAATTAGCGACCGATTTGTAATGGATTTTGACCGCAACGAAGCGTACGACCGCTGCTCTATGTAGCTAACACTTTTAGTATGCACTTCGTCGAGTTTTTCTCGATATTTTTCCAGAGTGTACAATAATAATATAGTGTAGTGCCGTTTTTCAAAGTATGTTTGGTATATCATACCTGCCTATGTATTTTTTGTCAACTTGTAAAATTAACTTTGAAATATTGAATAAACCCGACAATTAATAAGTATAGCAAAGTATAATTTAAAAACGAACGGCCTCTGTGGCTCACCGTGGATGGCAATTCCGCCAATTTTGTATCGATAGCTGCAATACGTCGTGATTTTAATTTTCAGTCATCGACAAAAGGGTTTATTGATTCCGCTAAGACGACCAGTTCTAAAAAAAATATAAATGTACTAACATCGATTCCATCGACCTCTGCAGTTCATGATATCCATCCATCGATTCTGATGAGCTTTACATTTATAAAAATGATAGAAAGCACTGATAAGTTGTAAAGTACATTAATATTTTTAATTGATTACTTTCAACAAGATATAATATTGTACATTTATATAAATTATAACACTCGACACATAGTAGTTTCGAGAGTAAGAAATAAAAACATTATAAATTGTGTTAAAATTAATTAGTTATAGATTATTTTTTTTTTTTATTTAAATCGTTAATAAAATATTAAGGTAAATACTTAGGTATTTACTTTGAATCGTTATTTTAAATTTTAATCATAAATATATATTTTTTTTGTTTATAGTATACATGATACTAAATATATTACCAATATTATACATTAATAATTTTAACTTCACGACTTTCACCTAATTTTTGAGACTAAAAATTAAAAATTAAAACATTATTATGATTTATGACTGATGTGTTAACATTTATTCATTTAAAATATCAATTTACTTATAACTGACTTTCTACCATTTTTATAAGTTTAAAACTCAGTGTAATCGATAGACAGATGTTATGAAGAGTAGCCGATGTAATCGATGTACTTATACATTTTTTAAGAACTGGTCGTCTCGGGCGAATCAATGAACCTTTTTTTCGATGACTGAAAATCAAAATTACGACGTATCCCTGTGTTCGCAGTCGACTAGTTCTACCGACACCGATGTGTCATTATTATTCATTTTTTCCCGCCCGAATACGCGTTGTTCTCGACTTTTTAGTTTGCAGACCATGTATTTTCATCAATCCCCGGTGGGTCGCCGTTTATTCACTCACATCACGCTTTCAAACGGTTATAATAATGTATACGAGTTGTGTAAAAATGTATTATACGATTTAAAAACCTTAATATACATGTATATAATATACCGGAAAATGATATACAGAGAATTGCTCGTGTGACTCGTGCAAATAACATAGGTATTTATTTAGGTATATATATGGGTATTTATTATATAATATATGCACGTGAGTATTATATATTAACGATATTATTATTTAAAACGCATACGAAATCAACTTTTACGGCGGGAATAATATTAACAAAAAGATGTAGTAAGTAGGTTACCTAATTGTTTTATGGTTTTTTTTATAAGTAATCATTATTTATATTGGTACATACCTATTATAGTATGGTAATCAGGTAATTTTTACGTTTTATTCGTTTCTATGGTGATAGACAAGGCGTTACGCAAAATCGGTTGGAAAATAAAAATATCTGTATCCAGCCCATAAACATATTTATGGTAAAAAAACAGTACCCGAAAATCAACCTCGCAGTACAATAATAATAATAATATGTGATAATATAACTTAATAATAAAATAATGTTGTTTTCGAGAGAAAATTTTATTGTTACTAATATTTGTATAGTGGTTCCTCGAAATTCAACTATCGGGCATAAGAAAATTCCAAATGTGCAGTGCCAATACTTTAAATGGCTTCTGAGCCGATGCGTTTTTAGTACAAAAACATTCCTCAACTCACCCTGTAGAACAGACGGATTTAGTTATTTCTTTTTTTTATTTAAATGAAGAGAATATTTCAGACAAACCCTGATTTTCTTAATTATAATTTTTACGCTACCATCGATACTTTTACTTTATACGGTATGCAGATTCCGTATGAAGATTTGTCCTGTGTTTAAAATTGTTAGAATTGGTGAACGTATTATTACAAGAATTACGCACTGCACACATTATAGGATCTATGAAGCATAAAATATTTGTCGATTAAAGTAAATCTAGAACTGCCCTAAGGCAGTATTGAAGACATAAACACTTTACATCAGAAAATAGGATTAAATCGTTTTACCGAGGCCTGGATCAGATTACTATATTATTAACGCGCACACGCACTTATTTCGTTACATCGACATCGCAGCGTTTTGTGACGTATTGTGTCATACAATTTCATCCCATAATTCGTTTGCAAGAAAATATAATATGGAAAATACATCATTAATACAGATGTAAACAATTACGGGTGAATAAGTCTCTCACGTCGCAAAGCACTGTGGTAGCTCCATTATATTTTATTGAGAATGAAGAACGCAAAAACGATAGCTTATGAAAAAAAAAGGAAAGGATTTATCAAAAAGTGATGGTTATTGCGTAAAGCACTGTATTCGTGTGTGTGTTTTAATCGCATTTCAATATAAATATGAATTTATATGCCGAGAACCCGCGAGTGTATAATTTTTAAATCGTACAATAATCTCTCCAAACCAGCTCTGTAAGTTCTATGAACACTGCATAGTTTCGCGGAAATTTATAAGAGCTGGCGGGTTTTTATTTTCGCCACAATAACACTCCACGTCAAAACCTCGTAACGCACCTTTTATGGTTTTCAAAATTCTGGTGATATAGCGCATTTGGGGGACGTTATTTACATCGTGTACCTAATATTAAAATTTCTTGTTCAAAAAAATAAATAAATATTTTTTCATCGGTTAGCTAAACCACTTTGCGGTATTCAATCGCAGTTAGCCGGAGGAGACGTTCCCCTCCCTAGTGTAGGCGCAAAATATTATATTATAGTCACACTATATACATTATAATATTACGTTATATTACATACATGAAAACACGTGTAATATTTCCGAACGCTTCTCAATGTTGTATTGGACATATATTTTTTACAACCATACTCCAATAATAATAATAATATGTATTGTATACGGCGCACTGAGAACAAACCGTGACGTATAAATGTACAATATTATATCGAACGAACGGAGTTTTATTGTTGTTGTTTTTAACCGGCAGACGGATGTATAATATATATGCGATCGTACGGCATTCGTGTGTAGTGATGGTGGGCGAGTATAATAAATGCGTATAACGTATATAATATATAGTGTATATTTTTTTTTTTTTCAGGAACGAAAAACCGTTTCGGAATAGTTTGGCGCCATCGAGTTTCGCAGTGATGTCGCTCTGGCCCTCAATATTTGTACTGTATTTATTTCGCCGTAATTCGATACAGTCAACCTTTCTCTCTCTCTCTCTCTCTCTCTCTCTCTCTCTTTCTCTCTCTCTCTCTCTCGCTATCCCCCTCACTCTCTCCCCCACACCCAATCCTCTCGTAGGTTTTATATATTTTATATTTATAGGTCGTTTTCGGCATACATGTGAAGTTTTTTCTTTTTTAAGCGATGTTTATCAATATATAAATACGAGGGGGGGATTCGATCAAAATGATGATGCCCTGTCAATCGCACATTAAACCGTAATAATATCTACACCATTGCAGCGGCCACGTGAAATTATATTGTACGACTTTCGGGGACAAATGTCAAAATAGTATGCGCATAAATCATTCAGATTGAATGCATCGACATACAAGTCCTCGGCCATTTATTTCATAAACCAAAACATAATAATAATAGTATGATAATATGCTGTGGACTGTCACAGGAACCCAATTTTTCAGCAGCAATGTAAGTTAAAATTCTCGATTGGTTCCAATCAACAAAAATAATTGACTATACAGAAACTACCGTCAAAACAATACATTATATTACATTACTATACGCATGTTCTTTATCAAATCGAATTTCTCGGTGTTTTAGATTTTTTTCCCACCCTTCGAGTTTGATTATACAGTCACCGAGAAATAAAACGAATAGTGTCTATATAACATGTTTATTGATATGTTATTATAGCTGGAGATAAACTAATGCGCGTCGCGACTCGCGACATAATCACGCCTATACTATAGGTACGCAAGTAAATAATATCTTTGCACAAAATATAAAATGTCATCGAGAAAACCGACTGCCGTAAAGGTATATAAAAATATAACTAGCATCGTGATATTGCTTCATCTAACCAAATCGAGGTTGAAGACGAAGGAGCTGGGAAGTGGGCGTGTAATCTACTCGACAGCGTACGGAATAGGAAATAAAAAAATAAAAAAACCAAAGCGTTTTCGTAAGAGGCCTAACGATCGGTCTAAACGTAAATCGGAGGGGTAAAAATACGTGCATTATATATATACGTTTCGTATATATTTCGGAGATATTGCCATTAAAAAGTTTACGTCGACGCGTCCCCGGAGACCGGAGCGGTGGCACGAAACGTGGCTCTCGATTACCTACCTGCACACATTATAAGTATAATATGGTCGTGGAATAAGTACATTAAACAAAGCGAAAAAACAAACAAAAAATTTAGTCAGTTAATTTACGATGGAGGCGAGGGGATGCGACCGCATGATATATAATACACGGCGTGATATTCAATATGTATACAGGGTGATTCACCAATCTTGATCGCCCCAATTTTTGTTCATTTTATAATACGTTTATTTGAATTCTGATTTTTGGAATTTTGAAGTATTATACGTCTTAATGGTCGTTTTACACATAATTCTTTTTATTTCAAATCAGTAAATGTGTAGGTACACAATAGGATGTATAGGAGATATATTTTTTTTTCAATGTTGATGTGGGTGTAGTATATCATTTAAATTTTAACGTATAGTTCCGGAGTTATTACATTTTAAGTATTAATAATAATCATAATATTCCACGATAGTTATGGATTGGGAAGATATGGGGACATTGATGCTTATATGCTATAATGGTTAAATTACTATAATTATTTAATAATTTATATTGAACCGTTATTTGAGATTTCTAGAGTTTTTAGTTCATTATATTGAAGCAACTCAGGGACAACTCGTTTGTATTTCGACATCATAGTTTAGATACATTTTCAAAAAAAAAACAAGGTACCCGCTTAAAAATACTTAAAGAATACGGTCTTTCGGCACACTTACTAATTCCAAATATCAGAATTGTTTAAGGATAAACGCGGGTGGAGAGTGCTTGGTGAATGATACTCTACAACGAAGGACATATAGATGTCGATCGTTAGAAACACACACGATGAGGTGGCAGTTTTGCGTTTCTTCTCACGCACTTTGCCCAGACACGCTGCACCACGGTCGTTGATGTACCTACGTATACATAACGATGTGTGCGCCCACAACTACTCATTGCTCGTCTCTTATACGATCTACAGCCCCCTACCCCATCGCCGCCGCATTCGAACCAAATGGGGTCTAGTAAATCGGTTGGGCGGTCCTGCGACGCGCCGTACAGTCATATAGTATATAATGATCGGCAGAAAATGTATAGTCGGCCGGCGTGGTAGTGAATACGATACCTATACGAACGAACGTGTAGGTAACACCGGACGGGTTAAACGACGGGTCGACCGGGTATGACAGGGTAAATGAACACCACCGGCACGCCAGCTGATGCGCGGTATTAATCTGTTTTAATAACGCCGAGACTTACGCTTCCCCGGACCCAATATCCTGCACGTATATGTATGTGTGTATATATATATTATATATATATATATATATATAAGCGAGTCACCGTGGAGGTCGCACACGCCCCGAATTGTAGATGGCAATTCATAATACGTACACGCAGACTCTAAAAGGCTATATTATTATTATTTTTATTCTTTTTGTTTCGTTTCCGCTCGTCCAACCGACGATGGACCTATAACCCTCCCCCCCTCCGGTGCAGGCCGCCGTTCACCAACGCCATCGCAGGTTAACACACACACACACACGCACACATACACACACACACACGCACACACACACACACACATACCGTGTCTCGTTGTATTATATACGCTTCGGTCGTCAGAGCCACCGTCGCACCAGCACGTATTCCGTACGGATGCTTCTGATTAGAAATATAGTACGGCGAGAGGATGTTGCGTTTGTGCCGTGAAACGAAAACGGTTTCGTACCCGAAAAGATTTATCGCCACCACGACCGTGCAGTGTGTGTGTGTGTGTGTGTGTGTGTGTGTAAAATATAATGTATTATATGCATAATAATGTAATCGCACCACCAAAGACGTCAAACGGAAACCTCCTGAAAACGCGGTCTCCCTCTCCGATGTCTCGTTATCGAAATCAGGTACGGGCCCGGAACGGCGACGGGGAAAAGATTTGCAGCGAAGGCGACGGAATAAACGCATTAATGCTGACGTGGTGCATCCGTCGATTCGACACAACACGCGTACATGCGCATAATATGATATTATTATTATTATTATAATACAAATGATGGTATAGGTAGTCATAGGCATTATAATAACGTGTAAGCCACGTGCGGTTTCGACGACGCCCGAATCCATGACAAAAGACGTGTCGCGAAGAGACGAAACTGCCCGAATTAACGACGACGACGAATTTTTTAAGGCATCAGCCGCAATTACTGTCGGCTGATAAAAATAAAGTATATTATTATGGGCCCGTTTTGTACGTTTCACTCTACTATATTATGCACGATATGGGTTCCAGCCATAATACATAAAACTCATATTATTATAATATTTATTAAAATTGGATAAAGTGGGATTTCCCGGTTGTTATTTTTTAACCAACCCGAAACAATTATAAATACGTCATGACATCGAATATTCTAATTGTCACAAAATAATATAAGCGAGAGTTACGTGTACTTACCAGTGTTCCTGTAATAACCTTATGTCTCGCTTTTGAAAAATAAATAAAAAATAATACGTTGAACAATATATTCAAGTGGAAAAATGTATGAAAGAATTACAATGTGAACAATGGGAGGCGCAGTACTAATAAAATTGTTAACGCTCGAAATCACTGACAATGGCATTATGATGAGTAAAAAAAGAAAAAAAAAGCTAATCGCGTTATTATTCGTAGTACCTAGTAATACCTATTTATATTTTACATAAGTTGTAACAAGTTTTTAGAAAATCAAAAAATAATAAATAAACCGTCAAAATATTCGTGGACTACCTATGATGTTTACGATATTCTTCTTTTGAATATAATTCCTTGGAAATGGTAATCACTATACTACCGAGTATTGTCTTTGTTGCTTACTCTGTAGATGCCCACAAACCCTTCCTATGCTTCCAGTGATTAATATATTAAAAGATAAATTATATTTTTATCGATAAAAACTATACAAAAGTAGGACTTAGAAAAACATGTATTTTTCGTGCATAATATGAAATAACTAAAAACGAGATTGAATTATTATTAAAATTATTATTTTATATATTATTATGTATAATATTTAATTGTTAAATACATTATTCTTCTGGTTATTAAAAATTCGGTAAAAAAATCGAAAACAATTTAGACGAATCCGTACAGAAATTTTAGTCTCTTATAGAAGGGCTTGGTGTATGCCTGGAAAAAATTTCTTAAATTTTGTAATGATCGGTGAAATTTCGAAAACATTAATCGATCAATGTATTTAAAAAACTATAAATTTATATAATTATATTATGTTAGTTTTAAATTATTTAAAATTTAAAAAAAAATTACATCGTCTAACCCAGCCTGGTCTATTAGGTTTATCTGCTGTATATTAATCTGATAAAAATGTTATTTCAATACCAATCAAAATCATACATGTTAGGTAATATGCAAACTTATGAGTTTATTCTTGGCTAGAACTTTTTGATGAATGTGTTTGACATAAATATGTCAAACCGTTAGCCGTCAAGTCGTGAAAATAATTTGAACGTTTATTTTACGAAAATGATACCAACAGGACTTATAGCTATAACATTTTAACATTATAAACATTTTTAACTCCATAATACAAATAACTAAAAAGTAACTGAAACCAGTATATGCTTCGTTAAAAATTTAAATATCTCATTTTTTCGAAATTTGTACATAAAATGCTAATAAAAAATATTGCTGTATATTATGTTTGTTTAGTATTTTTATATGGCTATAATAAAAACTTCTAAGGATCTTCGTATTAAATTTTCAAGGTTTTTGACCTTGTAAACATTTTTTATTGACATTTATATAAGAAGATATTAAACAAATAGAAAAAATGTGAAATGCCTAGATATAGCTCAAAAAGAGTCAAAATATTTAAATCATGTCATCGTATTTAGGAAATTCTAAAATAATCATTTGGTGAAAATTGTTTATGGTATCATTATACTTAAAAACGTCTATTTGTTTTTGAATTAAACCAAAAAAATATAATCGATTTGGTCAAAAACTGGTCTTCAATTTTTTTTTTGTTTCCTGGTCATTATGAAGAATACATAGTTTTTTTTTTTAATTTTGACCCTTCAAATATTAATTTCGTTAAATTTTCTGTTAAAAGCAACCCCAAAAACGAAGTATTTTTTTTAACTAAAATTAGCTTAGACACACACAACACACACAAGAAACAAAAAAACAAATCGTTATCGTACAATCAATATACATTCGTCGCTTAGCCCAGAATCCAAAATGAAAGATAAAAATGTATAATATTATATTTACTCGCAATGAACCGAGTTTCGTACATGGTGTACCTATAATACAAGTTCCTATATGTACGATGTTCCGATAAGACGTGATAAGAGTTCGGGCACATTATAGTGAACATATTATCATATATTTCCTTTTCCCTTGGGAGTCACAAACGCAGGTGTGTTTTACAAATAGGTTTTTTTTTTTATTTTGGATTTCTCGCGCAATATTTAATTCGATCCTCTCAAGTCAGCCGGAATCGGGAACCATGATATACATAATATTGTTACGTGCGGATGTACTACACGTGCACTTAAAACTCTGTATATTTGCGCGTTCCGTATTATAATAGGTTTTATTAACTTGATAATTTAAGTTAAACACTGTGTACAGACCGGAACTGGCGGAACTAATGGGGCAAAAAGTTCTTATTAATATTTAAGTTTGTTCTTACGCAGTAGTTTTATACACTGCACGCAATTATTTTAATACGTGTCTAATCTATCTATTGCCGTGTAAACTTAATAAATTTAAATCACCGACGGCCGCTGCGTATAGTTTGTTATCGCAACCGATTGCCAGGGCAACATTTGTTTTAAATTCACCAAGAGTCACCCTGGAAATACAAAACAAAATAATATCTCAAATATTGAAAGCACTCAAAATAATTGAGTGGTAACTTTAAATTCAATCATTTTTCTGTTAGTAAGTCGCCCCGCGGTCGTGTTTAAGAAATTCTATGACATCCGTATGCAAATTCAAACTTAGGCATATAATATTATGTTATAATATATCGGCGTGCATATTACCAATAAACGAATTTAAATAATAATTCATCGGTTGTAAATGTTTGAAACATTGCAGATTTAAATTTTACCTTTGAAAATAAATCTGGGGCGCAGCTAAAAATTCAAATATTAATATACTACTTACGCATCATCACAAGTGCTCCTTGGTTCGTCAGCAATCAGTGCCTTCATAATGACCAGAAAATCCCAACTCTTCCTGAATTAGCCTCTCAATGTTACAAAAAAACTACACACAGCCACAATTATCCATCAAAATCCACTTATCTCCAATATCCGTTCTTTAACTAACCCATTCAATCCACTACGTCATTTAAAACGACGCTGGCCCAGAGATCTATTAAACATTTAATTAAATTAACAAATTGATGAGTAATGAAATTTTAAGTGGTGTCACCGGACGCACCCTTCTCTCAAGTCTATATGTCTTTTTGTTTTTCTTTTAAACCTTCATAATTTGCAATGTATACAGATTGTAAATATTCATTTAATAAAAAAAATAAATAAATAAATAAATTACGACCTCAAAATATCGCATCTAGTTATTATTTTAGTGATAATATTTCCATACGTTTAAAATCTAGTACAGCTCTTTAGACGATATTGCTACTATTCGTTTTGCTTTTTGAGTGTTTCACAAATAAATGTTATTGATTTTATTTCAATTTATTTCAAAACGGTAAGTGTATTTTTATTTCAGTAACAATTTTATATAATTTCACACTCGTCCATTAGTATAAACTGTACATATATAGCCAGATATGTATCATATAAAAATACGTATATTCTATTCTATATTATGCAACCACTTAATATGATATATATTTTACACTAGACATTATTAGGAAGGTATAAATCTATATTACTGGTGACGATATATCAACCTTTTAAACTGTCGATATGTATTACCGCGTACCTAACCGGGAAGCATTAAACTACATATTCAAGTATAAAATATGTTTAATTACATTTTTCGTAAACAATAATTGTTAGTAATTACTAAAGTTTTTGAACATATATTTGAAACTCAAAAGTCACAAAAATTTCACGTTTTGTAATGTCCTGACAAAACTGCTTGATGCTCAATTGCATACCTTATTAATTATTAAAAAAAAAAAATAAAATATTTTCATGTCCGTTATATACCTTGAGGTTTGAACTGTTTCAGTTTTTTTTCTTCTTCTAAGAACAATATAATAAAAGTACTAAAATATAAAAACTAAAATTAAACAAGTTTACCATCACAACAATTTTAAACTATGACTGCCAGTAATTTATGTTTGTATCAATAAATTATTCTACGTAAAAAAACCATAAACAATATGATGTCACAATAATATGCTGTGCATTATTTCCTTACTTTCCAAATGGTAAAATAATTATTTTAATTTGATATTTATTAGTATATTATAATATAATCCAACGAACCGGTAGGGTTCCGCTAATTATTTATTTAACAAAAATCGTTTTGAAAAATACCAACATAGTTATAGCCAATTTAACTAAAAATTATTGTAACGTAATTACAAAATTTCATTAGATAATATTCCCGCAGCCCTTATTACAATGCACTATCCAATACCAATAACAACCTGCAATAAAAAATTATAATCTGCAATCAATGGCAACCATTTATAAACATTATTAAAAACATATTCTTATAAAATAATAAAAATATAAAAAAAAAGATTGTTGTAAAACCAATATATTATTTCCAAAATAATAAGGAAAGTAAGAACAAAACAATTGTGATATCCCAAAAAACACTCCACCAAACTCCATGTGAAAAAAGGACTAGTATAAAAAAATAGACGCCTCAAAAGTCGTTATATTATTTTATGGATAAGTATTTGAACTATAGATATCATGCATCTTAAAAAAGTCTGCCAAATAATTAACCTTAGCTTGGTGACTTAAATTAAAAATTTAAAAATATTATAGAATAATGAGTACATAATAATATAGTCTACTATCGTTGAAATAGGTAGGTAGTGTAATCAAGTGGTTTAAAGTTACCAAGCTAAGTTCAATAATATTATTTATCAGACTTTTACATAAACGACATAATATTCTATAGTTCAAAGGCAGCTTAGCTATAAAATAATATCACAACTTCATAATTTCATATATTTTATTCTACTATACCCGACAAATATAAGGTATTTAAATTATATTTAGATCCGACAAATTGTTCGGTTAGATTTCCGTTTCTTTGCGATATCAATATGTTTAATTCCTAAATTTAAATATAATATACAAAGTTTAACACAAAATTACTCAGTAATATGTATTTAGTAAAGTGCCTAAAACTCTTATCGAATTATGTAAACATTCTTTAAGATACACTCCATTTTATAAAGGATTACGACGTTACAAATGTAAACAACGCCAAAAGTTTAAAGCATAAGATAGTACTTTCACGGTGTTAGATTATCGGCTATATTATTCTGCATTACAAAAACTACACAAATGAAAAAAAAACCAACATTTAGGTATTGTGTTATATTGACATAAGAGTGTTTTTTTTTTTTTATGATATGCATAGAGTTTGCTACCTAGACGTATAGATTTTAGTTTTAATCCCTCATCATTCGTTTAAATGAGGTGCGTTTTCAATTTGCATGACAATATTTTTTCACTTCGCAGAAAAAACCAAAGCATAATGCCAACAATAATCAACGAAACGTTGATAAAATAAAACAATTATTTCAAACGCAGATAAAAAATTGAAAATATGGGTTCTGCGAAAATCATAAATAGAAATATTAAAAAAAAAAAAAAAAAAGAAGGAAAGAAAAACAGAGTCAATTATAATAATATTATACTTGGAAATAAAAGGTCCATTGACGAACTGAAATGCTGACGGGGGAAAAAAATACTAAAATAGTATACACAAGTATACTTTATCGGCGCGCGTACGACCTATACATTTTCTATTTGTATAATGGGGAGCACTCACACCCGAGCACTCACACCCGAGCACTCACACACACACACACACACACACACACACACACACACACACACACACACACACACACACACATATTATTCGTATTAAACTCGGTGAGCAGAAAATATTTATCTCTCGCGTGTACAATATAATGTATGTATATAATGCACATACGCTCGCCGCCGTCACCTCAGAGCGGGCCTTCTAAATCTTCCGTGTCAGCCGAATATTCCGAGGTGAAATAATCCTAGACCGCGAATGGAGAATATATAAGAAAGCAAAAAATACAAAAAAAGAAAACAAAGAAATCCTCAGCACCCCCCCCCCCTTCCTACCGGCACCTAAAACGGAACTATACACACACACTATCGGCGAAATCCGCTCGCATACAGAGCAACTACTCGCACGCGTTTTTCTTTCACGTTTTTCACCTACGCTCGCCAGAGTATTGATTATTCGGTTTTGTTTTTTTTTTTTTACTTATTTTTTAGCGACTATATTACGCAGTCGTTACGCATATACGCGCCCGCCGAGTTTTCGCAGCACCACTGCAGCAGCACCACTAGTGCACCACTGCTACGACTCACTGTATACCCTGCACCCTGCCATACCCAAGTACACCCTAGTCGTACCGTAAACTCGTACATTATTATTATTATATATATTATTATACACGCGAGACGAAACGGCCGAACGCGCCCGCAGACCTACGACCCTCGCCCGGTCGTATATAATATAATAAATATATATATATATTATATTATATACATCGTCGTATAATATTATATGTACTCGCACGGTTGCTCGCGTCCTCGAGGTCCGGTTATTACACCACACATCCCCGTCCCTTCCATCCAAGCCTCGCCGGCTGTAGACACGATGTTACACAGCCTCCAGTATATATTATTATTATTATAAAATATAAAGGACCGGGCCCGGACGGTTTATAATTTTACGCCGTCGCCGATAGAATTCCAAAACACGCGGGGTCGTCCCGTGCCTCCCGTGTATACCTAATGTGGTCGGTGGTGCATGTGGGGCCGGGGTGGGTTTCTCGACGTTTTCCCTCCCCGCACGGCGACCTTCTTCGGGCCTTAGCCAATTCTTCTATCCACGCGCTCGTTTTTAACGTCGGCGTCATCGGACAAAAGGCTCATACGATATTCAGCGGACGTACGCAAACGGCGAGCGCGCCGAGCAATCAACCCCCGGCACTTTAATCCGCAAAAGACCCTCCGGCCATCTTCTACCCCCCACCCAACACCGAACCATCCCCCAGTCACTAACACATTGACGATGTCGCTTCGTTTTCCCCACTCTACCCCTCTCCATATATTATATAACCGGACGTGCGTGCGTGTGTGCGTGCGAGTGTATTTTATTAGGAGACCAGGGCGACCTGCAGAGGGCTATTATTATCGTAAAGATAATATTATACGGATGCACGAGCCATCAGCAGTGGCGTGTGCGGAGCGACCTGTAATCCGTCGTGGACGAGACGTGACCGGAAGTGGACGCGTGTAATACGCTCGGGGGTGGTCGTAGTACCGGTGGCTACACTATGTATTAATATAGCCTGCACGGGGTAGTAAAACGACAGACATGGATATATTTATACCGACTACCTCCCACACGTTCACCAAATCGACTCGATTTAAATACCAATATAGTCTATCATCGACGGCGGTGCGAACTAAATTTTCGTCAACCACGGGATTCGTGTTAGTTTTAAAAGGAGACAGTGGTGAGGGAGTGAGTTTGCTGTTCGGGTAGTTCAAAAAATTTGGATCCTCCCCGATTCCAGAGAAAATTATAATATTTTTTTTGTGGGAAGAGTTGTGGGTGTGGTTGATTGTGTGAAAACCACGTGACGTATATAATTACAATCAGACATCGGAATATTTAACCGTGGTTAAAACGTTCTTGAATACTGCAAATCACGAGTTTTTTTATGAATATATTTCAAGTGGTACGAAATAACACGAGTAATTTGTGTTTCAATCATATTTAGTCATAATAATACTGTAACGTCAAGGAATTTTGATCATTTTTACTGTAACTACAAAAGCGTTCGGTGCAAGAACCGGGTATCTCTACTTTTTTAAATAGTTCAGGGCGACCTAATAAAAAGGCATTATCTTATTTACTCCCAAAGAAAATAATCACAGACTTCTATACTACACTAGATAAGAAACTCCATAAATTTTACAATGATACACGTGAAGCTCAGTTGTGGACGGCCGCCATTTTGTTGTTTAGAAAAACATTTCATTTATTTTACAAAATGTATTAGAAATAACATCGTTTTTAATGGTAAATAAAATATTAAATGTAAAATTATTTTTATAATATATTTTAATTGTTTTGTTTAAACAACAGGTTTAGAAATAACAAATACAATGCATGATAAATCCGAATTAATCTTATTTTCCATATAAAATTCCATGCAAATGCTAACCGACCTTGAAGCTTTAATTCATAGAATTCTATCTAGTACTATTTAGAAATCTGTGAAAATAATTAACAATATTTATGATAACTCCGAAGATAATAATCGGATTTGCATGGTTGTTGTACCTAGTTGTAGCTATTTTCATTATGGATATGATTTATGGAAAAGTCTCTTTCGAAAAATAGTGGAGATAGGTACCTGGTTATTGCACCGGACCCTTATGATCGTCTCCAGAACGTTGGTACCTATAAAGGTACAAATAATTTTTATTATCAAATATTATTAAGATTACGTAATGAATTCGCAGAGCAATACAATTATTAGTCACAACTGTGTTGTGTTATATTTTTCCTCCGACCGCCACTCAAAGCGGTGTCCACCGAGTTGATTTCTGCTCACCACCGCCGTTATGCGTCGCTGTCGCGTCTGCCATCGAGCAACCTGTTCCCAATAATTAATTAATGTGAGCCCCTAATCTCTCTTCCTGAAAAAGTGTTAGCCTATATTGTCTTGTGACATATTATTATTAAAAAAGAAAATAATATTACAGTAGAAACTCGATTAACCGTCACTGCCGGGACCGTCCCGGTGATGGATAATCGAATGGACGGTTAACAGAAATACAAAACAAAACATAATTTTTAAATAAACGTATATATTTTACAACGTCATTTGCAGACAAAAATAATAAAATATGAAATCCGCAAACACAGGCTACTCGTCAGTCACGGGTTAAATTAAATTTAAAACTATTTAATTTGTCCATTATCGCGTTTATTGCAATGATATTGCAAACTATTTTTATACACTTAATTGTCGCTGAGTTAGGCACCGTATTTACATGGTTCCTTCTCCAACCTTGGAAAAAAATGGCACTGCGACTAGTTTGCCTTTTTTTTTTGACGGTGACCGATGACGGATAACAGAGAGTGACGGTAAATCCAGTGAAGATCTACTGTATATTATTATTATTTATTTGTGCACCTTGCCATATTATGCCAAACAAAATTATTATTGTATCATATAATGTAACTTACCAAATGTATTTTCGGTGAACTATAATAATTCATCCTCGTGGTGAAATTATATTTGTATTTAAAATTGTAATGCGCTATTATTCTCAAAAAATTATCATTATTTTGCAAACTTTTTGCACATTCAAAATATAAGCCACATGAATACCTTAAGCTTCTATCTTATTATATAATTATAATTATTATTAATATTTAAATTTTAAAGTGTCACCTCTATTATCTTATTATTCCCTATACTACTATTATTTTTACAGCTATATTTTCATTATAACTAACTTTGTACAAAAACCCACAAGTTCCACCGACTTGTCCTTAGCGTTCCCCTCGGTCAGTAGGTGGAAAGTAAGCCCCTAAAAAGGCCAAAATCTCACATATGATGACCGTGACAGGACCCTTGAGTTCAAAAAAATCCCCTTTAACAAATAAAATTGTTTTTTTCTCTTTTCAATAATGTAAAAACGTAAAATCTTTAAAATATATAAAACTCTCTGTTTAAACTGGCAAAAATCTCATAGTAAAATGTAAAATGTATTATATTCCCTCATGTCAACCCGTATGGCAAATAATTTATATCCATTTCAATCTCTTAAAATATTATTCTCTGTATTTGAAAATTTTTTCAAATAAAACTCCCAATTCCACTTTAATATTATTGATATTATTCTCAAAAGTAACTTGAATCCAAGGTAATTACTAATTTTATTATTTTCTTTATTATATTTCCCCTTTATACATTTGTTATCCCCAAAAAAACTATTGCAAAAATTCTCCTGTTTGTGTGCTAGTTCAAAGCGGAGATGGATTTTGACGGTGACGGTTGACCCAACAGCTGCGGTGACAAGGAAATCGGACAATGCTAACGACTCAGTCTCTCCCCTGTTACCCCAAAATGGTATGTTAAATTCATCTAATTCCTTAATAAAATAATGTACCAATTGTTTAAAAATACTACTTCCCCCCCTCCGGCATAAAACTGTTGCTACTTCTATGATTTTAATTTATTATAACTTTGATGTTAAAAAAAAATGTGTCCCAATGATTAAAAATTCCTTAAAACAATATTCCCAAAATTATATTTAAAAAAAGTGGATGTCGCTCTGCTGTACAGTAGGTTATAAGTAGATCACTGTATAAAGGATGGTATTAAATTTGAATTCAATGATATATCATTGTATACGAAAAACGATTCTGAGTGGGGACGGTATGTCAGTCTAGGATATTTGAAATTATATTGATATTGTTATTTTACGGTAGCTGCTAAGTTGAATTAATATTATTCATATTATTTAATTATTAACATAAAATTATCAGTGATGCTAGAAAAATATTATAATATCGTATATACTTGTACTCGTTAAAATTGATTTTAATATGTAATTTCGTCTAAATTGGAATTTAAAATGTCTATAAAAAATAACTGTGTTTATATATTTTTTAGATTTTTTGATTACAGTATGTACTATTTATTAGAATCTTTATTTTAAATTTTCAATCCTTAGTTATAAAAACTGACCATTTTATAATTGTTTGATTACAATAATTTATAATTTTTGAGATTTTGATGTATTTGGTCAAAATTCGAACTTTAAATGCTTTATAAAAAAAAATTGTGCCTATGTATTTTTAATATTTTTCAACTGATATTGTATTAATATATCAGGAGCCTTGTATTAAATTTTTACACTTTTTGGCCCAACAGATAAAACTATATTGATATTTATAGAAAAAAAAACTAAAAAAATTTGAAACTGAAAATGTCCGTTAACAGCTCAAAATAAGTCAGTATATTTTGAAAATGCTATGGTGTGTAGAAAATGCTTATATAAACATTCGGTCAAAATTTCATGTCTGTACGGTCATTTCTTTTATAGTTATACCAAAAACCAAAATCGATTTTGTCGAAAATTGGTTTTCCGTAAAAATTCCCGTTTTCCCCTTAATTTTTCATTTGTTTTTCCAGGCGCTCGTGAAAACTACTGGAAAATTTTAACTTTGACCCCCACCAAAGTACCAACTAGATTCACTTTCTTATCAGAAAAGGTACTATTGAAGAAAATCGAAGCATTTTTACTGTCCTAAATCGTGATGACAGACACAAAAATAAAAAAAAATAAAAAAAAACACACACATCATTGTAAAATCAATACATTCATCGCTCCGCTCAGAATCTAAAATAACTATTATTATTCTTATTAAAACTATTGTCGTATGTATCATTTACCTTAATAGCAAAAAAATATTATGATGATAAAATTCAAATCTTTCATAAACTAAATTATAGTACCTATACAATTCCTCATAACTGTTAGTACAACTATGTAAAATACATGATTAAATTCTATTATATTAAATTATTTCAATGTGCTAATATTTAAAATTATAATCCATAATCTCTATGTCCTAAGACAAGATAAATGTGTCCCTTTATTATAATTAAATGACGACTGTTAGGATGCTAACTCTAGAAGACTGTTGCATAATAAATTGACTTCTGCCCGCCTAAGGCTACAATTATTATTACATATATTTCATGTACAAAAAAAAAAAAAACTACTATTTTTGTTAATTATTATTAAAACTGTATTATCTATTAAAAGCTGAAAAGTAACTTAATTATCAATTAATTTACTATTCACATTTTATTCAGTGCAACTGAGACTCGTGATGAAATTATATTATTATTTAAAATTGTATTGCCCTATAATTCTCAAAAAATTATCAATATTCTGCAAACTTTTTGCACATGTAAAATGTAAACCAAATGATTACCTTAAACATATCTTATATATGTTTATTATTATTATTTAAAGTATGAGCTCTATTATCTTATAATTACTTATATTACTATTATTTTTAAAGCTATTTCATTATAGTTACCTTTGTACAAAAACCCACAAGTTCCATCGACTTGTCTTTAGAGACATCACGTGGTGTGGCTTGTGTGTCACTGTCTGAGTGTTTCCCTCCGTCAGTGAGTGGAAGTAAGACCATAAAAAGTCTGAAATCCCACAACATTTTTTACTTTTTCTTCATATTTTTTTAGAATTACAATAATAAAAACGTATTTAAAATTCTATTGAAGTGATTTTTAATTTAAAATTTAATGCATTATTGAGAAGCTATTAAAAATAAAAGTATATACCACGTCGGTGATACTAAGAATTCGATTATCTTGAGCAGTCATGTAAATATTAATTTTTTATTTAATTTATTTTATATAGAAGAAACTTTACAAAGATCCTAATTCCCCTTATCAGATTAAATAACTATACTCTGGATTAATTGTGAGTGAAATCAGTTTTTATTGCGATAACTTCAAATACAACAAAATAACTTAATATTATGTTGTTCTGGGTACAACCTTCGATTCCACTCGTTTCTAATCCGTGATATTTTGCATTATTATTGTTTTTTTTCTTTATAAACAAAGTAAGTTTGTAGTAAATATTAATAATATTATATTATATTAACATAATCTGAGTTTTTAGTATAGACACACGAATACTCTAACTCTGTAGGCTATAATAATACCAAACCCATTGATAATAGGTATTATATCAATACATTTAAACCATTTAGTTTTCAATTCGATCCCCCAGTTTGTTAACTGTATACGCAGTTAAAAAACATTTACGGTTTTTATTGTTTTCTTCGCATCTTTATGTCCATCATTTATAATATAAATGGTAGGTTATGACTAATAAAACTTTAGAATATATCAACGGAGAATTCGATTCGCTCATTAATGGATTATATTATGGTTCAAACAAATCCAGACTTATTGAATATAAACTCTGATATAAATAAAAATAATATAATTTTTTAATCAAGCTCAAATGTGAAGTGGCTCAAATCCTATTAATTCTTGATTTCACATCTACTCCACATCCATTACAACCATAATATAAAAATAATTACAAATGTATTTTGAACATTTTCCAACCTATACTTTTGTCTCTGAAGTTAGAAAGTAAAAATTTGACTATAATATAGTGCACAATAGTTTGTTATGCTTATTTAATATAAAATTAACTAAGTGACAATTACTATTACTATCCAAAGGCATAATAAAAAATGAGAATAAAACGTTGAGAGAATAATTTAACCAAATAGGTAGGTAGGTAGGTAATACCAAATTCAATAAAAATAAGAGAATACATTTGCGTTTATAATATTAGATACGCGCAGAAAAAACAATACTGTTTAAAAAAAACTACCTCAAAACTATAAAAGTAATACTATTGAAGTTATATAGTTTTCGCTAATCAGTAATCACTATATAATATTATATTGAAAAAATTACAATAATACAGAATAAGAATATCTTTGCCTACAATTAGCTCCCCTAAAGTTCAATGCAATAAAATGTATAGGTTAATCGTTATACATGGTGATTCACAAGCATGCTCACCACCTTATTTTTTTTCAATAATTCAGTTGTTTAAAATTTGATTTTCGGAATTTTTAAATATACGTAAAAGCCATATTTTCAAATTCTTGAGATTTTTGTACTACACTACTACTCAAGGAGTGTCCTATGGAGATACAAACTTTTGTTTTTCAAATGAGAACCCTCCTTTTATACAGTAAATTAAATATCGGATAATTTTTCTGAACATTTTGCAGTATCAAAATCAAAATTTGTAAGTGTAATTATTTAATTTTGTGTTCTTAGTATAAAAAAACTTATGGTAAATGGCTTACAAAATATTATTGGGGCGACGGATGTTTGAAAATTGTAGTTATTAATATTAATCTACTAACATTAATAATTTGTAAAAATGGTCCCAAGTATGTATAATAAATACTAGTTTCAATAGTAGGTACGCCTATTTTATATTATTGTAAAACAATGTTTAAGAACTTTTATCCTTAGTAATTAAAACAAACATTTTAATAACTAAGAAACTACTCATACGAATTTTGTATTAGGTACATCAACATTTTCAAAAATATTATACGCTAAATAATTTACAGTAAAAAGGGGGTTCCAATTTGAAAAACAGAAGTTTATGTCGCCACAGAACACTCCTTAAGAAGTAGTGTAGGAAATACAAAAAAAATTAATGAATTTTAAAAAAAAAATGTCTCTGAGTGCCTACCTGTAAATAAAAATTTCAAAAAGCAGAATTGGAATCAATTCATTATTAAAGAAAAAAATGAGGTTGATCATTCTAGTTAAATCACTTTGTATAGTATAATTATTATTCTCATTGATTGTACCGTGATATTATGCATTTTCAAATATCTATATACAGAGAAATTTTGTTTTCACGCTATTATTGACCTATGCATATCAATCATAATTATAACCGTTTTTGTTCGAAGTTAATTAGATTGTTGAACGTTAATGCAACTACTGTGTTAAATCATATGTGTATAGTACTATAAAAAGGTATTGTACTAGTAATAGTGTTGTTATATTATATTGTAACAGACATCATAAATAGTGAAACCTGATTCAATTATAGAATGGAGACAGACGACCACATTTGACTGAAATATATAGACGCCTGAGAACATAATCGGAAGATGGAAATAAAACGGTCTCCAAAATACGACCTAACTCGATGTGATATACGTAAAAATGTTCGGCAAATATTAAGTACGACAAGATAAATAATTGAAACGTTCCACGTCACATTACCTATAGGTACCAAACTTTTAATCAAACAAAATCGCCCCAGCACCTAAATCTTCTAAAATTAAAACAGGCACCTGAATAATGAATGCGTGTCGCCGTTATTGTTTGGCAAATAACAACAACTGTAATTTATACAATATCGAGTTACTCACCGGTCGGGCCTCCGAAACGATTTAAGTCATTCGATGCGTAAAACGAAACTCTAATATGAGCCATTTTTATGGAGTACCTAACCCTGAAAATTATAAATATTTAAATTTTCTAAGATTTATTCGTGACACCGTCCGAATTACTACGTGGCTGTGAATGTCCAAACTAGGGATACCCAACCTTGAAGTTTTTACTGTACACTCAGTGGAATAAATATTATATATTTTTTTTCGATGATACAAACTACATGTAATAATAATAGGACAGTCGATATCGCCATTTCACGTAAATCTAAATCATAAATAATTATCTGTGCATATTTAGGTATACATTTCAAATATTTTAAGCTATAATAACTTGACAGGCTACGAAAAGGTAATTGGCCAACAATTATATGTATTAATATTATTACACTGTGCATTTGGATAATTTTGCGGCACAGAGGTTGGGGGAACCCCTGCAGCAAACCTAAACCATCGAAACGGCCGCGTCTGTTAATATTATAATTATCTGCACTTATAGGCATATTTAAAAAAAAAAAACGTCGATCTATATAATATTTTTTAAATATTTTTACGTGTAGGTGACAAGCGACGATTGTGCGGCAAATACCTCTGTGAATAACAAATTGTATTTAAGATCATCCGGGAATCATCATGGTTATCAAAAAACATTAATATATTATTATTAGGTATTCCGTGTAGTTAAACGAGTATAATGTAACTCACGGTATATCTACGCGTTCAATATTGATTTTTTTTTACCGAATTTTTATTTATATTATATCAACCATGTGTGAAATCAGAAATACTGAAATCCATTCGATATATTATTATTATTATTAATATATTATGATATTACATAGTGATTGACGTCGTTATTGAATATATTTTCCAAATGTGATATATATACCAATATGATATAATATGTATATTTACTTATCCTAAAACAACTTTAAAAGTATTTTATATTAATACGAATTCTCGCAGTATATTTTTTTTTTATCCATCCATCGGATCTGAGTATTTACATTTTTGCATACGTGTGCTTTTTAAGTAAATATGAAAGTATACGATTATATATTTTTATGAAAGTTGTATGCATTATACATAATATAATATAATTCTATTTATAAGTATTATTTGATTATTATTATTATTATTGTTGAAAAATAAACTTCATGTGCGATAAAAAAAAATAATAAATAAACAATCAACGATATTGGAAAATGTTTAAGGTAAAGGAAAAAAACCTTCGAAGATTTCACGTCGCATTTTCCCGACAAATACAATTCTAAATGGAAATAAAAGGAATTAGCATATTGCATATATTTAAATAACAAATGTAATGAATTTGAATTCATCATCAGACTACAGTCGTGCTCGCCGAGTCTGCGTGTCGCAGTCGTGACATCTTTAATTTACCGAAACGTAGAATATACGCCATACGGACACACAAACCCGAGAAACCGTAACCGATTCGATTTCATAACGCGGCACCTGTGATCAATAAATCTGATCCGAACATCGTCGAAAACATTTGACTTACATCATATTATACAATATTATAATGTATACCTAAAACATAATATTATATTGTTAGATGTCTGCGATCGTGCATAATAACAGCTGTGTACAATTGAGTGATCTTTATAAGACGGTCGGCAAACAATACGGACCAATAAATCGATACGAATGGCAACGTGCAACGTGTTTACCGTCGTTAATAATGTTTGGATACTATCGGATGAGACCGTTTTCTCTGATTTTTATCCGAGGAACCAAAACCGATTCGATTTCATGCTCGGCAGCTGTGATCGATAAATCAGATCTGAACATCGTCGTAAAACATTTGACTTAAATCATGCATATAATGTATACCCTCATAGATATATCAATAAATGGACTGCGCTTTCCTCCCCCCTCCCCCAATCTATCAGAATCAGAAATGTGAATTGAGTGAGTGTTTAATATGGATATAGTTGGGGGCAATCATGAAAGAAATAATAATTATATTTTATTCATACAATGAAATTATTGTCATCTATAGATAATAAAACTGATATTAACTATTTAAGAAATACAGGTTACCCAACGGAGCATTATTTTCGATGCCCAGTTGTTTATCCTCGATTACTAGATTAATTCTTTTTTTTTGGGGGGGGGGGGGGTCTGTGGTAAAACTAAAAATCTATAAAGTACAATGACACTATTGTCCACTCAGCTAAATATCTGAGGGGGCAACTGATCCTCCCCACATATATTAAGCCTGTGTAAATTGTTACATTTCTGCAATCGTGCATTATAAAAGCCATGTGTGTATTATTGTGTGAGTTCTCATCCATAAAAGGCGGTCGGCAAACAATAGGGACTACTAAATCGATACGAATTGTGACGTGCAACGTGTTTACCTTCGTTAACAATGTTTGGATACTATCGGATAAGTCCATTTTCTCTGATTTTTATACTGATACACACGTGTAAATTTAAAACCAAAACAAGACTGTACTAACCACACGCATGTGCGTAAGTATGTGGTTACCTATATGTCTTTATGTGCGAAAATAGATACAAGGGGTGTGCTCACTGGTGTTGGTATGAGGATGTCATATCCCCCCCCCCCCCTATTGGCTTATTTCTGTCGAATAAAATGTAATAATATGATAAAGCAACGAAAGACGTAAATATTACCGCTTTATTATATTGTACAGTGTCGCCAAACTCGTGAATCATTTGAAGCACTTACTTGGCATGACCCTCAATCGGTGGGTATTGGGATAAAAAAATTAGTTCTCACATCACAACAATACATTTTAAAGATTGGCTCCACTATTGATATAACGTATTCGGTCTAAGGTTATGAAAAAATGGTTTATCCTTCTCCTCCTTCAAAAATCTAAGCACGCCGCTGATAGGTAGGTATGCTTATTCTTAGACTACAAAATGTGTGTGTAGTGTGTGGATGACCAACAAAGAAAATTTACTTACAGCGTGAATATGAGTGGCTTAGAAATTTGAAAAACTTTATTTGTACCCACACCGCGGAATCCACGTTTGACGCGTGTTCATAATTTTAAATTATACTATAAAATGTGATACGTGCACGGCGTGTGATTAAAGTTACACCTACGTAGTAAACCACGGACCCGAAACGCTTCTGATTAACATTTATATCGAACACACGTTTATATACATCATAATAATATTATTATAAGCACGCTGCAGGTGAGGGACCTTCGAGTATAATCCCGAAATGGTGTACCTACCTACTAAAAAAACGAGTGTACGATTTTATTTTTATATTTTTTTCGTTCCACCGTTTAAAAACATCGTTAAATCGTCGTCGTCCGGTCCACGTCCCCCGAGACGGTTTTTTTTCTCGGACCAATTTTCCTACACGGTAATAATATTATACAATACCTACGGGTTTTCGTGTTCGGTTTAACCACGGCGGCGAGTCGTGGATCGATGTCGATGGCGGCCGATATAATATTGTAAAGTATAATAATATAACATAAACACTATATTATTACCTACACCGTAGTTACGAACTGAAAAACATTGTTGTTTATAATAATATAATACCTATTACGATCGACAAATTATTAAAATAAGGGATCGAAGCAGACGAGTCCAGGTCCTTTGATGTACATAATAATATATTGTTAAGATCATTATACTATATTATATATTTTATGGAAATATAAACTTTTATCTCGCATACGTATATTGTATACCATATAATAATAATAATAATGAAATTATGATGGCGGGAGGTGTTGTACACGTACATAACATTATTATTATGTGTAACTGTACGTATACGAGGGTGCCCCCGAATTCTCGGCGGAGAATGTCGGCGTCGTCGTGCGTATACAAAGTTAATGTCATATTATTACGACTACGTCGGTTCATAATCCCAATTCCACCACAGGATCCCTTTAAATGTTAACGGCCGGTCGTTTCCGGACCAGACAATGAAAACATACATATAATATATATATATATTGTAATAACACGTAGTTGCATATTATTACATGGACATGATTATGTTGTGTGCGAGCAGCGTATGTCACACGGCGGCGGTGGCGAAGACGACCTGTTGAACCACACTCGGCCAAAGCCGTTTTAATTAAACACGTGACGCAGATAACACAATATTAGGTAGGTACAAAATAACTACTATACTACTATAGTACTATCTATCATTATGCATAATATACATTTACCGTGCGCGTACCAGACGTAAGACACGACCAGTGGAGATTGATCTTTTAAATTTGAAAAATAAACAAACGATACAGGTAACGCGCGAGCAGCAAAAGGTGATAGTATAATAATATATTATTATTATTTCAAAACATATTTTATTATAATCATATTGTACGCGGCGAATGTATCGGTGGACACCACTGCAGCTGTTCTTCGTTATTAGTTCGCGTCATTTCATTATATTGCAACGCGTTGTTAATAAATATATTTAGGTATCGCACACCAATAAGAAAACGGTTGTCATCGCGTGTTGCGTCATCGACTGATTTCAGTCGGTATAGGTACCTATTCGCTTTCGCAATAGTCGTCTTCGCCCCATCCATTTGTGAAAATCAAAAATAATAAGCCAAAGGAAGTATGGGACTCTTTTGTTGTATACGCGCTACGACACAGTCAATAACCATTTGAGTACAGACATTACGACGTATTGTTAGGCTGCATAGACGTGTGATTAAAAGTCGTAGGTATATCTCAAGGAGAGAAAACGCAAAGTATTCAAGACTGGAATAATATTATAATTGCGTTGCCTTCGCCATTATTTTGCAGTCGACATTTCCTAACGACGGAACGCGAAGTTGGGGGGGGGGGGGTCGTTCGGAGCCAGATCGATATAATGTAGTATTAAACAACACATGATATCGGCGCAAACAGCACGACCGTATGCCACCACCGCCACTTCCGAACTTACATTATTATTTTTTTGGAAATTGAACTTCGCGTTACTATTTTGCCACCGCAGATCTCTCCGAAAGTCGAACTCTGCGTAAAACCATTGCGCGTGGTAGGTATGTGTATAGTAATATTTCGTGTATAATGTGTATTCATATTATCTTCGATTCCCAGGGTCGTTTTTCACTATAATTCGCAGCATTCACGCAACTATTTAATAATTATTGCGTAATCGCGAGCGCCGCGAAACGGGTCGACCGTGAAATGTGGAAACTGCAGTAGATTCACCTCCAGATCTCCCGGTTAAAGTTGTTGAAGAGCCGTGATTCAAATAAACACTTAGAGTGCAAAAACTTCCTCGCGCGTTCTTCTTATGTACGTAACAATAAAATATTTTTTTTTATATAATTATATCGTACAATATAACATACCGCGAGTGGTTGATGTTCATTGGATAATTATTACTGTCCCCCGCGTCCTCGCACCTCGTATTTCTGACGAAAACTTATGTATATCATGATGTATACTTTTCCCGCCACCGCGACTTGCACCGCACGAGCCGCCGACCATCATGTCCGCGTCTTTTTTCCCGCCGATCGTTATTCAGTTTCAACTTTAATTCCTCGAGGCTCCCGCAGTGGCGCGACCAATTAATACGCCGATTCAATTATTTTTCAAGTCGCAGACAAGTTAAATTAAAATCGCATAGCCCGCCGCCGCCGCCTCGCTGCAGTTTAATGTTTACACGGTTACCGCTGATCCGTGTGATCAAACTCGAGCTGCACCCGCGCTCTGTCAATTAGCACGCACAGATGACAACCCGCGATAATTATTCATTTGTGTTACTTCTCGTGTTCAGCGAAGCATTCGATTGACTAGTGAACGACAACGCGCGATCGGTGGCCTATAATATTCGCTTCGGCTAGCGGTGCGCGACGGTAGGATCGGTGGATAAGAAAAAACGATATCCAAGAAATACCTGCACTAGCGCTGCGGGGGTGTTACGATAAGAGTTGTATTTTTTGCACAATTGTTAATCCTCCCCCGCCCTTCGACCGTGTTTCAGATGCGCCTGTATATCTTGCACACGAGGATCTGCAGAGGATCACAAACCATCATCCGTGAGTGTATATACGTGGGGCATAATGTGTGAATTATTTCATTCGCGATTTAAGTGTATAATATTTGTGAAATCCTCCGGATGAAGCCTTTTGACGACGTTTGCAACTCGATATAATTATGATATATGTAAGTTTATTTTTGTGCGTCGCAATATTTCGATGGAAAACACATAATGCATTATATTATTATCACGTGCATATATTATACGTCTTATTATTATAATCGTGTTGGAGGAAATCGAGAGAAAATTCATGTATCTCAGTTTGTTATGCGAGCTCACGGGTGTATGTGGGTGTGTACTCATTATCGTGGGATGAAAAGGGGTGAACTTTGTCGTTTCGTATACCGAGCCAGATCCTACGGTGAGGAATTATCGATATAAAGTCGTTATACTAGGAACTCTGCACGGTTAAATGTCCCTGGCTCGTTCGTTACCGATGGGCTCGGCCCAGATCTTCGGTATGTGTGTTCGTGTGTGTGCATGGTTGGAAGGGGTCCCAAGTATAAACAGTGAAGAGTTAAGATTATGTAGATTTAATGGCTTCGTTATATATTTTTTTCCCCTCGCACACGTCCGTAATAATATTGTTATATTCATTATCGCTCGTATCGATTATTAATAAGCTACAACACCAAGTATAATATTATTATGTAATATTTACGATCTTCACGAAACCATAAAAATAGACACTATAATATATTATATCCGTTCATGTGAAATAATTATGTCCCTCGGTAATAAATTTGCTCATTCCGTAATGATTGTTAAAAATATACTTGATAACAATATAATGAAACTTTATCTGTTAAATAACTTTCCGACACCGGCACAACTCTGCAACGGTTTACGTTTTTATACATAAATTAAATGCGTACTCGTCCACGCGAAATAAATTATAACTTTATGAAAACAATACAATTTATAATTCTTTCGTTTTAAACATACCAAAGTACCTAAAACCTAAGAGTTTTTGTAAAGTATAACAAACTCAAACAAAACACATTCAAATTTCAAACATCTATTATAATATGTTTCAATTTAATTTTACGCAGATAATTTAGTACAATATGGTAATAATGTACAGTATTGTGTTCTCGTGATATTTTACCAGTTTGTAATATTTTAAAACGTAACTCAAGTCCCAACAATACAATCTATACTTACCGGATTATTTTGTGACTGCCTAAAATTGTATCACATACCACACAAACACGCAGAACACCTAATCAACTCGTAGCAACATTTTAGTTTTTGGTTATTTGCCTCACACGGACTCTCGAGCTTAATTTATTAATTTGTTTTATATAATTTAAAAAAAAAAATTGAATTATAATTACTCGAGTTTCTCGGGTAAATTACAAAATATGCTATCTTGAATCATGTGAGCAATACAGGCAACAACTACCACTCATTCCTCCAATAACTGTTAAAATCCTATAAATCAGGGGTAAACAAACGGTGGATCTTGGACAATTTCCAATTCGATCACCTTGTTAGAGTTTATTATTTATTCTTATACATTTGTAATTTAGTAGATACAGTTATTAAATACATGTACTTCGGTTTAACCTGTTATAGTGTGAAATGTAATTTTTTCTCACATGAAGGTAATTACCACTCATTGTAGATAACTTGACACTTTTATTTTATTATTAATAAAATAATTATGTTTATTAAAAATATTTTTTTTTTTTGGTATTGAAAGAGTTTTTATTCAGTCTGTTACAAAAATATATAACAATAAGAAAAAATTATGGAATAATTAAAAATAAAAAGACAGATTAGACAGAACTTAAAGGCCTCCCATTGAAGATACTATGACATGATAACATTTAGTTAGGCTAACAAGTCACGACACCACTGCTTATACGAGTATGTGAGTTAGGCATTATTATAAATATACATTTTTCCTTTAGTTCATCCTAAAATAAAAAAATATACCCTCAGTGGATATTAGTCAAAAGAAGTTGGGCCACCCATACTATAAAGCCATTAGCAAAACCTTCACTTTACAACTCACGATATTTCTGATATCGCTAAGTTCTGATTTATCTGAAGGTCTAGCCAATTATTTTAGGTATTCTGTTCGACGCGTTGCGAATGTAAAAGACCCACTTCATATTTTTTAAGCAGACCTAAATAATAATTGGGAAATTCTCAACATATAGTTAATTACAGTACACAGTTATTAAAGTGGAATTCCATGTAAACCATGAGTGGTCCACCGCAGTGTCACAACACCGTCAAACTATGTGTATACTTCAAATTTCTTTAACCGTGCTTCCCACTACGTTAGTGTGGAAAAGATCGTCTTTAAAACCACTGTAGCAAAGACAAAAGCAGTCCAGCCAAGTGCGCCTTTTGTGGGGGTGCTCAGACATACAACTTCAAGTGACGTCCAAACCACAAAAAATTTTCAAACGCTGAATAAATAATCATCCAAACTGTAATAATCTTTTTTTAAAAAAAAACCACGTAGATTCCTCTTTTTACTCTTCCCCTCTCGCGTCGTCCGATCGTACGCCTTTGTCACTTTCGACTCTAACAATATTAAAGTTCCTAGGTACCCAATAATTATAAAATTAAAACATCGTTAACGACATTGTTTTCTTGAAAGGTACTACTTTACTTTAATTTACGTTGAAAAACAAAAAATATTATTAAATTGTTAATAAATTATATTCCAAGCCTAGCATGATAGTATCACCGATGGATGGATTATTATGCACGTTACACTCTGAAATCACACACCATCACATAATATACTTACTGTGCTAATTTATACAGATCGTGTGCCTATTTCAAACATGGGAAAAACAAATATAAAGTAACAAAAAAAAAACACGTTAAGTAAGTATTCTATATCTTACTGAAATTTTGTATTTAATATTTATATCTGTGTATAAATATTTGTAATGTGTATATATATATAAGTTTTCATTTAACTCCAAATTTTGTGTACGGCTTGATTTAAAAATGCTATTTATTAAATATACCTAAAGTTGCTACTTATATGAAGGTCAAAATGTTTGATATAGAAATATATTTCATATCACGGCAGACTCTCATCATTTTTTTTCCGTATGGAGTTGTGATCAAAATTGAGAGCACTTGAAACTATATTTTTAGACGTACATAGAATATGAAAAGGAAAAAAACTGGATGAAATTCATTTTACGGATAAAAAAGCGTATTACAATTTTTTTCAAGTTTTTTAATAATACCTTTATGCTTCGTATTGTATCGTGTTTTTCATTTATAGTGCCTATCTGTATTTTTCCTTAGATGAAACGCATTATAACTTATAAGCTAGTTTTATTTAATTATTATCTCGAAATATTATATCCTATTTTTTTCTATTTTTATATTATTAAAACTGTTGTTTTAAGCAGCATGTGGTATTATGCGTTTCGTCGGTTCTGATACTCTGATGTAGATATGCAATTGTATTTACAAATTTGATGCATACAAATATTATATAACGTTTTTTTTCGTCCACATAATATTACGTAGAGATGTGGGAAAAATATTACGCACCTATATATTACACATTATAATATATTATACAAAATACGCACACAGTTAATCTCGTCAAACGCGGTTCTGATTAAATTACATTTAACACACATACACAAACACAAAATATTTAATATACCCAGTGTTTGAATCAGTAGAAAATTAGAAGGAGAATTCAAAAGTATATAAAAAAGAATGTTCATCCTGCAGAATAATATTTAAATTTCATATTGATCTGGAATTTATAATATATTAAGTGCTAATTGTACTATATCTACTCTTCAATATTTTTTAAAAAGGAGAGGTAAGTGATCTGCCTCCCCTTCCCTTGAGTCATCCCTAAATGATTCAAAAGACGGGTTATAACCTAAGTAAGATTCGTTGTGTATACGTGTATACACGAAAACGTCGGCCGATCATAAATGAACGGGTACATGGTGCAGTGTACTACTGTGTTGTATACCGTCAAATTTATGATACTTATCCGATTTTATGAAAAAGCAACGTGGCCGAAATATGCGCCCACATTATAATGATAATGAGGGCAAGTAAAATATTTTCGTTTAGCGGGCTCACACGCGTACGCTTGGTTGACATTTTCAGACGGGCTGCGGATAGTGACCGTATATACAAATATATAATAGAATAATAAAATAATAACCCGTTCCAGAGCCGCAGCAGCAGCAGACTGCACACTGTATTCAAATTTGCGTGCATTTTTACAATCTAATATAAAGAAAAAACGCTGACACACTTTATGCACCGTCTGCATTCAATAATCACACGCCGGCGTGTTTGCATACTATGTAATATAGGTACGCGTTTAGGCGTATACTATACGACGTAACGCATTTGCATATTAGGTTGTTCGTGACGAATAAAATAAAAAAAAAAAAAAACGTTCGTCGTACCTACGTATAATATAACCGGAGGGTACCACCGCCGCGTGTAAATATCATGTTATATACGTAATAGTATATGAAACTGTGCACTCGCCTAAAATGTTTAGTGTGTTTTTGTCGCCGAGTTTTTCCATGTCGATCCGTGTACGGCGTGTCCCACCGCTGAACAATATACACTATAACAGTGTGCGCATTATTATACATTATGCGTCGTGTAACATGTCCGGTTACAACTTTACTGTGGACTGTGGTAGTGGTATATATTGTACCGAGCTCGCGTGTATCGTTATTCCAGCGGTCGTTCGGTCAGTGCCGACGATGCGGCGAAAGGGTCGACAATCGAGAGGTGGCAGAGTGGTAATGGAAAATGTTGGCCAATTATTAGTGTTAACTATTATTTTAGTATTAATTACTACCGTGGGCAGGTACTTTAAAATATGACAGCCTTTATTGGGTTTTAGGCTGGTGGATAGTATATTATTTGTTTAGCTTCTGACAAAGTGTCAAATTGACCTAGTCACTGAATTCTTATATTATACTATAACCATGTATTATGCCCTTATTGCGTTTAAAACAATCGGTGGACAATAATATAATATTATCAGAGTTAAAAAAAACGATGCGCGTGCGTAGTTCGTCCGGACGCTGGACCATTATAGTATATCGTAAATCGAAATTCACTTTATACGGATGGTTAGAAAATAAAAACGTGTTCTCGTGAAAAACTTGGGTGACGTGATGTGACAGGCGCGATGCAATAGCAGTGTGGTACTGACACATTAAAGTATATCGATAACAATACTCCGCACTTTTTTTTTGGTCACGTCAACTCACACGACAACACGTGATTTCACGTGACCGGACAATATAGTGTACTTCCACCTTAACGCCAACTGCTGACAGCTCGCGGCGGTAGAAACCCCTTGAAGTGTGGGGGTGCGCGCGAGAGAAAGGCGGACGAGGCGGCGAAGGGAGTTATATCGAGGGGCGGCAGAGAAGTTATGGTAAGCTAGTTTAGTGTTAACTAATATTTTAGTATGGATTACCATCCCTCAGACGATGAAAAATATGACAGTAAATGCATTTATCGGGTTTTGAGTGGGTAGGTGTGTTGGATAGAATATCATATTTTGTCCAGGCGTCTTTCCTCTGGAAAAATGTCAGGTTCACCGCGTCACTGAATTTCTATAATATTATAGTATCGTACCTACCTATGGCGTTTATGACAATCACGGTAGGACACTAATTTTATAACCCTAGTTTAAACACGATGCTCGTTGCTCGTGTGTGTGAGGCCATTATAATATTGTGTATCGTAATGCACTATAACGTGCAGCTGCCGACGGCACGCGGCGGGAGAAACGTGCAGCGCCGTCTTTTAGGGTGGGTGTTCGCGAGAGGATGGCTGGCGAGGGGCGAGTTAGAACCGGGCGCTTTTATATTATATACCTACGTGCGCGATTAACGGGCGACGAACGCGAATGGCCTTGTAATAATATATTATATCAACGTATTACAGTTTAATGCGTATATGAGACCATAAACTACAGTTAGCGGAGAAACTTTGTTAACCCGACGACGGGTGCGCCTTTATATGTATACGCTTGCACGCGAGAGACATCGAAGATCCGAATGCTCGCATAACTCCGCTGCTGCCGTTAAATCTGGGTTCAAACTGCTAGTCCGCATCATTTCTTCAATGCTTATTTTCGTCTTAAACTGTACACACTCTCCGGCATGGCACGAGTTTCGCAATGATTTGCAACACAGTGTATAGGCGGACACGGACAACTGATAAGAGACGGTTCTCTGTCGTATCACAAATTATAATATAAAACCAAACGGTGCACTTCAACCTGTGCGAGCTATGTGATTCGTAAAAATGTATGCAAATCAAAACCTACCCTCAAATCAGAATCACCACTATGGTAGAGTGAATAAAAGTCGTTACCACGAGAAATGATTGACTGTTAACTACGCATCATTCGCGTCAAATTCCTAACCATTGTCATAATATTATTCAATACAATAATAGTAATTATTATAGCAAAGATGTTGTACGATAATTTATTCCTCATATGACGTGGTACTTTTGCATTGAGGTAGATTATCAGTAAATGTAGAAAATTATAATATAGTAAGTGGTCACATACTGTAATAGACAACGCTGACAACGTAACATTATCATACCACAGATTTTTCCAACAACAATATTATTCAGATTTCATGAATCGATATATTGATAATATTATTAAAAACCAACAGCCGATATGGACGTCACTTGTGTTGTAGACTTACAATCGTCACTTTACATCGCGCTCGATTTAGTCAAATCACAGCTGCAGCTGTTGAGCGATTCACCTACAAGTATATTATGTATATAGATATCAAAAACAGTGAAAATATTCAAAGGTATAAGAACTACCAGTTATAAAAAAAATACGAAGCAGATTATTGCGAGTGAAAAGAAGTTAATTTTTTATTAAATCATTTAGTTGATTATTCAAATTAGCGACAACACTTAGTCCTTTAACATAAGGCAAAACTAATAAAGCCACATGCACAGGCATATCGTAGATTTATGTTAATTCCAAAATCAAATTCATAATTGCGTTTAAGACTTGTTTTTAAACTCTTTTGTCAAACACTTCAAACAACTTAAGAAGAGATTTTGTAGAGAACAATATTCTAAGAAGCATCGCCAAACGTCAAAATATTTTTTTTATTAGATTGTAATAATATTTTGTAATTTAATTAATTTATAAATGCTATAATTTCTCTGCTAAAACTTTTTAGTTTTTACGTTAATTATGATTGTTTGTTAATCACAGTACCTACCTGTCTACTGTTTCATGAACACAAGACAGTCATTTGTTCAAAATGATTATAGGAGTTGTATTTTTAATAACTTGTTTAACAATTCTATTCTGTAAGCCTACAATAAAACATAAATGCTAAGTTTCATAAACGTTTTAAAAACAATTATCCTTATCTTACGAGGTTGTGTGAAATGTAGAGTCAAACGATAATTTCTTATTCTAAACAGAAATATTCTAAATATAGTATACAGTCGACAATAATTGTGACACCAAAATGTTTTCTTAATTTATTTTATTCTGCTCGATTTAAAATTATTTTCCTATTTTATCGGGCATTAAATAGTTCAAAAGATACCTACTTAAATACTATAACCATCTAAATGTGTGAAGATCTGAGTGAAAAGGTAAAAATGTGTTTGGAATTGTAATGTCATCTCGATTCTCAAATAGCTTCTCCACTAAATTTAATATGGATTAAATTGCTCTGTAGGATTAAATTATTTATTCCACTGCTTCTATAATAAACGTAGTTATGCACCACAAGATATTACAACTTCTTGTAACTCCTACAATAATTTCAACAGTTGATTTTATTATGTATTTATAAAAATAAAAAATATATATAACATTGACTAGAGAATTCAAATATAATTAGTTCTACGAAAAATATTTATAAATTGGAAACAGCGCTATACATTTTCATATAATATATTATATTGTAATTAGTGATATCATTATTGCACATGCATTAATTATGAAGGTAAAATATTAATGGTATTTAAAATTATTAAATTACTAGTGAATAACAAAATTCATGTTCCAATTATTTTAAGCCAGTAATAATTTTGATTTTATTTTTTATGGTTAATTTTTAGCTCTTTTAACTCATTCAATTGGTGTAATAACTAACTTTCAGTAATTATGAAGGTAGGCAAGGCCAAACAAAAGTGTGTTTTCAAATTAACGATCTTCATTTCAAACTTTATTACCAAACATAAAAATTACACAACGCATATGCAAATAAAAATAAAATTAAAATTAAAAATAATAAATTCTAAAGAATATTTTTGAATAAAAGTTAATATGATATAATAATGTCACCTCGATTTTTAATTGTATGAAATAAGTATTTAATCACGATTCCGTTATGGTTTTTTTTTTTTAATAAATATTAATAAATATTATTACTTGTCATTAATCCATTATAATAGGCCGTTTTATTACCGTATCAGTATTGATTTTTTTCTTATTTAAAGCATATAATGTAGAATCATATCATATTAGGTAATATAATACTATAAAATGAATATTATTGCTTTACATATTCGTTGCCAATATTTACAATAGGTAATGCTTACACTATCAGCGTTAGCCTTAGCGTGTTAATTTTGATTTATTGAATATATTATATTATATTGATGATATATAAATAACGAAGGAATGAATGCGAATAGTTAATCTAATAATCTCAGTTTGAATACAATATAATAACCTATAGATCAGTGGCGGATCTAGGATTTTGGTTTTTTATGGTGGTGGTGGTGGTGGGGGGGGGGTAGACATGCGTTTCTATTATTTTATTTTATTACTTATAAGTTTAAGTCACACTGTACTGTTAGAGTCAATATCGACCTTTTAAAATTGACAAAACGTACAATTATATTGTAATATAAACAGCGATAAGTCAATGCGATATAGGTACGATATTAATATTATGACGTCTAGGTGGAAATATCGTGCGTGCGGCCAAATATGCGTCGATTGGTTTTTTCATGTTTCCAAACTATGTCAAGAATCTTGTTCAGAAAGCACTTAACCATAATCCAATAGATTCACAGGTAGAAGCGGCGCATACAGTACTTTATGCAAATGGATTAAGATTTTTGAGAAGAACAATGTTTCTATGCGAGAAAAAAGATAATAATATAAACTCGTAATTCACTTGGTAACTCGGAATTTTATTATTTTTTTTTTGTCTGGGAAACAACTGTACACTTAAGTGAGTTGAATGTCGTTGTAGTACGTTGAACCAACCTCGAGGGCCCGCAAGCATACAAAGTGTCATTCTTGATGTCACAAAAGACAAAATACACTATTATTGCCACGATACGGAAAAACGAGTATCATTTTTTTTTTTTTTTCATAATTTCCCTGCTCAAAAAAAAGTAAAGCCCGTTTAAACCGTAACTCAAGTAAGTAACTTACCACTGTCAAATCCACGCAGATTTGACATGTCTACGAGACCGATCAAAGTTTTGTAACACACCGAGGGTATCTTTTCCTTTTTGAAAGTCCGAAGTTTTGAAAAAGTTACACCAAGCTTACAGTAACAACTTGGGAGAGGGTGAGAAAATAAACTACACCCATTCCATGTTCCACATTAATAACACCGTCCTTGTATGACCTATCGTAATATGCTTGCTTAAAATAATATTTTCTAAGTATCTTAAGAATAGCGCAAAAACGTTATTCCACTGGCATTCCTCGTAATTTAAATATATATAAGTGTAAATGTATCATTCAAAATAATAAATTTCAGTTTTCAGCATTTTATTTTTTATATTTTTTTTAACTTTGTGAGGAAGTGTATTGTGCATAATGATCTATATATTATATATCCATTATATTATATTCTTTGGTTTCAGGGAGTAAAAATATTCATCCGGTCAACGTTTAAAAAACTGATGTAACAGTCGGTAAAGGATGTGTATAGTTGATCTGCTGCAGGTACACATGACCCATTTGTTGTTATTATTATTTTTTTTTTTTTTTTGTATTTCATATTTTGATTAATGAAATATCAAAGTGGCGTGCACACCCGAGTGGTATACTATGCACAAACAATGATATAAAAAAAAACCCGACGCAGATGAGTACAGTTTTGTTCCCCCGCAGTGTGACGTTAAGTATTATAAATCCTATAGATTCTAAAAAAGTAAAACATTGACATTATCAGTGAGTTATAGTTGACATTTTTTTGGTCCCTCGTCCTGCCAAATATTGTTTTACATTTACTCACATATCTAAACGCGTAAAGCGAAGCACAAACTATTTTTATAATACATAAAATACACGAGATATTGTGGCACTTTTGAAGCGATTCCATATAGACTACGAATAAATACAAAAATGCAATAATAATATACTATTGAGGCTTTCTTTTCGTCGTAATAATATTTTAGTAATAATTTGAGAGATTTAAACACCCACGTGTGTACTTTCGGTGTGATCATAGTGTATAGAATGGCTACTGCAGGAACACGAAAAACATTTTTGGCACTTGTCTCGCACTCTCTTATCACACACCGTTTCCGAAACACAAGCGTGACCCATATCATTTTTGTCCGCCACACGTACCAAACTATTCAAATAATTCATTTTCGTATTTATTATTTCGTTTCTGGGATACAAAAAATATTGCACACATGATGATATTATATACACATAAAATTATATTTATTTTTTGAATTACGTGATGTATTAAATTTCAAACTAAATAGGTTCAAATATTTTAATCCCAAACGTGATTTTGAAATATTATGTGAAATACGACAAATATTAAAATGAGTTATACACAACGTTTTCTCGTTGGGTTTCGATTACAAAAAAATATTATTATGTTCCATTCTAATAATATCATCGCCAAACGTAAGTGATACAAATAACTGTGGAATTGTGGCTTTTAAATTCATTTTTAGACTGAATCCTCGATCAGTGCGGCAGAGACGACATACCACGATAAATAAGTGCAATACATTGTCAGTTTTAATATTATACTTTGATCATTTTTGACACGATAGGTATGAGGTCGACTCTGCAGTCCTAACCTGAGCGACAGGTTTGAAATAATTTAGTAGTTTTATACAAAATAATATTACAGTCACAATGAATAATATAAATTTTCGTAATATAAGCAAGTTTATAGAAATATTAGTATTATTAGGCCCTATCAGGATGTTAAGAATAACAAAACTGGTGACCAAATGTGTTATGACTTTTTCGGGTAAAATTTGGTTCTGGTGCCAAAACGATTTACGCCCTTTTACACTCCACCGTTTCGTTAATTTCCAACGAACCACTATCTAATGGGTTCCGTGGCGACCTATGTATAGGGTACAATACCTAGTATTGACATTTCAAAGATACTGGCTTGTTTAGTGCAAGTGATCGTTATTCGTTATAGGGTGTTGGATATCAGTTTGGATTACTACCATTAAACGATAAATTCACAACACCTACATATTAAATAAAATACCATTATTGTACACTGTATCCAAAAGAATTGAACGTCATCACACAGAATCAATAACTAATATGCATTGTGAATATTTTTGGATCAATTTTATCTTCTCCATACTACCATATTTTGTTTTGTTTATCATTTCACCTTGAAAATTGTAATAAGGACCAATTGATTGTATATTACCGTCCTAGATTTTTGAGCATTTTTCCGAGAAATGTATTGATTTTTCTGTAAATGTGTATTTCTTGTTCACTTGACATTTTTCTCGTTGTCAAAAAACTCCAATATTTCACAAAATAACCATACATGGATAGAGAATTTCATCTATATACCACCAAAAAGTTATTTTCCGAATTCCATTATTTCATCAAACGCCAGAAAAAAAATAAGAAAATAATATTGAAGAAATGACTGCGAAGGAGGTTTTAACAAATTCGATTTAACTTTTTTTCTTCTTAAATATTTCGTTGCAACTCAAAGCATATTGTAGATATTTAAAATTCTAAAAACATTTGATCAACATATAAACACTAAATAGTAAACCAGTTCCAACTAGAATCGCTTATCAAATGCGATGATATAATATTATTGCCTTCAAAATTTAAATTGTATTATACATAGATCACTACCCACCAAAGGTAAGCTAAGCAATTTGTATGCTCGATACCCGGCTTTATGTGCCCAAGATGGATTTTCCAACTTAAAAATGTAAATATTTTCTCTAAAACTTTGTTACATACGTGTAATTGCTGATTTTATTTTTTTAACTTATTATGTATTCAAATAATTCTTAAGTTTTCTTTTCCAAAACAAATACATATATTTTAAATATGGTGTCCCACAAAGATTTACTATCGTAAGTGATAGGAGTAATGCAAATTCCATTACCCCATCACATTAAATTAGTAATACGCATGGGATCTGTGTATATATATATTTCTCTATTATATAATAAACACGCAAATGTGTGTGTTTCTGTGCGTCTATATAGTATTTAATGTTATGATTTTAATAAAAAGCCATTTGCGAAACAATCAACTTAATCTCTACAATTCGGTGGCTAGAAAATAAACATGAAATATTTTCAACTAAAGTTGTTGGTTTATTTAATGAAAAGGAGCCGAATATAAGTATTTTTTTATGAATGACAAAACATTTTCTGGTTTCTTTAAAATATATATAAAAAAAAAATTGTAATATTTTATTGAAATATCGAGATATAATTTAACATCAGACGTAATATTATATTATCCATGTAGTTTTTTTAAAACAAATTATTTCGTTGGATCGACTTCATGATAACTATTTATAACAGCTGTATTATAATAACATGATATACCACTTACCAAAACACAAATTTATTTGTTTTGTTCAATTCGTACCGTCGTCGAACAAGTTTTATTCTCAGATGTTATTTACACAGCCTTGCGCGTAGGTGCACATAAATTATAATCTTTTACAATTTAACCTCAATATAATATTTAATTAACTTTATTAAGGTTATCTCTGTAATACACCACGAGTAGAAGAGAATGAAATTTATTAAAATTTGATTATAATGGGTTGACTTTGAAGCTATTCATATTCATTGTACTGAAGGTAAAACATCAATAGAATTGTATTATGTAGCTTACATTCTACCAAAGTGACACAATTATATAATAATATATTATAATAAGAATATTGATACTATCAGATTACCGCAATTATAATTACGATTTACTAAGACAATGTGCATTACTAATATAAGCCGTTAATATTTATATCCATATTATTTAATTTATATAACTTGTATAGAATTGGTTCAGTTATGTTTATACAAGCATATACATTTTTTTTTAAATTTTTATAGTAAATTTATTTCCTATTGCATACATTAGGATTTTGAAATAACTGTAATTAATTTGTAAAATCAAAAAATTATTTCATTAATAAATGATGATGATCTTTTTATATGATCCTTAGACAATTTGTATTATGTACACAAATAAACTATTTTTTAGAAAAACGATTTACTAATTTTTAAGTTAAAAAAAGTGAGAAAGTGGATGTCGCTCTTCTGTACAGTAGATTACAAGTGGGTCACTTCATTAAATGGTATTACATTTGAATTCAATGATATAATATCATTGTATAAGAAAAACAACTCTGAGACATTTTGTCAGGTGGCTATTTTATATTATATTTATATTGTTATTACCTACTTATTATTAATACGATAGCCGGTATAATAATATCACAAAAATTTCTTGGTTATTTAATATGTAATGATATCTATAGATATCGTGTATAGAAATTGCTATTATAAACTTCAGTCAAAATGTCATGTATCTACGGTCATTTCTTTTTGAGTCACACCAAACCCTCCTCCCCCAAGTACCAACTGGATTCCCTTTTCTATCAGATAAGATAGGTACTATTCAAGAAAATCTATGTATTTTTACTCTCCTAGAAGGTGATGACAGACACATATAAAAATTAGAAAAATTAATTAAAAATTAAAAACACACATAATTGTCAAATCAATACATTCATCGCTCTGCTTAAAATCTAAAACGTGATCAATAATTTAACAATTTTTATCTACAATATATAAAATATTTAATGTATTAATTAAATGCGTTTGAATAAAAAACATATTATATAATATTATGTACAATATACATACGTGGTTTTTGATATTGAAAATGTGAGACCATGTTAGGCTTAAGTTGTTGAAAAATAACATGACGACGTGACAAGAGGGTGATAATGGGACGCAACTGTTTTTCTCCACTGAATTATATTGACAATCTTTTTATTTCCGTTAACGTTGTTTGTGTAAAAAGTGAAGCCATGACATGTAAAAACGATTGTCACGGCTAAAACGTTATGCGTGTTGTAAAAATCTTACAGGTCGTAATAATACCATTAGAAATAATAGTATTATTTTCCTGTTTGGACTGAAAAATGTATTTAGTCAACTACCTATTTGCATTTTAAAAGATTAAAATAATAATAATATTTATAGTAACTTATTAAATACTATTTCGTTTATAAACTAATAGGTTTAACAGTTTATTATAACTATCGTGTGCGTATTTTAAAGTTTTTGCTTTAAGGTTGTAAATTGTTTTTTTTTTTTTATGAAAGAAATATTTTTAAATTATAAGAACATTTTTTTGAATCTTGAAGATGCAAGACACATCGTACTATTAAAGTTTACCTAGTCTCGTAATCTCCAGCATAAAAACAAGGTAAGTATTAAATTATAAATTATGAACGAAAACAGAAATCGGTTTAGTAGGTACTGTGTTGATCATCGTATGAAAAAATAATAACGATTTTCGATTTCAAAATTATTGCACGGAATTCAACATTTTTGTACATTTAATACAATTATTTTGGTGGCGTACTATGATATTTTAATAATGTTTTTTTTTATTGATACCGTATGTTTTTACAAGCGTAGTTATGTACAAAACAAATAAATGCACGCGTAGTGCAACCACGTAGATTGCAACAAAAAAAATAAAGAAATCATAGACATAATAATATATTATTATTATGTTATTATATTATTATTATTATTATTATATTATTATATTATTATGTCTATGAAAGAAATCGCCTACTTATACAATTACTAACCTACATAATGTACATGAGTAGGTAGATAGTGTACTGGTACTTCAGTAACATTACGGTTGTTATTGTTTACAAGTTGTTACGACCGTAAAGTTGTCTATTCCATTGTCACATATTGTGTTATACACGTGGGGTAATAGTATGTAATAGGATAACAAAATAATATTTAAATATTATAGCACTTCATAATATGTGATGTTTATATATTATTTACGCGACGGCGGTATCGGTGGTGGTTGCTATTCCAACAGAATAACTTCAGATTAAAATTTACCAAAATTCCATGTAAATGTTTGTACTGTTTACAAAATGAAAGGTGAATTATAACTCCATAAAAACATGACAAAATAATAATATTATGTATATGGGGGCGGAATCGACGGCACGCGCTCGTCCACGATAGAGTTATTTAAAATAAAAAAATTCGATTAACAAGTTTAGTTAAATAATAATAAAAATAATAATATTAATATTAAATAGCAATCGCACACGTCAAATTGTACGTCCAAACCTGAAGAGTTATCTCAGATATTGAGTGCACGCTCACAACCGGAAATACGATATCATCGTGATCACCGCCGACGTGATAGATGTTTAACCCCTAAAAAATCGGTTCTCGATCAAAACCGTTGTCCAAGAAATCGTCCAATAGTTTGCCGAGTTAAAAATTATACTCCCAGTACATGATGAAACGTTGAGATCCTACGAGCCTAACCTGTCGACCGGGTCTGGCCCGGCGGCGTATCGTGTAGGCAATTCAGCTACGCCGGTGCGTAGGTGAGGGACACGTCGTACGAAAATGGTCTGGGGACCTAAGGCACGCCGATTCCACGGCGGCCGTGGTGCGATTGAACGAAATGCAATGTTCACCTTATCTCGGTAATTATAACCAACTTCGGTATTATTTGTAATGTTAAAGGTACGCATTCGCAACGGCTTACCTGGTGTCTGATCGCGGGATAGCTATTGCAGTCGGCGAACCGACGATATCCAATCTCGAGGGTAGAAAACGCAACCGTAAAACGATCGGCGACCTCCGAAACGAACCTCAACGCACACGCGTACCGGCGGCACTGGGGCTAGACGGATTTTCACGACGTCTCTCGATTTTTAACGCGTCGTATAAATTTTCTTACTACAGTACAACCGCTGTCGTCGTCCGAGACACTCGGGGCGGCGGCAAAGGTAGTGGCGACGGATTAATACGGTTGTAATAATATGCCAAAACGAGAGAGAGAAAAAAAAAGCAAAAAAAAAAAAAAATCGCGTGAACTCAAATGCCGCAAATCGTCGGGCGGCGGTTACGGCGGACGGCACACCGAACGACGGTCATCAGCAGTCGTCTAGCGTACCCGGCACACTGTCGGCGGCGGGCGGAAAGCGGTCGCGGAGAAGCGGCGCGTTGCGGCGGCGGTCTCGCAGGGGTGGCGACGGCGGATAGAGAGCGCGCCCGAGTTGTGCTCGTCGTATATTATTATAACGACGATAATAGTAATAATAACACGAGATAATATAACGCGCACGAGTCCTGGCGACGACAGCCGACCGCCGTCGACGGCACGCAATGGCACTGCACACGGTTTGGGCACAGCGCGTTAATTATTACGATTATAATGTTATAATAGTTATTGCTGTTACCTGCCTACCGCGACCGCGGTTGGTTATGGCCCGTACAATCGCGTCGTCGCCCTGCACCAGCCGCGGCACGTCCGAAGTACCTGGACCTGCGGAGACGAATTCGCCGTCTAGACTCCCACGTGACTTCTTAAAGGAGTTCATAGACAATTTATACACAAAGACTTATAGAAATAGACGATATCATTTCTCTCGCTCTTATGATAATACTCGTGCTATCTCTCTTAATCCGTTTGGCACGACCATGCTTCCCAGTTCTCTGGACAATTGTTCAGGCTATTTCTATAAATCTATATTCATACAATACTCTGTGAGATAATAAACATTTAAATTACAAAATAATGATAAAAAAATTGATAATATACAAAAATTAGTTAAAACGTTTATAACGTTATCAGTAATCAAATAATTATTACAAAGTAATGTTATAAAATTGCTACTTTTTTTTTTGTTATCAATCCGTAGATTGGTTTACAATAAATATTCTCTCCATGATTACCTATTGTCTTTGAGCTGTTTGTACCAATCAACTCATGCATCTTTAATTACTTGACTTATATAACACGTTCTTGGCCTTCCTCTGCCGCGCTTCCCTTACCTTCAAGAATACCTAGAAGAACTCTTCGTTAAGTCTTACCGTATAACCTCCTTGAAAAAGTAACGTCTGCGTCTCTCGCACACACGTTGACTTCAATATATTTCACTAATTCTATCTTATATTATAAGTCTGTGATATTATTACAGTCTAACTAATAATCATAATCATAATGGTAATAATATAATGTAGGTAAGAAGGTTTCCGACGCGACCATAGTCACTAATATTATTAACACTCTTATTTTTCTAAGTCAATATTTTAACGCATTCCACAGTTCAGATAAAAAAATTATTTACGTTTCAGCGAGATAACCAAATACAAAATTATTATTTAAAATGATGTTATCCATATCCGAATCCTTTGTTACAATGAAATATCATTGAACGTACGTGTGTGATGTTGTTCCGCTTCAAATAATTTAAAATTAATTCGTAACTATTTTTTTTAAAGTATTTTTTACTAAAACCGTTTACAATTGAGTAGACAATGATATATAATATATATTTAAATCGTCTTCCATTTCAAAACATACTATATCCACGTTGGATTATAAAAGAGAATATTTATTAAGAAAATAATTGTATTAAATTTTTTATATTTTGTTTTGTTGGATACAAGATTTGTTAATATTGAAATATCATACATTGAATCTTTTCCATAACGGACTTCTAATTGTTTAACATTATCTGTTTAACGAAATTATTTTTAAGAAACAAACCAAAGTCGAACCCCATTTATTTAATTATATTTAACGAAATTACTATAATACCAATTTTTCGGCGCCCATGAGGTGTCATAGTATAGAAGTTTTGCTATAGTAAAATTAATTATTTTTTCGTCACAATTATAATATATTATATAATTTGATATCAAATTGTTTCTAATGATCCTAGAGTGATAAAACAAAAAACGAATTGTACAGTGTTACCCACGTGTTTGGACGGCAGCAATTTATACAGAATTTTTACTGTAAAGAATCTAAGAAAACAATTTTAAATAATAATAAAAACGAGGCTATTGTGTAAAAGGTTTCTACGTTAAGACCACGTTTATCTACTAGTAGATAACCGTGCTTTGACTCAAATGCGACAACAGCTTTACTAATAAAAAACAGCTTTTTTTGATACAGGATTCTGGAAGTTCGTTTATTGCGAGTTGTGCTCATTTAACAGAGTGTTGTACACTTGTACGTATATGTTTTTGTACCTAAGAAAAATTCAATCGCGCTGAAAACAATTTCTATATCATAAAATATGTACATAATTGTAGTGGGCGCTGTGAGCTCGACAATCCGTTAGTGGAATGAAACTCAAAAATATAAAATGTACTTTTTCTTACGGCTAAAAATCCATAATTACTGAACATGATGGTATTATTTTATTATAATCAATCAACTGATTAGGTGGAATATCGATGACAGAAAGTCAGCGGATGCGATCGATTGACATATCAAATTGTATCATCAATGACACGATAAGCGATGTCGTGTACAATAATAGGATTCTAAGCAAATAGTGCGCACGGGTATAATCGAATTATTTCTGAAGGAGGAACAATCCTATTTCAAAATCTGCTGCTTGATGTTGAGTACCTAATCAATTAAAACATGTATTGGGAAGGTATACTTAGAATAAGGTTTGTGTGTAACGATGTAATAATCAGCTCTCGCGTAAGATTCCGACGATTATTCGTCATGACGTCCTGTCAGTGGTGTGCATGGCTCGAAATCGATTTCAGATAAAGTCTGACACGCTGAGAATTTCAACAATTTTTAACTACTATCTGTGTTGGTACTTTGGGACCAGTAACCATTTTTGGACTCAGTGACGTCGGCACATCGTAGCGGTGTTGTGTGCAACAGTCGTGAGGAGTCGATGACGATACATTATCGTAATAATTATCGCTCAAAGGTCTGCGGGCGCGTTAATACAACGATCATGATCCATGAATTTTGGTCAATATTTTTGTCAAAAATGCGGATACTCGTTTCAGTAAATTTACCGTTGTTTCAATTATTTATTTTTTTTTACTGTTTTCTCGTACAATACCTCTCGGAGTACAATCTGTATCCACTTCGTAATCCATATAGATGTGCTAAATGAAACATTTGGAGCACTTTTACCACTCTAAAAAGTTTTTTACCGAAAAATAAACACATCGTTTTGAGACAAATAGCTTCGTCGCTCCGCTTGGAATACAAAACAACGTGCGTACATTTTTCGTCTGTAAAGAACACATGCTATAGAAAATAGACGTCTATTATAGGATGTAACTTTCCATTTTGTCCTTTTTCTCGTTTTTGTCCTTTTATATCAATGATATATTTATTGATCGCCAACACGATGGATAAAAATACACAATGGGTACACCTACGTTTGTTGCTGATCAACGTACCAAATGATTACAACAGAACCGTTACTATTTTACGTATTGTGTGTCACCGGCAAATCTGCGTACACATTACACGGCACGAAAATATTATAATACAACATGACGTTATGCACGGGGATAGTTTGTATAAAACCAGACAGTGCACTTTTCATAATCCATAAAGTGAAAACAAAAAATATTCCAACTCGGAACAGTTGTGTGCAAAACGGGTAAAATATAAAAAAAAATATATGTTTTTTTTCAGTTATGTCATCGTGGGTAAACAATATACGTCGAATCTCGGGTAAAGATAATATACTAGATAAATAAGTAACGTTAAGATAATAATATTATGAATTCATTATCCTGAGTCATCGCTCTAAAAAGTTCTAAAAAAATGACTTTTATAAGAAATCAATTCGTATAAAAAAAAAATTATATATTATCATTATAGCACCTAAATATGTTATAAATCATTTTCTATTTAATACCAATATAATATGACATATGATATAATTTACTCAATGCGGTGACAATCATAGTTTCAAATGTTCACTCGGCCAATATATTATATTAATATAAAACTATACGAGATTGGAACCTCAGCGATTTAATTTATTATCCTTTTGAGTTTCAAATTCCAGCAAACCAGAGTTGATACAATATAGAGTTTGCTGTAGATTTTTACGTTTAAACAACCGCCTACTCTATAAAACATAATATTTTACGTCATTTGGTAAAATAAAAATTAACTTACTATCTACTTGATATCAAAATGTAAATAGGAAAATATTGACGAAGTGAGGATTTTTTTCTCGACCAAACACAAAATATTCAGAAAAATGGTACATAAAACCTCGTGGTTGTTTTTGTTCTTTAAATTAAAACTGTATCGTACGAAAACGTATTTAAAGGCATAAAATAAAAATAAATGTACGCAGTTTTATTACGAAAAATATAGAATATTAAAACAAAATAATAATGAACGTAAAGAAAACTGTGAAACAGTAATTATTATATGTAAGAGCAGTATAAAAAAAATCCAATAAATTATTAACCCACAACAGAATGTTGCGTCCAAAGCAATAGAATAACAAGCTGACGCCACGGAGAACTACAACTGTGATACCATCATTAAAAGTGATTCCACGAGCTCAATAAAAAGAGTTGTAAATAAAACTAACACCAATAACTTTGACCGAAAATACAAGACCGTTTCTGGGATTCAACGAGTGGAATAAATGTGTAGACTCGGAGTGTGTTACAGACCCCACTAACACGTATTATATAATAGTGATGTGCATAAAAACGGAAAAAGGAAAGGCTATGAACAAAATCCAATCAAATGGAAAAAAAAATAAAAATACAAGACATAACTTAAAGATATGTTCGTGAAAAATGGTAGTGGGGAAAATAACGCAAATGTTGACAATCGGTCCGATAGAACTTAAGCTGAACGAAAAATAATAATAATTCACCGTAAACCTTGCAGGAAAAAATAAAAAATAATAATGTGAAAAGGTATTAAGCGATAAAAATCGAACACGGAGACTGGAAAGTAAGCTAAAGATAGAATACCTATACATATAATATAAACCTGACCTATAATCTATATAATATTATGGTATATATAAGCAGCCAAACGACGTAACAATTTTTTTAATCACATTAATGCTTATTAAATAAATATAATAGTTAAAAAAAAAATATCAATGAATTCAAAAATGATTGATTAATTTATATAATATTGTAAGTATATGTAAATAATATATATATATAGTACTATACTTATACAATATAAATAATATCATGATATTAATTAATTGACATTCCATGCTGAATATTACAAATTGGAAAATATACTGTTCAGTCTCAACAAAGAGCATAATATATTATTTTAAAAATGGTATTTATTACGTTTTAAAATTAATATTTCCCAAGAAATAACTTCAAAAAAAATAAAATGAAATACTCTCCATTATATTTGTTTGTAAGCAATTTATAATATTATTACAGTGCATGTTTATTGTCGTTCAATTTCTATCACGATGTTATGCACGTAAACGTTCTTTACGAGTGATCGATTCATAAATTGTAACATTTAACTTTTTCTATATTAACATCAAAAGTAGGAATATAATATTCAAATACGTCGTACACTACCCACAAAAGTTGTATTTAGTTGTTAATGACTAGGGCTAGGGACTAAAAACCTTAAAATAAGCTAAATGTCTTAAACATTATTTTTAAATATTTGTATTGATAATATTATTAATTTATAGTGTAAAAAAATCTATATTTATATAATATTTCAGATTTCGAGTCCTTTAAAGCCAGCCTAAAAAAAAACCGGTAATTTCTATTAAATTTTCAATTTATTTTTCTATAGTTAATTTAATAAATACTAACTGTTACCCAAATTAATTGTTGTATTAATGTACAATATCGCGTGATTAAAACTAATAAAAGTATATCAGTAGTTCATAATATAATTTCAACAATAAATGCCCCACAGACAAGAAAAACACAACCCACACTAATTTCTTTTAATATTATTTTTAGTATAATATTTTATATGTAAAATATGCAATTAAAATGAGAATATAACAGTGAAAAAGAGTAAAAGCTGCAAAAAAAAAATTAGTACCGTAAACTCCTGGTGTTATGAAACAGATTTCTGTACCACTATGATAAATATTTGAATAAATATTAGAAAACATGCAAACTCCTATATGTTTCTTACTCTACTTATGACATTTCAGATCAGTAGATCACTATTTGAAAAAAGGTTCGTGTAACTACATCAAACGCACTCCAAAAATGCTAGCCAAAATTAATGAAAAACGTGATTCAGAATATATTATAGCTATATGACACGCCGTTTAGCGTTTTCAACGTGGTCATTTTTTAAAAATAAATATATTTTATCGTATTTAATTATTATTAAAATTAAATTTGTCATACACAATTATAACGTTTAGGTACTATTAATAAGGTAATAACATTCAAAAAGTGTTTCACATAAGACAATTCATAATATTATCGTCATCGGGTAATTCATATGGATGGAGAGCTTAAAGTTGAAATGATCTAATAAAAAAAAACAGTCAGATAAAATTTATAATATTTATACAAAATATTGCGTCTGCGCGTGTGCCAAATGGAACGTCAATTAAATTATTGTGAATGCTTCTCGAGTATTTACTATTTAAGTACGTCTAGAAACGAGGGACTTTCATGAAAGAAAAAGTCATACAATTTCCCACTTAGTGCAAAATTATGAAGACGCAATACCCTAAAAAACGAAAACGAAAATCATAAATAACAATAAAACATAATGAAGTCAACGAATATAGCTGTACGAAATAATTGTACTGAGAAATAATAAATGTAACTAAAAAAATGTATTATCATACCTATCAGTTGATTTATTTTACGTAACTATACAACACTAATTTTCCAAGTGTTGTGTTACTCGAGATTTTCGTTATTTTAATCGTTGATTAGGTAAGATTGCTGTATTTTACTCTATCTTCTTTTTTGAGTATATTATTATGTGTATGGCAAATAAAACATGAAAAAACGCACGTCAGACGTGGTAACATTTATAATACAGATACCATTTATTTGGGAAATTTCAGTTCACAATTATTTTTTAAATACTATGACATCATGTTATATTTAAATAATATTTAAAATTGGAGTTTATTATTTATATGACCGGTTGTGCTTGTACAAGGTCAACTTGGCTATAGAAATTATTCGTAAAATATAATATCATTGTTTTCAAAGACAACTGAAATGTATCAAATAGTTGCGTAGACTAGTACGTTGTCTGGAATTACTGGTTCAACCAGACGCGAATCTAGAAACGAAAAAAAGGAGAGGCTAAACGAACAAATTTACTTCAATTACCTACATAAAAGCATTGGAATTAAGTTTCAGTTTTTATATTAAATAAAATATGCATCATACATGTTTATTATTATAAAATAATTAAAATAATAATAATATCAAACTTTAATAACTAAATTACATTTTAATGCATAATATGTTATATAATTACGTATGCAAGAGTCAAATGCTTTTAAGAGCCTGAGGCCTAAGCCCCCAACCCCCTTGTATCCGCGCCTGTCTTCAACCAATGCGCCGTGATTCAGTGGCCTGAACGTTTTTTATTGTTACCACAGCCATCATGACTATATCACACAGGCGATATAAATGAAGAATTAAGTCTATCGTCTTCTTAGCGTAATCCAGTGTAACTGCGCTAATAACCTAAACTTCTTGTTTAGTGAAATCCATACAATACATAGTGGTTGTTGTAAGCGTATACAACAATAGAGATGGATTCGTCCGCCGAGCGATGATTTATAATTTGATTTTTCCAACGACAACGATAACTGCGTACGATTATGTTGTGTATAAATCATAATAATATAACTTACTGAATACGTACCAAATCCACTACTACATCTATTATGCAAATGAGTTCAGATTAACTATTTAACAGTTTACTCTGAATTTGAACAGGAACCATTTGTGCTTTAAGGATTGAGCGGTTTCTGATGGGAAATACTGCCAATGGAACATGACGACTACAAAACTATTTTATTATGATTAGACTACGGATTTCGAAGGCGTTTGATTTGTTTTCTACTAGTTCAACACTAAGCATAATCTGCATATCATTAATTAATCATTGATTATAGGTTTATATATTATAAATTTATAATCAAAGACAAAACGTTGAATAAAATATGTACATATTATATGCCTACCTAATCGTATTTTGTTGTAATTTTATAATATTAATCCAACTTATCGGTTACCGTATTAATAATATGAAATAACAATATAAATATAAAATAAAATATTCACACTGACAAACCGTTTCAGCTCAGAATCGTTTTTCGTATACAATGATATTATATTATCATTGAATTTAAATTTAATACCATCATTATACAGTGACCCACTTGTAAACTACTGTACAATAGAGTGACATTCACTTACCTGCCCTTTTTTTTTAATTAAAAATATTAAGCATGGTAATATTATATCACTATCCTACATTGAGTCCAGTGAACGACACTTCGTTTCTGATTCCTACCAGCGGCTTTTAATATTTTTGATTGTACAAAGTTTTAACCACATAATCCCTTGAAAACTATTAAAAAATAAAAACATAGTTTAAGCACATATTATTTAAAACTGTTAAATTTATGCAGGTTCGTAAACTTTAAGTATTTTAATTTTTGTCTTTTATACAATTATGAATTCATTAGCACATATTTATTATGCACATAATTTTGATTTATTTTAAACAGCAAACTAAAATATATTTATACTTGGTACACGAATAAATGTATATTGTATACAATATTATAATTTTATAAATAAATTGTGATTAAGTAAAATGACCCCCCAAGTATTCAAAGTTGCAGAATAGAAACTAAAAACAAATTGTATCATACCTATTTAGTATTCTCTATAAATGTGTTGGAAATTATATTTAGTTTAAAATGTACAGGTAACGTGCATTAGAAATGATAGCTAAAATAATATAAACAGTTCTTTATACGTACCTTATGTATTGTTTATTAAAACTAAAAATAGTTATAATTAAAACTATAATATTCATATCTCAACTTGGTACTTTACAATATTTATTTTAGTATATTTATAATTGAACAGAAAGTCAAGAAGGAAAACAATTATAACTTTAAAGTTTTTTTTTGTTCATTGTGTGTTGTATTGTGTTTACCTAAATAAAATATACATATATTGTTTTTTATTTGATAAAAAGTTTCAACTATCTACATAGGTTTTTAGGCTACATTAATACAATTAGGTTTATTGTTCATTAGGTATTTTTTTTGACTTCGTATACAAGGACCATTAGTAATATGTACATTTTTTTTAAATCTAGGTAACGTCTTATAGTTTTCTTAATTTTAGATACACCCATCTTTTATAAACAATTATTGTATACATTTTAAAAATTTAATTTTTTTTGTGTGTGTGTTTGGGTTAGTGCTGCTTACAAGTTGTGCAGTAGTTTAAGTTGGTCAGGTGGTCGATATATATGCTTCTATTATATAAATTGTGTTTGACTGTTGTAAGTAGCGTTTCATAAGTGTTATATGTATATTTTTTCGCCATGAAGGAATTTTTTTTGTCATTATAAATCTACGAACGTGACCAATACGAAATTGTTGTGGTTTTTTATCTTCCATTTATCATACCACCGAGTTAAAAGTATTTCGACCATCTTTATATTAGTTGTCTTCATCATAATTTGTTTCAATTAGAAACGTTGACATTAAGTACGAATAAATTGCAACTTGTTTTATAATAAATTAATTAAAACAACAACTAACTAATGTACTACGCACAATGTACTATTTTATTAATTGATTTCAAATAAAATTACATTAAGACCCAATATGTGAAAAAAAAGTTTGAAAAATATATATCGTATGCTATTTACTATTAACTGTTTAGGTTCTTTGAAACAGTCAACAGATGATTTTGAAAATAAATATTTATAAATATAATATAATATAATATTATGCAAGAAATCCTGTTGATAATATTTTTAATTTTACACTATAATAATGTTCAAACCACTTTGAAAAATTAGAACATCACACGAATATCGTACAATAAAACTCACATGACGAACCTATTGTTTACTTTGAAATGTGTAAATAGCATTATTTATTTCCAAACACTCACACAAAATAGAATGATTTAAAATCGCAAAAGTAATTGGAGTAAAAAAAAATGTATTTTTCATTGAAAGTCTCTGGTAAGATTTGTTACTCACACATATTGGTTATTATAGCGACGACATAGTTATTTATACTCTTCCATTATGTAATTTATTAGATACATTAATTCTCATAAAGAAATAAATACAAGGTTAAGAATAATGGATTTAAAAATGTTTCGATAATCGATTAAAACTTCTCGGTGGTTATTTTTTCCTGTATCATCCCCGGATAAGTCTCCAGTGCACCCAAATCTAAAAGCAATTTCAAAATGACACACTTAATAAATGTTCGCAGTTTGTCAATGACCTGTCTTCCGGAAGACAATTTTGTTAAGCGCAATACCAATATTTCTTCTGTAATATAACTGGTCTAGAAAAAAGCGTCAGTGTTGATTTGATTTTTCATATTTCATTAATGTCGCACCTGAAACACTCGTATATTCAGATTATTTTTAGTTGTTGTCACCTTAACATTAATTTTTTTTAAACAAGAAATGTAGCAATACAAATTATGGTTAAATGAATCAGTAGGTAATAATATATAATATTATCATAAATGTATAAAAACAACATAAAAGCTAAATGGAAGTTTTGTTCATTTAATTAATAATTACATAATATTATGTGTATAAATATTATAGTCAATCACAATGTTTTAGGTAAATATGAGTATATTATTTTTTCATCGGAGCCGTAATGGATGTATCAGATAATAAATTGTATTTCACATCGAAAAAAATAGGTTCAATACGTGAAATAACAATAATTGTCTGCTACAGTTAAAATCCTAAACGGCCCGTTCACACGTAAAGTGCATGCCTACCTTATGGTAAATATTGATGGAAACAGCATATCTAACTCATTTTTTACTGAACAAAACTAATAAAAGAACAATACGTTTTACGTTTTTCCGGTCGTTTTCCGTGGATAGAGTTATCGTTGTTTTTCACGTAGCAGAGTATATTTGGCGATGTAGATTCGCGTACATGACTATACTCACGAGACGCATTTGAAAAACCGATTTTGCACGAGCTCTTGGAAACGTCGTTGTCCACTTCTGACTGCAAATCGGCCGAACGCGTAATCGAACTGGCCTCAAAACAAGGGTGAAACGCTCAAACGCGCGTGTGAAGTATATCATGTGTACCTACATCATTTTATTACACGTATACATACATGATAATTCGTACGTATATCCACAGCTGAGGTGACCAAAATGAGCCGAATGAGTGGGGTGAGTGCTGGGTGGTCGGAGGGTGGCAAGTCAAACATAATATTGTTTTTTTTTTCCACACCGCCTCTGCGGTGCAGGGGAGGAGTATTCTGTTTTTTTTAACGGCTGGAAAAGCCGCCGTTTGATCGCATGCAAGCACATAAAAATATATTTAATACCTACATAATATTATAATAGTACGTCGCGTTATTTATGAATTTTATTGCGTAAAAAGCGTTTCGGTGTTGTAGTACTCGTTCCTAGATAACGTTTCGTAGCGCTACATGTCCACGACGTTTTTAAAATGTGATTTTCAAAGCGCCCGCGTGAAATTTATCATCCAGTAATGTTCGCCCTTAACGACAACTTAATTGCCCATTTTTCCGAAAGCCGATCTCACGGTAGATGAGATATTATTGCGTATATTATACGACGACGATGATGTCGCGGTGGGTTTTTTCCCTCGGTTTCTCTTCTCTCGCCGCGGCCGTCTCCGTTCCGTCTTGCTTATTTTCCAGTTAGAGAAAACTATTTATTTTTTTTTTTTCACGTGCCACGTAAAATATAACGTTGACATTACCCCGGCGTGTTATTCGAGTCCATTAATATTTATGAGTTATAATTCACGTGCGCCTCGTAAAAGCAGAGGTCTTTTAAAACTATTCCGTCGCATGATATTGAGTCCTTCTCTCGTGGTAAACGCCGACGACAAAACCCATGGAGCCTTATCCATTATTAATGGCCACCGGGATATGTGATATTTAGAAAGTGTATGCTAAAGGTACCTACCAGAGGAGATAAGTTTGGTTAATGACAAACATTTTGTTGTATCCGAGGTGTTTGATTTCTATCGAGCTCGGAATCACTGCAGACGAGGGTTTAAAAGAATGTGTCCCACTTAAATTGCAAAATGTTAATTTGAAAATATAAAACTCTTTGCATGAAAATTCTTCAAACAATAAAAGAAATTCATGATACAAAATTCTATGAAAACCTAACTTGACATAACCCGTCAAATATATAAATATATTTATTTTTTAATTCGTACATCGTACTAAATGGAATAATAATGTATTATACAAAATAAACGTATTATAACATTACCTCGATATTATAATATATAATAGCATGAATAAGGAATTTTATAATTTTTTGAACAATTCTAGTTGTTTTTTTTAACAATAATTATTTAAGTATCGATATTTTTGTAAAAAAATAAATAAACACCAATAATAATTGGATAACTAAACATTTTAAATTAGTAGAATAATATTTTAGGCAATTATGAACATTTTGATGATTTATATTGAAATTCGATCAACTTAATAAGTTTTTTGTAAACGTTTATATTGGATTTATTTTTTATGAACACTGTAATGCATTAAAATATGTGCACTTTTATAATTGATTATATAGTAATCACCATACAGCGTTCACTAAATTATACATTTCGACATTCATAAAGTTTTATTTTACAATTTTAGACTTAAGATCGACTGTTAAGATTTTTGACAGAAACTTAATGAACCCCACTATCGCATTTAAATATTATTCCATGATTTTAGTTAATATTTTTTTTTTAAAAATCAATTAATTATTAATTACCATCATCAAACTGGAGCATATTTTTTTTTTAATAAATCAAAAGGAGAAGTTTATTAAAGTTTATTCAAATCAAAACGACATGTGAATCACCACTATAATAATATTGTTTATTATTATTTTATTACTGATATTTAAATAGGAACTAAACAATCAAAACAATCACCAAAATGGCTTAGGCTAGTTAGGAGATAATTCAGCATTACACTATATGTATTTTGTAATTATCTGTGTAATTGAACAAAATTATTATATCATTATAATCGTTTGAAATTAATATCGTTAATAATTGAATCATACAAATTTTCAATTAATAAATAATATTTATTTTGTAAATAAATTATTGTAATTTAAAGTTACACAGTAAAATTATACGGTAGTCTCTTAAAGCTTTCCTTAGATAATTTACTCATTGAACAATCTCTACAATAAATATTCCCAGCTGAAAATAATATAACACTCTAGGTGATATTTAATGTCACAATTTTAATAAGTAATAGGTATCTTATTTTTTCAATTTTATTTTTCAACCAGATCAACAAACCATCGAGTTAACTCGTTTTATTGTATATTAGAAAACATTTTGTTTTGATTAATAATTTTCTTAGTACAATACTTTCTGTTACACAGTGTCTGACCTTGTTTAATACACACCATTGGCGTGCAATCACAAATTATTGGAAACATAATTTTTAAGATTCACCGTGATCAAATATTTTCTTAGCTGATCAGCATTGTTTCGTTTTCATACATTCATATTAATTCTCCATCCAATATAAAATCAATTTATCCGGGTTATTTAATTTTCTCTCCGCGAACGTAATTTCGACTAATTTCGTTTCTTCTTCCCTTGTCTTTATTTCTTCGATGTGACAAGACCTGTGACTTTTTTGTCTGCGTGCCTAAATCATAAAATTCATAATATACATACTACACGTTCCGTCTTTTAATATTATACTCATTAGTCATTGTAATACGAATCGATACTAAAATAATATTTAATAGTGCTATTGCAATATGAAACTCCGTTAAGCGAAATTCAGACACTGTTAGTCTTCGTGCTTACGCAAATTGTTCCATTTCAATAAACTTAAATGTGGAGGGCATTATTAGTTCATATATTCATCGAAAGTCTTCATTATTATTATAATATTATGTGAGCAGATACTTTAGTTATTATTTGGTCCCCGACATTGTGTTTCTATCAGCCATCAAGTGTGTTCGATATTTAACTTTTTCAAAGTTAGAGCACGTGATTATTTCATTTTATATAACATAAATAAAAATAAAAACTACTCATGTTTTCCACTAAGTAAGTATTTAAAAACATGCTTATGAATCATCAAATATGTTTTGTTAACTGAAAAAAATTATAAATTATCCTGAAGATTATTGTAAAATAAAAAAAAAATTGACATACCTTGCCAGTGAAGGGTACTTTGTAAACTATACGATGAGTATATATAGCTACTACCTGAGTGGTATTATCTGTTCTATTATATTTTAAAACGATTGCAGTAAATATATTATATAGGTAGGATCGTTTTTTTTTTACTGTTATATAAAAATGGCAATTGTGCAATTTTGACGTAAATACCTCTACGCTTTACTTAAAGTAATTTTAAATATTGTTTATTTCTGATTTTCAATTACAAATAATATGCTATTTCATTTAAACTATTATCTTACTAAAATGTGATTTCGTCTTAAAAAATACACAACACCTTGTTACAATGTACCCAAATTCAAATACCACATTTCACACCACTTAAGCTGTTTTAAATAACATTTACATCTGTCAAAACATCAATTATATTTTAAATGTTTAAATATGACCAAATCTCCATAACTTCTTATACGTTTATCAAAAACCAATTAAACGTCACTGATATGGACGATATCCTGGAACATACACACACGTATGCTATACACGATAAATTAAGAATAATTATAGAACACTGTTAAGTTGAAAATAATTCAGCCAATAGCACTAATTTTTTCATTGAATACAAAGGGAAGGAATGATTTGGAAATCGAGCATTAAAAACAATAATTAATCTGTCTCCGGAATATATCACGGAAGTAAAACTCAACATTTGATAATTATTATAGTACTAACGATAATTTAAACAGTTACCACGAAAATGATACGAACTTTTTTTTATTTATTTCTTAATGACATTTCACTCACAGTCAACTATTTATTTTTCAAACAATTTCGTTTGAATTTAATAATATTACCTATGATATATATATTGAAAATAAGTTATTCAATTCTAATGATAAATCCAACCTTTCGTGACTATGAGTACGGTACAACAACATTGATTCCAAGTTCCCTGGAATTAAATATAAATAATAATTAATCATGTAAAGCTAGTTTTGGAAATATTAAATATTTAATAATTATTATCAAATGTCATAACCTGACGTCGGGGACCATAGTCACCGTTTTTGACATCACTGCGCTGCAAATGTATTGCAGTTCTACTTTATATTTATTGGAACTTCGTAAACCTATACTGTGATACATAATATATTTGATAATACTAAAATTATTTGTAATAAAACGAAATGGTTAACGAACCGAAGTAATTTAAACTTGGTATGTGAGTTCTTCGGTAGCTTATATAGTTATATAGTTATAATGTTATTATTTCATAGAAAAATATAGTATTTAATGTTATGAACGTATATCAAATCATTGTTCAAAATAGAAGATACTTATTTGTATACATTTTAAAAATTCATAAAAATTTACCTTTTTTTTTAATTAAAAACTCCTCATTCAGTTATTAAATTTAAAAGATAAATTATAAATTATAATTAGTGTCTATAGTGGATATTTTATTCATGAAAATGTTATTAAAATGTTATAAATGTACGAAATATAACGGGATACGAATATACCTCTTCATTTATAAACGATTATTAATGAATCAAACATGCATATTTTTAATTCAAAACAGAAATTATTATTATTTCAAATTTAAATAGTAAGTATTTAAGTATCCATTGCATTTACATACACCCGTAACACCATAATATTATAATATACCTGCAAATTATTTCTATATTTTAGTCATCAAATAACATTAGCTTTTTGTATATAACCAAGTAACAGAGATTAGGGCCATTTTTTATAATTTATTAATGGAAAAAGACGCGTGTATAGTAATGGAATTTATTGAAAATCGACCAATACAGTTATAATACATAGTGTTATGTAATATTTAATAATAAATGTTTTGTTTTTTATAATTAAGAGTGTATAAAAAACGTATTGGTAAACTTTTTGTGTCAAATAAGTGTAACCATTACTTAATATTGTCATTCATTTTAATCATAAAGTAGACAACGTGGCAGAATAAGGATCCAAATAAACCTGGAGTGTTGCCACTCGTATATTAATCATAATTGATGCAGAGTGCTGGATTTTTATGTTGACTACAACGGTTATTTCTCGATAACAGCTGACGTTACTTTTCTTTTTGACATGATTAAATTAAAATAATAAAACAGCCGATTAAAAATGAAAAATACGTTCGTAAAAACAATAAAAACTCGTGAGCTAGCTACCTACCTATTTCGGTTGCATTTTCCCATCATTTTCAGCTCGTTTGGCCTATGCACAACTTACTATCATTGGATAAGATTGACGGACATACTTTTTTTGTTTATTTTTTTTTCTTGAGTATTTCCCAGCTGTATGTTTTTTCAAACGCACTGGGAAGCATCCGTCGGAACGGAAACACAAATATAGAAATATCTTTATTCCCTGCGTCCATTCTCTTCAATTATTTTATTTTTATTTTTGTTCATTTACTGAAAATGTACCTACTATAAAAGTTTCAAATACCATTACGTATACCTCAGTGCGGTTTGGGCTCCAATAGATTTCAGTCTCCGATGGCGTGGAACGTTGATGTGAGTTCAAAACGTGTTGGCTTGGGTCACTTTAAATCATTCGATTCTTTTATTATTATGGCCTGCGGTGCGTTTTATTATTTTTGTACACGAAATTTTAAAATATAGTCAACAACGAAATAGCGATAGGTACATCGCGTATAATTTTATATCGCTTACATTTAAAAAACAACATGATACCATAAATAATTGTGAACTTTTTACTCATGCATGCATTACGTACATAGTGATTTCATTTATCAGGACTCAGAGTACACGAAACTATGAAATTGAATTTGATTTTCAGATTTTTATGACTGAAATAATTTACCAAAAATACGATGCAAAATTGTTTTGTTTATTTTTTCAGTTATACTGAAAATATATGTAACAGTGGGAACACTGTTATTCAGTCGTTGTGCGGTCACTTGTTATCATCTTTATCACATATATGTTTTTTTTCTGTTAAAAACACTATTTTAGTATTTTTCCTATTTTACTATTTATTATGTTCGACGTTAGTGTTTAGATTGATATTATATTATTTGTATTTATATTAGTGAATTATATATAAAAGAGCCTAATAACTAATAAGTATTTAAAATATCGATTTTCTATTATAGGTATGTAATGTACTAAGTATTATTTATTATTATTATTAGTAGTAGTTTTATTATATTATATTTATACTAATAAAAGTTTTCTATTATAGTTATTGAAAATCGATCGGCTTATTATTATTAGTCTACCGAACAAACAAAATTACAAATCGATATTTTATTTTTACCTTGGATAAATATGGCAATGAAAGTAAGGATGCGATTTGAGAAGCAGTTACATAATGGCCAGCTGGGTAACATGGTGACAATGATCAAATTTTTGGGTGAATCAACAGATTATTTGTTTCCCTTGCATGCTCAACATGAAAGTTTCCATAAGGAGTTGTTTCAAATTGGTATTATCAAGAATGCATGCAAGAGCATGTCAAAAGAAGGACAATATAGAAATTTGTCAGTTATGTTACCAGAAGAGGTAAGTGCGTTATACACTGATAATGAATTGAATTTTGTGTTTAAAACACATTATTTAGAAGAATTTGTTGAAAAAAAAAATACAACAGAGATGGATTTAAGTACATCTATTCAACATGAAACAGAAGATAAAAATGAGTTGATTAAATTATGTAATGAGTTGAAAGCCCAATTACTGGTAAAAGAGATATCATTGGCTGATATAGAAAAAAAATTTATTTTAGATAAATTTACTGGTAAACAACAGAATGCTAAAGAGTGGTTAGTACAATTTGAGAAAGAGTGTGATAGATACAAAATCACAGATGAAAATAAAAAGATACAGAGTTTGAGACTATTCTTAGAAGAAGGTGCAAAAGAATGGTATAGTTCAAATTTAAGAAAACTGTCGCTAAGCGAATGGTCGGATTGGTCAACATCCTTTTTACTTGTATATGCGGATAAAAGTTGGACTAATGTAAGATTTGCATATAATTATAAATATATAAATGGTTCACTAATTGATTATGCTTTAAAGAAAGAACGTTTAATACTTGAAATTGAGAGTTCTATGTCAAATATATCAAGAATAAATTTAATTGTTATGGGTTTACCATTTAATATACAAGACAAATTAGATAAAGAGGAGATTAACAGTACAGACCTATTATTTAATAGAATAAGAATGTATGATACAGGGTACAATAAACAAAAGAGAGAAGACAAGATGAAACATAATATTAATAATATAACAACAATTGGAAAGAGTAACGTAGAAAAAAATCTAATACTGTATTAAAACCATTTTATGAAAAAAAACCTTGTAGTATTTGTGAAGCCTTGAATAAACCAGAACGGTACCATCCACATCACTTATGCCGCAACAAACAACAATACATAGAAATGAAAAAGGTTAACGTAGCAGAAGTAAATCAAACGGAAATTGATGAATTATTAAAAAATGAAGTAGACAATCAAAAAAACTAGAGTGCCCGGTAAAATTTACACCACTGATCAAACTAAATGTATTAATTAATAAATCAAAAAAAATCAAAGCAATATATGATAGCGGTTCAAACATTACATTAGTGAATCACAAAATTATAAAACATTTGAAAACAAAATTTATGGAAGACCATAGTTTTTTTAAAACAATCAGTGGAGTAAATTTTATCAATAGCCGGGCACGGTTACATTTAAAGATCAATAAAATTGAAAAAGTTATAGATGTATATGTTATTAAAAATAATAATTTTTCATATGATTTAATTCTAGGTTTAGATGCAATTAAAAAATTTAAACTGTCCCAAGATGAAAATTTAAATATTCTACAAAAAATAAATGAAAAAGAAATTGAATTAATTAGATATCAAGAAAAAGAAGAAAGTGTATTACAAATAAATACTAATGAATACAATGAAGGCAGTGATTTTAAACCAGATTTACAACATTTAAATGAGAATAATAAAAAAATAATAATAGAGCTTATTGAGAAATATAAAACAATTTTTCTATTATTTCTATTATTAAAGAATAAATATGATGTAGGAAGAGTGAAACAGGAAGAAGCACAAATCAAATTGACAGTAGATAGATATATTTCTAAGAAACCATATAGATGTACAATACCTGATCAAAAAGAAATAGACTCACAAATTACAAATTTGTTAGAATCAGGAATAATTGAAGAAACGAATTCGCCTTTTGCAGCACCAGTCACATTAGTATATAAAAAAGAAGATGGATGTAGATCAAGGTTGTGTATTGACTTTAGAGAACTTAATAAATTAGTGGTTCCTGAACCACAGCCATTTCCTCGTATTGAAGACATAATGGTGAAAGCAGGAAATTGCACATGGTTCTCGGCGTTTGATATAAATTCAGCGTTTTGGTCGATCCCAATTAGGCAAAAAGATAGAAAGAAAACAGCTTTTGTAACTCAAAATGGGCATTGGCAATGGACATGTTTACCTTTTGGTTTAAAGATTTCACCAGCAATATTTCAAAGAACTTTAGCAAATATAATAAGAAAACATAATTTAAATGATTTTTGTATAAATTATATAGATGACATCTTAATTTTCTCAAAATCATTTAAACAACATGTACAACACATAGAATACTTATTGAGAACAATGAAAGAAGAAGGGTTTCGATTAAAGATGGAGAAATGCAACTTTGCAAAAAACTCCTTAAAATACTTAGGACATATAATTGAGAAAAATTCAATTACACCATTAAAAGATAATTTTAAAGCTATAAAGGAATTTGAAGAACCTAAAAATAAAAAAAATGTTAGACAATTTTTAGGAAAAATTAATTTTTACTACAAATATATTGAAAATGCAGCAAAACAGTTAGAACCATTACATAACTTGCTACGGAAAGATGTAAAATTTTGTTGGACAGCAGAGTGTGAAAAAGCGTTCATTGGTATGAAAAAGTATCTATGTTCAAGTCCAATTCTATCAATCTATAGTCAAGATAAAGAGGTTTTTATTTATACCGATGCCAGTGGAGATGGGCTAGGTGCAATTCTAAAACAACCACAAGAAAATGGTATCCTTCACCCAGTTGCATATTTCTCAAAAAAATTAAACTCAAGTCAAAGGAAGAAAAAAATAATTTATTTAGAATGCTTGGCAATAAAAGAAGCTATTGTTTATTGGCAACATTGGTTGATTGGAAGAGATTTCACTGTAATTACAGATCACAAGCCCTTAGAGACATTAAAAGTAAAAGCGAGAACAGATGAACCGCTTGGAGATCTTATTTATTATCTTTCACAATATAATTTTAAGGTCATATATGCACCTGGTAAAGAGAATATTGAGGCAGATTCTTTATCAAGAAATCCAGTTTTAGAAAATTTTGAAAATGAAGAGGATGTATTAAAAGTTGTTAATATGGTTACTTTAGAAGAAATAATTATGGATCAACAAATAAATGTAGATGAAATTAAAGATTCAAGAAAAGTGGTAGAAAAGGGAAATATTAAATTCAAAAATCTGAGGCATAGGCAAAGAATTTATGTTTCCCAAAAATTTGGTCTCAAATTAATAAAGAAAATACATGAAAACTATGGACACATTGGTGTTAGTCATATAAGTGAACTTTTAAGACCACATTATTATTTCAAAAACATGGATACAATTATACACCAGTTTTGTAGTGCATGTGAAGTATGTATAAAAAACAAATCCAGAAGAAGCCAACAAATTGGATTACTATCAATTAGAGCCTAATAACTAATAAGTATTTAAAATATCGATTTTCTATTATAGGTATGTAATGTACTAAGTATTATTTATTATTATTATTAGTAGTAGTTTTATTATATTATATTTATACTAATAAAAGTTTTCTATTATAGTTATTGAAAATCGATCGGCTTATTATTATTAGTCTACCGAACAAACAAAATTACATATCAATAACCAATAATCAATAATATAAAATTACATTATGAAATTTAATCAAAAAATTATAAATTCATTTAATTGTTTCTTAGATTTAAATGTATTAGGTATTATCTTGTAATTAGTTTTTATAATTATATAATTACATAATTGTATATGATTTTAGTGGTATAGAATAAATCTAATTTTTTACTAGCAATTAATATCTGAAAGAAAATAGTATTAACTTAAGTCTATAAGTACTTACTCTTCGCTATCAGAGAAATCTAAGTCTTCAATGGTTACAGATATCCGTTCGGCAGACGGTGCAACTACCGTCCATATACATTCTATGTGGGCTGGAGGTATATTTGGATATGAAGGGGATGTGATTTGGGCAGTATTGTATGCATCATTCAAATAAATTTGTCCACCACAGTTTATTGATTTTTCTTCAAACGCTATTTTGATCTAATTTGAGACGTTGTCAGGTTGGTAAGTTTTAAACAAAATAATATTTGTGTATTCAGGAAACATTTAAGGAAAACAATTAATTTAAGAGAATTTCATCATTATACTAATTATTTGGCCACATATAATATGATATTTAAATTGATTGGTTGTAATAGATATTTAGGGTTGTGCAAGTTGAAAGAAGCATGTAGTTGCAAGTAACTGGTTACAAGTTATAAGTTACTCTAAAATTATGTAACTAGTTACAAGTTACTAGATACTTTCGCTTTGAATAACTAGATACAAGATACGAAATTAACTGAGTTGCATGACTTAGTTACATGTAACTATATGATAAGCCCAACCCCTGAAGATGTTATACAGTATACCTTCATTATTAAACTTACTATATTGTTTCCTTCAACTAGTACAGCATTGATTTGTAAGTTATTTTCAGTGGTAGATAATGTTGATTCATTAGATTCATTACAGTATTTTCCTTTGCCGATAAAAGATGAATCATCGTACAATCCATTTTTTAACTAAAAGATTATGTAAAGGATCAAAAATAAATACATTATATTATTGTCTTCAAATTTAAAAATTTGTTGGAAGACAAACTTATAAGGTCCCAATAATGTATAATTGTATAACATTTTTCTTCTTAAAAATAGGAAAACAAATAATAATTGGAATATTTCCAGTATCTAAGTATTGTGAGCGTAATTTACTTGTATGATGTCTTGAAAAAAGACAAAGTCAATATTTACTAACGCAACTCGGAATTAAAAAGATGGGCGTAGAAGAAGAATTCAGAATTCATTCTTAAAATCAACCTGTTCATAATATTATGTGCCTATTTACCAAAACATAACTATCTACACATAGACGGTATGAAGATAATTTTATGGTCATAAGTTTCACTAAAACTGTTCTTCCCAGTCGAACAGTGATATTCCATGTGCATTGAAGTTGATACGAATGCGATAATTCAAAGAGACTTGATGTATTATATAAATAAATGACTCCTGTTGGC